>CAWUFW010010001.1:0-735059 GCA_963921515.1 Calotriton arnoldi
CATACTTTACAATCAAACACAGCTTTCAGCCTACAACCCTGGGGCCGGCAGCACATCTTCATGAACAAGAATACACAGCTGTTAAGCCAACAACCCCAGGGGGGCAGGCAGCAATCTTGAACCAGCAACTCTGTAGAACAGCATGCTTACGAGGAACTTAGGTAGCTACCCAATAAAGAAAAAACAAAAAACAAACAAACCATACTCAGCTTGCGTCGCTAAAGTGTCAATCCTTGTACATTAAACTGTGGAAGGTCAGTGATACATCAGTGTACGGTGGAAGGCACATCTTATCCAAAATGTGTTAGCAAAACCCACGGCCCCTGTGTGCAGACCCAACGGTAACCCTATCGGGGTTAGTCAAAGTGCTCTACTGCATGACTTTTCTTCCGCAGGGACCACCACCCACCCTGGGCTAGACAGACGCAGTGTGCGCAGTGCCTTCTAAGTCCACGGGTGACTCAGCACTAGTGTCCTCCGCTCTGGAGAGTAGAAAGGTCTTGTAAAGTCCCCAGAAGTTCTTGGGCCTACTCCTGGGAGGAAGGAGCTCGCTGAAAGTCTCCGTTTGTGTGCTACAATAAAGCATATCGTGCGACCATTGTGCTATGGTGGGCAAGGGGCCCCTCGACCAACACATTGCAACTCGCCGTTTAGCTATGAGAAGCCCCATGTCCACCAATCTACGTATTGACTTAGGCAGCGGCTTAGAGTACCCCAACAGAGCCAAAAGCGGGTCCGGAGTCAATACAGTCTCTACAATGTCCCCCAACTCCCGAAAAATAGACTCCCAGAATTTACGCACCCCTGGACAGTGCCACGCAAGGTGGATAAAATCCGCCGGTTGTGCTCTGCATCGCTCACAAGCCGAGGTGTCTCTTAACCCATATCTTTGTAAGCGCTCTGGGGTGTAGTAAACTCTGTTTACAAACTTAAAATGTATTAATCTGTGTCTGCCATGCAAGGAAACACGTCGAGTGCCGGTGCAACAATAGGTCCATGTGGAGTCATCAATAGTACTCTGCAAATCACGTTGCCAGGCTAACCGAGCCTTAGTGAACTGGTGCGCTCTATGGGACATTGCTAATTTATATATATTCGTAACCATTTTTTGAGGCGACTTAGCTTTAATTACATACGACAATTCCAGAACTTCAGGAGGTTCCAAAAGTTCTGCTCCTAATATGTCACCCAACGCCCTCCGCACCCTATGGAATTGAAACCGTTGCAACAAATTACTAGGGACCGCTGGATCCGCCACCGCCTCCCAGGTTTTCGCTGTGCCATCGGTAAACAAGTCGCCTGCCGTCAATATCTTTAAGGATTGCAGCGCGCGGACCACCCCTTTGTCTCTACACGGGGCCAACCAGTGAGTCCATTCAATGGGCATGGACGGGGCATACAACAACGCCCCCGCCTGTAATTGCAACAAGTTATGCCATGCATGGCGGGTTGAGTTGACCGAGTCCAAGATTCCGGTCCTACGATCCACAGGTTCAAAATGTGTAGCTGGGAGAGGAAGGGGCTCCGCAAAAAGTTTTTCCATACGGAGAAACGGAATATCAGGCGGGCCATGTATCCAATAGTATGCTAAAGCTCCCTGCGCTGCTCTATAATACAAGTTTAAATCGGGCGCCCCCAGGCCCCCCAAGTGATATGGTAGTGTCAGTGTTTGCCAACTCACCCTAGCCTGCTTGCCAGCCCAGGCCAATTTAATTAATAATGTGTTGACTCTCTGAAAGAAAGAGCGGGGCAAAACCAAGGGTATATTTGTAAAAAGGAACAAGAAACGCGGCAGGACAACCATTTTCATGATTGATATTCTCCCGAGTAAGGACAGTGGCAATCTAATCCAGGTTTCAACATCATCCTCAAGTCTGCTAACTGTGGAGCCATAGTTTTCCCTGAATACGGTGTCCGAGTCCGTATGAATGCGAATTCCAAGATATCTAATCGCTTCGGCGGACCACTGCAGGGGGTAGTCCGGCTCAAAGGGGTGCGTGAGTGGGGTAAGGGGGAAAATTATGGATTTAGACCAATTGACACGGAGGCCCGAGAGGGCACCGAAGTGTACCACTTCCCGTAGTACTGAGGAGAGGTTGTCCTCTGGCTCATGGACATATAATAAAGTGTCATCAGCGTAGGTAGATACAATAATCCTATAAGTTGGGTAACAGACACCCTTGTGGCCGTGATATTCCCTTAAAGCGCACGCAAGGGGCTCCGCCACTAAGGCATATAAGATTGGGGACAACGGACATCCCTGCCTCGTCCCTCTGCTAATCGTAATGGCTTTGGTCACTAAGTCGCCTATTTTAATACGTGCCATGGGGGAGTTATATAATACCCCAATCAGTTGTAGGAAAACGGGGCCCAGTCCCATCCTGGTTAATACAAGTTGCATGAAAGGCCATTCTACAGAATCGAAGGCCTTCTCCAAGTCGAGGAAAACCGCGACAGCCCTGGAGTCTGGATTAATATGCTGTATGGCACCGAACACCGTGCGAAGATTGTAGGTGAGGTTCCTGTTTGGAATAAACCCCGCCTGCTCCGGGGCCACCAGTACTGGCGCCAGAGGTGCGAGCCGATTGGCAAAGATCTTAGCGAACAACTTGGTGTCGACATTAAGCAGGGACAGAGGGCGGTATGAGCCACACTCGTCTAATGGCTTATCCGGCTTAGGGATGGCAAAAATCATCGCCTCTCTCATTGTCGGCGGCATCGTACCCGACGTACACATATCGTCAAAGGGTGTAGAAAGATGTGGGAGCAGTAAATCAATAAAACTTTTGTAGAAGGCGACAGTGAGGCCATCTGATCCTGGAGCGCTCGCAGCCTTCATGCTAGTAAGGGCCAAGATTATCTCATCCTTGTCAATCGGTCGCATGAGAAATTCACGATGGGAGTTATCAAGAAAAGGCAGTTGAATATGCTCTAGATAGTGAAGTATTTCTTCCTCAGATCCAGACGAGCGTGCCGAATATAATTCCGAGTAAAATTGTCTGAACCTTTCAGCTATATCCACGTCTTCCGTTGAGATCTCACCATCGGCCGCCTTAAGTTCTGAGACCCGCGTTCTACCTCGTTTGGCCTTCAGTATTCGTGCTAAGACAGAACCCGGCCTATCCCCTTTGCCGTACATGCGAGCCGTGGCGTATTTACCTAAATGTTTAACTTCACTGTCCGCTGCATCCTGATACTCCCCCAGAAGTTCTCTGATTTCGTGCATAATCTCTTCATCATTACACTCCAACTGGCGTCTTTCAAGGATAATCAGTTTACGTTCAAGATCCGCCAATCTCTGTCGGATAGAGCGCAGAACACCCGAGTGTTTTGCTATGGCCACTCCCCGGATATAGACCTTAAAGGTCTCCCAGATCACCTGAAAGCTATCCACGGAACCCACATTCGTCGTAAAGAAAGTGTCAATGGCTTCAGCTATATCTGCCCTAAAGACAGGATCTAATAAGGAGTAGGGCGGAAACCGCCAGGTGAACGGCGGAACAGCCTTCCCCGGCATGCTCAGCACCAACAATAAGGGAGAATGATCCGATAGTGTACGAGGTAGTATCTGACATTCCCGGGTGCCACACAGAAGCTGGGAAGATATCAACCAATAATCTATACAAGTGTGTAGATTGTGATATGCTGAGAAATGCGTGAAGCCCCCCCTCTCCGGGTACCTTGATCTCCAGACATCGCACAGATCCATACCCAACAGTACACTCTCAAGAGCCCTGGCAGCAGCCGAAGGACGCCTCACCGGTCCCCCCGATCTGTCTAACAACGGGTTCCGGACAAGATTAAAGTCAAGATAGAAAGCGCGACTCCGGGTACCTATAAAGAGCACTAGCAAGGTTAACATAAAATTCCGGACAGTCGTAATTGGGGCCATAAACATTTACCACAATGAAGTCAGCTCCTTTCTTTTGACACCTGGAGAGTGCAAACCGGCCCTCGCTATCTGAATCCAATCGTACCATTGTAATAGCCGACCTAGGGTTCACCCACGTCAGTACCCCTCTAGCATGCGTCGTGAAGCCTGATGCGTTAATGTTGCCTAGTAGACCTCTACTGCGTAGCAAGGGGCTGGACAAGGGAAGATGCGTTTCCTGCAGCAGGGCTACATCAATATTATGCCTGTGTAGATAATGCAGCACCCTGTGCAACTTCCAGTGATCGTTAAGCCCTCGCACGTTCCAGGTAAGAGCTCGCAATGTGCCTAGGGTCTCTAAAGTGTGAGTATCACCGTGCCCAGCCACCATGTGAGATGTAGCGCATTGTGTAACCCTGACCTACACCACAGAGAACTAGTATTCACATTTTGTACATTGAGGCGCAAAGCTTCGTAGAACTTTAAAAACAACAATTTCCCCTTCAACAGTCCACCCCCCACCCACAGCATACCTCCCCCAACTTGGTCGTGGCGCATCCCTCAAAACACACACCCACCTTACTCCACCCACCCAAAAACCCCAACTCTAAACTCCCTAGTGTGCTTCACTCGGGGGCAGATGTTGCTCGATATGCAATATACAACTGTAAAAACACTGTAAACAGTTCACCCCCTCGCATCATCATAACAAGAGTGTACAGTCTCACAGACCAATTAAATGCAGACCATAATGTACAAACTGTTCAAGCCTGGCCTTAGGTCCCCTCTCTTGAAGTCACATAATATTGCAAATCAACCTTCACAACTAAAGGAAAGACCATCCTCTACATTGCCAAATCTACGCACTCCCGCTCCCTCCCCCAGCACCACCCAACACTGAATAACATCCAACCCCATGGGTCCACTGACCGTTCCATGAGGCGTTTGAGTTAGCATTCCAGAGTTACACCTTCCCACGCCAGGTGTATCAATAGACCCCACCCCCTAGCCATCATCGTCGTGATCAGACATGTACTCGCCCACATGACCCCATCACACATGTCGGAAAACCATACTTATCGTCCATTTGCCGGCAGCTCCCTCAGTCCTGATCGTCGAATGTGCCCCCAGTCGCCTCAGACACTAGTTGTTGCTCCGGGCAAGGGCGCCGCTCCTTTGTCCAGCCTTTTAGGGCCTTTTGTAAGGCTTGAGGGTCCGTAAAAATATGAGAGCGTCCCTGTCTATTGATCCGGAGTTTCGCAGGATACAGCATAGCGTATTCAATGCCTAAGTCACAGAGTTGCTTTTTCATGGGAACAAAATGGCGCCGAGCCTCCTGCACCCGGATAGTGAAATCTGGGAACAAAGATATTTCAGAGCCTTCATATTGTAACAAGCGTTTCTCCCTAGCCACTCTCAGTGCTGCATCCCTGTCCCTGTAGTTGAGCAATTTGGCGATGATAGGGCGAGGTGGTGCTCCCGGAGAGGGGCGAGGACCCAGAGAGCGGTGCGCCCTCTCCACCACGAACATGGCAGAGAAAACACCTTCCCCCAGTAGTGTGATCAACAGTTTCTCAACAAATTGTTCCATGTTTCCAGTGGGTGTGGTCTAACCCTGGGCGTAGTTCGTGAAGTAGCGCTACGCGAAGCTACGCGAAGTGCACTTCATGAGCTACGCGTAGCACTACGCGAACTGCGTAGTGCGCTGTTCGCGATGATTGCACAGTGCCGGATGCTTGTCCGCACTGTGCAATCATTGAAAACGGCATCTTGCACAGTGCGAGCTGTCTTTTACTGTCGCTCGAGTAGATTTTTACTCGAGCGGCAGCTTTCTCAACGTTGACTGGTAGTTTCTCAAAGCGAGCGGTCGCGAGCATACGCGACCACTCGCAATGAGAAACCTGAACTCCCTGCGTTGAGAATCTCGCCGGGAGGTTTCTTTTCCACGCTCGCGATCGGCAACTTGATGTTGGTGATCGCGAACGAGGAAAAAGTCTCGCCAGGATGTCATTTTGCTTGCTCGCGGTCGCCAACTTGACGTTGAGGACCGCGAGCAAGCAAAAAATGACCGCTGCACTACGCTACGCTACGCGTGTTTGCACTGTGCTACGTGCAATTCGCGTAGTGCGAAGTAGCGCAAACTACGCGAGCGCAGTGTAGTGCTTTGCCCAGGGTTAGTGTGGTCTCTGGCAAACCAGTGATCCTGAGGTTACAGTGGCGGGAACGTGCTTCCAAATCTTCCGTTTTGTCTTGGAGAACTCGCAGAACTTTCCCCAGTTGTTTATGCTCTGTGTCTAATGTAGTGTGCGCTTCTTCCACCTCCGTTATGCGTCGCTCAGACATGTCTAATCGTTCCGCATGTTTGTCTATGCGCTCCGCCATTCTATCCATGCGGTAAGAAAGGGCATCCATCTTGGTACCCAGTGAGTTGATCCCGCTCTGCAAGTTCTTTTCCATAGCCACCAGCATCTCGCGGAGATCCGGACTGGGGTCCTCCGCCGTGGATCTGCCCTGCATCCGCTCCGCCCCCTCCGTTGTGGCATCGTGCGATTTTGACCATTTCTGTTCGAAAGAGAGTTTGGGCTGAGCCCTGTCCACCTTACCCATGTCGACGTGCAGTGGGGACTCACCGAGTCAGGGACCACAGCGTAGCAGGCCCGAGACCACTCAGACCAGGCACCTGCGGCAGCAAAAAGGGGCCCCCCAAAACCACCGGTCGCAGCACAGACAGGCGAGACCCAGGGCCGGTCTCCCCACCAAGTGATGCTGAGGACTTGAGCCCCGCCGCTAACGCTAGGCTGTGAGGTAGTGCGACGGTGAGCAAATCCACACCTCAATCCAGGTCGCAGATGACAAACAATCTGGGGGATGTCTCAGCCTCCAGCCGCCAAACCTTCGCTACCCCTAGGCGGCACTCCAATGTCATGGGCAGCACAGCCGGCCCTCGCTCCCCAACATGTCACCAACCCACTGAGGGCCACTGGGGACTGCGAGGAACCTGGACCAGGGGTGGAAACCAAGGCCAACCGCAACCACTAGTTGCCGGGAAGGGTTCTGCCCCTCCTCAACTCCAGCACAGCAGCGCAGGCTTCATGCTCCAGCGCAGTCGCTCCCGGGCAGCCAGAACCACTCCGAGTCTCCACTACTATCACCGCCGATCAGCCTCCGCCTGACTTTCCCTATAGGCGGGGCAAACCAGGAATATCGTCGTGTTGAGGTCCGGTATCCACAAAGCCCGTCCGCCGCGCTCAGAGGACCGCTTCCAGAGGACCGCTTCCAGAGAGCCAAGTGCGAGACCCACACGAGCAGCAGGCAAAACGAAACTGGAAGGGGGGGGTCCACGCCGTCTGATCGTACGGGCGCACTTCTGAGGCAGCACCTCACGTCGGTACAGAGACTGCTTCCCGGGCTCTGTGAGAAGAGACCGCGGGGGGTTCCCAGGAGTGGCGCGTACGCCGCCCCCGCTATCTGCCTAAGATCAGACGGCCGGCTCCGATGTCCCAGTCCACCCCCCGCCGCACTCCCCATCCTCCACAGGCAGCTAGGCACTCCACGGCGTCGTCGCCGTACAATCAGGCTTCCAACGGGGGGGGGGAGGAGAGGTCCAAGGAGCGGAAGCCGATGGGACCGAGGCAGCAACACAGCGCACCACAGCTCAGCCGCTCGGCGTATAATAGCCACAGCCGCTGCAACGCACTACAGGCCGGGGATCTTGGCCTAACGAGGCCGGTGACGATCAAGACAATTTTTCGTCGGTTGTGGTGCTCAGATCAGAGCCGGAATACAACCCTCCGGAACCCAGCTCGCTCTGACTCTCCAAACTCGGCTTTGGCAGTATCGGGCACTGGGAAACTGTCGGATTCCTGATGAAGAGTGCAACGATGCTACGGAGCTCGAGGCTCAAGCGGCCATCTTGGTCGCGAGCAAGCTCCGCCCCCCCCACTCTTTCATACTTAGTCAGCCGACTAGATGTCAAATACTGTGTCCTGGTTCGGGTCAAAAGATTCTCAACAGAGTGTGGCACGTACACTTTTACTGGATATCCCATTACAATTGGTTCACTCTGCTCCAGACTCATACAAGTAGCTGCTACTGCTTTTAAGCATCCTGGGAATGCTGTAGCCACCGAATCCAGAGTAGCCGACAAATATGCTACTGGCCGTCGTGCCATTCCATGTTTCTGTGTTAGGACTGAGAGTGCACACCCATCTCTCTCACAACAGTACATTGCGAACTCTTTAGAATAATCTGGCATTCCCAATGCAGGTGCATGACACAGACTACTTCTCAATTTTACAAACGCTTCCATACTTTCATCATCCAAGACAATCGGATCCTTCACATCTTTTCGTGTTAACCTCTGTAGAGGTTTTGCAATCATTGAGAAACCACAAATCCACTGACGACAGTATCCAACCATTCCCAAGAACATTCGCACTTCTTTCTGTTTTAGGTGGACTCATTTGTTTGATCACGCTGATTCTTTCTGGAGTTACCTTTCTGACTCCCTTTTCTATTGTTGTGTCCAAGGTACTGTACTTCCTGTTTACAAAATTGCAATTTTGCTGGGGACACTTTGTGTCCTTTTTCTGCCAAATGGTTCAATATGGCAATTGTGTCTGTCACACATGCCTCTCGTGTCTTTGATGCCACTAATAGGTCATCAATATATTGAACCAAAACCGAATTACCTGGCATGACTAGAGTCTCCAGACATTTTTTCAAAATCTGATTAAAAATTGAGGGGCTTTCTGTATACCCTTGAGGAACTCGGCACCATGCCAAGACATGGTCTCTGAACCGAAATGCAAACAAATATTGGCTTTCCGGATGCAAAGGAATCGAGAAAAAGGCTTGGCACAAATCAATAACTGTATACCATTCAGCATCACATGGGAACTGATAAAGAATCACAGCCGGATTTGGTACTACTGGACAACAGGGTAATTTTTTGCAAATCCTGCACTATCCGGTATTTCCCACTGGGCTTTTTGATACCTATGATAGGTGAATTACAAGGACTACTCATTATCTCTTTTAAAATTCCTTGTTCAATCATTTGGTCAATCACAGGAGTGACTCCTGCAATTACCTCTGGACTCATTTTATACTGTGGTGTGTTTGGATATATAGCACCATCCTTTACTGTAATTTGTATTGGGTCTATCTTTGTCATTAGGCCAATCTCTTTTCCTGAAAAATCCCACACATCAGATTTCACAATACCTTTTAACTCTTCAGGCAAACTTTCTTCTGTGAGAAGTGAATATAATTCATCCACGTCTGTTCCTTGCTTTGCTAGCATCATTTTAAATTCAACATCCTCATCAGGGGTCTGAAATGCAATTCCATCTGGTGTACAATAGATGGTGCAGTTCATCTTGCATAGCAAATCTCTTCCCAAGAGATTTACTGGACTTGAGTCACATACCACAAACCGATGCATATCTTTGAAGTTACCAATGTGAACTTCAATTGGATTTGTAACAGGTGTTCTGATGTGCTTATTTGAGACTCCTACAACTTGGATAGTTTCTCCCGAGAGGGGTAGGTTTGGAATTTCTGCTGATCTCACAGTAGAACGGGTAGCACCAGTGTCCACTAAAAATATAATGTCATTACCTTCCACCTTTCCGTCAACTAATGGACCTGACTGATCTACCGCCAAAGATGCGCCAAGTACGCACTCTTCCTCCCCCCTCAGGCACCGTCATTGAGATGAGTCTGAATCACTCCCATTGCACTGCACCCAATACTGCGGAATCACATCTTGATTCTTACCAACCTGGTCACCTCCGTGATATCCAGTGTTCACACTGTACCTCTGCACTTGAGCATTCACATTATTTGGCATGGGAGCTTGCGGCACCTGTAACTGTTGAGTAACTATCTAGTACTGCTGCTGTTGATTTACACCCACCTCATTCTGCATCTGTGGAATCAAATTTTTATTTCCCCATTAATCTTTTTAGCGGATCTACACTCATTCTTCCAATGTCCAAGCTTTCCGCACGCATGACAAGGAAATTTCTTCATAGCTTCTTCTTTACTCATTTTTCCCCTACCTTTGCCTCTACTGTAATTCTGTCCATTTTGACTCTGACCACCCATCTGATTACTGGTTTGAGGATTATTATTTACTTCTTGTTCTGCCACTTTCACCTGTGCCCACATCATTTTCTCTTTTAACTTTTTATGTCTTGATTCAATATCGTCACTACAATACTTTGCATACCTCATAATTTCATCTATCGTTTTGCTCTGCCAGCAAATTAAATGCTGTTGAATCATATTACTAATATCTGGTTTTAATCCGAACACAAAACGATACACGAAATGTCCCATATCTTTGTCTCCAATATTTTCGAATCCACTATACTGTTTGCATACCTGCAACAACCTTTCATAATAGGCATGCACTGATTCTTTTGGTTCCTGTGTGGTCCTGTCAATTTTAACCCAATCTGTTTCTTTTGGGGAAATTTTCCCCTTCAGAAATGTGATTACCTGATCGTACTTTTTCATCACCTCCTCTGATGGTGCACCTGTTTTAGCATCCCTAGGATATTCATCCTTTGGCCAATCAACTGTGATCTTACACTCTGTCCATAAGACTGCTGGAACAACAATTTCAAACATTCCATCTAAATCTTTTAACAAAACCTTCACAATCTACCTGTTTGTACCATTCTACAGGTTTTTCTCTTAATCTAGGGAAATCATTTGTAAATGATAATATATCCTGTCTTGACCACGGTACATGAACATATCCGCCACCTGGTACTTCTCTCATCGGACACGCCCTTTCAACCTGCTCTGTTTCCTTTAACGGGAACATAGACACTCCTTTACTAGCTGCTTCTTCCTTCTTTCTTACCCATCTATTTCTCCATCGATCTACATCTCCCCATTTCTTCAAAAGGTTCATCAGCTCTTTTATCTGTAACCTTTTTCCAGACGCATTCAAACTTTCCAAATCTTTTTCAGTAAATGCCAATCTGTATGATTTCTGCAATACTTTTGACTTTTCTATGTCTATTCCATACTCACTAGCAGCTTGAGATATTTTCTCATGAAGATTCTTCGCTCTCCAAGTAATGCTTTTACACAAGAACAACAATTCATCATCTCGATAAGTCCTTAATCTGTCTGGACTGATCATACCAATAATCATTTCTTCCAAATCTACCTTCAATTGGCTCACATTTATACTCTGTGTTTGTTTTTCTTTCTTTTTCTTTTCCCTTTCCTTTATCCAATCATTCAATTCTTCTGATGAAAGACCTGCTGAACTCCCTGTCATTGGAGTGACATTTGTCTCTATTCTTCTTGGACTTATTTGTATGTCTCTTCTAAGGGTTTTTGTTATCATCTCGCAAACTGGGAGATCCAATAGTGTAACATCCGTGTCAGCCTGTCTTTTTTCATTGATTATCGTCTCCAATCCACTCCTAACATTACCCATTGGAACTGCTAATGTATGTATTTTAGGTGTATTTGGGTTTTCTCCAAACAAAGGAACTACAGGACCTATTGTAACCGGTACCGTCAACGCCTCTGCATTTAAGCTTAGCTGGTTTATTTTCTGAATCTGCTCTATATTTGCCTTGTTTAGCATTTCAAACTCTTTTTCTCTCATTATCCTAGCCATATCTGTGATCTGTGGGATCAATGGATTTCCGATAAAAGGGGCATTCGTAGTCACTTCAACTGAATTTTCTTGATATGGTGGAGGTCTTTTGATCATAATATCTTCTAATAACTCATCATCAGAATCATTTACACCATCTCTTGCACTTGAGGTTTCTATATTCTTCTTTTTCTCTTTACATTTACTTCCTGTTTGCTCATCAACTGTTAAAACTGGGTATAACCCTTCCGTTACCACAGCTCTCCTCCATTGTTTTAGCTTTTCTTCCCTATTCTCAAACGGATATCTGAACATCATATTCCTATGACCTCTGTTACCCATTCTATATTTTTCTCTCTCAAATGCCTCAACTTCCCAATCCTCTAAAGCTTCGTACTGGGTCAACCTAGGGTTCGGTTCTAAAGAATCCATTCGATTTCTCAAATTCTGCAATATCCTTACATTAAATGTAACATACTGAGGAAAAGCTAGAACACCATCATCCTTTGTATACTCCACCCAATTTTCCAACCACATACACGTATGATAACCTCGCTCCAACATCATAAAGGAAGCAGGCGTCTTTGGAGATGGAATTGGAATTACTTCTATAGTGACAATTGTTTGTCCTTTTTAAAGAAATTCTTTATTTTCTGTATCAATTTCATTTTCCTGACTTATTACACTAACGTATTTCAACAGAACAAACAAAGAAACCTTTCAGTAATTCTACTTATTCTATTCGTCAGCTCTTGTCCTACACCAGCGCGACACACACCAACCAACCAATCACAGCTCAGTACACGCCCGCTGCTTGTCCAATACCAGCGCGGCTGTTTCTGACGTCAGTATTACTCCTTCTACTGACCCTCCCTTTACAAAATAATACAGCAATATTTTTCTAAGCACCCTAAATCAAAAATTCGATTAGTAACAACATAAAACAATGCTACATTGTCTGTTCCACTAAATAAAGAGATAGTTTTCACTTTTTCCAAGAGATATCCTCACTACGAGTCCTAATAACGGCCAGCGCTATTTTACTCTTCAAACAAGTTCCGGGTGGACCTATTACTCTTCTAGGGATAAGGCCAAAGTTTCGCAAGAGGACTTTTTGGTATGAAAAGAGGTCTTGGTACTCCCCTGTGGATAAGACTAGAGTTTCAGAAGTGGACCCTTTACTATTTCAGACACTCTATTCACATACGAAATTTCCCTAATTATAACACCTATAGCCCTCTGTAGCTTTTAGCTATTATTACAACAGACAAAGTACTTCTGCAGTGTGGCTTCTTTACCACACTCTTCTTCTGCCTACTTTAGGCTAAATTCCATTCCTGGGATTTCTCAGGTATCTCCGTACCTGAACTTCTAGACGACATAGAACATGACACTAACTTTTCATGTTAAGAACATACAATTAATAATCCATAACCATTACCAAACTAATCAATAATTAAACCGTCCTCTGCTACCAGGAAACTGATCCAGCGCAAATCCAATATTTATCAGGGATCAATTCTCAATACATCATGATACAATGGCCCATACACATTCACCCAGAATCCCTGATGCGCTGGGGTCAATTTTTATGCTCGATCAATTCTTTCCTTTCATGGGTTAAATTATGCCTTCATAACTAACTTTATCAACTTTCCCTCTACTTGGTTGATGGACCAATTAGTTGAATAGTTGATGGCAATGATTAACTTCTAACCAACCATTGAATAAATCTAAAATGATCACAGACTCTCGATGAAGTTAATAATGAATTTTATCTCAAGAAATTAAAGATTATGCTCAACTGCTTTTGGTTACAAAATGCAAACACTGAATCTCACATGAGGAGAAATTTTACACATGCAGTACAATTGGAAACGTAAACCCATCTAAACATAATTAAGACTTTATGCAATGAAGGAGTGGATAGAGTAAGAGACAAAAGTTTCAGCAAAAATATATATGCGAAACATCATATACCTAACGGAGGGGATAGATGAAGAGACAATAGTTTCATCTAATAATACATATCATTGATGGAGTGGATAGGTGGAGAGACAAAAGTTTCAGGGACAAAAATACATCAGTAAGATAAATTCTGAGAACCAGCTAAACTAAATACAAACATATTGGTCTGAAAGAAAAAAAAAACACGATCTAGGGGTTGATGGGGGTTCCCCAACATATGATCAAGAAACGAAGGATAAGAAGAAACAGGATCAGGACAGGTCAGGAACAGCTAGGCCTCTCTGCAAAACCGACGAACAGCGACACATTCCCCCTCTTTCTCTCCTGCCAGCCTAAGCTTAAACCACACCCCTAAAGGCACCCCAATTATACCCTTTAACTAACATGTCCATCCCACAATTGTTGCAAATAATTCTACATCTCGCAAAGGGATTGGTGGGTTTGGGAGGTGGCGTTGTCACACCACTGTGACTTCACCCTTCTTTCAACTATCCTTTTGTTCATTTTCATTCCCAGGGTATGGTTCTCAGCTTGTTCTCACTTTATTACATATAATACAAAATGTATCAATTTCATTCATTTCTTTAACATCATCCGCAGTCTGTTTCTCCGGTCCCACCTTGGGCACTGGTTTTGGCAGTCGTTTGACACGCTCGCCTTCACCCTCCTCATGTCATCTGCAGTGTACTGCGCATCTGTCTTGCTTCTGACAGAGCAAACTCACTCCTCGTGCCCTCCCCTCCCCTTTTTATCCAAGTTTAGTAAGATGGCTGCTTCAACTAGCACACTAAAAAAAACGAAAATGAACATTTATTAATTATATGATAATGAAACCATCACTGTTTACCACCCACCTTGTACTGTTCCCTATTAATGTAACCTAGCAAAAGCTTTGTGTCAAATTAGTATTGTTTATTAGTTCAAAACAGAATGCAACATGCAGATTACTGAAGCATATGTGGCCTATTTATCCAATGCTTCTTATTTTTCCTAAATCACAAATGTTATTACGATATTATTTTGTTTACGTGCTAGTTCAGACATGCGCAAAGCAATTTCCCTTATGTTCGTGTTGGGTGTACATTAGTTTTTCGACAACTACTTACTGTTAGTACGTATTATGGGGGTATCAAGTTCGAGCAGGTTTCATTTTTATGCTAAATCCTGCTCCATCAGTATTGAGCATATATTCTTACATTAACAAGGTTTCTGTCCTTTCAATTTGCCAGATGGTGCTTCTTCATTAAGAATGTGAGATAGTACATCTCGTTTGCCCTTATTTTGAAATTATGTGTCTTTAGTTCCTTTTGAATTGCAGGAGGGAAGAAGCATTTCTAATCTGATATTCATTCAGATCCGAGTAGATGAAGAAGCCCTGCTTTCTGCATTTTTTTCTTTTTTGCATTTCTTTGTTTCCAGTCTGGGAATAGATATCCTAGCTTCTGGACTGGTGTACATCGCCACTCAGGGCTGCTGCTGCTAAATGGAGTTTCATGATGTCACAGTCTGAGGTCACCTTAAGACTGTAAAAGAACCCTCATCATTCCAGAGGCAGCTTTAGAACACTCCAGTGACCTTTGCCACCCTGATTCTAATTTCAACGCGTGTGCTGCCACGTGACAAAAGGGCTTCCTCTGTGGAGACCTAGGAGCACATCTTACCGTTTAATGGATAGTGCCAAAGCCTGACCAGTGTCTCTCTAGCCAAAAGCATGGAACTGAAATCTGGGACCATCCTACAAATTGGAGATGAGTGGTAACTTGGGGTGGGCTAAACTGACTCGCCTAGTTCCTGTTTGACCTACTAGTAGTATGTTGTGATTTTTGCTTTCTCCACACACTGGCACAATTTTTTCTAACAATTGTGTACTCGCTTCTCTGGAGTGCTACTTGGTGCTAAAAATGCATTTTCTATTTTGTCACGAGTTAGCTTGGAACCATTTTCCTCTAGAGTTTGAAACTATAGGTTGGTGATGTTTTTTTCCTGAAAACAACTCAACCGCAGTGAGAAAAATCACAACTGTAATACAAATTCTCAAATGCAGAAAAACTGCGAACTATGGTTAGTATTAGTGTAGGAAAGTAGGATCTGCTTTTATGGTTACCCCCACTTTTTGCCTGGTGCTATGCTGTTTCTGACTAGTCTGACTGGGATCCTGCTAATCAGGATCCCCATCTCTGTGCTTTCTCCCCTAAATTGGTATGGTAAGTCCTTAGGTACATCCCAGATTGGACACTGGTGTACCCTTATCAGTCCCTAGTATATGGTACTGAGGTACCCAGGGAATAGGTACACCAGGGGTCCCCAATGGGCTGAAGCATGTATTATGCCACCCATGAGGGACCACTCAAACTGTAACTAGAGGCCTGCCATTGCAGCCTGTGTAAGCTGGTGCTAGCACCACTTACAAAATATATAGGTTTCCATATATCTAAGGTCACTGCACTTGAAATGAAATGAAATGAAATAAAGATTTGTAACGCGCAGTAATACCCGAGGGTGTTTAGGCGCGGTGTCACTGCTGTATTGGTTTACCAAAAGGGGATGCTGGATTAGTGCGTTCGGGCTAGTTTTTGAACAGCCAAGTTTTTAAAAGTTTGCGGAACGCCAGAAGATTGCTCTCCTTCCAAGTGTCAGAGGGAGTGACTTCCACAATATAGCAGTGCCAGCCACGAAACTTCTCCCTCCCCATGAGGCAGTTTTGGCCCTAGGGATTACCAGATTGGAGGAGGCCGCTGACCAAAGCTGCCTCTCTGGGATGTACCACCTGAAACTCCGTGTAAAGTAATCGGGCCAAGTCCATGTACCGCTTTAAAGGCGATACAGAGGGCCTTGAATTTGATTTGTCTTTTAACTGGTACGCCAGTGCAAAATTGGAAGGGCATGAGCCACTGATTGATGTTTCGAGATAGCAAGCAGCAGGCGAGCTGCTGCATTTTGGAGGACCTGCAATTTGTTTGGGTATTGGATTGTATATTGGGAAAAAGCCCACTGCAGTCATAAATTTTTGACAGGATAAGTGCCGCACCCACAGCTTTCTGAAGCTCTAAGGGAATAAAAGGTAATATTTTCCTGAGAGTTTTAATCATAAAGAAACAGGAAGAGGTGATCGCATTGATTTGCCCCTCGAAGGACAGCTTGGTGTCAAACCAGTCACGTAGGATTTTCACCTTCATGCTGGGTTGGGGATTTCTCCCGGTTCCTGTGGCCAACAACTTGGTTTCCAGAAGGAGATATTGCGTCCAAAGAGAAGCACCTCAGTTTTTCCTGTATTTAGCTTCAGGCAGTTTTGGGACATCCAATTACCAGCTTCATGCATACAATCGTGAAATCTCGACGTGGTGTTCGTTGGATCCCCTGCAAAGGATACCATGATTTGCGTGTCATTGGCTTATGACACCGTCTTAAAGCCGAAGGACTTTATAAGTGAGCAGAGGGGGGTGACATAGAGGTTAAAATTGGAGTCGGACTCAGCAAGGAACCCTGCGGCACCCCACAAGGAAAAGAGAACAACGGGGACTTGTATACCCCAAGCTCCACCAGTTGCCCTCTATCACTGAGAAAAGACTTCAGTGGAGCCAACGTCCTACCCCTAATGCCCAATAAAAGAGACGGCTGATAAGAAGATCGTGATTGACTGTGTCGAAGGCAGACGAGAGGTCCAGAAGGATCAAGGCCGCCTTCCCGCCTTTATCCAAGACCTCTCCTATTTCCTCTGACACATTGATCAAGGCCAACTCAGTGTTACGTTGACTTCTAAAGCCATATTGAGAGTTACCAAGAAGTTTATTATCATTAATAAACTGGGTAAGCTCTATATTCATGGCCTTCTCCACAATCTTGGCCGGAAGAGGCAATCGACAGATTGGCCTATAGCTGTTTGGGTCTTTATTATCCAGATTTGATTTTTTCAGCAGCGGGAGAATGGATGCCCTCTTCCATTGTAATGGAAAATATCCATCAGAAAACATACAGTTGAAGTTATCTTTGAGGTAATTAGCTGTGACCTCAGGAACCGAGTGGAGGGCTTTTGGGGGGCACGGGTCCCAGGGGGATCCAGCTCTCGTCTGATTAAGAAAAGTCATGACCTGTAAATCCGAAATGAGATTAAAAGTATTAAAGCTAGGGATAGTGACTACTGGAATGCCTGAACACCTTAATCCCTCCATGGTAGTGGGGGAGGGTCCCTCGGTGCGCACTCCCGTCACTACAGGGTGGAGGAAAAGGAATCCGCGACTGCTTTCACTTTTGCCTGAAAGGGATCTGCTAGTAAACTACAGAATTCTTGATGTACACCTGTGTTTATCTGTACGGGGAGTTTACTCAGCTTCTGTACTGTAGAGAAAAGTTCTTTGGAGGAATTTAGGGAAGTCCTAATTTTAAAAGAGAAGTAGCATTTTTTAGTGGTTAAAATTTTTGTTTTGGATTCCATGATGGCATTTTTATAAGTGATCTTGTCATCAGGATCATAATGCATGCACCATTTCCTTTCCAGCCTACAACAGGCTTGCTTCTGAAGTCTCAAGCTGTCATCAAACCATGGATCGGAAGGGGTGGTCCTTTTGTTAGTTATGGTTTTTAAAGGTGCTATAATATTTAGGTTATCGGAGATCCAATTATGGTCAGTATTGGTGGCCTCATCCAGGTCTGCTGGGAGACTGGGTTTAGAGTAGTGCAGATGGGTCTTAAGAATATCTGGGGTAATTTTGTGCCAATGGCGTTTCAGCGGTTTGGTCCGGGAGGGGGTACCGGCTCAGCTGCTGCTTCTGAGATTATATGATACAGGTTTTCTGAAAAAATGCCATCTAAAGCATGGCCAGCCTTATGGGTAGGGCTATTCACTAGTTGTGTGAGGCCTGCACTTCCCAGAAGGTTGGTGAAGGCAGCAGTGTCTTTAGCTGCAGTATTTTCGAGGTGGATGTTAAAATCCCCTAGGATGGTAAAGTCCGTAAACAAAACTTTAATGTCCAGCAGTTGACTGCTGTTGTGTAAAAAAGCTGCACTAGGACCTGGAGTTCTGTACAGTAGTACCCCGTTAAAGGAATATTGGCTGGTCAGGGCAATTTTAAAAACCAGCGCTTCATAGTTTGGTACAGCTTGTAGGGGCTCAAAGGAGACTTTCAGATGTTCCTGAGCAATAATTGCTAACCCTCCCCCCTTTTTTTAGAGGACGGTCTAATCTGGAGATGGCAAAGCCCGGGGGTGCGGCCATGATGAGGTCTGGGTCAGATCCGGCGTCTGCCCTGGTCTCTGTAACAAATGCCAGGTCCAGTTCTTGACACTCTAAAAATTCTGAGAAAGCCAAAGCGTTTTTTATCAATGACTTAGCATTGACAAGCATCGCTTTAAAACACTTGAAATCTAACTTTGCAGGGGTTAAAACGGTGGTTGTTAGTTTTGAGTTGAGTTGGAAGTAGTTGTTATGGTGGGGGGAGTATCTTAAATTTTAAAGTTTTCTCAGAGTAAATCGACATTGCGGGCAGGACCTCAAAGTCAGAGGGTCCTGAGGTTTCAATGTAGGGCCGGAACGGTATTTACACGAGTCCCGTATCTGGATCAGCTCACCTCGTGTATACTACTGGTGTTTTAATGCAAAATTGGAGAGAGTGGCTGGCATTGAGCGCGGTCCGTGCGCGGACGAGCGCAGACGGGCTTGCCTTTGGCATGCCAGCGGCGCACCCGCTGCGCGCGTCCGTTGCGCGTCAGCGGTGACATCAGGTTTAATTAGTGGAGGAGCCTCAGCAACTAGCCCGTCACCCTGAGTAAGCGCTGGCGACCGGAAGTAGCTGAGGCTCCCTTCCCATCCCTGAAACGCTCTCTCCACTCAATCCCATGGTGGACCGAAGAGCGAGCGGAAGAGGAGCCTCCTGGGGACTTGATAATCTACAGAGAGGTGAGCCCAGTTTAAAATCTACAACGCCCAAGGTTAAAATATTTAATAAAACTTAATCAAATCGGCAAGCGACCGTATGCTAAAACTTTCATTCACTTCCACCAGCAGATCAAGTTAGCCTGGTAGTCCACTCTTAAAACCTATAAGCCACCCCTAAAGCAGGCCTTTCAATCCTGAAGGCAGGGTGCTCGGTTCTAAGTGTGAGGGTGCCCCTGCATGAACAGGACACCCCTACAGCCTTCAGAGTCCATTCTCCCGGGCTGTAAGTGCATCAGCCATTACGATACATAGAGTGGCCATGCGTCATTACACTATGACCATCTCTAAACTGCCTGTAATGAACCCCATCATGTTTGGTATCAAACATGTTGGAATCATGCCCTCACACAGTAAATGGTGTGGGAGGTATGATTCAATGCACTGTAAAGCTCCTCTGGGAGGCCTTCAGTGCTCCCGGTACCAGTCTTCTAGACCCGGACAGCACAACATGGCTGCTGCCGACCAGAGACACGATTCTGCCCTCCTGCTGCTGAGCCAAGCTCGGGCAGGGGAAGGCAGAACAATAAGTATCCTGTCACAGGGAGGTGTGACCACCTTCCAGACAGGGTTTATTTATTTGGGGCCGGGTGGGAGCGCTTGCCAGGGCCACTCAGTCTGCTTGATGGGCCTACTTGGTGCCCTCCTTGCATAGTACAGTTCAAACCAGCTAAGGGAGCCTTTGGCTCCCACTCTGGTGTGAAACTGGACAAAGGACATGGGAGTATCCTCCCCACTGTCTGACCCCTCCCCTGGGAGGGAACCCTGATTCATCCCAACCCTTTCCTTAATGTACTTAAGGGCTTACCTGTAGGTGGGTCCCTACATTCGTTGTGAGACAAGATTCATTTCAAGACACCACTTCTTCTTTGACTGTCTGGGCACTCTGGACTTCCCTGGACTTCGCTCTGGGCATCAAGGCTGCAACTGGGAAGACTCATGCTGCTCCTGATCTCGTCGCCCTGCTCACCTGCTGCAGCGTCCGTGCCTGTGCTCCATACAGGAACCTTCCAAGGCCTGTGGTCATCCAAGACACCTGAAGGAATCTCCCTTGAAGTGAAGAAGTCACTTCCCTGCATCTGCAGGTACCACAACTAAGCTGACCGGTCTGCTGATCCTGACCTCCCACGGACTCCAAAAGGCTCAGCAACACATGTAGTGGTTCTTCACATTCCTCGAGGCCTGCACTGTCCTCTCACCAAGTTTGAGGCCAGTATCCCTCGTTGGAGCTGCAGGAACCGAACCCCTGTGCACTGCGTCGACTTGCTGTCGAAAAGGCTTGTTGGCTTCCTTCTATCAAGATCTTCAGGCTCCATGTAGCCCACACCTCAAGCATCTCCTGTGACCAAGATCTTCATCCTCACCGCATCACTTGCACCGTGGGCCTGCACCTTTGGTGAGCTGCTCGAGGTTCTCTTGCGACTCCAGTGCCTCCGGCCTGTAAGTCCTCTTGAGGGTCTTCTTTGATTTCTGCAGGCTCCCATGATTGCTCGGGGCCTGCCCTGACTCCCCTGCTTGTGGTGAGTCACCTTGACCTTGCTGGTCCCGACATTGCACCTTCTTTGCTTTCCACGTTGTTTGCAGTTGCCAAAGCTTGTTGGTGCTCTCTATGGACACCGACCGCTCAACTCTCGACATCCAACGTGGGACAGCTCGTGAACAGCTCATGGTCTTCCACAGTGTCACCTGGTCCTCACAGCTGCAGCTCCAAGGTCACTGTCATCTCTCCTGCAACACTCGACATTGGTGGGCATTCGTCTTCCGTGCCTCCTGGTCACTCCTGAGTGGCATAGACTCTGTCCCCTCTACTTGCAAGTACTTGTCATCCTGAATCCACCTTTGGGTTCCACCAGACACTTTCACCGTCTCCAGCAGTGGCATCTTCCTGAAGTCTCCCATTGAGTTTGACGGCGGTTTCCGACACCACTTCACACCTATGCACCCGGCTTCCCTGGTGTAGGTATTCTGGTTTCTAGGGTACCCACGGGTGGGGTGGCTCCCCAACCTTCTGTCTTCCACGGGGTTTCTTCAGGGTCCACTGGGAAGGCTCCTTTTTCTTTAAAATTGCAACCACAACTTACCTATTGACTTGTATTAAGCCTGCAGTCGTGTTCCCACTCTGCACACGGCCTCCGTGGGGCTCCTGGTTACTTACCTCAGGTGGTTCCTTGGGTCCACAGCCCTTCTACGTCTTCTGGGAATAGTCTTGACTCGGGTCGTGGTTCGCATACCGCTATTTTAGTATATGGTTTGGTCTCCCCCTGGTGACCACTGTGTATTTCGTGCTACTTACCTGTTTCTATTGAAAAGTATTGTGTGCATTGTGTATATCTCCGGCTTGGAGATATCTGTATGTGTTAGTGACTGTCTTATAATAAATAAATATTTTTTATAAATACACTGTGTGGTTCTTTTTTACTTAGTCTATACCTATAAGATTATGTTCTGGTAAAACAAACTGCTTTACACTCCTTCTGGACTAAGCCTGAAGGCTGCTCTCCACAGCTACCACTTAGAGAGATTTCCAAGGCTGTCTAAGACCACTAAAATCACCATAAGGGTTATCTGGATTGGTGCAGGGTGCCCACTTACATAAGTGTGCATCATATACCAAGCCAGCTTCTCACAATTGTACAGAAGAATTACAGTAAGTATGTGAGGGAAAATCTTTTCGACTTCACACAATCCTAATGGTAACCTCATATCGTTAAAATAGGGAAGAAAATAATGTTCTAAATCTCACCAGAGCAGACAGAAAATTCACAGGAAGCAGAATGGAAAGTCACAATGTAAAATTGTCTCTTATGGACCGTTTCTCCTCCCCATACACTTACTTTCGCAACACATGCTTGGCTTGTGCCAGCAAAATATTTTTAGAATACACTGTATTGGAAAGTCAGACTCTCATGCAATTGTGCCACCAGCTTTCTTGTCAGGTTTTGCGAACATGTCTCCTTACTTTTGCCTAAAAAATTCTGTAGAGACACTGACACGGTTCTGCATCCTGTGTCCCCAAGTCAAGTGATTGCTGGTTCAGGCTCTCGCCAGGCCAAGAGCACAGGGGCTTCATCAGAGTAGGTAGCTAGGCAACCCAGGATGAGATCTTTGGTGCCACAATGCCAGGCCTCAGTACACAGGATTAGTTCCAGGGCCTAGTCTTCAGCCATTCTACGGCAGTCATGTGACCCTACAAACTAGGGCAAGACACACAGGACTGAAGGAGTCCTGTCACGCAAATCAGTGCACTATACGTAAAACGAGATCAGACTTTAAACTAGTACCCAAAAAAGGATTGAATCCTCACCTATGTTAGGTATTTTTATTTTCTCACTTTTATGCTATTTATTCCTGGGTTATGCAACACATAACAATCTGCTTGTCAGTATTAATGATAGGTGTCAGAAAGAAAATACCTTTTAAGTGGTGCAAAGGATCATATATTGCACAGAAAGACCACGCAGGGTCAAAGTGCAATCACAACCAAAAACAAAATGCATGAATATCAACAAAAAGACAACAAATATTATAGATAATATACAAAGGATAATCCATTAATTTTGCTAAGGGCGTTGCACCGACATGGATTTGCGTTTTTTTAGTGTTCGAGGGAAAAGAGGTTACACATAGAGCCAGATTCACACAAAAAACCTAAATGCGGATATTTACTCCTCTGCTTCAATGAACTTTTAGACTTATTTTCATTTCACAAAACATTTCCAGGTGCATACTACTCGAAATGACATGTGAAATTTACAACTTGCCATTTTCCCACTGCGAACTTGTACACATTGTAGAGTTACACAGTTAAAAGGCAGCCCATGTGCAAATGTTTTTCTTTTCTTTTTCCATTTTCTCCATGGGAAAAACATTTTAACCCGTAAAGAAACCGTTTACCCAATACCACCAACAAACCTAGGAGAGATCCATTCCCTTGCCTACACTGGAATGGGGTTACTCCTGACTTTTGCTGGAGTGAAATTCTGACTGCTTCCAGGATGGGAAAGGTCAGACAGAAGTTTGTGCCTGGCCACTTTCAAGTGTGTGGGTGTTCACAAACTGACAAGGCAATCCGCAGCTTGTATCACCCCATTCCATGGGGTTTACTACTGCAACCGAGTAATTATACTTACTGATGGTGGCTAAATGCATACTAGTACAATCATTTATGCTTGGCACGAATAATGCTGTGGGTAAATATTAGGGGTTAAGGTGCCAAATGTAGCTTTAGAGCCCTAACTGAATTTCTGAACAATGCGCATAGTTGGAGAATAGCCATGGTATTAACTCAAATGATGGCTAATTTGACTCCCCCAAATAGTCAATGTTCACTTTGTGAAATTTTAGGAGACTATAAAGTTCTTTTGATTGTGTTTGAGAAGTTAGTACAAATAAAAATATAGGTTTTGGCAAACACCATCAAAATTTATTGCTTTGTGTTCCACAACCCAGGGGCAAATACTATATTTGAGCTGTGGAATTTATTGAACATGTGAGGAATTAATCCTTTTTTGTAGTTATTTTAAAGTTTGACCTTCTTTGTTTGTGCTTTAAAACGGTCCCTGTTTGTAACCTTTCTTTCCTGTATACAGTCTAGTCATCATCATACTATGAAGGACCCTTCCCTCAAACTATGATGCCTAGGTCCTCCCAGAAGCACCAATGGCCTGGACATCTGGGGCCAGTGTACCTAGTGGTACCTCTGCTCTACCAGTCTTTTAAGCTGTGGTTGCACAATGTACCAACCAGAGCGAGGCCACATGATAAGCCTCACCGTAGATATTGTGGGAGGGGGTGGGAAGCAGCCTCTGATATCTGCCCTGTCCCTGTGCCCCGTAATGGTATTTGTCAGGCCCTGATCCCTCTATTTCGACTGCCACTCCTTTACCCTACTTCCCTCTCACGCTTTACTCCTTCGAATCCTACCATCAAACTTAGGTTGACTACCCCTTAAAAATTCCACATAACAGCCATAAATATTTGCAAAGTAAATCCCGCAAAACACCACATTGGAATTAAAACATTGCCTCTAGGAACTTAGGCGCATATTAGCAAGACCCACGTTAATATTATCGCCGTTTTAGCGGCAGGAAACTGCCGCTAAAACGGCGATAATGGGCTTGCTAATATGCGTTATAGAATTCCAATAGAAGCCCAGGTTAGATGTGCAGGACATCTAACCTGGGCTTCTATTGGAATTCTATAACGCATATTAGCAAGCCCATTATCGCCGCTTTAGCGGCAGTTTCCTGCCGCTAAAACGGCGATAATTTTAACGTGGGTCTTGCTAATATGCCCCTTAGAGGCTTCCAACACTTTGCCAAATACTTTAAATTAACACTTGTAAAGCACTTTAAGTTTAGAAAACTGAATTTTTCAAGTCTTGCCCCCCTCCTCCCCCCCGCTTACTGGAACTTTGGAATCAAAGTTTTAAATTCCCTGCACCTCTGGACTGATTCTACATTCATGTCCGAAAATATTCAAAATTCGAAATTCTCTGCCTTAAAGGCTTTCTTCTTTATTTTAAAAAGAAGTGGAATGGTGCACCCAGGAAATTTAAGAGTCCACAAATCCTCAGTTGTGTTTTTAAAAAACATTCTTCCTTTATTTCATATTCATGTGTAAAATTCCCATTAAACGAATATCCAGCCAATGTGTTTCGTTCAAACAAGCAGTTGAACTTCATTAGAGCTGTGAACTGTATACAAAAAACATTTACAAGAAATCATACACTAACATGAATTTGTACAAAAAACAATACAATACAATTAAAAACAAACAGGTCACACAGTAAAAAGACCACAATAAACAATAATACACAACAAAGTAACAGTCACAAAACATTAATTAAATGTACAAATTCATGTTAGTGTATGGTTTCTTATATATGTTTTTTGTATACTATTCACAGCCCTGATGAATTTCAAATGCTTGTTTCAGTGAAATGCATTGGCTGGATGTTCGTTTAATGGGAATTTTACACATGAATATAAAATAAAGGAAGAATATTTTTTAAAACACAACTGAGGATTTGTGGACTGTTATTTTTCTGGGTGCACCATTCCACTTCTTTTTAAAATCAGGTTCTGCTTAGCAGCGGTATCAAACAACATCTGGTACTGGCAAAGAAGTGCACCAGGCCCTAAATGATTGGAACTTTGTGTGAGGTGCGGTTAACAGGTCCGCTGTTGGTGTTTGAGTTGTCCGCTTTCTCCTTTATTGCCTTGGCCAAAATCCTTTCTTTAACTCTGTAATCGGCAAAGTTCATTAACATAGTACAGGGATACTTGGCCTGACCACTGATGTGGGCTGGGATACAGTGAGCCTGTGTAATTGTTAAATTATGGTCAAATTCTGGAGTTACATGGGACTGAATCAGCTTTTCTACCAATTTAATGCACCCGCCAGTATCTTTGCTATGCTCCAGAATACCTGTGATCCCAAGGTTGAATTGTTTGAGGGTAGGGGTTGGAAGGGATTGTTCAAAAGTCCTGGCACTGTGTCATGGTGCTAATATTCCCAGGGTGGAGGGATGGGTTGTATGCGGGGAGTGGGTGGAAAGGCGGGCCACCCACCCATTGGCATGGGGATGGAGGGGAATGATGGGTTAGTGGAGGCTGGGGTTGAGGGGGGGTTTAGTATGCTGGATAAAAAGAGATCAAGAATGGTGAATCAAAGAAATATACACCAGTATAAACGATGAATTCATGAATTGGGGGTGTCTTTGATGGAATTGTCTGGTGGGCCGATGTTTCTGAAATGGGTGGGTTTTAAAATGGAAGGTGGGGTGGTGGACTCCATTTTTTGGAAATGGTGGGCTAACTACTCCTGGGAAGGGTTATTGGAAGTGTGGTCGGGCAGGCATAAGTGCACTTTAATAGAGATATGCGATTACTCTGTAGGGTAATAGGTGATGCACTTTAGAAAGCGGATGCACTTTAAATTTTGGCTTGTTGCTGGTACTTTCTATATGTTTGAACTTTAGCTTACTGGTCACTTTAGGCACTTCAGTCACTTTATACACTTTTTGCCCTTTTTGATGTATTATGTTTACTGCCTGGGAATAGAAGGTGGGTGTGATGTCTAAGAGTACTTTGAAGGTAGTTTCTTTTAATGTTAATGGGTTCAATAAAAAGAAGAATTCACGTGTAAAAGAAGCCTGGGTTATAGCTGAGAACCCTTTGGTGGTTTTATTGCAGGAGACTCATATTCCGGTCGTAAAGCTTTTAGAGTTTTCCATGTTTAAAGGCTGGGCTGGTTCTAGAGGTTTCTCATCTGACGAGGCTGAACAATTTGGCACTGCTATCTTTTTGGTCGCGAGATTAGGTGCTGAAGTGCCTTATTCCGCCAGTGATAAATATGGTCTTTGGTGTTGGGTGAATTGCTTGGTGCTTTCTAGACACTCACGTTTATGAGTCTGTATGCCCCAGTGGGGCATAATGCTGGGCATTATGAGGAGCTTTTTTCAGTCATTATTGAAAGTCCCAGGGGAGATTATTATGGGCAGGGATTTTAACTTTTTGCAGAAGCCTAGAATAGATTCCTCAGTAAAATTTACAAAAACTGTTAAATTCTAAGGTTGTGAAGGTTTTGCAGAACTATCAAAAAAACCCTTGCATCTGACTGATCTCTGGAGAGAGGCCTTCCCAACAAAAATACAATATGCATGCCTATCAGGAAGATTCCATAGTTCTTCGCGTACTGATTTCTTTTTGCTCTCAAAAGCCCTGACTTTTAAGGGCCAACGGAAGCTCCCTAATAGCTTTTCAGATCATGCAATTCTTGCTCTGGATATTTTGATAGACAAAGGCACTCCCGGAATTAGGAGATAGGTTTTTTATAAACAGCAATTACAGGAGAAGGAATGGGTTCGGATAAGTAAAGAGGAGATAAAGGATTTTTTGATTAGGAATCATGGGTCCGCCCCACCAAATGAAGTGTGGGATGCTTTAAAAGAGTATATAAGTGGGTTTGTGATAGCAAAAGATGCAGCAAACACTAGAAGTGCCAGAGAACAAAAGCAAACTTTAGAAAAGACCGTTCAGGATAGGCACAATACATTTTTAATACACTTGTCTATGTTAAATAGGAAAAGAGCTGTATAAGGCCAAACAGGCATTAAGTGATTTGTATTATACTAAATGCTGTGCATCTAATTGTGCTTATATGCAGACAGCTTACGAGGAGTGTAATTTCACAGGAAGATTTCTAGCCTGGCAGGCACTAGAATAAGCTGCAAGTAATACTATCCATGCTTTGAAGCACCCAGTCTCTGGGGTGAGGTGTAAGGAGCAGGAGAAATTGAGTGAAATTCTGCTCAAACATTATAGGCAGATCTATAGTCAGAATCAAGTGATCGCTAAAGATGCTTTGAGTAATTATTTGGCATGGCTGACTACCCCTACTCTCTCTGAGGAAGATATGAAAAATATTGCCTGCCCTTTTTCTAAAGATGAGCCGATTGAGGTGTTCAAAAGTCTCCCAAACTGTAAGGTATGTGGGCCTGATGGCTTCTCGGCGGAATTTTATAAGTCATTTTTGGAAGTATTGGCAGATTATCTTTTATTGGTAGCTAATGCAATGTTGGAGGATGGCCCCATACCGGCTTCATTTAGTATGGGGAATGTGGTTCGTTTTCTAAAACAAGGAAAGGATGGTGAATACCCGAATTCTTATCATCCGATCACATTGTTGAATTCAAATTATAAAATAATTATAAAACTATTGGCTAAGAGATTTAAGTCAATAGTGGCGAAATTTATTCATCAGGACCAGAATGGCCTTCTCACAGCACAACAGGTACAAATCTGCATTATTTAGTTGAGGCGCTGAGCCATTTTTTTGTCAATAAAAAACCATAGTTCTCCCATTGGAAGCAGAGAAGGCTTTTGACCTCATGGTCTGAGAAACGCTCTTTTGTATTTTAGCCAAGAATGGGGTACCCTCCCAGATCACGAGGTTGATATATGAGATGTATAAGAATACTGAAGCCAGGATCATAGTTAATGCCACCGAGGTTGGTAGACTGCAAATTCGCCATGGTATCCGGCATGGATGTCTCCTATCACCAGTTCTGTTTTCTTTTTTTATTGCGTCACTGGTGATTGCAATTAGGGAGAACGCGGATATTCGCCCTCCCATTGCACAAATGGGGAAGATAAAATTATATGCAGGTGATATAAAGCTGCTTCTGGATGCTAATAGGTGCTCGCAGGAGAAAGCCTTTGACATTTTATCTATATATCAGGAGCTTGTAGGCTAGAAAATTAACAGAAAGAAAACTGAAATTATTCTCTGAGGCTGTAATTTGGATAGAATACTCCCAGATTTAGTCTCCTGTGTAAATGATCGGCTAAAGAGATATTGGGGCATTAGATACTCTTCAAAGCTTGAGGATTTATATGATCTTAATTTTGCCCCTTTAATTTTAAAAGTAAAAGCTATGTTTGCACGATGGAACTTGCTTCCTCTAACTATTCTAGAGAGGGTTGCCTTGATTAAAAGGATGGTTCTACCATTGTTTAATTTTCTTTTTTCCACCAGTCCTAGCGTTTTAACTACATAATTACTTAAGAAAGGTAAATCTATGTTTACATCATTCATCTGCCAGATTAGAACTGCTAGATTAGCACCAGGCACTTAAATGAAGAATTGGAGACAGGAACTCCCTAATTTGGAGAATTATTATTTTGCATATTTTGCACAATATATGTCCAGATTAAATGCTAAATTTAGATCAGGAGGAATTTTGAAGAACAATTTTATTCAGTTGTTTCTCAATGAATATGATATCTGAGATGTGTTAAAATTAACAAAGTCATCCAAAAAAGTTCACTATAAAAGCCTGAGGTGTTTTTTGAGGAAACGTAAGGATCTGTATACTCTATAATCCCCCATATTAATGCTGTTACACCCTTGACAGAATTATCAGGGGTTGCCGATGCTATGCTGAATCCTAACAAAGTGCGAAAGTGGGAGAGAAGTTGGGTTCAGTATGGTAGCAGAATTTTTGATCGAAGAAAGTTGGAAGATCCTGATGGAAATTCAAGAATCAGTTCAAGGTCATTTTTTGCTCCTTGGCTCCTATAGAATATTGGGCAGTATATTTAGTAACTTAGAGAGTGGGCAGATCTGGGGCAGTCAAAAAATTGTAACAGCGCTGTTGGAAGCTCCTGACTGTAAGTAGCCTGGAGAATGGAAAAGATTGCTAGCGTCCACAAAGGGTCCCAATCTCTGGTTTAAAGACAATTGACAAATGGGATAAGTATGAAGGGCTGGGATTAAATAAAAAGATGTGGGTGAAATTAATATATTAGATTTTAATGTCCTGAGAGGAGCCAATTGGCAGAGAATGCTATTTTACACGAAGTAGCTACTCTATAGAACCCCGCAATTTTTAGCCCAGGTTAACCCCAGGTGGTCAAGCCACTGTTTTCAATGTAATTCAGGGGCTGTCACAAATTAGTCTCATGTAATGGGGCAGTGCATTTCCATTCAAGAATTTTAGAAAGAGATATTCAGGTTCTTGGGAAGGGCTTGGCAGACAAAGTTAGCTCCTAGTATATGGTGGATAGTTTTGGGGTATGATCCTGCCACTCGTTAGCTCCCATATTAAAAAAGTTGTATGTTGCAACAGCAGTGGCTAGATCCTTATTGCTTCAAAGGTGGCGAACGTAATTGATCCCCATAATAGGGAAATGGGTGGCGAAAATGAAGCAATTAAGAAATAAAGAGTGGGTTATGCTCTTCGCTGCAGGGGGCTAGGAAATTTGATAAATTGTGGGGGCAGTTTATGGTCGAAACCTCTGGGTAGAACAAAGAGGTTGTTTGTTTTTTATGATAGCTGTTTGTTTTAATTAGCTCTTTATATTAATGAAATATGTGGTCTCAAGTCTGACTTTTTGATTGATTTATAGTGTGATGAAATGTGATCTGTACATATATTTAAGTGCTGGTGTGTGAGTATGCAGATATGATGCATTTGCAGCTGTGATGGATCTCAATAAAAACAATTAAAAAAAAAAAAGACTTAGGTTGACTACCCACAATGAACCATCACTTGCTCGCTAGTGATTTAAGTGTTGCGGGAGAAAAATACATTTAAAAGGTTACTCCCTTTATTTTATCCTCTTCTTTGTTCTCCATTCCATCTCTTGTGACCCCACTTAACACTTTGAAGTAACTTTTGGGGAGGCACAAAAAACTGTACAAGAAACCATCTTAGCCTAGCTCAGCAGAAAACAATGTAACTGTTTTATAAAAGCCAGCAAGGCGCACTAAACCCCCCATCCATCCCTTGGCCACCTGGATCCGCTTGAGGGTGGCACATCCTGGCATGATTCAGTGCTCACCGAGCGAGGTACTAACTTAAGACGGTCCTCTCCTGAGGGGAGGAGGCGGATGCTCTTGAAGATGGGGCCAGTCACCATTGGCACTTGGAACTGCGGTTGAGAGTTCTGCCAGAACTCTACACAAGGGTTGAATAGAGTCATTGTTTGTTTCACAAAAACATTTGTAATGCATTTTTAATAAGATTTGGAGAGCATTCTCGGCAGCTGACTAACTTATGTTGTGTCCGACGGAACCGGGAGAGGTCTATTCTTCTCACATGCAGCCAGTGGGAAAGGGAGGCTGGGGTGCTAGGAAAAGTGGCAGGATACAGAATGGTGACAAAGAGTGGAGCAGAGGGAGAGATGCAGAGATCCAACAAGGGGCAGAGGGGAATGATTTGTAAGGGAAAAAAAGAAGAGAGGATGAGAGACTGAAAGAAATGGAGGGATAAATAGACAGGTGAGGGAGAGGATGGAAGCAAGCAAGGTTACAGAGGGAGAGAATGAGTTGGAAAAGCAGGAGAGAGCGGAACTGGGAAGCAGAAAGAAAACTATTGGTGAACTGATAATAATTGGAAGAATGGAATAAGAACCGAGAAAGGAGAATAGGGAAATATGTTAGTGGACGAGGGAAATTCGACTCATATGCTCCGTGGAAGGTCGTAGCCTTTAGGTGAATTGTAAGTGAGCTCTCACACCGCCCAAAGACAAGAATCTCTGGAGGCAAATAGGTGTAAGTAAGATGAATGTTAGCTCTCCTTTAGGCATTTGTAACAAACCATTCGTACAATCACAATCACGAAGTTAAAGAAATAAAAAAACTTAGGGGCCACTTCCGAATCCCAGGAAAAGTGAACCATGCAATAATAGTAATAAACTACACAAAAAAGAGAATATCACACAAGCTGTTATAATGTATTCAGAAAACTATCCCCTCAACCCCGATATAAAACAGGAAGGGGGCAGGGCCATAAATAGAGTAATCAATGTGAATGAAAGTTGAATAAATCTCCAGAAACCACAAAGTCTCCATCAGAAAGTCTTAGGAGGGCCAGGGCAGGAGCGAGCTACCTCATGAAGCTTAGATCAGAAGTTGGAGCCGGTGGTGGATTTATATTTTGAGGTCCTGATTTAATACAAAATGACTGCAAGCCATTATGCTGCCCCGAGCATAGGGATTTGTCACATTAACAACAATACGACACATTTGTCTGCTTTCCCCTGCGCTGGCGCACAATTGGCTGACATGCGCCAGCTCAGGCACCCTTGCGTAATGTTGCAAGGGTGCCTGCATTGCGGGGATGATTGTTTTTGTGCAGAAAAGGACACCTTCCTGCAAAAAAGCAATTTCCTCTTTCTATGCATGCTGAAGAAAGGCGAGGCGTAGGATTCTGACGCATTCCCAGCTTTACAAAATGTTGTAAATCTGGGAATGTGTCAGGTTCCAAGGATGTTACGTGGGAACACCTACAGCAACACTCATGGAATGCCCCTTTCACGCAGAGTAATGTGTGAAAGGGGCCCATATTTACAAGGCCATGAAAAGTTATGCAGGGTGACTTTACATGGCCTTGTAAATATGCGCCACCAGTGCGTCAAAAAAAGTGATGCACCAGTGGCATAATAGGCTTGTAAGTGAGGCCCTGAGTATGAACTTTTTCACTTTTAACCAATGTCTTAAAAGACTGCAGGTCCCAGCGTGCATTGTAAAAGGGAATTAATTGAAAGGCACACCGGAGGCCAATTTAAATAGCACGCAGAGGACAGTGCGGTTGCACACAATTTTAAAGCTGCTCATGTTGGCCTCTGAGGAAGGGGAAAGGATTCCCTGAAACGCGTAAGGCCGAGGGACACCATAACGGGATGTGAAGCTGCTTGTTTTATGAAATAAAGGGTTGTTACCTACCTGCTACGGAGTGCATCCTCATCTCTGGGCAAACTTGTGAAGATATATATATAGTACCAGCACCTGGTAACCCAGTCCCCAGTGAGGTAGCCACCCTGGTACAGGGGTTTCGGTAATGCGTTACTGAATAAAAAATAAAAAAAAGAGAAGGGCCTGGTCGTAGTTGAGACCATGCGGCCAACCGCCATTGTGCAGTCTGTAAGCTGTGCATAGTGGGGGTTGGATGCCTCCAGTGTATTGCATGCAGGGCCAACGCACCGCTGCACAAGGCTGTTGTCTTCACGCTTCATGGGGATTGGGCACCCACCAGGCCATGCAACCAGTCTCCGGCTGCCCGCAGACAAAGGCTGTGTGCAGTAGTGGGTTGGGCGTCCATGGGGTTTGGGTGCAAGATTTGGCTAAAGGTCAGGCACTGCAACCAAGCCCTATAACACTCTAAAACACAATGTGTTTGCCTATGGGTCTGCCACAGGAACCATCTTTATCCACTTTAAATCTACCTAAGAAGGAGACTGGCCATGTTATATTAGTCGCACAGCACCGTGTGTGACATCAAAAAATAGTGACAGCAGTAGCCAGTGCTGACCCACCAAAGTATGTGACTGCAAGAACTAGATTGAACTAGATTGAAAATGTGTTAGTTGGGAGCACGATAAACCTAAGAGCTGAGAAGAGAGTATGCATCCAGGGCAGAGAAAATTAGAATCACCGCATTCATTTATGTGTGGGTGTGTGACAGTGTGTCCTTCTCTAATAAACAATATTGAGTCCTTGAAGCTACTCCTAGGGCTCAAATACGATGTTGGGCGAACTTAAGTTCGTCCGACATTGTTTTGGTCTTGGGACCGCCCGACCTCCTGTTGGCGGTCCCGACCGACCAATTAGTATGCGACTGAACAGTGTTTGGTCGCACTCCTATTCTTTACAATGGGAGCATGCATCCCGACCGGAATGCATGCTCTCATTGTAAAATGAAGAGGTTCAGTTTATCCCTGCACCCAGTGGCAGGCACCTTAAGGTGCCTGACACAGGGTGCAGGGATCAACTGGGGGCACCATAGGTGCCCCCTTGGACACCAAACTGAGGCCGTGCACCTTTGGGGGCCCTGCTGGGGGCCCCCAAAGTTGATTTCTGATAGCCTTTCTGTGTCGGAAAGGCCAGCACAGAAAGGCTGTCGGAATCAGATATTGTAATCCCTCAGGCAGAAAGAGCCGCCCTTGGGATTAGTGAAGTAATTCCGACTGTCGGATGGGCTCTCAGAGCCTGTCGGATGGCAGTCGGAATGACCGATCGGAATGATCAGTTGGATTCCTTTCAGACCGACACCATCCAAATGGGTCGGTCGGAAAGGAATCCGACCACCAGATTACGATGCGGTAGGAATGGCTCCGACCGACGGTCGGAGCCGTATCCTACGGCATCGTAATCGGCCCCTTAGTGTCAATGACTGCCAAATATCTATGCTGGTCCCCATCATAACAGTTTTATCTCTGATGCAATTGTGCAGTTCATGGTATAATTGTGCCTAAGCCATAATATTTTCATCCTTGACTATTTTGGGCATTTTGATCTAGTAACAGTTGTTCCGTACTGGATGCCATCATTGACATATTAAGAGCATGACTGACCTGCTTTTAGCCACCCTTGGCAGAATGGCAACTGCTTCTCCCATAATAGTGGCCATAAATGATATATAGTGGGTATCCAGTCCTGACACAGTGGTAGCCCTGATTAAATTTTATTAGCATAACACAGGAATTTGTAGTGTTATGGTCAGCATGCATGGCCTATGATTGAAATACCTGGGTATTTGAAGCACAATCTGTCCATGAGAGGCATTTCTACATGGCGGTACTCAATGAAAATGACAAGCTGATGTTTGGGGACTCTGTATTTTCAAACAATGAAAACTGATTTGATTTCTAAAGGAAAACAATATTCTTTTTCAGAAAAGGTTTTTTTTCTGGAAAATTGAGTTTGATTGCTCAAAGTAGAAAGTGGTATTTGATAGAAACATATGTGTATTTTCGAAAAATAATATGCTAATGAAGACAAAATATTGCAATTCTAAAACACATTTAAAGTTGTTAGCCGAATGATAGTTCAGTCTGAGTTGGGGAGACTTACTGCTGTGGTTATGCCCTTTGTGGCACACGGCATGCTGTGATTTGAATGTTACTTCATTACTCAGGCGAAGGCATTTAATATTGATAAACGTTTTCCTAGCATTCTGCTGATAATTTTACCTGGAATGTTTGGGTGGTTACTACTGATACTCATGCTTAGGGTGGTCATAGTGTAATGTTAATACATTTCATCAGCATTTTACAGTGATAAAATATGCTAGTAGCTCAGCAGGACTTTCATTGAGCAGAAGTAGCTCTCACTACAGAAAAGGTTGGAGACCCCTGCATTAAAGTCTCCCCTTGAGGTAAAAGTACATGTCAATGGTTGATCATCTACAAAATCACAATGTTATTGTTCTTTATGAAAGGTGCCAGACAACTTTCCAATAAATTGCAGAAGATGCAGTGCTCATGAGTGCAATAGTGCAACAGCTAAAATATGAGACATATATACAACATGGGTATCCTTGGTTCAAACATGTCAGCCCAGCAATACAGTTCCAGAATACTGAGATACAGTGAATGATTCCCATGTGAGTGTCAATGTTTCGACCCACAGATTAGTTATAGTGGGCCTCTTCTGGACCAAACGTGAATTTGACCAAGCACCTCTCAACTGTGTGTGTATTGTCTTTATGGAGGTCTCATTCAGTAACAGCAATTTTCCTTCTGTAATAAATGACCATATGTGAATCACATTGTGTCACTATATTGACGTGACTTACACAAGGTCTTAATCAACAATCAATGGTACACATATAGTGTAACCCTCCTCATCTACTATATGTGCTACATAAGTCAGTCTAGACCTCATAATATTCATCCAATAGCCACTCAGAAAAGTTCCACTAAATGTTGTGGTCCTTCCATAGCACCTACAAAGCTAGGAATGGGATTGCTAGAATAGCATGCAAAGTGACCATGCATAAATCAGTCTGCATTACCATATTTGTCTCAAGGAGGTTACTCTATGGTATTCCACTCCATGTTAGAGCCCTAGTAACACACCTCTGCTGGGGAAAAGCCTCCTTCTAACATTTAAATCCTATTCATCCAGGGTAGTCACTCAAGCCATGAGTCTGTACATTGAGGTGCTGTATAAGTCACCCTCTGAGTTTGTGCACAACCTCCTAATTGGTGTGGATAATGGGAATGTGTCATAAATAAGATGACGAGACGTCTATATGGTAAGATTTTCTCGTAGTTTATTGCAGCTGGCAGCAGCCGTGACCACCTCCCAAGCTGGCCAGGGAAACTGTCACCTATAGAATCATGACTACAAACATGGGTGGAATTTCATGTACACTTGAAATTCCACAACGGGGTTACATTCCAAAACAGGGTCACAGGATCAATGGGTAAGATACAATACATGTATAACCGTATATAACACATCAACTTCTCTTCTCAATAAACAAAAGAAAGGAAAGGAAAGGAAAGAAAAGAAAAGAAAAGAAAAGAAAAAAAAAAAAAAAAAAAACATATGCATCATTAAAACATTTGCATCATTAACTTTTCAACTCTACGCACCATCATATGACCGATTGTACATAATATTTTAAAAAGGTGGGTGGTCTACGTTCCATGGCAGATCATTTCTCAATGGTAACATCTAGGGAACTGGCACCTGCAAAGGTACCACGTTCCCTTACAGACCTGCTCTCCACAACACCACCTTGAGTCCTCAAAGGTGGCAGATGGGAGTTCGCACACTCACCATCACTCATCAACATAAAACTGTTTCCTCTGCCGTTGTTCTTGACCAAACACTCACCTCCCTTCTGATACAAAGCCACTCTACGACGATTCCACCTCTCACCATTCTCTAGCAACACATGAAAGCTATGTACCTGTTTAATTTTATAGGGCCCTCGAAATTTTGACAAACCTTTCACAAATCTCCCCGCCTTGACTTTGACCCAATCACCAACCTTCAAATTATGACTCACACCCCCAGATATGGGGAGGCAATCCTTCCTGTCAAGTTTGCTGCGCCTCACCAACTCTTTGAGCCATGCTGGTACCATTTTCGAGCCTGGCAATCTACCTCTTATGACTTCGAAAGGGGACTTGGTAGTTGCCTCTTGAACAGTGGTGCGGTGTGCCCAGATCATTTCTTGAACTTGCTTCTCGACACCTAGTCCACTCTCTACAGCCATTTGGATGACACCTTTCACCAACCTATTGGCCCTCTCTACTATACGATTCTCCTGGGGATTATAGAAAGAAGTACAGTGTTGACAAATGCCACATCCTCTTAAAAATGTCACCATCTCATCGGAAATGAGTTGTGTGCAATTATCTGTGATGATTACAGATGGAACACATTCCTCCAAGAAATTGGTGTTCAAACATTGGATCGTACTTTTGGTGGAGATTCCTTTCATGAACTTCACACACATCCATCTTGAAAATGCATCAACTAACTCCAATGCAAATCTCAGTTCACTATGCAGCTCATTCATTGGGTCAATAAAGTCAACACACACTCTCTCCCATGCAACATTGAGAACATCAATATGCCCTACCTTGGATTGAATACCCACTCTCAACCTTGTTTCGCCTTCTTTGCATACCTAACAGTTCACAGCCTACTCTGATACCTGTCTGCCAAGACCAGGCCACCAAAACTGATCCTTAAGTCTTTTTTGCCTTGGGGACCCCATTCGCCGGTTCCTAATACAGATTTGGATGAAGGGGGCCACACAGCCCCCTTCCCTGAGCCTCTTAAGGCACAGAGACCCAATCCTCTGGGGCCTGCTCACACAGTGTCCGGGGTAGCCCAACCCCGTCACATAGTAGTTTCCCTGCGCATATCAGCCTGGCCAGGAAAACATATATTTGCTCCTGCCTGGAGGGATCATTTTTGAATCTCGCCCTGGGTGGGAGCAAACATGCCTTCCCGGCCTGCAGGAGCGTGGGCTGGGAAGACATGTCTAATTTCACTCAGTGGTAGATTCAAAAATGCTCGTACCGGTTGGGAGCAGACCTTTGTTTCCCTGTCTGTGCTCCTGCGAGCAGAGAAACACATATTGCTCCTGCCCAGCGGGAGTAAGCATAAGCAGTTGCTCCCGTCGGGAAGGAGCAATGCCAGCTACTACAGTCTGCTTGGAGCTGGTGGGCCCAAGGGAACACAGGGCTCCCCCCCACAGCCCCCAAATTGCTGCTTGGTGGGTGCCCCATGTGAGCACTGGGGCTCCTACCTACAAATATGTGATGCACTGGGTATGGGGTCCATGGGGCCACAATAAGTTTGGGGAGGGGGGCCACACAGCCTCATCCCCTTTATAATGGCATTCCCGGGGATGGGGCCTTCAGTGCCTATTAAGGCTCGGGGAGAGGGGCCGTGCGGCCCCCTCACCTTTTTTATGGCATTTGGCCTCAGGGGATGGGGTCCCTGGGGCCTATTAAGGTTCCGCAAAGGGGTTTGAGACACCCCGTCCGCTATATTCAAGTAATTGCCCCAGGCGATGGGGCACTATTGACTCAGGGAGGAGGGCCGTGTGCCCTCTCCCCTTTAAAGGCCCTGGGGGTTGAGGTCCCCGGGGCCCCTTGTGGCTCTGGGAGGGGAGACACACACCCCTCTCCCTTTTAGAAATATCTTTTTGCCCCGGGGATGAAGCACCAGTGGCCTCCATGCCCCCTCCCCTTTAGATAGAAAAGATGGCCTCGGGATGAGATCCCCGGGGCCGAAGTGGCTTGGAGAGGGTGTCTGCACTGATGGGTTGGGTGCAGGGCATGACCACAGGCCAAACCCTGCAGTCAGCGCCACGCCGGCCATGCACAGTGTGGGGTTGGCTGCCTGCAGGGTGTTGGCCACAGGCCCTGGAAGGGGGTTGGCTTTATGTATGGTAAAAAAATATTAGTGTATGTTAAAAACACCCTTGAAATGTATTGAAAAAACCAAAGGTTAAAGTAACGTTAGAGTTAGGTGAGAATTTCAGTGACAACTTAACATTTTAAATATACAAAACCACTGAACTTCACCAGTTATTGTTTTCTCAAATAACTATAACTTGTGCTCTAAGGTAACTTTAGCTAGCGCCCTTGCCATTTACTGCTAATTACCCCACAAATTACATCACTCATGACACCATCTGTGACATCATTGATAATATAACTGCAACACTTGCAATGAAATTATTGATGATCAAACTGTGCACCTGGGGGGGTGAGTTATAGTTAACTTTGGGCCCCGGTATGGAGTAATTGAGTGGGGCCAGGGATGGGGTCCCTGGGGTAATTACCCATTAGAGGCTCAGGGAGGCTCAATGAGGGGGCCATGTGGCCCATTAGAGGCTCAGGGAGGCTCAATGAGGGGGCCATGTGGCCCACATCCCCTTTTTTGTGAAATTTGAAAGTCCCTTTAACCCAACCATCCAGATATGCTAATAGATTTTAACCTTAATTTCTCAAAAACTACTGAACAGATTTACACCAAATCACAAAAAGCACAATTTATGGACAAAGATCTAGTTTTCTACCAAATTTGGTGTAATTCCAGTCAGCAGTTTTTGCTGTACTGCCTCCTAACAGAGTCCATGGAAAATAAATAGAAATTTCGCATTTTGGGCCCCCCCCCCTTTTTCTCAGCCCCCCTCTTGACGGATCACCCCGACCCTTTCCATGTACAAATTAGGCAAAAAAAAACTTTCTGGAAAGTTTTGTAGAGATTTGTCAAACTGCGCCAAAGGTATTAGCAAAATAAAAAGCCAATTTCTTATGGAAAAACTGAACTAACTATAAGTATCAAGTGGCAAGCGCCACTGTGTAATACATATAAACATATATATATTCACTGAAAAAAACAGGGACGTTATAGTTAGGAATTGGCATTTAAAAAAACCTTAGAAATTCACTGAAAAAAACCAAAGGTTACAGGGACGTTATAGTTAGGCTCAGGTTTCACTCTTACAAAAACAGTGAAATTCAGCAGTTATAGTTACCTGACTACCATAACTTGCGCCCACACAATGCACTGCTTATGACCTCATATATTACATCACTCATGACGTGGTCAGTGACATCACTCATGACATCTCAATGACATCACTGATTACATCATCCAATGACTGTGGGTGTTTTTTAAAAGTTTATGAGTGTTAAATATATATACCATAGTGTATTGGTGAATCAGTGGGTGTATGAGTGCCTGTATGGATGATTCAGTGGGTGCATGACTGACTGTACAAGTGAGTGATTAGATGTCTCAGTGAATGTATGGGTGAGTGACTGGTTGTGTGAATGTTTGTATCAGTCTGTCAGTTGGTGTCTAAGTGGCTGTATGGGTATGTCAGTGGGTACTTGTGTGGCTGTATGGGTGATTGATTGATTGTCTGAGTACCTGTATGGGTGTCTGAGTGTCTATGTGGGTAGGTGAGGGTGTGTGTGACTACTTGTATGGATGAGTGAGTGGTTGATTCAGTGGCTGTATGGGTTAATGAGTGTGTGTGTGTGTGAGGGGGTGTATAGGTGAATGAGTGTGTGTATGGCTGTGTGGGTGAGTGGATGTGTCAGTGGTATATGGGTAGTAACTGGATATGTGAAAGGCAGTATAGGTGAGTAATGGGGTATATGAGTGACTGTATGGGTGAGTGAGTGAATGTGAGAGTGGCTGTATGGGTGAGTGTGTGCTTGTGTCAGTGACTTTATAGGTGAGTAAGTACATGCTAATATCTGTTTAAGTAAGTGTGTGTGTATGTGTGTGTGTAACTGTATGGGGGCGTAAGTGGCTGTGTGATTGACTGTATGGTTGAGTGAGTAGGTGTGTGGGTAGCTCTATGGGTGACTGACTCAGTATGTGAGTGGCTGTATGGGTGAGTGAGTGGATGTGTGTGTAGATCTCTGAATCAGTAAGTTGGTGTGTAAGTACTAGTATGTGTCTGTGGATGGGTTTGTGAATGGCTGTGTGGGAGTGGGTGTATGAAAGGTTTTATGGGGTGTGAGTGGGTGCATTAGTGATTTTGTGGATGATTTCATCAGTGATGTCATTTGAGATGTCATCAGTGATGATATCAGTGATGTCACTGACCATGTCATGAGTGATGTAATATGTGAGGTCATAAGCAGTGCATTGCAGGGGCATAAGTTATACTTAGCTCAGGTAACTATAACTGCCGATTTTCACTGGTTTTGTACGAGTGAAATCTGAGCCTAACTGTAACGTCTCTGTAACCTTTGTTTTTTTTCAGTGAATATATATATTTATATATGTATTGTCAATAGCGATGGTTCAGATGGTGTTTACATAGAAAGGGCATTTTTGAGTAATCTACTTGTTCTAAATGATAAGGATTGGCATAGCAAGTTTTATGACAATTCGCCCATGGAAAAACAAAGGTAAGGGGGTGAAATATTGAGTTTTCCCACATTTTAGTTCCCATGACCCTACAGCATGAATGGCTTAATGAATTTACATCAAACTTGGCATGAAAGTAGAATTTTAAATTTACTCAGATTGCAATCCTTTTTTGGTTTGCTGTAGTTCTGTTCAGTAGTATTTGAGATATAAGTTTTTTAAAAGTTGCAGAGTGGACTTTAAAGGGTTCCCTCTTTGGTATAACTCTACCATTTCAGCTCGCAAGTTATGACTCGCAATTCTGTTAATCACATTTTGAATTTTTTTGCAGAATATGATTTGCTGGATCAGGGCTTAAAAACGCATCTTGAATCACCAGAGTTGTGCTGTGAACAAATGTTTTTCACAGCATTGGGTGGCCCACTCCTAAGGCAAATGACGCCAGAGCAATTGGTCATGCCTTCCCATACGCATGCAAAACACGCCCGTGAGGAAAGTGGAGAGAGTTCATGGAGTTCTGCTACGGGGAACTCTGCAACGTGCTGACAAAAACTCCACCGCGCTCTGCGGAGATCTGCAAGTGCAAAGTGCGGTAAGTCGCGCTGCTTGCACTGTTTTTTAGCACCAGGAGTTTGTCCCATGCTGTAAAATCGCATTTGAACTGCACCACATGCAGTGCAAAAGGGCGCTGCTTCTTTCTGCCGCTCGAGAAGATGTTCTACTCGAGTGACAGCTTCCTCAACACGAGCAGCAGGTTTCTCAACGCAAGCTGGAGTGACCTGCTGCGACTGCCCGTGTTGAGAAATCTTGCTGGGAGGTGGTCTAGCGTATGAACTTCCTCGCTTGCACTCGCAAACGTTAAGTTGAAAAACTCTGCTCCACGCCGCTTTACAGAGCTTTTTTGGAACTCCGCGCTCTATGCGGCTGGGTAAAACTTTGCTCACTCCGCCGGCAGAACGGAATTCGTCGCCCACTACTAGAAAAATGGTATGCGACCTGTGAGTCCGAGGTGATTTGCCATTTTAAGTGCTAAATTATACTGCCATTTTGTGCCTAACTCAGGAGTTTCAGGCAGTGAAAAAGCACAAGCAAACCAAACATGTCTTGAAGGCAGCATGTAAGGCACAGGACATACATACATATACACACATGTACACACACATACACACACACACCCCACCTACACCTGCACACACACACACACACATGCACACACACACACAGACACAGACACACATGCACACACACACACACCCACATATATATCACAGAGTGGCGGTAGCCAATCTGTGGTTATAGTTAGGATGCCCACAGAGGAATTCCTTGTTTTTTTGATGGTTAAGAACTTTGCGCCCATTTGAAAAATCTCCTCAAAACTTTGTAGACCTATAGCTTTGTCTACATTGGTGGATGATGCAATGTTTCGTAGCGATTTGTCAGGGGGTGCAAAGAAAAAGATTTTTTTTTCCACTAATGCATTTTCCATAGACTTTGTACTCACAGCCAAATGGCCAGTCGGATTTCCATGAAATTTGGCAGGATTATAGATTATGGTGTGCAAATGATCCTTTTTGGTAGTACAGGTGAATAAGGTAAGTATTTTTACATTTATAAGGCATTCAAACTTAGCAATATCTCAGGCCGCAGTAGTTTTACAAAATGTTGGGATATTTTGTGAAAGTATCGCTGTACATAGAGATGACAAGGCATTATGTGATTGGCTAATGGCTGCCTTTACAAAAGTTCAAGCCAGACGTGTTTTAAGTACACTTTGGCTGTGTTCTGTGTTTGGAGCTTAGATACAGTTAAGTATTAGGTGACTCATCCCTTTCTATACACCAGCAAAATGTAGGACACTATATTTATAGTTGAATACCAGAACACAGCCGGTGTGGCCTAAACAAGGTGGCTGCTGTTTCCTTTTGAAAGGACAATCATTAGCCAATCATATACGGTTTTGCAATCCGCATGTACAACGGTATACTGAGACATTACCTTGTTATACCGTGGGCAATATGTCATTAAGTTTTTATGCCTTATGGTCCTGATTGACAATTGTAAACTTACAGTTTTGTGTAGCTTTACCATTGTTTGGACATTTCACTTGTAATATTTTTAAGACTGCCCAGTTTACACACATAAAAAGATAGGACTGTACTATCTTTTTAGGTGCGGAGATTCCACAGTCGTAAAGATATTACTCATAAAATACCTTTCTAAATAGCAAACAATCGTACACTTGTGCAAAAGTGTAACTTTACCTTTGTGAGTCAGGCCCAATAACTTTAAAAATAATTAAGCACTTTAGATTAAATGAAAAAAAGGACCCTTTACAACATATACTTCTGAGACATTTCATCTAAATCTTTTCAGCCATTTTCACACTATGTCTCTTTAAACAATACTCTACAACACAACATGCCACTCCACTCTAGGACATGTCACTCTACTCTAGGACACCCCACTCCACCATACGACAGTTCACTCCACTCTCTGACACTCCACACCACTCCATTCTATGACACACCAGTCCAATCTACCACATGCCACTCAACTCAACGAGATGCCACTCCACGCCACTCCACTCGATGACTTGTCAATCCACTCTATGACACGCCTCTCCACTCTACCACACACCACTTCACTATATGACATGCCACTCCGCTGTACACTACTGCACTCTACCACATGCCACTTCACTCTACCACATGCCACTCCACTGCACAACATGCCAAGCTAATCTACGCCACTTCAGTCTATGACATCCCAGTTCACTCTACACCAATCCACTCTATGCGCCTCCACTTTAAGACACTGTACCAGGTGCCACTCTTTGACACACCACTCCACTCTACTGTACAACACACCACTCCACTCTACCCCACTCCAGTGTACAACATGCAACTCCACTCTACGACAATACTCTCCACTGTATGACATGCCACAGCATACTCCTGTACGACACTCCACTCCACTCTATGCCACTCTACAATACTCTACTCCAGTCTACGAAACTCTGTCTGCCACTCCATTACACTTTATGCCACTCCACTCTACGTCATGCCACTCTACTCTACAGCACTCCACTTAATGCCCTTCCACTTTAAGACACTCAACAACATGCCACTCTATGACACGTAACTCTACTCCACTTCTTGACATGCTACTGCACTCTATGCCACTGCAATCTACTTTATGACACACCATCCCATTGTCCCTGACTCCACTCTACTCCACTCCACGCTATGCCACTCCACTGTATGCCACTCCACTCTATGCCTCTCCACTGTATGCTATGACACTGTATGCCACAACACTGTACACCACAACAGTCTACATCACAACACTGTGTACACCACAAAAATGTATGAATATACATTCTGCGAGAATCCACTCTATGGCACTCCACTTGTTGCCACTCCACTCTACTCCACTCTATGCTCCTCCACTCTTTGACACTCTACTCCTTTCTATGCCACTCTCTGACACTGTTCTCCAGTCTATGACACTCTATATATCTCTGTGCCACTCCATGCCTCTTTACTGTACTCTACTGTATGACACACTACTCCATTGTACTCCACTCTACTCCACTACTCCACTGACACTCCACTCTACACCACTACACTTTATCCTATGCCATTGTACTGTACTGTACTCTATGCCCCTCCACTCTATGACACTTTACTGTACTCTCTGCCACTGTACAACACTGTACTGCACTGTACAACACTCTACGCAACACACTCTATGACACTCCATGCAATGCCACTCCACTCTATGCCTCCCTTTTGTATGTTATCACACTGTACGCCACGACACCGGACCCCACTCCACTCAATGCCATTCCACTTTACACCTCTCCACTGTATGCTGTGACACTGTATGTGATGACACTGTACATCACTCTACTCCACTCCGCTGTACAAAACTGTACCCCAGTCTACGCCTATCTATAACACTCTACTCTATGCTGCTCCACTGTACTCAACTCTACTCAACTCTCTGCAACTCCACTCTACAAGACTCTACTACACTCTATGCCACTCTACGACACTGAACTCTACACTATGCCCCTACACTCCCACTCCATTGTACAACACCGTGCTGTACTCTATGCCACTGTAAACACTCTACTCTACTCTGTCACTATATGACACTCTATTCCACTCAACGACAGCCTACACAACTCTCTGTATACCACTCAACCCCACTTTACTGCACTCTACTGTATGACTCAATACTCCACTCTAATCCACTCTATTCCACTACTCCACTGTACGCCACTCCTCTCTTTGCCACTGTATGCCATTCAACTCTATAACAGTATATGCCACTGCAATATACACTCTTCAACACACTCCTCTACTGTACGCCACTGCACTCTACAACACTCAACTCCACTGTATGCCACTCCACTGTATTATACTGTACAACACTTTCCAACACTGTACAACACACCACTTTATTTTACTTTACGATATGCCACTCCAATTTATGACACTCTATGCCACGGTACGATATTCAACTCTACGACGCTCCACTGTACCACACTCTACTCCGATGTATGCAACTCCACTCTACAACACTCTACTACATTTTATGACACTCTTTGACATTCTACTCCACTTTATACCCATCCACTGTATGCCACTCTACTACAATGTATGACACACTTTACGACACGCCACTCCCTTATATGACATGGCACTTCACACTAGAACACTCTTCTCCACTGTACTTTACAACATTCCACTTAACAACACTGCACTCTGCGACACTCTACTCCAATCTATGCCGGTCTATGCCACTCTACTCGACAACACTCCGCTCACCGACATGCCACTAAATGACACTCCACTATACGTTTCTACACTGTACGACACTCCACTCTAAAACACTCCACTCTACTGTATGACACTCCACTGTACTCTACAATATGCCACTTCACTGTAAGCCACTTCGCTGTCAAAGAATCTACTCCATTGTATGCCAGTCCATTCTATGCCACTCTGTTCCGTTGTACAACACTCCACCCCATGTCACTCTACTGTACTATATGACATGCTACTTCACTCTACGCCACTCCAGTCTAGAAGACTCTACTTAACTGTATGACCCTCCACTCTGCGCCACTATACTCCCCTCTACTGCACTCTACGACAGTCTAACACATTCCACTCTACAACACTACACTGTACGAGCCTCTCCTCCACTGAACTGTAAGAGACTGCACTCAAGACCACTCCATTCTACAACACTGTAGTCCAATGTACTCCACTGTATGCCACTCCACGCTTCAACACTCTACTCCACTCTATGCCACTGTACAACACTCTACTCAATGACACTCCACTCTACGACACTCTACTTCACAACACTCGAGTCAACGACACATCAATGTACGACACTCGACTCTACTGTACAACATGCCACTCCACTGTACAACATGTCACTCTACTCTACTATACTCCACTGTACTCCACTCTACCATACTCCACTGTATGACACTACGCTTTATGACACTCTCCTCCGTTGTTCTGTACCACACTACACTTAACAAAACTCCACTGTATGACAGTACACTCTGCGATTTGAAACATATTTTTATTAAAAAATAGAAACCATTGACAGTCAATGAAAAAAAAAAAGGTTAAGGGTAAGTTATAGTTGGGAAAACTTGATGTCTTCTTTCTAAACAAACCAAAACTTAAACTACACAAACATTAGAAATCCTCAAGTTATAGTTATAACTTACATTTATTATTTACTCTTTCTATACAAACCCTGCTTAAACTACACAAGCATTAGAAAATCTACAGTTAGAAGTTATAGATGAAATGTGTAATTTACACACCAACTTCAAATTACTATAAGTCGCACACCTCTGTACACAGTGTTGTCAACTCACCCGTAACACTACGTAAACTATAACTTGTGTCTTCTGCATACACAGCTTATACCCTTTTATATTACATCACTTATACCATGTGCTTTACTCTTTATGGGTATTAGTTACACCTAATTAGTACCAGTTTAACACCCAAATACATCAATAAGCAACAGAAAGGTGACCAGTCAACCTTTGCAGTGGGTCTGTCATTCCGCAACAACACGTGTCACTGCATTTTTAGTAACTTTTGGACCATTTGAGCTAGAAAACAAAATTTGTTTTTGTTAAAATCTGCAGGTTATGCAGCAGATGATAGATTAGGTGGCAAATACGGCAAACCTATAATTATGCGAAACATGCCATTGCCGCACAATTGCATAATTCCAGTGGCCCTGGTTATAGTCAATGTAGTCTTATGAGTGAGCTGTCAACACTGTACGGAGGTGTGCGACTTATAATAACTTGAAGTTAGTGTGTAAAGTATACATTTCAGTTATAACTCTAACTGTAGATTTTAACTTTTGTTTTTTTCATCGAATTTCAATGTTGTTTGTTTTTTAATAAATAAATATGTTTCAAATCATAGAGTGTACTGTCATATGGTGGAATGCTGTTAAGTGGAGTGTAGTACAGTACAGTGGAGGAGAGTGTCGTAGAGTGGAGTGTTGTAGAGTGGAGTGTAGTAGAGATGTTAAAAATGAGAGAAAAAAACAAAAAAAAGCTCTGGTGGGGCTCACAGGTGGGTGGCTGCAGTACCTGACCACAGGCCAGGTACTGCATCCAACAAATGCTTTTCACAACCATGAACAGCAGGGTTGTCTGCCAGCGGGGTGGTTGGGCCTTGCGGCCAAAAGAAGCACAGAATGGTTACATGGAAGAAGAATGTACTCTAGATATACTCTGAAAAAAACGCAGCTAAAGGTTAGTTATGATTCAGTAAACACAGTCTTGAAAAAGCCATAAAATGCATGAGTTATGGTATGCCAAGTACAATGCACACCATAGCTCATGACACCCACCATATTTTATTGTTAGTAGAGAGGATTTTTTTACATGACATTGACAAAGTAGTGTACTGACCATAGTAGGTAGGGTGAGTTATGTTGTGCGTTGGGCATTGTATACCATAAATGATGAATTTCAGGGCTTTTTCGGGGTTGGGTTTGCTGAACAATAATTAGCCTTTAACTATGCTTTTTGAGTGAATATATATATATATGCCCAATAGATCGCGAAGAGCTACTCAAAGAAATAACAAGAATCAATGATGAACTAGCAAAATTTGAATCCCAAGACTACATCATCAGCGGAAATAGCGGAGAGGCTTAAAAAACAAAAAGACAAGATTAAATTTCGTAAGGTACACAAATTTGCCAGAGATAAGGCAGATTATGAACAAGGCCAGATCTTTACGTTCTCGCGGAAATACGACAATGTTAAAAGAATGAGACTAAACAAGAACAATCAAACTAACAAAGAAGTAACAACTAGTGCACCAATGGAAGCAGGCAGCAATATGTCATCAACATCTGACCTAAGCTCAGTGTATAGTGAAGCGGAGTCAGAAGATTGTAACTCCAGAGGGCCAACCAAAGGGGGTGAAAAAGGTATACTAACTTTGGAAGAAGAATTGGATTTTTTATCCCTAGTCCGCAGGCAGAGACTGCGGCCACGAATTCAAAGGAAGACACCAGAAAGCGCAGGAACCAACGGAGAAAACTCAGGCGCAAAATTAGGAAATGTAAGAACAGGAAAGCCCAACTTTAGCAAAAAGAAGGGCAAAGCGACAATACAATTGTGAACTTATCATCTTTAACACTAACAAAGGCAGAATCGCAATTACTCATGTTAGGGTTGTCGTACTGCCCGGAAAGTAATTTTAATTATGGACGCACAAGAATTGACATATTTAAGTTCATTCGCAAACTCAAATTAAAAAAGTACTTTACAATCAAGGAGGCCACCAATCAAATCAATAAAGAGCCACCAAACATTGTCAATACAGGACAAGACCTGCAAGCCTCTGACGTGCCTGCATTTCTAGCACTGCAAGAACTGAGTGATGAAACAGATACAGATCCTCAAGCCCCCACACAAGACCGATTAAGAGCTCTTAATGTGATACAAACAGGGGCGGGGTGCAGCCCTTTCAAACCTAAATCTACTTTTATTCCGATGATGCCGAAAGACGCCATCGACATCTTCCATGAAAGAATTATTGAGGATCTTAAATCACTTCATCATAAGACACTACACAAGCAACCTATAAGTAAATATCATGATATACAATACAGGAACCTGATAAAGAGACTCAGAAACGATCATGAGATTGTTATAAATAAATCAGACAAAGGGGGAAACACAGTGATCTGGCCCAGACAGGATTACATTAAAGAAGCGGAACGACAGTTAGGTGACACGAACTGTTATGAAAAAACTGATATGACAAAATACAATAAAGCCAAAGAAACTCTGAAAAAAGAACTCATGCAGTGGAAGAGAGAAGGGATGATATCAAATGAAGAGTACAACTTCATGCACAAAGAACACCCTGTAATGCCCACTATTTATTTTGTACCTAAAATACACAAAAAGACCAAACCTGTACCAGGCAGACCAATTATATCCGCTATCAATGGCATCAGTGAAAACATCAGCCAATACGTGGATTACTTCTTGCAAGATCATGTCCAGAAACTCCAAACTTATATTAAAGACACTGGGGACTTTTTAACTAAACTAAAAGCATGTGGACTGAAGGACTACTATTAATATCGCTCAATATCGAATCATTATACACGAGCATTGAACATTCTGTGGTATTGAGTGCAGTAAAGCATTTTTTAGAAATGCGACCTATGACTTGTTACAAACATAACTCTATGATTTTAGAGCTTATCAAATGGTGCCTCTATAATAATTATTTCCTGTTTGGAAAAGATCGGGTACAGGCAGAAACGCGGAGTAGCCATGGGGGCCTGTTTCTCCCCAAGCTATGCATGTCTACATGTAGGCTGGTGGGAGGAACAGGTCCTCAAAAAGGCACACAAACAAGCATATGATAATCATATTGTACATTGGCTCCGGTTTATAGACAATGTTTTTATAGTTTGGAAAGGGGACAGAGAGAGTGCAGATAACTTCATACAGGCTATTAATACAAACAATGTAAACCTGAGATTCACATCGAACATCAGTGACAGTAATATTGAATTTCTAGATGTTAAAGTTTTTAAAAACAATATGAAGCTAGAGACTACATTGCACCGAAAGTCCACGGCAGGTAACTCTATGTTACATGCTAAAAGTGCACACCCCAAACATTTAATTAAAAGCATACCATATGGGGAATTTATCAGGCTAAAAAGAATATGCAGTACTGAGACGGAAGCCAACAAATGCCTATCAGAAGCGTTAGATAGATTTCGCAAAAGAGGTACAGGATGCCATGAACAAAATTAAAATGAGACCCAGGGAAACCCTGTTCAAGAGTAGCACAGCAACTAAGATCTTTGAACAGAAAGCATAAACAACTAACACAGCACAGGACAACACTATGAGACTAATCACAACATACAGTGGCCAAGAAAGGCAGATTAAGGCCATAGTTAAGACCAATTGGCCAATCTTGCTTACAGACAGCGTTATGGCTATGCAATTACCAAGACTTCCAATCTTTACTTTCAGACGAGCTACTTCAATGAGGACAGAACTAGTCAAGAGTAGCCCTGAGATAGTCCAGGAGAGCACTTGGTTGAAACCAAAACTGGGTTTCTTTAAATGCTCCTCATGTCAGGCGTATAAGTTTGGGATTAATACTACCCACTACACAACACCGTTTAGCCCGAAACAGATAGCCATCCCTGGCAATTACAACTGCCGCACAGAATACGCTGTATATGTGATGGAATGCACCTGCAGCTTGAGATATGTAGGAAGCACTAAGCTGCAGGTGCATGTTAGAATCCTCCAGCACCTTAGAGCCACTGTAAATAATGATGCGTCATATCCAGTGGCTCGCCACTTCAAAGCTGTGCATATGAATGACCTTAACTGTTTAAAATACTTTGTAATCAAAGCTATTCCGAAACCCCGTAGAGGAGGAAATAGAGAACGCATGCTTAGGCAGCTGGAATCACACACGATATTGGAACTGGACAGTAAAACCCCAAAGGGTTTAAATAACAATGAAGACCTTCACAACTTTTTATGAAATCTTTTTATACCCTACATTGATTTTTTATGAAGAATTTTATGGAAGTTTTTATGAAATATTTTTATTAATGTTTTATGAAGATTTTTTATGAAGTTCTTTATGAAATTTTACTAATCTGGACAGGGATTACAGTACTCCAATACTTTCTGATAGTACACTAAGTAGTCACAATAATGAATTTTAACTATGTGACCAGCCAGATAGTGCCACAAATAATTAAATGAAATCTCTAAATAGATGTTTACAACACAGAGAAAACACTTAGGAATAGAGCTAACCAAGAAAAGTTTAGTTGACGACACTCAGATATAGAATATTGCAGCAAAATAGCCGCCCATGGAATTTTTTATTTAAACAATAAAAATAACAAAAACCGTATTTTATGGATATATAGGAGTTAGGTGGCATTCTAGTATAACTTGCACAGTTAAGCACTAAGCACTTTTTTCACGCACTGAAGGAAAAGCAATTTTGCACAATAGCACATTTGCACATTGGAGAAATAGAAATAGGCAGAACTCATACATAAGTAAGCAGTGAGATCTAAACTGGGAGACTTTCTAACAAATGTTAATTTGAATAAGTGATTATGTTAAAATTAAGTGAATACCCAAATGAGGGGATTTCAATATAACAACAATGCATTTAAGCAGTTAGCAAACATGGCTATACCATTAAACCAAACACCCAGTCATAGAATCATGAGCAAGCGAAATTGAGAAATTGCGGCTCTCAGTATGACTATTATCAAGTATAGAGAATGCAATGAATCACTCAAGTATTAACATGTATTTAAGTATATATTTAAATATTTATGTAATGCCATGTAACAATCATGAAAAAATATTAGACATAAACATGTGATTGTACATTCGGTAAATGATCAGTTTCCCTGGTCCCAAAGACTGAGATCACGGCAGAAAACAGTCTCTTTACTATGCCTATGCTCCTGTATGTCACGTGAGGAGATCACATGGTATGTTTAAATAATGGTAGAGTATAGCGTTTCATTATGTGAGCAAGGTCACTTGGTGACCGAAACGCGTTATGATACTTTGGAAGGGTAAATAAATCATTTTGCAAGATAAGAGGAGTTTGTGCTCTGTTGGGACCGTCGCAACGGAGATGGCGAGGGCGGATACAGAAATCTGATGTATGTATATATATATATATATATATATATATTCACTGAAAAAACCATAGGTTTTAGGGACAGTTATAGTTAGTTGGACATTGCACTCGTACAAAACCCGTGAAATTCCCCCGTTATAGTTAGTTCAGCTAACTATAACTCGCGCCCCGCAAAGCACTGCTGATGACGTCACATATTACATCACTCATGACATGGTCAGTGACATCACTGATGACATCACTGATGACATCTCAAATGACATCACTGATGACATCACTGATGACATCATCCAGTGACTGTGTGTTTCTGTAAAGTTTAAATATGTTTAATATATATAGGGAAAGGCGTATTGAAGAATGAGTGGGTGTATAAGTGTCTGAATGGATGATTTAGTAGGTGCGTGACTGACTCTATAAGTGAGTGATTAAACGTATCTTACTGAATGCATGGGTTAGTGACTAAACTGTGTGAATGTCTGTATCCGTCTGTCTGTTGGTGTGTAAGCGGCTGCATGGTTTTGCGAATAGCTACATGAGTGTCTATATAGGTTATTGATTGGTTGTCTGAGTATCTGTATGGGTGCCTGAGTGTTTGTGTGGGTGGGGTGTGTGTGACTCTGTACATAGATGTGTGAGTGGGTGATTCACTGGGTGCATGGTTTCAAGAGTGCATCTGTGATGGACTGTATGGGTGGGTGAGTGTGTGTATGGGTGTGTTGGTGAGTGAATGTATATCTCAGTGGTACATGTGTGAGTAACTACATATGTGAAAGGCAGTATATATGTGTGTTGGAGTATATAAATGGCTATAAGTGAGAGTGTGTGATTGTGAGAGTGGCTGTATGGATGAGTGTGTGCTTGTATCAGTGATTGTATAAGAGCGTAAGAATGTGCTAGTATTTGTATGAGTAATTGAGCTGGTGTGTGTATAACTGTATAGGTGAGTAAATGGCAGTGTGATTAATTATTTGCATGACTGACTAGGTGTGTGAGTACCTCTATGGATGAGTGGCGGTGTGTGAGTGTCTATATAGCTGTATGAGTGCATATGATAGTCCTGTACTGAGTGACCATAAGTATGAGTGACTGTACGGGTGAGTGAGTGGATGTGTGTGTAAACCTAAGAATCAGTGAGTGGGTATGTAGTTATTGGTGTTGGAGTGTCTATGGTTTTGAGAATGGCAGTCTGTAATTTAGAGTGGGTGTATCAAAGGTTATATTAGGGTGTGAGAAGATGCATCAAATTATTACATGGATGATGTCATCAGTGATGTAATCAGTGATGTCATTTGAGATGTCATCAGTGATGTCATCAGTGATGTCACTGACCATGTCATGAGTGATGTAATATGTGACGTCATCAGCAGTGCATTGCGGGGCGCGAGTTATAGTTAGCTGAACTAACTATAACGGGGGAATTTCACGGGTTTTGTACGAGTGCAATGTCCAACTAACTATAACTGTCCCTAAAACCTATGGTTTTTTCAGTGAATTTCAAAGGTTTTTTAAATGCTAATTTCTAACTATAACGTGTCTGAAACCTATGGTTTTTTCAGTGAATTTCAAAGGTTTTTTAAATGCTAATTTCTAACTATAACTGTCCCTAAAACCTATGGTTTTTTCAGTGATTTTCAAAGGTTTTTTAAATGCTAATTCCTAACTATAACATGTCTGAAACCTATGTTTTTTTTCAGTGAATTTCAAAGGTTTTGTAAATGACAATTTTTAAATGTATTAATTGTTATATTTATTTTTTGGATACTGATTTACTACATTTTTTTAAACTATTTATTTTTACATATTTTATTTTTTAAATTACATTGTAATTACATTATACATTACATTACAAAATATACTTTCTCTGAATGAATTACTTTAGTTTAAATACTTTGCAAATAGGCAATAGACTTTTAAGTACAGTAGTTACAGTTGTTGCAATGGGCAACACAATTTCAAACACAATGCAACATTGAGCTCAATGTGAATTTCTAGTTAAATGCAATTAGTTACTTTATGGATTACTTTTCTAACCACAGGACTGGATCCTAGATTCAGTCCTGGGACATCTCCTGTAAACAGTTGAGTAAAAGCGTTTTGGTTACAGTAGTGATTTTTAAGGAATATTATTGTATTTTAAAAGTTGACAGAAACTTTTTCACATAGAATCACCAATGTTATCCTATGGGAGGAAATTCACTTAGCAGGTAAGTAGTGTTATCGTTACTTTTTCTTACTCGGTGTTGGATCCTGGATCCAGCACTGGTGCATCTCCTGTAAACAGTTGAAAGAATACGTTTAAGTCATACAGGCGAGTTTTAAGGAATATTTGTAGTTTGTGAAAATCGACACTTTGAAACTTTTCTGCTGAAAACCAGACAATGGATTCCTATGGAAGGAAATATAAGTTACTGGTAAGTACGGTTAGAATTACTTTTCAGGGTCAGTGCTGGGCTAAAAGATGCAGCACTGGGTTCTCTCCTGATAACAGGTGAGTAAATCGGAATTCGTAGTTCGGTTGATTTTAGAGGAATATTATAAAGTTCCAAAACTCCACACTTAGAAGAATTTCCAAGTGAAACCAGTCAATGTTAGCCTATGGAAGGAAATTCAAGTTGCTGGTTAGTACGGTTAAAATTACTTTTCAGGATCAGTACTGGGCTGAAAGATGCAACACTGAGGTCTCTCCTGATAACAGGTGAGTAAATCGGAATTCGTATTTTGGCTGATTTTAGAGGAATATTATAAAGTTCCAAAACTGCACACTTAGAAGAATTTCCAAGTGAAACCAGTCAATGTTAGCCTATGGAAGGAAATTCAAGTTACTGGTAAGTATGGTTAGAATTACTTTTCAGGATCAGTACTGGGCTGAAAGATGCAGCACTGAGGTCTCTCCTGATAACAGGTGAGTAAATCGGAATTCGTATTTCGGCTGATTTTAGAGGAATATTTGTATGTTTCAAAAATCGACACTTAGAAACTTTTTCAGCAAAAAGCAGGCAATGATATCCTATGGAAGGAAATTCAAGTTACTTGTAAGTACGGTTAAAATTACTTTTCAGGATCAGTGCTGGGCTGAAAGATGCAGCACTGAGGTCTCTCCTGATAACAGGTGAGTAAATCGGAATTCGTAGTTCGGCTGATTTTAGAGGAATATTATAAAGTTCCAAAACTGCACACTTAGAAGAATTTCCAAGTGAAACCAGTCAATGTTAGCCTATGGAAGGAAATTCAAGTTACTGGTAAGTACGGTTAAAATTACTTTTCAGGATCAGTACTGGGCTCAAAGATGCAGCACTGAGGTCTCTCCTGATAACAGGTGAGTAAATCGGAATTCGTAGTTCGGCTGATTTTAGAGGAATATTTGCACAATGGTGAAGGAAGGGGGTGGGGCCTGAGGTGACATGTCTGCAAACACGCCCTGTGGCGCGTTTTAAGTTGGAGAATTAATTCCTCCTCAATCCTGAGGGTCCCTAGGGGCCAACTAGCCCACCAGGAACCTCCAGTATGCGCCAGGGGCTGCGTTGCAGAGAGGTGTACTGAGGCCACGCCCCTTTTACAACACTCTGCAACGCAGCTCCGTGGCGCTTACTGGAGGTACCTGGTGGGCTAGTTGGCCCCAGGGACCCTCAGGATTGAAGGGGATTTAATTCCCCATCTTAAAACGCGCCACGGGGCCTGTTTGCACACATGTCACCTGAAGCCCCGCCCCCTCCCTTCACCACTGTGCAAACGCGCCCCGTGGCGCGTTTTAAGTTGGGGGATTAAGTTCCCTTGAATACTGAGGGTCCCTGGGGGCCAACTAGCCCACCAGCTACCTCCAAAAAGCGCCACAGAGCTGCGTTGCAGAGAGGTGTAAAAAGGGGCGTGGCCTCTGTACACCTCTCTGCAACGCAGCCCCCTGGCGCATACTGGAGGTTCCTGGTGGGCTAGTTGGCCCCCAGGGACCCCCAGTATTGAAGGGGAATTCGTTCCCCATCTGCAAACGCGCCAGGGGGGGCGTTTGCAGAGTGGTAAAGGAAGGGGGCGGGGTCTGCGGCCCGATCGTTTTTTTTTTTTTTTCTTTTCCCAAGGGGGGCTGTGTGGCCTTCCTTACTTTTTCCTATTTTTGGGCCCTGGGGACCCCATCCCCCAGGGCCTTATCCCTTTTTTTTTTTTTTTATTAAACGGGAAGGGGGCCGTGTGGCCCCCTCCCTTGGCCGAATCCGGCCCCGGGGACCCCATCCCCCGGGGCATGGCCACACTTTTAAATACATTTTTAAGGAGGGGGGCTGCGTGGCCCCCCTCCTCAGGCCTCCTTTTGCCCCGGGGACCCCATCCCCCGGGCAGGCCTTTATTTTATTATTATTTTTTTTTATATGATTATTTTTGGGGAGGGGGGCCGCGTGGCCCCCCTCCCGGGCCACTACTTGCCCCGGGGACCCCATCCCCCGGGCTGGCCCTCTTCGTTGGGGACTGTGGGGGTCCCCAATCCCCCACAGTCCCAGCCGGCTCCCCGCCTCCTGCGCGAGCCGGCATTGCTTTCCACATGGGGAGCAGCTAACATGCTGCTCCCCATGTGGAAAGCATTGGGTTTGCATTTTGAAAGAGAGAGCAGGTTTCCTGCTCTCTCTTTCAAAATGCAAACCAAGTTTGCTATGACAGGACGGGAGCCGCGAGGCTCCCGTCCTGTCATAGCAAACTACAGTGTCCCGGGGTAGGCACCCCGGGACACTGCAGGAGCCGGCCCTGGGGGTGGTGGTCCCCAGGGCCATTACAGGCTCCAGGAGGGGGCCGCACGGCCCCCTCCCTCCATTGACAAAGCCCCGGGGAGGTGGTGGTCCCCGGGGCTCTGGGGTCCGTAATGGACCCCCATATTGACATTTTTAGTGCCCCGGGGAGGTGGCGGTCCCGGGCGTGTGGGGGCTCGAGCCCCCCACACAGGTAAATTTATAAAAAAATATTTCAAGAAGCCCCGGGGAGGTGGCGGTCCCGGGGCTGCGGGAGGGCCGAGAGCCCTCCCGCACCATTTATTTTTAAAGCCCCGGGGGTGGTGGTCCCCGGGCTTGGGGGCCTTAGAGGCCCCCCACATATTATAAATACCCCCCCATGCCCCCGGGACTTGGCCCACCCGGGGCCACTAACAACGAAGCGCGGAGACCACGCTTCGTTTCTTTTTTTTCCGGCGGGATTCGCGCACCCTGAGCGCATCCCGCCGATTTTTTTTTTAAAAAAATGCTTTTTTCTGCCCAGGGGGTCCTTGTGGGACCCACTGAGCAGACCTAGGGGGTCAAGGTGTTTCTACCCTGCCCCCTTTGTGCGTTTTGCGCACTTGTTTCTTCTGGTTTTTTTTTCTAATCGGCAGGATCCGCGCACCCTGAGCGCATCCTGCCGATTTAAAAAAAAAATATATATGCTTTTTTCTGCCCAGGGGGTCCTTGTGGGACCCCCTGAGCAGACCTAGGAAGTCAGGGTGTTTCTACCCTGCCCCTTTTTTGCGCTTTGCGCACTTGTTTCTGTCCCTCGGTTCTACCGAGGGACAAAATGGCTGCCAACACTTCCTGATTTGGAGTGTTGACAGCCACTTGACAGCCAATTAGCATGCAGCTCGTGATCGGGAGGGTGCGCGAATCCGACGCGACCATAGATATATATGTGATTTTCCTTTTGATTTTCACAGGAACTAATGAACGGATTTACACCATTTAACAAAAGGGTTCTTTCTGAACTAAGAACTACCTCTTTGCCAAATTTGGTGTAATTCCGTTCAGCAGTTCGGGCTGTAGCCGTGTCTAAAGTTTCCTATGGGAAAATGAATGGGGAAAACACGTTTTGGGACCCCCCTTTTTTCTCGGCCCCCGAGACTTTCAGGGTAGGAGCGGACCGTAGCGGGCCATAAAGTTTGAAAATTTCACGAAGATTCGTCAACTGGCAAGAGAGTTATTTCAAATAGAATGTCGCGGATTTCCTATGGAAAATAGGTCCTAACTATAACTATCTACTGGCGACCGCCAGTAGATAATATATATATATATATATATATATATGAAGATGGAGGATCACAAGATCAAGATAAAGATCAAGTATAACACTTCTTTCTTGTATATATATATATATATATATATATATACATAAATATATAAATATATTTATATATATAACCTACTGGCGATCGCCAATAGGTAGTTATAGTTAGGTCTGCTTTACCATAGACTGAGTGTTTTTTGGTTTGCTAATAACTTTGGCCCCTGTGTGACGAATCTCCATGAAACTTTCCAAAAAAGGTTCATCCACCTTAGCTCCTTCCTGGAAAGTTTTGCGGTGATCCATCAAGCGGGAGCAGAGAAAAAAGGGGGTCCCAAAACATAAAATCTCCATGCATTTTCCATAGACTTCTTTCGACACGGTTACAGCAAAAATTGCTGAACGGAATTACAAATTTGGCAGGTAGATAGATCTTGGTCGCAGATTGTGCTTTTTGTGAATTGGTGTAAATTCGTTCAGTAGTTTTTTTAGATATTAAAGGTCAGAAATAATTGTATATTTTGGCAGTTGGGCTTGCGAGAGTCCCCCGAACCTCCCGCTAGAGCTCAAAATCAAATATGGAGCCCTGTGATTGGTTGAGAGGCCTTTGCTCCCGTGAGCCTTCACGCTATCATGAGAGCGAGCGGTTCCTGCGAGACTCTTGAGAGGGAGCTCTCTGATGGACTGGCTGTTGGAATGTTAGAAATTAAATGGCCACCATTACTGTTTACTGTGGAAAATTTGAGGTTTTGTGGATGAAATAAAAAAGCTACATAAGGGGGCAGCAGAAAGACATGCTATCCCCCTAGATTTAGAGAGGAGGTGTCTAAGGGTCAACTACTGTGAAGATAATAAACGTATATTGTTTAAAACTAATTTTTACGATCTCATGGGACTTTCGTGGGATTGCGAATAGTAAAAAGGAGTAGATGTATAGATGAATACACTACATTAGTAGAAATGCATATTGTTGTGCTTGTTTTCAAGAGAAAGCGTGTAAGAGATAAGTAGTGTGATGAGTAGATGGTTAAATATTTTTAAAAAATATTATGATCTTGGGAGACTCTCGCTGGATCATGAAAAGTAGGAAGGAGTAGGTGATGTTTTAATACACTCTGCTATGCACACGTGTTACTGTATGAAGGAGTCTTACTGGAGACGGTGTTTATCAGACTGTATGATTTGTGCTCATTGGTTTGAGAAGACTTGTGAGTAGAGTTAAGGCTCATCCAAACACCCTACTACACACACACCTGTGATCTGAGATAGAGATCTGAAAGGAGAGCCCAGTTCCTCCCCACACCCTCCTATGCACACCTATCGTTGCAGAGAGAGATCTCAGTAGAGAGGCCATTCCCTCCACACACCCTACTACGCATACAGTCATCTGAGATAGAGGTCAGAAAGGAGATGACAGTCCCTCCCCACACTCTACTCTCCACACCCATCCTCTGAGAGAGAGGCCTGGCAGGGGAGGCCAGTCCCTGTCCAAACCCTACTTAGCGTACCCATTATTACAGAGAGAGGTCTCAGCAAAGAGGTAGGGTGTGTCCCTCCCCACACCCTACTACGCATACCCATCATCTGAAAGAGGGGTCTGAAAGGAGAGGACAGTTCCTCCACACACCCTACTATGCACACCCATCATCTGAGAAAGAGTTCCAAAGGAGAGCCCAGTCCCTCTTCAAACTCTACTACGCACACTTATCATTACAGAGAACATGTCTTGAGTGAAATGTGTGGTCATAAGCAGTGCATGGCGGGGGGTACAAGTTGCTAACTATAAGTGATACATTTCTGTGGTCTTGTTAGTTTCAAACGTTAATGTTCACTCTTACAAATTCACCTAACTATAGAGTTTACTTTAACCGTTGCTTTTTAGTGATTTTATATATATATATACATATATATATATTCACTGAAAAAACCATAGGTTTCAGGGACGTTATAGTTACAAATTAGCATTTAAAAAACCTTTGAAATTCACTGAAAAAACCATAGGTTTTAGGGACAGTTATAGTTAGTTGGACATTGCACTCGTACAAAACCCGTGAAATTCCCCCGTTATAGTTAGTCCAGCTAACTATAACTCGCGCCCCGCAATGCACTGCTGATGACGTCACATATTACATCACTCATGACATGGTCAGTGACATCACTGATGACATCACTGATGACATCACTGATGACATCATCCAGTGACTGTGTGTTTCTGTAAAGTTTATATATTTTTAATATATATAGGAAAAGACATATTGAAGAATGAGTGGGTGTGTAAGTGTCTGTATGGATGATTTAGTAGGTGCGTGACTGACTCTATAAGTGAGTGATTTAACGTATCTTACTGAATGCATGGGTTAGTGACTAAACTGGGTGAATGTCTGTATCCGTCTGTCTGTTGCTGTGTAAGTGGCTGCATGTGTTTGTGAATAGCTACATGAGTGTCTATATGAGTTATTGAATGCTTGTCTGAGTATCTGTATGGGTGCCTGAGTGTTTGTGTGGGAGGGGTGTGTGCAACTCTGTGCATAGATGTGTGAGTGGGTGATTCACTGGGTGGATGGTTTCAAGAGTGCAACTGTGATAGACTGTATGGATGGGTAAGTGTGTGTAAGAGTGTGTTAGTGAGTGAATGTATGTCCCAGTGGTACATGTGTGAGTAACTACATATGTGAAAGGCAGTATATATGTGTGTTGGAGTATATAAATAGCTATAAGCGAGAGTGAGTGATTGTGATAGTGGCTGTATGGATGAGTGTGTGCTTGTATCAGTGATTGTATAAGAGCGTAAGAATGTGCTACTATTTGTATGAGTAAGTGAGCTGGTGTGTGTATAACTGTATAGGTGAGTAAATGGTAGTGTGTTTAATTATTTGCATGACTGACTAGGTGTGTGAGTACCTCTATGGATGAGTGGCGGTGTTTGAGTGTCTATATAGGAGTATGAGTGCATATGATAGTCCTGTACTGAGTGACCGTAAGTATGAGTGACTGTACGGGTGAGTGAGTGGATGTGTGCGTAGACCTAAGAATCAGTGAGTGGGTATGTAGTTATTGGTGTTGGAGTGTCTATGGTTTTGCGAATGGCAGTCTGTAATTTAGAGTGGGTGTATCAAAGGTTATATTAGGGTGTGAGGAGGTGCATCAGATTATCACGTGGATGATGTCATCAGTGATGTCATTTGAGATGTCATCAGTGATGTCATCAGTGATGTCACTGACCATGTCATGAGTGATGTAATATGTGACGTCATCAGCAGTGCATTATGGGCGCGAGTTATAGTTAGCTGGACTAACTATAACGGGGGAATTTCACGGGTTTTGTACGAGTGCAATGTCCAACTAACTATAACTGTCCCTAAAACCTATGGTTTTTTCTGTGAATTTCAAAGGTTTTTTAAATGCTAATTTGTAACTATAACGTCCCTGAAACCTATGGTTTTTTCAGTGAATTTCAAAGGTTTTTTAAATGCTAATTTGTAACTATAACATGTCTGAAACCTACAGTTTTTTCAGTGAATTTCAAAGGTTTTGTAAATGACAATTTTTAAATGTATTAATTGTTATATAAAATTTTTTCATACTGATTTCCAAATTTTTTAGAAACGATTTTTTTTACATATTTTATTTTTTAAATTACATTGTAATTACATTATACATTACATTACAAAAATACTTTCTCAGAATGAATTACTTTAGTTTAATTACTTTGCACATAGGCAATAGACTTTTAAGTACAGTAGTTACAGTTGTTGCAATGGGCAACACATTTTCAAACACAATGCAACATTCAGCTCAATGTGAATTTCTAGTTAAATGCAATTAGTTACTTTATGGATTACTTTTCTAACCACATTACTGGATCCTAGATTCAGTCCTGGGACATCTCCTGTAAACAGTTGAGTAAAAGCGTTTTGGTTACAGTCGTGATTTTTAAGGAATATTATTGTACTTTAAAAGTTCACACTTAGAAACTTTTTCTTATAGAATCACCAATGTTATCCTATGGAAGGAAATTCACTTAGAAGTTAAAAACTGTTATCGTTACTTTTTCTTACTCAGTGTTGGATCCTGGATCCAGCACTGGTGCATCTCCTGTAAACAGTTGAAAGAATGCGTTTAAGTCATACAGGCGATTTTTTAGGAATATTTGTAGTTTGTGAAAATCGACACTTTGAAACTTTTCTGCTGAAAACCAGACAATGGATTCCTATGGAAGGAAATTCAAGTTACTGGTAAGTACGGTTAAAATTACTTTTCAGGATCAGTACTGGGCTGAAAGATGCAGCACTGAGGTCTCTCCTGATAACAGGTGAGTAAATCGGAATTCGTATTTCGGCTGATTTTAGAGGAATATTTTAAAGTTCCAAAACTCCACACTTAGAAGAATTTCCAAGTGAAACCAGTCAATGTTAGCCTATGGAAGGAAATTCAAGTTACTGGTAAGTACGGTTAAAATTACTTTTCAGGACCAGTACTGGGCTGAAAGATGCAGCACTGATGTCTCTCCTGATAACAGGTGAGTAAATCAGAATTCGGATTTCGGCTGATTTTAGAGGAATATTTGTATGTTTCAAAAATCAACACTTAGAAACTTTTTCAGCAAAAAGCAGGCAATGATATCCTATGGAAGGAAATTCAAGTTACTGGTAAGTACGGTTAAAATTACTTTTGAGGATCAGTACTGGGCTAAAAGATGCAGCACTGGGTTCTCTCCTGATAACAGGTGAGTAAATCGGAATTCGTATTTCAGCTGATTTTAGAGGAATATTTTAAAGTTCCAAAACTCCACACTTAGAAGAATTTCCAAGTGAAACAAGTCAATGTTAGCCTATGAAGGAAATTCAAGTTACCGGTAAGTACGGTTAAAATTACTTTTCAGGATTAGTACTGGGCTGAAAGATGCAGCACTGAGGTCTCTCCTGATAACAGGTGAGTAAATCGGAATTCGTATTTCGGCTGATTTTAGAGGAATATTTTAAAGTTCCAAAACTCCACACTTAGAAGAATTTCCAAGTGAAACCAGTCAATGTTAGCCTATGGAAGGAAATTCAAGTTACTGGTAAGTACGGTTAAAATTACTTTTCAGGACCAGTACTGGGCTGAAAGATGCAGCACTGAGGTCTCTCCTGATAACAGGTGAGTAAATCAGAATTCGAATTTCGGCTGATTTTAGAGGAATATTTGTATGTTTCAAAAATCAACACTTAGAAACTTTTTCAGCAAAAAGCAGGCAATGATATCCTATGGAAGGAAATTCAAGTTACTGGTAAGTACGGTTAAAATTACTTTTGAGGATCAGTACTGGGCTGAAAGATGCAGCACTGAGGTCTCTCCTGATAACAGGTGAGTAAATTGGAATTCGTATTTCGGCTGATTTTAGAGGAATATTTTAAAGTTCCAAAACTCCACACTTAGAAGAATTTCCAAGTGAAACCAGTCAATGTTTGCCTATGGAAGGAAATTCAAGTTACTGGTAAGTACGGTTAAAATTACTTTTCAGGACCAGTACTGGGCTGAAAGATGCAGCACTGAGGTCTCTCCTGATAACAGGTGAGTAAATCAGAATTCGGATTTCGGCTGATTTTAGAGGAATATTTGTATGTTTCAAAAATCAACACTTAGAAACTTTTTCAGCAAAAAGCAGGCAATGATATCCTATGGAAGGAAATTCAAGTTACTGGTAAGTACGGTTAAAATTACTTTTGAGGATCAGTACTGGGCTAAAAGATGCAGCACTGGGTTCTCTCCTGATAACAGGTGAGTAAATTAGAATTCGTATTTCGGCTGATTTTAGAGGAATATTTTAAAGTTCCAAAACTCCACACTTAGAAGAATTTCCAAGTGAAACCAGTCAATGTTAGCCTATGAAGGAAATTCAAGTTACCGGTAAGTACGGTTAAAATTACTTTTCAGGATCAGTACTGGGCTGAAAGATGCAGCACTGAGGTCTCTCCTGATAACAGGTGAGTAAATCGGAATTCGTATTTCGGCTGATTTTAGAGGAATATTTTAAAGTTCCAAAACTCCACACTTAGAAGAATTTCCAAGTGAAACCAGTCAATGTTAGCCTATGGAAGGAAATTCAAGTTACCGGTAAGTACGGTTAAAATTACTTTTCAGGACCAGTACTGGGCTGAAAGATGCAGCACTGAGGTCTCTCCTGATAACAGGTGAGTAAATCAGAATTCGGATTTCGGCTGATTTTAGAGGAATATTTGTATGTTTCAAAAATCAACACTTAGAAACTTTTTCAGCAAAAAGCAGGCAATGATATCCTATGGAAGGAAATTCAAGTTACTGGTAAGTACGGTTAAAATTACTTTTGAGGATCAGTACTGGGCTAAAAGATGCAGCACTGGGTTCTCTCCTGATAACAGGTGAGTAAATCAGAATTCGTATTTCAGCTGATTTTAGAGGAATATTTTAAAGTTCCAAAACTCCACACTTAGAAGAATTTCCAAGTGAAACCAGTCAATGTTAGCCTATGAAGGAAATTCAAGTTACCGGTAAGTACGGTTAAAATTACTTTTCAGGATTAGTACTGGGCTGAAAGATGCAGCACTGAGGTCTCTCCTGATAACAGGTGAGTAAATCGGAATTCGTATTTCGGCTGATTTTAGAGGAATATTTTAAAGTTCCAAAACTCCACACTTAGAAGAATTTCCAAGTGAAACCAGTCAATGTTAGCCTATGGAAGGAAATTCAAGTTACTGGTAAGTACGGTTAAAATTACTTTTCAGGACCAGTACTGGGCTGAAAGATGCAGCACTGAGGTCTCTCCTGATAACAGGTGAGTAAATCAGAATTCGGATTTCGGCTGATTTTAGAGGAATATTTGTATGTTTCAAAAATCAACACTTAGAAACTTTTTCAGCAAAAAGCAGGCAATGATATCCTATGGAAGGAAATTCAAGTTACTGGTAAGTACGGTTAAAATTACTTTTGAGGATCAGTACTGGGCTGAAAGATGCAGCACTGAGGTCTCTCCTGATAACAGGTGAGTAAATCGGAATTCGTATTTCGGCTGATTTTAGAGGAATATTTTAAAGTTCCAAAACTCCACACTTAGAAGAATTTCCAAGTGAAACCAGTCAATGTTTGCCTATGGAAGGAAATTCAAGTTACTGGTAAGTACGGTTAAAATTACTTTTCAGGACCAGTACTGGGCTGAAAGATGCAGCACTGAGGTCTCTCCTGATAACAGGTGAGTAAATCAGAATTCGAATTTCGGCTGATTTTAGAGGAATATTTGTATGTTTCAAAGATCAACACTTAGAAACTTTTTCAGCAAAAAGCAGGCAATGATATCCTATGGAAGGAAATTCAAGTTACTGGTAAGTACGGTTAAAATTACTTTTGAGGATCAGTACTGGGCTGAAAGATGCAGCACTGAGGTCTCTCCTGATAACAGGTGAGTAAATTGGAATTCGTATTTCGGCTGATTTTAGAGGAATATTTTAAAGTTCCAAAACTCCACACTTAGAAGAATTTCCAAGTGAAACCAGTCAATGTTAGCCTATGGAAGGAAATTCAAGTTACTGGTAAGTACGGTTAAAATTACTTTTCAGGACCAGTACTGGGCTGAAAGATGCAGCACTGAGGTCTCTCCTGATAACAGGTGAGTAAATCAGAATTCGGATTTCGGCTGATTTTAGAGGAATATTTGTATGTTTCAAAAATCAACACTTAGAAACTTTTTCAGCAAAAAGCAGGCAATGATATCCTATGGAAGGAAATTCAAGTTACTGGTAAGTACGGTTAAAATTACTTTTGAGGATCAGTACTGGGCTAAAAGATGCAGCACTGGGTTCTCTCCTGATAACAGGTGAGTAAATCAGAATTCGTATTTCGGCTGATTTTAGAGGAATATTTTAAAGTTCCAAAACTCCACACTTAGAAGAATTTCCAAGTGAAACCAGTCAATGTTAGCCTATGAAGGAAATTCAAGTTACCGGTAAGTACGGTTAAAATTACTTTTCAGGATCAGTACTGGGCTGAAAGATGCAGCACTGAGGTCTCTCCTGATAACAGGTGAGTAAATCGGAATTCGTATTTCGGCTGATTTTAGAGGAATATTTTAAAGTTCCAAAACTCCACACTTAGAAGAATTTCCAAGTGAAACCAGTCAATGTTAGCCTATGGAAGGAAATTCAAGTTACTGGTAAGTACGGTTAAAATTACTTTTCAGGACCAGTACTGGGCTGAAAGATGCAGCACTGAGGTCTCTCCTGATAACAGGTGAGTAAATCAGAATTCGGATTTCGGCTGATTTTAGAGGAATATTTGTATGTTTCAAAAATCAACACTTAGAAACTTTTTCAGCAAAAAGCAGGCAATGATATCCTATGGAAGGAAATTCAAGTTACTGGTAAGTACGGTTAAAATTACTTTTGAGGATCAGTACTGGGCTAAAAGATGCAGCACTGGGTTCTCTCCTGATAACAGGTGAGTAAATCAGAATTCGTATTTCGGCTGATTTTAGAGGAATATTTTAAAGTTCCAAAACTCCACACTTAGAAGAATTTCCAAGTGAAACCAGTCAATGTTAGCCTATGAAGGAAATTCAAGTTACCGGTAAGTACGGTTAAAATTACTTTTCAGGATCAGTACTGGGCTGAAAGATGCAGCACTGAGGTCTCTCCTGATAACAGGTGAGTAAATCGGAATTCGTATTTCGGCTGATTTTAGAGGAATATTTTAAAGTTCCAAAACTCCACACTTAGAAGAATTTCCAAGTGAAACCAGTCAATGTTAGCCTATGGAAGGAAATTCAAGTTACTGGTAAGTACGGTTAAAATTACTTTTCAGGACCAGTACTGGGCTGAAAGATGCAGCACTGAGGTCTCTCCTGATAACAGGTGAGTAAATCAGAATTCGAATTTCGGCTGATTTTAGAGGAATATTTGTATGTTTCAAAAATCAACACTTAGAAACTTTTTCAGCAAAAAGCAGGCAATGATATCCTATGGAAGGAAATTCAAGTTACTGGTAAGTACGGTTAAAATTACTTTTGAGGATCAGTACTGGGCTGAAAGATGCAGCACTGAGGTCTCTCCTGATAACAGGTGAGTAAATCGGAATTCGTATTTCGGCTGATTTTAGAGGAATATTTTAAAGTTCCAAAACTCCACACTTAGAAGAATTTCCAAGTGAAACCAGTCAATGTTTGCCTATGGAAGGAAATTCAAGTTACTGGTAAGTACGGTTAAAATTACTTTTCAGGACCAGTACTGGGCTGAAAGATGCAGCACTGAGGTCTCTCCTGATAACAGGTGAGTAAATCAGAATTCGGATTTCGGCTGATTTTAGAGGAATATTTGTATGTTTCAAAAATCAACACTTAGAAACTTTTTCAGCAAAAAGCAGGCAATGATATCCTATGGAAGGAAATTCAAGTTACTGGTAAGTACGGTTAAAATTACTTTTGAGGATCAGTACTGGGCTAAAAGATGCAGCACTGGGTTCTCTCCTGATAACAGGTGAGTAAATTAGAATTCGTATTTCGGCTGATTTTAGAGGAATATTTTAAAGTTCCAAAACTCCACACTTAGAAGAATTTCCAAGTGAAACCAGTCAATGTTAGCCTATGAAGGAAATTCAAGTTACCGGTAAGTACGGTTAAAATTACTTTTCAGGATCAGTACTGGGCTGAAAGATGCAGCACTGAGGTCTCTCCTGATAACAGGTGAGTAAATCGGAATTCGTATTTCGGCTGATTTTAGAGGAATATTTTAAAGTTCCAAAACTCCACACTTAGAAGAATTTCCAAGTGAAACCAGTCAATGTTAGCCTATGGAAGGAAATTCAAGTTACTGGTAAGTACGGTTAAAATTACTTTTCAGGACCAGTACTGGGCTGAAAGATGCAGCACTGAGGTCTCTCCTGATAACAGGTGAGTAAATCAGAATTCGGATTTCGGCTGATTTTAGAGGAATATTTGTATGTTTCAAAAATCAACACTTAGAAACTTTTTCAGCAAAAAGCAGGCAATGATATCCTATGGAAGGAAATTCAAGTTACTGGTAAGTACGGTTAAAATTACTTTTGAGGATCAGTACTGGGCTAAAAGATGCAGCACTGGGTTCTCTCCTGATAACAGGTGAGTAAATCAGAATTCGTATTTCGGCTGATTTTAGAGGAATATTTTAAAGTTCCAAAACTCCACACTTAGAAGAATTTCCAAGTGAAACCAGTCAATGTTAGCCTATGAAGGAAATTCAAGTTACCGGTAAGTACGGTTAAAATTACTTTTCAGGATCAGTACTGGGCTGAAAGATGCAGCACTGAGGTCTCTCCTGATAACAGGTGAGTAAATCGGAATTCGTATTTCGGCTGATTTTAGAGGAATATTTTAAAGTTCCAAAACTCCACACTTAGAAGAATTTCCAAGTGAAACCAGTCAATGTTAGCCTATGGAAGGAAATTCAAGTTACTGGTAAGTACGGTTAAAATTACTTTTCAGGACCAGTACTGGGCTGAAAGATGCAGCACTGAGGTCTCTCCTGATAACAGGTGAGTAAATCAGAATTCGGATTTCGGCTGATTTTAGAGGAATATTTGTATGTTTCAAAAATCAACACTTAGAAACTTTTTCAGCAAAAAGCAGGCAATGATATCCTATGGAAGGAAATTCAAGTTACTGGTAAGTACGGTTAAAATTACTTTTGAGGATCAGTACTGGGCTAAAAGATGCAGCACTGGGTTCTCTCCTGATAACAGGTGAGTAAATCAGAATTCGTATTTCAGCTGATTTTAGAGGAATATTTTAAAGTTCCAAAACTCCACACTTAGAAGAATTTCCAAGTGAAACAAGTCAATGTTAGCCTATGAAGGAAATTCAAGTTACCGGTAAGTACGGTTAAAATTACTTTTCAGGATTAGTACTGGGCTGAAAGATGCAGCACTGAGGTCTCTCCTGATAACAGGTGAGTAAATCGGAATTCGTATTTCGGCTGATTTTAGAGGAATATTTTAAAGTTCCAAAACTCCACACTTAGAAGAATTTCCAAGTGAAACCAGTCAATGTTAGCCTATGGAAGGAAATTCAAGTTACTGGTAAGTACGGTTAAAATTACTTTTCAGGACCAGTACTGGGCTGAAAGATGCAGCACTGAGGTCTCTCCTGATAACAGGTGAGTAAATCAGAATTCGAATTTCGGCTGATTTTAGAGGAATATTTGTATGTTTCAAAAATCAACACTTAGAAGACTTTTTCAGCAAAAAGCAGGCAATGATATCCTATGGAAGGAAATTCAAGTTACTGGTAAGTACGGTTAAAATTACTTTTGAGGATCAGTACTGGGCTGAAAGATGCAGCACTGAGGTCTCTCCTGATAACAGGTGAGTAAATTGGAATTCGTATTTCGGCTGATTTTAGAGGAATATTTTAAAGTTCCAAAACTCCACACTTAGAAGAATTTCCAAGTGAAACCAGTCAATGTTTGCCTATGGAAGGAAATTCAAGTTACTGGTAAGTACGGTTAAAATTACTTTTCAGGACCAGTACTGGGCTGAAAGATGCAGCACTGAGGTCTCTCCTGATAACAGGTGAGTAAATCAGAATTCGAATTTCGGCTGATTTTAGAGGAATATTTGTATGTTTCAAAGATCAACACTTAGAAACTTTTTCAGCAAAAAGCAGGCAATGATATCCTATGGAAGGAAATTCAAGTTACTGGTAAGTACGGTTAAAATTACTTTTGAGGATCAGTACTGGGCTGAAAGATGCAGCACTGAGGTCTCTCCTGATAACAGGTGAGTAAATCGGAATTCGTATTTCGGCTGATTTTAGAGGAATATTTTAAAGTTCCAAAACTCCACACTTAGAAGAATTTCCAAGTGAAACCAGTCAATGTTTGCCTATGGAAGGAAATTCAAGTTACTGGTAAGTACGGTTAAAATTACTTTTCAGGACCAGTACTGGGCTGAAAGATGCAGCACTGAGGTCTCTCCTGATAACAGGTGAGTAAATCAGAATTCGGATTTCGGCTGATTTTAGAGGAATATTTGTATGTTTCAAAAATCAACACTTAGAAACTTTTTCAGCAAAAAGCAGGCAATGATATCCTATGGAAGGAAATTCAAGTTACTGGTAAGTACGGTTAAAATTACTTTTGAGGATCAGTACTGGGCTAAAAGATGCAGCACTGGGTTCTCTCCTGATAACAGGTGAGTAAATCAGAATTCGTATTTCGGCTGATTTTAGAGGAATATTTTAAAGTTCCAAAACTCCACACTTAGAAGAATTTCCAAGTGAAACCAGTCAATGTTAGCCTATGAAGGAAATTCAAGTTACCGGTAAGTACGGTTAAAATTACTTTTCAGGATCAGTACTGGGCTGAAAGATGCAGCACTGAGGTCTCTCCTGATAACAGGTGAGTAAATCGGAATTCGTATTTCGGCTGATTTTAGAGGAATATTTTAAAGTTCCAAAACTCCACACTTAGAAGAATTTCCAAGTGAAACCAGTCAATGTTAGCCTATGGAAGGAAATTCAAGTTACTGGTAAGTACGGTTAAAATTACTTTTCAGGACCAGTACTGGGCTGAAAGATGCAGCACTGAGGTCTCTCCTGATAACAGGTGAGTAAATCAGAATTCGGATTTCGGCTGATTTTAGAGGAATATTTGTATGTTTCAAAAATCAACACTTAGAAACTTTTTCAGCAAAAAGCAGGCAATGATATCCTATGGAAGGAAATTCAAGTTACTGGTAAGTACGGTTAAAATTACTTTTGAGGATCAGTACTGGGCTAAAAGATGCAGCACTGGGTTCTCTCCTGATAACAGGTGAGTAAATCAGAATTCGTATTTCAGCTGATTTTAGAGGAATATTTTAAAGTTCCAAAACTCCACACTTAGAAGAATTTCCAAGTGAAACAAGTCAACGTTAGCCTATGAAGGAAATTCAAGTTACCGGTAAGTACGGTTAAAATTACTTTTCAGGATTAGTACTGGGCTGAAAGATGCAGCACTGAGGTCTCTCCTGATAACAGGTGAGTAAATCGGAATTCGTATTTCGGCTGATTTTAGAGGAATATTTTAAAGTTCCAAAACTCCACACTTAGAAGAATTTCCAAGTGAAACCAGTCAATGTTAGCCTATGGAAGGAAATTCAAGTTACTGGTAAGTACGGTTAAAATTACTTTTCAGGACCAGTACTGGGCTGAAAGATGCAGCACTGAGGTCTCTCCTGATAACAGGTGAGTAAATCAGAATTCGGATTTCGGCTGATTTTAGAGGAATATTTGTATGTTTCAAAAATCAACACTTAGAAACTTTTTCAGCAAAAAGCAGGCAATGATATCCTATGGAAGGAAATTCAAGTTACTGGTAAGTACGGTTAAAATTACTTTTGAGGATCAGTACTGGGCTGAAAGATGCAGCACTGAGGTCTCTCCTGATAACAGGTGAGTAAATCGGAATTCGTATTTCGGCTGATTTTAGAGGAATATTTTAAAGTTCCAAAACTCCACACTTAGAAGAATTTCCAAGTGAAACCAGTCAATGTTAGCCTATGGAAGGAAATTCAAGTTACCGGTAAGTACGGTTAAAATTACTTTTCAGGACCAGTACTGGGCTGAAAGATGCAGCACTGAGGTCTCTCCTGATAACAGGTGAGTAAATCAGAATTCGGATTTCGGCTGATTTTAGAGGAATATTTGTATGTTTCAAAAATCAACACTTAGAAACTTTTTCAGCAAAAAGCAGGCAATGATATCCTATGGAAGGAAATTCAAGTTACTGGTAAGTACGGTTAAAATTACTCTTGAGGATCAGTACTGGGCTAAAAGATGCAGCACTGGGTTCTCTCCTGATAACAGGTGAGTAAATCAGAATTCGTATTTCGGCTGATTTTAGAGGAATATTTTAAAGTTCCAAAACTCCACACTTAGAAGAATTTCCAAGTGAAACCAGTCAATGTTAGCCTATGAAGGAAATTCAAGTTACCGGTAAGTACGGTTAAAATTACTTTTCAGGATCAGTACTGGGCTGAAAGATGCAGCACTGAGGTCTCTCCTGATAACAGGTGAGTAAATCGGAATTCGTATTTCGGCTGATTTTAGAGGAATATTTTAAAGTTCCAAAACTCCACACTTAGAAGAATTTCCAAGTGAAACCAGTCAATGTTAGCCTATGGAAGGAAATTCAAGTTACTGGTAAGTACGGTTAAAATTACTTTTCAGGACCAGTACTGGGCTGAAAGATGCAGCACTGAGGTCTCTCCTGATAACAGGTGAGTAAATCAGAATTCGGATTTCGGCTGATTTTAGAGGAATATTTGTATGTTTCAAAAATCAACACTTAGAAACTTTTTCAGCAAAAAGCAGGCAATGATATCCTATGGAAGGAAATTCAAGTTACTGGTAAGTACGGTTAAAATTACTTTTGAGGATCAGTACTGGGCTAAAAGATGCAGCACTGGGTTCTCTCCTGATAACAGGTGAGTAAATCAGAATTCGTATTTCGGCTGATTTTAGAGGAATATTTTAAAGTTCCAAAACTCCACACTTAGAAGAATTTCCAAGTGAAACCAGTCAATGTTAGCCTATGAAGGAAATTCAAGTTACCGGTAAGTACGGTTAAAATTACTTTTCAGGATCAGTACTGGGCTGAAAGATGCAGCACTGAGGTCTCTCCTGATAACAGGTGAGTAAATCGGAATTCGTATTTCGGCTGATTTTAGAGGAATATTTTAAAGTTCCAAAACTCCACACTTAGAAGAATTTCCAAGTGAAACCAGTCAATGTTAGCCTATGGAAGGAAATTCAAGTTACTGGTAAGTACGGTTAAAATTACTTTTCAGGACCAGTACTGGGCTGAAAGATGCAGCACTGAGGTCTCTCCTGATAACAGGTGAGTAAATCAGAATTCGGATTTCGGCTGATTTTAGAGGAATATTTGTATGTTTCAAAAATCAACACTTAGAAACTTTTTCAGCAAAAAGCAGGCAATGATATCCTATGGAAGGAAATTCAAGTTACTGGTAAGTACGGTTAAAATTACTTTTGAGGATCAGTACTGGGCTAAAAGATGCAGCACTGGGTTCTCTCCTGATAACAGGTGAGTAAATCAGAATTCGTATTTCAGCTGATTTTAGAGGAATATTTTAAAGTTCCAAAACTCCACACTTAGAAGAATTTCCAAGTGAAACCAGTCAATGTTAGCCTATGAAGGAAATTCAAGTTACCGGTAAGTACGGTTAAAATTACTTTTCAGGATTAGTACTGGGCTGAAAGATGCAGCACTGAGGTCTCTCCTGATAACAGGTGAGTAAATCGGAATTCGTATTTCGGCTGATTTTAGAGGAATATTTTAAAGTTCCAAAACTCCACACTTAGAAGAATTTCCAAGTGAAACCAGTCAATGTTAGCCTATGGAAGGAAATTCAAGTTACTGGTAAGTACGGTTAAAATTACTTTTCAGGACCAGTACTGGGCTGAAAGATGCAGCACTGAGGTCTCTCCTGATAACAGGTGAGTAAATCAGAATTCGGATTTCGGCTGATTTTAGAGGAATATTTGTATGTTTCAAAAATCAACACTTAGAAACTTTTTCAGCAAAAAGCAGGCAATGATATCCTATGGAAGGAAATTCAAGTTACTGGTAAGTACGGTTAAAATTACTTTTGAGGATCAGTACTGGGCTGAAAGATGCAGCACTGAGGTCTCTCCTGATAACAGGTGAGTAAATTGGAATTCGTATTTCGGCTGATTTTAGAGGAATATTTTAAAGTTCCAAAACTCCACACTTAGAAGAATTTCCAAGTGAAACCAGTCAATGTTAGCCTATGGAAGGAAATTCAAGTTACTGGTAAGTACGGTTAAAATTACTTTTCAGGACCAGTACTGGGCTGAAAGATGCAGCACTGAGGTCTCTCCTGATAACAGGTGAGTAAATCAGAATTCGGATTTCGGCTGATTTTAGAGGAATATTTGTATGTTTCAAAAATCAACACTTAGAAACTTTTTCAGCAAAAAGCAGGCAATGATATCCTATGGAAGGAAATTCAAGTTACTGGTAAGTACGGTTAAAATTACTTTTGAGGATCAGTACTGGGCTAAAAGATGCAGCACTGGGTTCTCTCCTGATAACAGGTGAGTAAATCAGAATTCGTATTTCGGCTGATTTTAGAGGAATATTTTAAAGTTCCAAAACTCCACACTTAGAAGAATTTCCAAGTGAAACCAGTCAATGTTAGCCTATGAAGGAAATTCAAGTTACCGGTAAGTACGGTTAAAATTACTTTTGAGGATCAGTACTGGGCTGAAAGATGCAGCACTGAGGTCTCTCCTGATAACAGGTGAGTAAATCGGAATTCGTATTTCGGCTGATTTTAGAGGAATATTTTAAAGTTCCAAAACTCCACACTTAGAAGAATTTCCAAGTGAAACCAGTCAATGTTAGCCTATGGAAGGAAATTCAAGTTACTGGTAAGTACGGTTAAAATTACTTTTCAGGACCAGTACTGGGCTGAAAGATGCAGCACTGAGGTCTCTCCTGATAACAGGTGAGTAAATCAGAATTCGGATTTCGGCTGATTTTAGAGGAATATTTGTATGTTTCAAAAATCAACACTTAGAAACTTTTTCAGCAAAAAGCAGGCAATGATATCCTATGGAAGGAAATTCAAGTTACTGGTAAGTACGGTTAAAATTACTTTTGAGGATCAGTACTGGGCTAAAAGATGCAGCACTGGGTTCTCTCCTGATAACAGGTGAGTAAATCGGAATTCGTATTTCAGCTGATTTTAGAGGAATATTTTAAAGTTCCAAAACTCCACACTTAGAAGAATTTCCAAGTGAAACCAGTCAATGTTAGCCTATGAAGGAAATTCAAGTTACCGGTAAGTACGGTTAAAATTACTTTTCAGGATCAGTACTGGGCTGAAAGATGCAGCACTGAGGTCTCTCCTGATAACAGGTGAGTAAATCGGAATTCGTATTTCGGCTGATTTTAGAGGAATATTTTAAAGTTCCAAAACTCCACACTTAGAAGAATTTCCAAGTGAAACCAGTCAATGTTAGCCTATGGAAGGAAATTCAAGTTACTGGTAAGTACGGTTAAAATTACTTTTCAGGACCAGTACTGGGCTGAAAGATGCAGCACTGAGGTCTCTCCTGATAACAGGTGAGTAAATCAGAATTCGAATTTCGGCTGATTTTAGAGGAATATTTGTATGTTTCAAAAATCAACACTTAGAAACTTTTTCAGCAAAAAGCAGGCAATGATATCCTATGGAAGGAAATTCAAGTTACTGGTAAGTACGGTTAAAATTACTTTTGAGGATCAGTACTGGGCTGAAAGATGCAGCACTGAGGTCTCTCCTGATAACAGGTGAGTAAATCGGAATTCGTATTTCGGCTGATTTTAGAGGAATATTTTAAAGTTCCAAAACTCCACACTTAGAAGAATTTCCAAGTGAAACCAGTCAATGTTAGCCTATGGAAGGAAATTCAAGTTACTGGTAAGTACGGTTAAAATTACTTTTCAGGACCAGTACTGGGCTGAAAGATGCAGCACTGAGGTCTCTCCTGATAACAGGTGAGTAAATCAGAATTCGGATTTCGGCTGATTTTAGAGGAATATTTGTATGTTTCAAAAATCAACACTTAGAAACTTTTTCAGCAAAAAGCAGGCAATGATATCCTATGGAAGGAAATTCAAGTTACTGGTAAGTACGGTTAAAATTACTTTTGAGGATCAGTACTGGGCTAAAAGATGCAGCACTGGGTTCTCTCCTGATAACAGGTGAGTAAATCAGAATTCGTATTTCGGCTGATTTTAGAGGAATATTTTAAAGTTCCAAAACTCCACACTTAGAAGAATTTCCAAGTGAAACCAGTCAATGTTAGCCTATGAAGGAAATTCAAGTTACCGGTAAGTACGGTTAAAATTACTTTTCAGGATCAGTACTGGGCTGAAAGATGCAGCACTGAGGTCTCTCCTGATAACAGGTGAGTAAATCGGAATTCGTATTTCGGCTGATTTTAGAGGAATATTTTAAAGTTCCAAAACTCCACACTTAGAAGAATTTCCAAGTGAAACCAGTCAATGTTAGCCTATGGAAGGAAATTCAAGTTACTGGTAAGTACGGTTAAAATTACTTTTCAGGACCAGTACTGGGCTGAAAGATGCAGCACTGAGGTCTCTCCTGATAACAGGTGAGTAAATCAGAATTCGGATTTCGGCTGATTTTAGAGGAATATTTGTATGTTTCAAAAATCAACACTTAGAAACTTTTTCAGCAAAAAGCAGGCAATGATATCCTATGGAAGGAAATTCAAGTTACTGGTAAGTACGGTTAAAATTACTTTTGAGGATCAGTACTGGGCTAAAAGATGCAGCACTGGGTTCTCTCCTGATAACAGGTGAGTAAATCGGAATTCGTATTTCAGCTGATTTTAGAGGAATATTTTAAAGTTCCAAAACTCCACACTTAGAAGAATTTCCAAGTGAAACCAGTCAATGTTAGCCTATGAAGGAAATTCAAGTTACCGGTAAGTACGGTTAAAATTACTTTTCAGGATTAGTACTGGGCTGAAAGATGCAGCACTGAGGTCTCTCCTGATAACAGGTGAGTAAATCGGAATTCGTATTTCGGCTGATTTTAGAGGAATATTTTAAAGTTCCAAAACTCCACACTTAGAAGAATTTCCAAGTGAAACCAGTCAATGTTAGCCTATGGAAGGAAATTCAAGTTACTGGTAAGTACGGTTAAAATTACTTTTCAGGACCAGTACTGGGCTGAAAGATGCAGCACTGAGGTCTCTCCTGATAACAGGTGAGTAAATCAGAATTCGGATTTCGGCTGATTTTAGAGGAATATTTGTATGTTTCAAAAATCAACACTTAGAAACTTTTTCAGCAAAAAGCAGGCAATGATATCCTATGGAAGGAAATTCAAGTTACTGGTAAGTACGGTTAAAATTACTTTTGAGGATCAGTACTGGGCTGAAAGATGCAGCACTGAGGTCTCTCCTGATAACAGGTGAGTAAATCGGAATTCGTATTTCGGCTGATTTTAGAGGAATATTTTAAAGTTCCAAAACTCCACACTTAGAAGAATTTCCAAGTGAAACCAGTCAATGTTTGCCTATGGAAGGAAATTCAAGTTACTGGTAAGTACGGTTAAAATTACTTTTCAGGACCAGTACTGGGCTGAAAGATGCAGCACTGAGGTCTCTCCTGATAACAGGTGAGTAAATCAGAATTCGGATTTCGGCTGATTTTAGAGGAATATTTGTATGTTTCAAAAATCAACACTTAGAAACTTTTTCAGCAAAAAGCAGGCAATGATATCCTATGGAAGGAAATTCAAGTTACTGGTAAGTACGGTTAAAATTACTTTTGAGGATCAGTACTGGGCTAAAAGATGCAGCACTGGGTTCTCTCCTGATAACAGGTGAGTAAATTAGAATTCGTATTTCGGCTGATTTTAGAGGAATATTTTAAAGTTCCAAAACTCCACACTTAGAAGAATTTCCAAGTGAAACCAGTCAATGTTAGCCTATGAAGGAAATTCAAGTTACCGGTAAGTACGGTTAAAATTACTTTTCAGGATCAGTACTGGGCTGAAAGATGCAGCACTGAGGTCTCTCCTGATAACAGGTGAGTAAATCGGAATTCGTATTTCGGCTGATTTTAGAGGAATATTTTAAAGTTCCAAAACTCCACACTTAGAAGAATTTCCAAGTGAAACCAGTCAATGTTAGCCTATGGAAGGAAATTCAAGTTACCGGTAAGTACGGTTAAAATTACTTTTCAGGACCAGTACTGGGCTGAAAGATGCAGCACTGAGGTCTCTCCTGATAACAGGTGAGTAAATCAGAATTCGGATTTCGGCTGATTTTAGAGGAATATTTGTATGTTTCAAAAATCAACACTTAGAAACTTTTTCAGCAAAAAGCAGGCAATGATATCCTATGGAAGGAAATTCAAGTTACTGGTAAGTACGGTTAAAATTACTTTTGAGGATCAGTACTGGGCTAAAAGATGCAGCACTGGGTTCTCTCCTGATAACAGGTGAGTAAATCAGAATTCGTATTTCAGCTGATTTTAGAGGAATATTTTAAAGTTCCAAAACTCCACACTTAGAAGAATTTCCAAGTGAAACAAGTCAATGTTAGCCTATGAAGGAAATTCAAGTTACCGGTAAGTACGGTTAAAATTACTTTTCAGGATTAGTACTGGGCTGAAAGATGCAGCACTGAGGTCTCTCCTGATAACAGGTGAGTAAATCGGAATTCGTATTTCGGCTGATTTTAGAGGAATATTTTAAAGTTCCAAAACTCCACACTTAGAAGAATTTCCAAGTGAAACCAGTCAATGTTAGCCTATGGAAGGAAATTCAAGTTACTGGTAAGTACGGTTAAAATTACTTTTCAGGACCAGTACTGGGCTGAAAGATGCAGCACTGAGGTCTCTCCTGATAACAGGTGAGTAAATCAGAATTCGAATTTCGGCTGATTTTAGAGGAATATTTGTATGTTTCAAAAATCAACACTTAGAAACTTTTTCAGCAAAAAGCAGGCAATGATATCCTATGGAAGGAAATTCAAGTTACTGGTAAGTACGGTTAAAATTACTTTTGAGGATCAGTACTGGGCTGAAAGATGCAGCACTGAGGTCTCTCCTGATAACAGGTGAGTAAATTGGAATTCGTATTTCGGCTGATTTTAGAGGAATATTTTAAAGTTCCAAAACTCCACACTTAGAAGAATTTCCAAGTGAAACCAGTCAATGTTTGCCTATGGAAGGAAATTCAAGTTACTGGTAAGTACGGTTAAAATTACTTTTCAGGACCAGTACTGGGCTGAAAGATGCAGCACTGAGGTCTCTCCTGATAACAGGTGAGTAAATCAGAATTCGGATTTCGGCTGATTTTAGAGGAATATTTGTATGTTTCAAAAATCAACACTTAGAAACTTTTTCAGCAAAAAGCAGGCAATGATATCCTATGGAAGGAAATTCAAGTTACTGGTAAGTACGGTTAAAATTACTTTTGAGGATCAGTACTGGGCTAAAAGATGCAGCACTGGGTTCTCTCCTGATAACAGGTGAGTAAATCAGAATTCGTATTTCGGCTGATTTTAGAGGAATATTTTAAAGTTCCAAAACTCCACACTTAGAAGAATTTCCAAGTGAAACCAGTCAATGTTAGCCTATGAAGGAAATTCAAGTTACCGGTAAGTACGGTTAAAATTACTTTTCAGGATCAGTACTGGGCTGAAAGATGCAGCACTGAGGTCTCTCCTGATAACAGGTGAGTAAATCGGAATTCGTATTTCGGCTGATTTTAGAGGAATATTTTAAAGTTCCAAAACTCCACACTTAGAAGAATTTCCAAGTGAAACCAGTCAATGTTAGCCTATGGAAGGAAATTCAAGTTACTGGTAAGTACGGTTAAAATTACTTTTCAGGACCAGTACTGGGCTGAAAGATGCAGCACTGAGGTCTCTCCTGATAACAGGTGAGTAAATCAGAATTCGGATTTCGGCTGATTTTAGAGGAATATTTGTATGTTTCAAAAATCAACACTTAGAAACTTTTTCAGCAAAAAGCAGGCAATGATATCCTATGGAAGGAAATTCAAGTTACTGGTAAGTACGGTTAAAATTACTTTTGAGGATCAGTACTGGGCTAAAAGATGCAGCACTGGGTTCTCTCCTGATAACAGGTGAGTAAATCAGAATTCGTATTTCAGCTGATTTTAGAGGAATATTTTAAAGTTCCAAAACTCCACACTTAGAAGAATTTCCAAGTGAAACAAGTCAATGTTAGCCTATGAAGGAAATTCAAGTTACCGGTAAGTACGGTTAAAATTACTTTTCAGGATTAGTACTGGGCTGAAAGATGCAGCACTGAGGTCTCTCCTGATAACAGGTGAGTAAATCGGAATTCGTATTTCGGCTGATTTTAGAGGAATATTTTAAAGTTCCAAAACTCCACACTTAGAAGAATTTCCAAGTGAAACCAGTCAATGTTAGCCTATGGAAGGAAATTCAAGTTACTGGTAAGTACGGTTAAAATTACTTTTCAGGACCAGTACTGGGCTGAAAGATGCAGCACTGAGGTCTCTCCTGATAACAGGTGAGTAAATCAGAATTCGAATTTCGGCTGATTTTAGAGGAATATTTGTATGTTTCAAAAATCAACACTTAGAAACTTTTTCAGCAAAAAGCAGGCAATGATATCCTATGGAAGGAAATTCAAGTTACTGGTAAGTACGGTTAAAATTACTTTTGAGGATCAGTACTGGGCTGAAAGATGCAGCACTGAGGTCTCTCCTGATAACAGGTGAGTAAATTGGAATTCGTATTTCGGCTGATTTTAGAGGAATATTTTAAAGTTCCAAAACTCCACACTTAGAAGAATTTCCAAGTGAAACCAGTCAATGTTTGCCTATGGAAGGAAATTCAAGTTACTGGTAAGTACGGTTAAAATTACTTTTCAGGACCAGTACTGGGCTGAAAGATGCAGCACTGAGGTCTCTCCTGATAACAGGTGAGTAAATCAGAATTCGGATTTCGGCTGATTTTAGAGGAATATTTGTATGTTTCAAAAATCAACACTTAGAAACTTTTTCAGCAAAAAGCAGGCAATGATATCCTATGGAAGGAAATTCAAGTTACTGGTAAGTACGGTTAAAATTACTTTTGAGGATCAGTACTGGGCTAAAAGATGCAGCACTGGGTTCTCTCCTGATAACAGGTGAGTAAATCAAAATTCGTATTTCAGCTGATTTTAGAGGAATATTTTAAAGTTCCAAAACTCCACACTTAGAAGAATTTCCAAGTGAAACAAGTCAATGTTAGCCTATGAAGGAAATTCAAGTTACCGGTAAGTACGGTTAAAATTACTTTTCAGGATTAGTACTGGGCTGAAAGATGCAGCACTGAGGTCTCTCCTGATAACAGGTGAGTAAATCGGAATTCGTATTTCGGCTGATTTTAGAGGAATATTTTAAAGTTCCAAAACTCCACACTTAGAAGAATTTCCAAGTGAAACCAGTCAATGTTAGCCTATGGAAGGAAATTCAAGTTACTGGTAAGTACGGTTAAAATTACTTTTCAGGACCAGTACTGGGCTGAAAGATGCAGCACTGAGGTCTCTCCTGATAACAGGTGAGTAAATCAGAATTCGAATTTCGGCTGATTTTAGAGGAATATTTGTATGTTTCAAAAATCAACACTTAGAAACTTTTTCAGCAAAAAGCAGGCAATGATATCCTATGGAAGGAAATTCAAGTTACTGGTAAGTACGGTTAAAATTACTTTTGAGGATCAGTACTGGGCTGAAAGATGCAGCACTGAGGTCTCTCCTGATAACAGGTGAGTAAATTGGAATTCGTATTTCGGCTGATTTTAGAGGAATATTTTAAAGTTCCAAAACTCCACACTTAGAAGAATTTCCAAGTGAAACCAGTCAATGTTTGCCTATGGAAGGAAATTCAAGTTACTGGTAAGTACGGTTAAAATTACTTTTCAGGACCAGTACTGGGCTGAAAGATGCAGCACTGAGGTCTCTCCTGATAACAGGTGAGTAAATCAGAATTCGGATTTCGGCTGATTTTAGAGGAATATTTGTATGTTTCAAAAATCAACACAGAAACTTTTTCAGCAAAAAGCAGGCAATGATATCCTATGGAAGGAAATTCAAGTTACTGGTAAGTACGGTTAAAATTACTTTTGAGGATCAGTACTGGGCTAAAAGATGCAGCACTGGGTTCTCTCCTGATAACAGGTGAGTAAATTAGAATTCGTATTTCGGCTGATTTTAGAGGAATATTTTAAAGTTCCAAAACTCCACACTTAGAAGAATTTCCAAGTGAAACCAGTCAATGTTAGCCTATGAAGGAAATTCAAGTTACCGGTAAGTACGGTTAAAATTACTTTTCAGGATCAGTACTGGGCTGAAAGATGCAGCACTGAGGTCTCTCCTGATAACAGGTGAGTAAATCGGAATTCGTATTTCGGCTGATTTTAGAGGAATATTTTAAAGTTCCAAAACTCCACACTTAGAAGAATTTCCAAGTGAAACCAGTCAATGTTAGCCTATGGAAGGAAATTCAAGTTACTGGTAAGTACGGTTAAAATTACTTTTCAGGACCAGTACTGGGCTGAAAGATGCAGCACTGAGGTCTCTCCTGATAACAGGTGAGTAAATCAGAATTCGGATTTCGGCTGATTTTAGAGGAATATTTGTATGTTTCAAAAATCAACACTTAGAAACTTTTTCAGCAAAAAGCAGGCAATGATATCCTATGGAAGGAAATTCAAGTTACTGGTAAGTACGGTTAAAATTACTTTTGAGGATCAGTACTGGGCTGAAAGATGCAGCACTGAGGTCTCTCCTGATAACAGGTGAGTAAATCGGAATTCGTATTTCGGCTGATTTTAGAGGAATATTTTAAAGTTCCAAAACTCCACACTTAGAAGAATTTCCAAGTGAAACCAGTCAATGTTAGCCTATGAAGGAAATTCAAGTTACCGGTAAGTACGGTTAAAATTACTTTTCAGGATTAGTACTGGGCTGAAAGATGCAGCACTGAGGTCTCTCCTGATAACAGGTGAGTAAATCGGAATTCGTATTTCGGCTGATTTTAGAGGAATATTTGCACAATGGTGAAGGGAGGGGCGGGGCCTGAGGTGACATCTGTACAAACGCGCCCGTGGCGCGTTTTAAGTTGGGGGATTAAGTCCCCTTGAATCATGAGGGTCCCTACGGGCCAACTAGCCCACCAGGAACCTCCAGTATGCGCCAGGGGCTGCGTTGCAGAGACATTTACAGAGGCCACACCCCTTTTACACCTCTCTGCAACGCAGCTCTGTGGCGCTTTCTGGACGTACCTGTTGGGCTAGTTGGCCCCCAGGGACCCTCAGGATTGAAGAGGATTTAATTCCCCATCTTAAAACGCGCCACGGGGCCTGTTTGCACACATGTCACCTGAAGCCCCGCCCCTCCCTTCACCACTGTGCAAACGCGCCCCGTGGCGCGTTTAAGTCGGGGATTAACTCCCCTTGAATCCTGAGGGTCCCTGGGGTGCAACTAGCCCACCATATACCTCCAAAAGCGCCATAGAGCTGCGTTGCAGAGAGGTGTAAAGGGGCGTGGCCTCTGTACACCTCTCTGCAAGGCAGCCCCTGGCGCATTCTGGAGGTTCCTGGTGGGCTTGTTGGCCCCCAGGGACCCCAGTATTCAAGGGGATTCGTTCCCCCTCTGCAAACGCGCCAGGGCGCGTTTGCAGAGTGGTGAAGGAAGGGACGGGGCCTACGGGCCCGATCGTTTTTTTTTTGTGTGTTTTTTTCCCCCTGAAGGGGGGCTGTGTGGCCCCCCTTCCTTTTTCCTATTTTTAGGCCCTGGGGACCCCATCCCCCAGGGCCTTTCCCCCTTTTTTTTTATTAAAATAAAAAAAAAAAAAAACGGGAAGGGGGCCGCGTGGCCCCCCTTCCCTGGGCCTGTATTGGCCCCGGGGACCCCATCCCCCGGGGAATGGCCTCTTTTTTTTATTTGGAGGGGGCTGCGTGGCCCCCTCCTCAGGCCATTTAAGGCCCCGGGGACCCCATCCCCGGGCGGCCTTGCACTTTTTATTTTTTTTACTTTGGGGAGGGGGCTGCGTGGCCCCCTCCGTGGCCTCTTATGGCCCCGGGGACCCCATCCCCGGGGCCTGGCCTCTCGTTGGGGACTGTGGGGGTCCCCAAACCCCCACAGTCCCGCCGGCTCCCCGTGTCCTACGGGAGCCGGCATTGCTTTTGGGGAGCAGCTAACATGCTGGAAAAGCAATCGGCTTTGGATATTGGAAGAGAGAGCAGGTTTCCTGCTCTCTCTTCCAATATCCAAAGCAAGTTTGCAATGACAGGACGGGAGCCGCGAGGCTCCCGTCCTGTCATTGCAAACAGCAGTGTCCCGGGGGTAGGCACCCCGGGACACTGCAGGAGCCGGCCCCTCCCTACATTTTGAAAGCCCCGGGAGGTCGTGGTCCCCGGGGCTCTGGGGTCCAAAACGGACCCCCATTTTAATTTTTCTTAGTGCCCCGGGAGGTGGTGGTCCCGGGCGTGTGGGGGCTGGAGCCCCCCACACAGGTTTTTTAAAATAAAAAGAAGCCCGGGGAGGTGGCAGTCCCCGGGGCTGCGGGAGGGCTCAGAGCCCTCCCGCACCATCATACATAAAGCCCCGGGGGTGGAGGTCCCCGGGCTTGGGGGCCCTTAGAGGCCCCCACACATAAAATTAACCCCCCCAGCATGCCCCCGGGACTTGGCCCACCCGGGGGCCAGTGCATCGAAGCGCGGAGACCGCGCTCGATTTTTTCGGCAGGGTTCGCGCTCCCTGAGCGCATCCTGCCGATTTTTAAAAAATAAAAATAAATTTTTTGCCCAGGGGTCCTTGTGGGACCCCTGAGCAGACCTAGGGGGTCAGGGTGTTTCTACCCTGCCCCCTTTGTGCGCTTTGCGCACTTGTTTCTGTCCCTCGGTTCTACCGAGGACAAAATGGCTGCCAACACTTCCTGGTTTGGAGTGTTGACAGCCAATTAACATAAAGCTCGTGCTCGGGAGGATCCGCGGCCCTAGATATCACTATCTTTTTACTTTTGATTTTCTCAGCAACTACTGAACGGATTTACACCATTTAACAAAAAGGGTTCTTTCTGAACCAAGAACTACCTCTTTGCCAAATTTGGTGTAATTCCGTTCAGCAGTTCGAGCTGTAGCCGTGTCTAAAGTTTCCTATGGAAAATTGCATGGGGAAAACACGTTTTGGGACCCCCTTTTTCTCGGCCCCCGCTTGACGAATCCCCCGAGACTTTCAGGGTAGGAGCGGACCGGAGCGGGCCATAAAGTTTGAAAATTTTGCGAAGATACGTCAACCGGCAAGAGAGTTATTTCAAATAGAATGTCGCGGATTTCCTATGGATAATAGGTTGTAACTATAACTATCTACTGGCGACCGCCAGTAGATAATGTGTATATAAACATATATATATGACATATATGTGATATATACATATAAACACACACACCTACATGTATCATACAAACATGCGCTGGGTTTGACTTACTTTTTGAGCTTGCTTGAACTGCAGTGTGCATCACATGTTATAAATGCTCACACACTGATGGTGTCATTGGTGATGTCATACGTGCTTTCATCAACATTGTGATCAATTATAACATTTGTGAGACCATCAGAGGTGTCATGTGGAAGGTCATGAATTGTGCTTGGTAGGAGCATGAGTCATGGTTCTCTTAGCTAACCATAATTGGCTAATATCAGGTGTTGCCATATTTTCTCATAACCATTAATTCTTTTGAACCGTTTTCTAAAGGTGAATTTCTGAAGTATTTTTAAATATGCTATAGTATTATGAGAAGAAACCATATCTTATCTTTTGCAAAAAAATGTAATTGAATATACATCATTGAAAGGTCTCCTTTTCATTGTAAATGCAACTTAAAACATGGTTGCCTTCAAAATGCCTCCGGAGATGGATCGTATGAGTCATACAGGAGGACCAGGAGAATGGAAGGGGCGAGGCGAGGGAGAAAGCAGTGGATATGAAAGTGTGAAGTATTTAAGAGTACGTCTTGACAGGTAACTATCTTTTCCCAAGCCCTACCAACCTTTGAGAAGCATGGTCTTTCTAAGGAATCTCTGACGTCTCACCAGTTAATCCTGGGCATTGGTAGAGCCGCAGAGCCACAAGCTATCAGGGTCGGACTGGCCTATAGGGCAATCAGGCAGTGCCCGATTGGCTAGTGTGACAGGTTAGTGTGTGGGTTGGGTTTTTGGCTGTTTGTGGGCCTGTCTCGTGGTCTGCTGGCCTGGTTTTACCTATTGAATTCCCTGACATTAAAACAAACTTTGCCTACAGCAAACTCAAATCCATGCAGTCTTCCATACTTTGCAAAACACATTACACAGCTTGTCTTTACAAGTTCAAAACTGCCACAGTTTGCAAAGACGGGTCACTTTTTTAGCTACCTCATTCACCAATGGGGGCCACTTATATTTTGGTGCCTGGGGCTATTTCAGTCACAGTCGACCCTGACTACTATCGTTTCATTTGGTCCTCATATTTTTCGGAGTTGCTGTTAGCTTGATTTCCTTCCCTGGATCTTGAAACTTCTCATGGACTGTGATACATTTTTCACAGTCGTGTTTTGCCTCCATTCTGTGTGCTAATCCCTTTTTGGGGCTGGGCCAGGCATTCCATTTCGGAATGTTCTTACGTACTGTTTGCAGTGTAATGATGTGCCATTATCGTAATAATCTCATTAAAGCCAATGTGCCCTGGGGCCTCAGGTGGGCTCTCCCCTTCTGACTCCTGAAAAAACTCAACTACAGGGTGTAGCACCTTGAGGCTTTTACAGTGAGCTCTGAACAGCTGCCGGCTAGTTAAGCCTTTAATGCCGTTTCACTCAGTTCCCTAATGCTAACTGAGCTAAGTACATTTAGTCTAGCGCAGTGAAGCACAAACATGCCAACGATCACACATACTCTCGGAGGGGAACTCAAACTTTGCAACACTTCAGACTACTGCCCAGGCCTTTTGTTCTTGCCCACCAGGGATTGCTCCCGGATGCCAGAGGTCCCTATTTGGCGTCACATTTTGACTATCGTGGTAAATAAGGATACACCCAGTGCATAATTTGAACTGATAGTTACCAGTGGGGCCAAAGACCTGCACTTATTTTACCGGCATTTATTTTTTCCACGTCAGACATTTCCAAGAGCAAGACAGAGAAAAAACACAAACTGGAGTGATGGGAAAAACGTCACAAAGAAAGAAAGCAGGAATCTGCATAAGTGAGATGAGCGGACAGGAAGTGTCTTATTGTCGATTAAAGAAGTATAAGTGTAATGACGAAAGAGGCGATGTCGTAGTTGAAGTAAAGAAGGATTTATTACCAGAACAGTAATAGGGAACAGGTGAGAGCCAGGGTAACAACTGTCCTCCAAGACAACCGTAGACGCTCTCCCACATCTAGAACACCACCCACTCAACATTCTAGCATGCTCAAACAACATTACATACATACAATTCCAAGAGAAGCATAAGGCAATACAACACATCCCCCCCTTACAATAGACAAGGAAAAAAAAAAAAACGAGAGGAAAGCGGAAAAAAACCAAAAGGAAACTTAATACAATAACCAATACAATAAATGTAAGCGAAGAACTAAAGATCACACTACATAATCCTTTAACCATCCCGGAAGAGCTCTCTTCCTTTTTCCGATGACCTCTTCCTCTCCACTGCACAGAGAGGGTTCACACTCCTCCAGCTCATTGGTGTTGGTACCCTCAGCTGGAATGGTGTCAGCTGGAATGGCAGGATGATGCAACTCTCCCTGAATCATACTTCCCTCATCCAAGGAACTTTGGTTGCTCTCAACACACTCGGTACCCACACACCCATCAGAAGACAAACTAGATTGGACTGTACTGGAATGAAAATAATCTTCAACCCAATCAGAATTAAAAGCATTACCATGGGGTGAACACACCCCAACATGTACGCCATGTTCTGGGTTGAGATCAAAAGCGACTCTTTTTAGGTTCCATGCCTTACCATCCTTTAATTTTAATGCATTGTTGAACACTTCCACCACCTCCTGAGGTGCCTCAAACTGACTCAAACCCTTGGAAACTTTACCAGGTTTTTTAATGCGGACCCAATCTCCTACTTCCACACTAGTTGCCTTGGTACCCCGGCTCTTGTCATAATACACCTTACTCGCCTCATGGATTTGAACTAAATTTTTTTTTACATCCTCAGGAGACCATTCCTGCACTCCACCTTTTACCAACCATCCAGGACTAAATTTGCATCTGGGCTTCCTACCCCTCATAATAACAAAAGGAGACCACCCTGTGGAAGCATGTGTAGTCACTCTGTAAGTCCAAACAGCTTTGTTGATTTCAATTTTCCAGTCCAAGTGTTTATTTACAGCAGCCTGTATAACACCCTTAATAACCCTGTTAAATCGCTCCACAATGCCATTCCCACTTGGGTTATACAGGGAAGTAGTTCTGTGTTTGATCCCACACTTCTCAAAATAATTTTTAGCCTCCTTAGAAGTAAACTGCACTCCGTTATCACTTACAATACAAGCTGGTAATCCTTCTCTTACAAACAACTTATCCAGGAACTTTAAAACAGTGCCAGTATTCACACTTTCCACTATTTTGACAACAGGCCACTTTGAAAATAAATCAATGGCCACCAAACCAAACTCCTTTTCCTCACCAACAGGTCCAAAAATATCCACCGCAACTATCTCCCAAGGAAGGCTTGGAATTATGACCTCGCACATGGGAGGTCTCAGCGTTTTTAAGGATTTATCTGCTGAATTGCAAACAGTACATTCCATAACGAATCTCTCCACCTCTGAGTCAACTCTCGGCCACCAGAAAATGCCCTTAACCACCAGCTTTGTTCTTATTACTCCAAAATGACCTTCATGGCATAGCCACAACACCTTATTCCGTACAGCTTTAGGTGGAATTACCCTATCACCTCTCAAAACCAAATCTCTATCCACAGACAACTCCATTCTCACCTCCTAAAACGGTCTCAACTCATCCATGATATTATCTTTCCTAGGCCACCCCTTGCATATGTACTCCATCACCATCTGTAACACATTATCTTTGTTCTGTTCCTCCAACCACTCCATCTTGGAAATGGCAGGGGTACCAGAATCCTGAATGAAAGCAATCCTATAATTGCCCCAAGGGTCATCTACACAATCCTCTAAAGGAAGAGGAAATCTAGACAAACAGTCAGCAACTACGTTATCCCTACCTGGCACGTAAACAATCTTGTACACAAATTCTTTCATCCTCATCGAAATTCTGGCCAATCTGGCTGAGGCTCCAATACTACCTTCAGTGGTCAAAATCCTCACCAGTGGACGATGGTCAGTTCTAATGACAATCGGCTTACCCCAAACAAAGGCACGAAAATGTTCTAAGGCCCAGGCCCAAGCAAGTGCCTCTCTCTCTATAATCGGGTACCTACTCTCAGTGGGTGACAATGCTCTTGACGCAAAAAGTATTATCTTTTCAGAGCCATCATTACCTTTTTGAGAAAGAACAGCACCCAATCCTTTATCGCTTGCATCTGTGGTAATGAAACATTCCGAATTGGGATCAAAGCTACTCAAAGCAGACACCTTCTGTAATTCACCCTTAATCTCAACAAATTCAGACTCACAATCTTTGGACCATTCAAATTTAACATTCTTTCTGAGCAAAGAACGTATGTTGTGCACCTTACTGGCAAAGTTAGGAATGAATTTGGCACAGTACTCAGCCATACCAAGGAAAGACCTTATCTCCTCTTTGTTGTTAGGGGTACCCGCCCCCATGATGGTGTTGATCAATGAAGGTTTAGGTTTCACTCCTTCCTCACAGATGATGTGACCCAAATAGGACACACTCCTTTGTGCAAATTTACATTTGCTAAGTTCAACGGTCAATCCTACATCCTGCAAAACACACAAAACATCATTCAAAATACGGTCATGTTCCACTCTGTTCTTGACAGCAATCAAAATGTCGTCTTGGAAGAAGCATACACCCAACATCCTGCTAAAAAGCTTATGCATAAGGCGTTGAAAAACAGCCGCTGCCGAAGCGAGCCCGAAAGGCATGCGCTTAAATTGGTAGCAGCCAAAAGGTGTAATGAACGCTGTGAATTTCCTAGATTCAGGTGTGAGTACAACCTGGTGGTAGGCCGCTGACAAATCTATGGTTGAAAACCAGCTTGCCCCATTAAGAGATGACACCATTTCGTTTATTCTAAGTAAGGGAAACTTGTCGATGACTATATGATTATTCAGGTGGCGCAAGTCAATGCATAAACGAATCTTGCCATTGCTCTTCCGGGCTACCACCACCGGAGAAATCCACTACGAACTTTCGACTTCTTCAATGACCCCTCTATCTAAAAGACCTTCGATTTCTTAAACAACCTCCTCTCTTATCAGTAAAGGAATGGGCCTAGCCTTATGGATTTTGGGGTCTGCCTCCTTCTTAAGAACAATCCTATGCTCAAACCCCTTAAGCGCTCCCAATTCTTTTTTAAAGACATCTGCAAATTTGCTGGCTAACTCACCCTCTAATTTACTGGTGTCATCAATAACAAGCACTTTCTCTTCACCATTGGGATCCAAAATGATATGAAGATTTTTCTGATCCCGCCAACCCAGAACAGAAGGACCAAACTTTGCTACATATAACTTCCCTCTAGATGTTCTGCCCTTGAATAAAAACTTAAGCCACCTAAAACCTAGCATATTTATCTTTTCACCTGTGAAACTCACAGGGTTGACGTCTGAGGAAAACAACTCTGGTCCAATTTTTTAACAAATTTGTCTCTCCATACATTTTCATTGACAATAGTGTATGGCGAGCCTGAGTCAGCAAAAATATTTATACTCACTCCGCCTAAGGATATCTCACAAATGGGTTTACCCTCCATTGAGTTATCACTAATATTAATGACAAAATTCCCCAGCAAATTTTTTACACAGTCACTGTCATTACTATTTTCCACATCAGTGTTTCCACTATCCTCATCCCATACACACTTGATGTTGCTACCTCTCCTTCTACACATTTTGCTTAAATGGCCGATAAGGCCGCACACACCACATTTTTTTTTAATCGCAGGACAGAATTTACTGAAGGCTAAATGTTCTCTGCTCCCACAGCGATAACATTTTATATCTTCCATCTTCTTCTCTGACCATGAGTTCCTTTGATAACGGTTTTGACCACGTCCACAAGTTTGCGGAAAATGATCTCTATTGACACTTTGTACTTTGCAGACTGCGCCAGATTCCTTTCCATGCTCTCGGACTTCATTTGCGCACCTTCCGGATAATTCCGCCTTGCGTAAAATAGCCAAGACATTTTCCAAAGGTGCGTCACCGCTAACCCACAGACGGTCCTGAATTGTAGCATTGTTACTGTGCATAACAAGTTGATCACGTATTAAGTCATCATGTAAGTCACCAAACTTACAATCAATTGCCAACTTCTTGAGATCATCAATCCATTCATCCACAGGTTCACTCTGCTTTTGTTTCCTCTGAAAGAATTTGTAACGTATTAACCCCATACACACCTTTGGCGCAAAGTACTTATCTAGGTCTTTTAAAGCTAAATCAAAAACATTGTCATTTTCACTAGGCGTGGTTTTACCCATCCGATAAAACGTTTTTAAACCAATTGGGCCAAGTGAATGGAGTAATAATCTTTTCTTTTGATCAGGTTTCATTTTACCCATTTCGTCAACTGCCTCTATGTAGTTAATAAAATAATCTCTCCATTCCACCCACTTCATGGTGGGCTGAGCACCTGTTGCCCAAAATGCATGTGGGGAACTTACAGTAAAACTTTGCTGTGCCATGACTTGTGTAGAAATCCGACACTCTTGATCACCCATAAGTTGTAGTGACAACTTCCCAGGGAAAGAAGAGATTCACTCGAAAAATTGCACGAAGTAAAAACGTTTCAAACAAGTTAATAATAAAGATGCAGTCGCGCCCCGACTGCCTCACCTGTTTCCCTAATTTTAATCGTTGAACGATGGAAGGAAGCGAAGAAAAACTCCCTCTTCACTATACGCTGCAGCGAGTCATTTCCCCGACTTCGCTGTGAAGGTAACGTACTTTCTCAAGATGGCCACTTTACGCAAGGTCACGTTGCGCGACCTTCCGTGATGACGCTGTGCACACGAGCGCACGCACACTCCCAGTTCCACAGTAAGAGCGAGGGGAAGTGCGCGCAGCCGAACGCTGTCACCAACTCAAAAGATGCCGCCACTAACGGTCTCCAGCCATGCAGGGTGAGTTTAATTACCAGATTCCTAAGGTTGATCCATCGCCGTTCCGTCCGTAGAGTAGAGCTCTGGTGCTTCTTGAGGTCTAGGAGTTGGCGCAACAGTACAATAGTTACGCTGAAGTTCCGTTATTTCATATATTTTTTTTCTCAAAAAATAAAACAAGAAAGTCTTTCTTTGAATCTTGCTCCGCGTGTGTTCTCCAATCGTCGCCAATTGTAATGACGAAAGAGGCGATGTCGTAGTTGAAGTAAAGAAGGATTTATTACCAGAACAGTAATAGGGAACAGGTGAGAGCCAGGGTAACAACTGTCCTCCAAGACAACCGTAGACGCTCGCCCACATCTAAAACACCACCCACTCAAATGACGAGAGTGGGATGTCGTAGTTGAAGTAAAGAAGGATTTATTACCAGAACAGTAATAGGGAACAGGTGAGAGCCAGGGTAACAACTGTCCTCCAAGACAACCGTAGACGCTCTCCCACATCTAGAACACCACCCACTCAACATTCTAGCATGCTCAAACAACATTACATACATACAATTCCAAGAGAAGCATAAGGCAATACAACAATAAGGTGTATTCTAGACTCTGTAGCCTTGGTTTTTGGTGCACCAACATTTAGGGGCCGATTCCGATCTCGGTCGGAGGCGCACCCGATACCATTCGGTCGGGAAAAAAGCCATGCGAATGCCTGTTTCCCGACCGATCCGTACAGCAGACCGAACGAGTAAGTACGATGCGCACAACAGCACAGAATCCGGCCGAGTCGTACTCACCCAATCCAGGTCCTGTTCTCCGACCGAGGCGAATCCGGAAACGCTGAATCGAGTCGCACGGAAGGGAAAATGCTGCTCCGTCCGGCCGAACAAGTACGATGCGCTTTCCGTACGCGCCCGAACCCGTCGCTACGCACGGTACGTCAAAGCATCCGGGAGAGGCGCACATAAGCTCCGATTCGCGCCACAACACGATCCACGGCTACGAGGCGAACACGCCAGCGACGAGGATGACGCGAAGCGACGAGGACGACGCGAAGCAACGAGAAGGGACGAACGACACGAACCAACCATGAATCCCTTCGTCCCGATCATACCAATATTCTACATTTACTACCGGAACAGGCACGGACGCGTACGGCGCAGAAGGTAAGTCAGACACCAACCACAAAACACATACAACACGTACACGACACATCACACACACACAGAGGGATGCAGAATTTCCTCACACCAGCAACAGCAGCACCATAGGGGCGGGATGCCCATCACCAATGCCACATATGCACACAGGGGCCTGAATGCGCACCACCACCCCTACCCAGGGGGGCCGGATGCCAACCACTACTACCACCCTTAGCCAGGGGGTGCCAGATGCCCACCACCACTACCACCCTCACCCAGGGGGCTGGATGCCTACCACTACTACCACCCTTAGCCAGGGGGTGCCAGATGCCCACCACCACTACCACCCTTACCCAGGGGGCTGGATGCCTACCACAACTACCACCCTTAGCCAGGGGGTGCCAGATGCCTACCACTACTACCACCCTTAGCCAGGGGGTGCCAGATGCCTACCACTACTACCACCCTAAGCCAGGGGGCTGGATGCCTACCACTACTACCACCCTTAGCCAGGGGGGCTGGATGCCAACCACCACTACCACCCTTAGCCAGGGGGGTGCCAGATGCCCACCACCACTACCACCCTTAGCCATGGGGGTGCCAGATGCCTACCACTACTACCCCCTCTACCCATGGGGGGCTGGATGCCTACCACCAACACCACCCCCACTCATAGGATGGACAATGCATGACACAACCAGCACACCACAACCTAGGGAATGCAAGAAAAAGACATCCCCCCAACACCATGACAAGCGTGTGTAGACTGTGTCAAATGCCTACAACACTGAACATGATTTTGAACATACAATGTGACCCCCTAGCACATGTGCCACACATATATGTGTGTGGCCCCCACAATGCAAGCAGGCCATGACCATTGTGGCAATGGGGTCCAAACCCCCATCATCACAGTGACCAAAATGTAAGTGTGGGGTCCATAGCTGAAGCACATTTTGAACAGTGTGGCAATGGGGTCCAAACCCCCATCATCACCGTGACCAAAATGTAAGTGTGGGGTCCATAGCTGAAGCACATTTTGAACATTGTGGCAATGGGGTCCAAACCCCCATCATCACAGCAACCAAAAGGTAAGTGTGGGGTCCATAGCTGAAGCACATTTTGAACAGTGTGGCAATGGGGTCCAAACCCCCATCATCACAGTGACCAAAATGTAAGTGTGGGGTCCATAGCTGAAGCACATTTTGAACATTGTGGCAATGGGGTCTAACGCCCCATCACCACAGTGACCAAAAGGTAAGTGTGGGGTCCATAGCTGAAGCACATTTTGAACATTGTGGCAATGGGGTCCAAACCCCCATCATCACAGTGACCAAAAGGTAAGTGTTGACAAAGAAAGAGCTGCAACTGCCAAACTGCATGGATGATTCCTGGTCACAGAACATAAAACACATCAGTGGCAAAGTAGTGCATGTGTCCCATTGCAACATAAATTGGGGGAGCCAAATACTGCAGTGCAAATAAGACATACCTTTGGCCATGTGCAGACAAACAACACCCATGGGGGCTGACACTGTCAACATTCATCAATGACACAATGACAGAAGTGACCATCAGAATGCAGACCCACATATTTGCACCAATGGGCACACAAATGCAGATACCCTGTGGAGACTGTAGATGTGAGGTGAACAGATACCATACCATGGCAGCAATTGGGACACACAAACCATGATCATTGTGCTGACCGATGATCTATGAGTCCCAGGGACAGCAGGGGAAAGCCACCAAACTACATACAGCCAATGGCACAACCAAGATATGCCAATGCAGTGGTGCAGATGCACAAACACAAACAGGCAGACCCACACTGCACATCATACACAACAGGTGAGGGGGGGGTGCCAGTGTCCCCAGGCAACCACACAACACATGAGGAGACCTGAATACCAATCATACAGATGTGCATACAGTGCCACACAAAGGTAACTCATGGATCCAAATCCCCTATGTGGGCAAGCAGGCATTGTCAGATGAGAGGGAGCACAAATCACACATGTCACACAGGCACGTAGGAACAGCAACTGACACAGCAAGACACAGACACACCACAGCACTACCCCCAGGGCCCCCACAATGTGGTGACCCTGGGCTGCATTACAATCCCACTGTGATGACAAAGCTAAATGTCGTTCACACTGTGAACCACACTCATGTGTCCTGAGCAACAAACTACCATCACACCTACACAAGCACAAATCAATCAGCATGGCCAGTAAGCCAAGGCCAACATGGAGGCAGGGGCCTAGCCGGGCAACAACTCTCATCTGCACACACTCAACACCACACCCCTCGACCTCCAACAATGTGCAGCAGTGAAGCACACATGCACTGGTGACATTGCACATGCACCCATGACTATTCCAGGGTGGTGGGTGGGAACCAAGGTGCAGAAACACATCACACATGGCCACTCAACAAGACTCCTGAATGTCTGACACACTGCACACTACGCTGTACATGGACATGACGGCAATACCACACCAACCAATGGGATCCCAGCCACAGTCACACACCAATGAAGAAGCCAAGGTCACCCACAAAGAACACACATAGACAACAACCAACATTGCAGCCCGGACCCTGAGGAGTGCCAGCAGTCACACACACAACGTGTCACAATCACTGAAAGATAACACAAACTGGAAATCACATGACAGGGGCAAACAACAAGTGCCAAGGGGAAACCTGACTGTGACCCATCTGCGTCTGCACACAAACTCAGCCCTGACAGCAAACACACCTATGGGTGACACCCTGATGACCAGTAATGTGCCATGCACCCACATCACAGAGAACCCAGGGAGAAGACTTTGGGGGAACATAGGTCAACGCAGCAAGCATCACAAACAGGTACAACACTAGGGATCACAGCATGCACAGCTAAACGGAAGTGAACACACAGACATGCACATACAACACACACCTTGGGCGCAGGCAATGTCACAGGAGTACACACTGCCATGAGGGGACTCCACTCCTGTGTGAGGAAAGCTGTGCCATATGTTGCCTCAGTAGGGCCCCATCATGTCAGCTGAGCACTTGGTCACACAATCAACAATTAGCACCAAATGAGGGCTCCCGTCACATCAGCCTGGTCATGGAAGTGCCAACGAAATCATCAGCACAGATCCAACACACTTGTATAGCAATGTTGCACCGACAACACAGATGAGTCCTTCCCCATTGATGCCCAAATCTGCATGTCCAGTGGAGATGGCCACACGGTCAGGGAAGTAGACGAATTGAACAATGGCAGGCACAACAGATGTGCAGGGGTGGAAGCCACAGATGTGAAATAGCTAATCTAAGTAGGAAATCCCATTGCCAAATACTGAACACATGACACCCTCAGATGCTGCTATGGATGACATGGATACACCACAGGATAGGACACATTCCCCCTGGACCACATGGGTTCCTGCACAGTAACACTTCATTATCATGAGACCAAATATCACCATCACTGCAGCAAGGGCATGGTTAGCATCATCAACAACATGTACATCAGAAGCATAAGCACTAGAGAACAGAAAGTTGCTTTATTCAGCATATGTGTGTAATGTAAACAAAGTCCAGAAAAAACACAAAGGCCAATGGCCAGTCCATTGTCAAAGTCCAAACAGGGTGACAGTGGCAGATGTCACCCTACGCATGCCTGCACAAAACCAGGGACAATCCACTAGGAGGGGCAACCGGGGGGCAGGCCAGGCACCGCAGGGACAGGATCAGGGCTCACCAGGAGGAAGCAGGGAAGGGGTGGTGGGTGCTGGAGAGCCACTGACAACTGCAGTGGAGGTGTCTGACATGGTGTGTGCCGGCACAACTGGGGGCATGACTCAGATGTTGTGGGTGCCGGCACGACTGCAGTGGACCCTGCAGATGGAGTGGACAGGTCCGCCACTGCAGTGCCCAAGTCAGACAGGGTGGTAGTGGACTCCACTGCAGTGCCTACCACCAGGGGAGGAGAATGGGGAACAGGCAAGGTGGGCTGGACAGAGGGGGAGGACACCCTCACCACATCAGTGGCACAGACAAGCGCAGCGGGGGTGTGGTGCCGGGAGAGCAAGTGGCAGGGGGAGAACGCCGGATCCTCTTGGGGATGGTATATCTGTGGGTGGGGGAACCTGGGGCAGGGTGTGGTGGGGCACCTGTGGAGTGGGGGCCTGAGGGATGGAGGAAGGAGACCTGGTGCCTGAGCTGCAGGGCGGCGGCGGGGTCTTGCTCTTACGACTCCGGGGGGACTTGCGGGTGGGGGCCTCAGTCTGTCTGCGCCTGGGGGAGGGTGTCCGGGGGCGAGGGGCACTCTGCTCCGTGTGGGTGGGCTTCCTCTTCCCCCTGAATGCTGTATCAGCTGGATCGGAGGGGAAGAGGCCGAGGTCACTGAGGAAGAGCCGCTGGGTCTTTGGGGTTGCAGGTGAGGCAAGGGAGGGTGTTTTGGAGGGAGAGGCAACTGAGGACTGCGCAGTGCTCGTGGATGCGTGTGTGTGTTCCAGGGCCCCATCCCCTGTGAGTCTGGTTTCAGTCCCCTGACTGTGCATGCGTGTGCGTTTTGTTTGTGGCGTGTGTGTCTGTGTGCTGGATGTGTGTGTGCTGGTGTGTGCCTGTGCCGGTGTGTGTGTGCTTGGGACGGGTAAGGTGCTGGGGAGTGTGGATGGAGCAGAGGCAGGAGGGGTGAGGGACTGTCTGAGGAGGGACACTGCTGCCGTCAGGGAGGAGTCCATGGACCTATTGCCCCTCTGTAGGTCAGACATGCCCGATGAGATGCCCTCCATGAACGACACCAGCTGAGTCAACAGAGCGGTGTGCGCATGGAGGACACTCAGCATGGCTGTCTGCCCTACATGGAGCTGGCGAAGGAGGTACACAGACTCCTCACTCAGGGCAGCAGGGGACACAGGGGCAGGGGGTGCGGTGCCTGGCCCAAAGGAGACACGCTCCCGAACATGGGAGCCTCCACGGACCTGGGGAATGGGAGCCGATGGGAGGGCGGTGGTGGTGATGGTGGTGGCGGGGACAGCAACACTAGCTGGGGTGTGGTGGCTGCTGACACCCGCCTCCATAAGGGAGTCATCCTCCGAGTTGCTCTGGTCCTCAGCTGAGGTGGATGGTGCTGAGGACTCCTCGGTGTGGCTCCCTCGCCCTCCGTGCCACTGGGTCCCTCCGACCACTCCTCGGCTGCTGACCCAGTCTGGCTCTCCGGCTCCTCCTGGTCCGTGGAGCTGTCCCCTTCCGTGGCCGTGGATGTATCTGCAAACAATGGGGAAACAGACAGACATCAGTCACCTGCACCAAACGCACACACCACTGTGAGCACAGCACATTACAGAGCAAGCCCTGGCATCATTAGTTGTACACTGCTAAAAGTGCCCTAACTGAACAGGAGAAGCCAATTGTCAGTCTGATGCCAACCATGGCACTCACATCCCACATGGCCTTGCACCCATCTGTCTGGTGTCTGTTGGATAGCAACACCCCAGTGTGGACACATGCACCAACTACACAGTAGTTGGACAGTGCAGAGGACACGGTGTAGCATGTGGACATGCACACATCACAACTCTTGCCACTGAGTCAGTACAGGTTTCCGGATGAAAGGGACGCCCAGAGTCAAATAGGAAATGCATGTGATGCATACCAGCGACAGACACCATGATGCACCCATGTCCTGATAGCCATCGCCACAATGCTGTGCATGTAGCACATGTCACTCCCCTGCAGGATCACCAATAAGTAGACACATGCCATGGCAGAGGCATGACTGCTAAGTCATACATCACTGTCTCAGTGATGTATGACTTGGCAGCCAGACAACAACACTCTGCACTGTGTCACAATAGTAGGTCATGGGGAATGCAAGTCCTGGAGCTGCACAAGTGCACATGTACATCCCCCACACAACACATCATCTTAACCCTCATCTGTCCAGGTCATACTGATTGGACATATGGGAGACCTGTGACACTACCCTCTGAACCTGAGCCCCTCACAATCTGCTGTGAATGGGAAACAGCTGCCTGAACTTCACATTCGCATACCCCAGTCTGCACGGGCAGCTGATCAAACACCTATGTGACACACAAGTATCGTCTCCTATGGTCACATCTCCAGTGGCATGCTGAGCCCCTACCGAGAAACACCCCAGCAGTCCTGGCAACAAATCCACAGCACACTGACACAGAGGCAGACACCTGAGGGGTCAAATCACTGCGCACAATGTGTCAGCTGATACACGGGAGTGGGAGTACAGAGTGCATTGCATGGCCTGGAGTAGGCATGACTGTCCTGTCCCACATGAATGAGGGATGAGCCCTGGACAGTGGATAGCTGGCTATGTATGTGTGACACACGTAATCTGCACACTCCTGGGGCCCAAACATTGTTCCCACCCGCTGCATGGGTGTGTGTCACATACCCCAGGCACATGTGGTGGCTCAGCTCAGCAAGTGGACCGCATATCAAAGCAACACGCAGATTACATGTCCGAACACAGGCGTTGTGTGAAAAATGGACCCACCCATGATGCCCACAACAGAGTTAGGGAAACAGATGCTGTCCCCCACCTTTAGTGAAGCAAACTGCAAGGACACAGTCCCAAGTGACACAATTCCCTGAATGTAAGGGCCACACCTGGGTATCAGATGAGGAGTGGGCAGTGCACAATAGAGGGACATGGCTCCTGGACAACATGACTGCTGTACTGTGGCTGTTTAACCAGGCCAGAGGAGGGCACATAGCATGTAATACAGAGTTCACAGTGCAGTCTTTGACTCACCCCTCCTTGCTGCTGTCTGGCCTTCAGCTGCCCATCCAGGTCTGGAAACACCACCGCCAGGATCTGGAGCATGTGGGGGTCAGGGTCCGTGTTCCGCCCCTCCTGTGAGGAGGCGACAGCTTCAGCTGGACCCGTGCAATCCTCCGGGTCCAGCCCCGAAGGTCCTGCCACCTCTTCTGGCAGTTGCGGATCCGGCGCTTGTAGACCCCCACGGACCGGACAGCCCGGACGATGTCCTTCCAGATCTCCTGCTTCCGATGGGCATTAACCTGTCAGGATGACAAAGTGAAAAGGCCATTACTACACATGCAACATATCCGTGCATGACACAGTTGTATATACATGTCTCATTCACAGGGGCACATGATGTACACAGGCAGTGCAACGCTGCCCATGGACAGTTTGCCAGACGTCACTACATGGTATCATTGCATGGGAAGTAAAACCTTGTTCAAATGCACTGTCACTGCACCATACCTGTCCAGTGCATGTCACTACACACTATGGGGGTGACAACTACTCAGTGAGCCTGCTAGCCAGTGGCGTGCAGACTCTCAGCCTTGCTAGTCAGACAAAATGCACATTCAGAAAGGCAGTGCACAGAACACTCACCTGCTCCCCTGGTGTCCCATACAGCTTGCTGTACTGTGGAAGTAGGCTGTCCAGCAGGGCCTGGTTCTCCTCAAGGCTGAAGGCTGGGGCTCTCTCCACAGTACGTGCCATTGCAGGGTCCAGAGGGGCAGAGACAGCAGCAGTGCAGTGGCAGATGTCGTCCTGGAGCATGTAGTGCAGGCAAGTGAGCTCTCAGGGGAACAGCCAGCAATATATATGTGCTGGAGAGGCAGATACTGTCCCTTGTGTCCAAAGTGATAGGTCCAAGTCGTTTGCATCTTCTGAATCTAGCCAATCCATGGAATAGCAGCACCAATTCACGCCCACAGCATCCTTCAAATCTTCAACTTCATGACATACATGATTTTGCAACATTGTTGTGGGTGACCAACTGAATTTCCAGCAACCGACTCGTTCGAATTTCGAAAACGCGTCCGTTGCCAGGCTAGGCCATTGTCAATGGGTGCGCAATGATCGGTCCATTGCTGATCAACGCGTACAGGGGTACAACGCGTACCCGCACACATTGAATGCAATGGGCCGGCCGGGGGCACCGATCGGTCCATTGCGGTACAACGCGTACAGGGATACAACGCGTACCCGCACACATTGAATGCAATGGGCCGGCCGGGGCACCGATCGGTCCATTGCGGTACAACGGCGTACAGGGGTACAACGCGTACCCGCACACATTGAATGCAATGGGCCGGCCGGAGGCACCGATCGGTCCATTGCGGTACAACGCTGCAGGGGTACAACGCGTGCCCGACACATTGAATGCAATGGGCCGGCCGGGGCATCGATCGGTCCATTGCGGTACAACTCGTACAGAGGTACAACGCGTACCCGCACACATTGAATGCAATGGGCCGGCCGGGGGCACCGATCGGTCCATTGCGGTACAACGCGTACAGGGGTACAACGCGTACCCGCACACATTGAATGCAATGGGCCGGCCGGGGGCACCGATCGGTCCATTGCGGTACAACGCGTACAGGGTACAACGCGTACCTGCACACATTGAATGCAATGGGCCGGCCGGGGGCACCGATCGGTCCATTGCGGTACAACGCGTACAGGGGTACAACGCGTACCCGCACACATTGAATGCAATGGGCCGGCCGGGGGCACCGATCGGTCCATTGCGGTACAACGCGTACAGGGGTACAACGCGTACCCGCACACATTGAATGCAATGGGCCGGCCGGGGGCACCGATCGGTCCATTGCGGTACAACGCGATACAGGGGTACAACGCGTACCCGCACACATTGAATGCAATGGGCCGGCCGGGGGCACCGATCGGTCCATTGCGGTACAACGCGTACAGGGGTACAACGCGTACCCGCACACATTGAATGCAATGGGCCTGCCGGGGGCACCGATCGGTCCATTGCGGTACAACGCGTACAGGGGTACAACGCGTACCTGCACACATTGAATGCAATGGGCCGGCCGGGGGCACCGATCGGTCCATTGCTGTTCAACGCATCCCTGTACAAGTGACTGGCATATGTCACCATGCCTGTCTCAGATGGACATATGCCAGCCACAGATAGCTCCCAGGGAGTGAGGGGCACACCTACAACACGACAGCCTGTCCAAACTGTATAATAAGGCATGTAAGGCTGCATTTCCTATTGTGTGTATGTTGGTGTACATGTTGTCCTGTGGGTGTCACCTGGGGGCAGCCACCCCCAGGCTGTGCACGTGTTCATGGGGACAGGATCCTGGGTGTTACGTGTACATGACCACTGTGATGTGCAACTGTTCATATCTGTGCATGTGCCATGGTCACATTTCACGGTGGTGTATGTGTATGTCATGTCACATACCCCGTGAGTCCCATGTGGGACGGTATGTTTGAGCCAGGGTGTCCCAGTGGCACAATAGTGATGGTCCTCCACAGTCTGTGTGCATGTAGTGTTTACAATGTCTCTGATTTCATGTGCACAATGGGAGACAGTCTCCACATCCACGTTGTGTGTGCATGGACTTTGATGTTGTGCGAGTGTGTGTCACAGACGTCCATGTCTGTCCTGCAGTGGCAAGTGGGACCACTACCTGTGGGGGTCATAGTTGTTTTGCTGTGGTGTATACATGATACTCCATGTAATGCCAGTGTCCATGTGGCAATACAGGGTCCCTGGGAATGTACCTGTCGTTGAGCTGTGATGCCTGGGGCACATCTGTCCTCACATGTCACTGTGGGGGGTGATTGTGACACGGCAGCAGGAGATGGGAACTGTGACACGGCCTCATGATATCCAATGGGCCAACCTAGGACTTATTGATGCCACTTGTTGAACCGTGATGACAGATGTTGGCCATGTATGTACCATACATGTCCTTACGGAACTGCACACTTCATGTAGTTGTGCCTCATAATGATGTATGTTGGGATATTGAGTGTGTTCAATGCCGCATATGTGGGGTGACTGACAATCTTGCTTTCTTCTCCTCTGCACTGCAGGGCTCCTGCTGTCCATCAACCATTCCCAGACCTGGCAACGATGGTGGAACGGGACAGCATCCGACGGTACCGCTTCACCAGGCAGCTGATTGAGGATTTGGCAGTGCAGTTGGCCCCACATTTGCAGCCTGGCCGGCCGTATCCTACAGCGCTGACCCCCAAGGTGAAGGTGATGGCAGCCCTACACTTCTTTGCCACCGGTACCTTCCAACATACTGTGGCGACTGCTGGTGGGATGTCACAGACCATGTTGAGCCGTGTGCTCCGCGATGTTTTGGCGGCAATGTTGCTATTCCTGAACCGGTACATCTATTTCCCTAGACTGCAACGACTCACTGACGTGAAGAGTGACTTCTATGCCCTGGGGAGGATGCCGCATGTCATTGGCTCCATTGATGGGACACATGTGGCTTTGGTACCACCACAGGCCCAGGAGCAGGCCTACAGGAACCGCAAGCACTACCACTCGGTCAATGCACTGGTGGTGTGTCTTGCAGATATGACCATCACACACGTGTGTGCCCGTTTCCCTGGTTCAGCACACGATGCCTTTGTGATGAGGAGTAGTCGCATCCCCAGGATGATGGCACAGATGCAGAACCAGCGTGCCTGGCTTGTCGGTGTGTACTGACTTTGTGCCATTGTGTGTGATCTGATCTGTAGTATTCCGCCCACTTTTCCAAGTCAGCTAATGTGCACTTGTCTGTCCGTAGGTGACTCAGGATACCCCAACATGCCGTGGTTGCTGACACCCCTCAGGAACCCTGTGACACCAGCCCAGATGCGCTACAATGAGGCACATGGTCGGACCAGGAGAGTGATTGAGCGGACATTTGGTCTCCTGAAGAGCCGCTTCCGCTGCCTGGACAAGACCGGAGGGTCCCTCCCATATGCCCCTGCGAAAGTGTGCAAGATTATCATCGTCTGCTGCATGCTCCACAACCTTGCAGTGTGGAAGGAGTTGCCTCTCATCCAGGATGACAATGACCAACATCCGCCACCTGTGGAGGATCCTGGCCTGGACCACGATGCCAGTGATGATGATGATGATGATGAGGGTGATGTCCGCACACAGCTAATCACCAACTTCTTTAGCTGAATGTGAGTATCCTGAGGTGTCATGTCAATGATGTGAGTTGGCATGATATGTGTAGGTGGTGCTCTGGTGCTGTTGGAGTGTGTCCATGGGCTACTTGACTGGATGTGGGTAGCGATGTGTGCTTACAGGTGGTCTGTACTCCCCAACAGTGTTGACATGCTAACTTGGTTCTGGGTGGGTATCTTGTGACATGTATTGTGCATGAGTTTTGCTGTTCTGTCCTGTCCTCCATTGCTTTTGACTGTGTGTCATTTCTGTCCTTCACAGGGTACTTTCAGATTTGTTTGGTCAACTGTGTCCACCGACGACGTGATTGTACTTCCAGGGTGGTAGCTGTTGTGTCCCTACAGGTGATGTACGCCACACCCATGGACTTCCTTCCTTCTACAGTTGTTGACTGTGTGCCCGCTGCCAGGTGGGATTACCTTGCATCTGTAGTGGTTACGACATGTTGCAACTGTATAATAAACCTGTGCTTCACTTTGTGATGTGCGTTGTCTGTGGTCACACATTTGACTGCCATTTGCTCACTGCACCTGTGGGCTACTTGACTACAACTGGGAATAGGTGTGGTGTCTGTGCATTGCACCGTCTTCCCTGGCAACATCAGTGTAGGCAATGAGTCAGATGGCCTAGGTGTGTATGTGTTGTGTAGCCCTGGTGGTGTGTCTCCCTAATATGTGTCACGTTGCCTTTACTCACATGCCTGTGTTGTACTTGCTGTTGCAGTTCGCATACACAGTGTAATTTAGCAGTTCATCATCCCCATAACAGCACCCACGTTGGAATCACAACAGAGGCAAGTATGGTGTATTAGTGTGTTTATTGTGATACATTTGTGTGAATAGTGCATAGGATGGGTAGTGCTGTACATATATCTTGCAATCAGAAGTTCCTAGGTGAATTGAAAGTCCTGGTAGACAAAATCCCCGGTATCGGGGCCACAGTTGTCTGAGACATTGGTCCAACTTGTACTCCCCATGCAATGTGTGGGAGTTGTGTTGCCGTCAACAGGGTGAACAGTCTGTGCACAAAGGTGAACATCCAGAACAGGTTCAGGCTTCCTGGGAGTTGCGCTTGGCCATCCGCCTCTCACTTGCCCCTCCTCGGACGACCCCTCTTCTTTGGGGGGGCCCTCAAGTACAGGCTGCTGCGGTGCAGGGGACTCTCCGCCAGAGTCATCCTCCCTCCCTGTGGCAGTTGCAGTTTGTTCAGCACCAGATGTTGTTGGCACACAGGGAGGTGTGGACTGGTTGCTGTTCATCTGGCGGAGGCATTGTAAAATGTCCCTGTGCACCGCCGTCATCTCATGCAGTGCGTCCCACTTGGACTCCACGCGGGACATGTGTGAGTCCACGAGGGACATGTGTGCGTCCAAGCGGGCATGATGGGCAGCCTGCTGCTGTTTCATGTCTCTGAGGAGCCCCACTACCTGGCTGAGATCTCCGGTGCTGGACTGGTATGCATCAGCTATGCGTACCAGTTGTGGGTCGTCATGCACACCAGCAACATCTGCAAGCAGCGACCTCTGTCTCCCACCCCTCCCACCACCCCTTCCGACATGTGCAGTGCGTGCAGTGGCACGCACAGTTGACCCTGGTCCACCTTGGGGGTTGGTGGTGGTGTCCATGGCCCCACGTTGGTCCAGGGACCCTGTGCTGGTGTTGCTCCTTGTTCTGTCCATGTCGGCGGGGATGGTATTTGTGGTGACAGTCGTTGGAGGGGTGGGTGCAGGGGGTGCAGCTGGTGGTCCTGCTGGTGCTGCAGCTGGTGGTCCTGCTGGTGCTGCATGTAGACTTGCACCGGATGTGCCAGGTTGGTCTTCTTCGTCCGAGGAGGGCAGAGGCTGTACGACACCAGTGAGCTCTGCATCCTCTTGAGCCTGGGACTGGGACTCCTCAGCGTCTGCTGCTGTGTCCCCATCATCACCTGTTTTTGGGAGACACACACAATGTATGTTATGTTTCTGCAGGCATCAATGGTTGACACACCTGACAGTTGTGACTGTGCCTCTGGGTGCGGGCCTGTACATTGCATTGTCCTAAGTCGTCACAGTCAGGGGTTGATATTGGTGTGGCACATTGTCCTGCATTATTTGGGCATTACTATGTATTTGTTGGGGTGTGAACATGGTCTGCATTGGTTGTATTTGGTTGACAGCCGGCCCTCCTTCCCACCCAGCCAGTCAGTTATCCCACCATGGACTGTGCTTGCATTGCAGGGAGTGGAAGTTGTCTCTCAGGATGTCAGTCAGTGGTGTCCTGCTGTTTGTTGGTGCACAGTTGCCAGCAGGGCCTTGTGCTCCCCACAGCAGTAGCCAGTGTCAGCCATCTTGTGAGTCCTTCTCCACTCTCTGTGATGTGACCATGGTTCAGGGTGGTGTTGATGGGCCAGTTGTGAGGCTGAGCAATATCTGTGACTACTCCTCCCATCATGCTATTGCCTCCACCCCCTTCCCAGCATGCCCATGCTTCCTTCCTTTTGACTCTGCTTCCCTGTGGGGTGGGCTGCCTGTGCTGACAGGATGGCTGGGAGTGTTGTCCTGGCAGTTGTTTGGCTAAAAGTCCCAAGAGTGTCCCTGTGCTTCACACAACATAACCCAGGGTGGTGGTTCTTTGTGGGATCTTGAGTTAGGATGTGAGGCATTGCATTCTCCCAGGTGGGTTCTGTGGAGTTTGTGTTGAGGGGGGTGTGAGGGGAGGTGCTTGTGACTATGGTCAGTGCTGCAAGTCCTCCTTCCCAGCCAGCCAGCCAGATATCCCACCATGGAACGTGCTTCCATTGCAGGGAGTGGAAGTTGTCTCTCAGGATGTCAGTCAGTGGTGTCCTGCTGTTTGTTGGTGCACAGTTGCCAGCAGGGCCTTGTGCTCCCCACAGCAGTAGCCAGTGTCAGCCATCTTGTGAGTCCTTCTCCACTCCCTGTGATGTGAGCATGGTTCAGGGTGGTTTTGATGGGACAGTTGTGGGGGTGAGCTATGTCTGTGACTGTGACTCCCATCATGCTATTGCCTCCACCCCACTTCCCGGCATTCCCATACTTACTTGCTTTTGTGGGGAGTTCAGTGTGTGTGGGTGTGAGGGCAATGGCAAGATGGCTGACAGTGGTGTCCTGCTGTTGGTTGGTGTGCAGTTCCCAGCATGCCCTTGTGCTCCCCACAGCAGTAGCCAGTGTCAGCCATCTTGTGTGTCCTTCTCCACTCCCTGTGATGTGAGCATGGTTCAGGGTGGTGTTGATGGGCCAGTTGTGAGGCTGAGCAATATCTGTGCCTACTACTCCCATCATGCTATTGCCTCCACCCCCCTTCCCAGCATGCCCATGCTTCCTTCCTTTGACTCTGCTTCCCTGTGGGGTGGGCTGCCTGTGCTGACAGGATGGCTGGGAGTGTTGTCCTGGCAGTTGTTTGGCTAAAAGTCCCAAGAGTGTCCCTGTGCTTCACACAACATAACCCAGGGTGGTGGTTCTTTGTGGGATCTTGAGTTAGGATGTGAGGCATTGCATTCTCACAGGTGGGTTCTGTGGAGTTTTTGTTGAGGGGGGGTGTGAGGGGAGGTGCTTGTGACTATGGTCAGTGCTGCAAGTCCTCCTTCCCAGCCAGCCAGCCAGATATCCCACCATGGAACGTGCTTCCATTGCAGGGAGTGGAAGTTGTCTCTCAGGATGTCAGTCAGTGGTGTCCTGCTGTTTGTTGGTGCACAGTTGCCAGCAGGGCCTTGTGCTCCCCACAGCAGTAGCCAGTGTCAGCCATCTTGTGAGTCCTTCTCCACTCCCTGTGATGTGAGCATGGTTCAGGGTGGTGTTGATGGGACAGTTGTGGGGGTGAGCTATGTCTGTGACTGTGACTCCCATCATGCTATTGCCTCCACCCCACTTCCCGGCATTCCCATACTTACTTGCTTTTGTGGGGAGTTCAGTGTGTGTGGGTGTGAGGGCAATGGCAAGATGGCTGACAGTGGTGTCCTGCTGTTGGTTGGTGTGCAGTTCCCAGCATGCCCTTGTGCTCCCCACAGCAGTAGCCAGTGTCAGCCATCTTGTGTGTCCTTCTCCACTCCCTGTGATGTGAGCATGGTTCAGGGTGGTGTTGATGGGCCAGTTGTGAGGCTGAGCAATATCTGTGCCTACTACTCCCATCATGCTATTGCCTCCACCCCCTTCCCAGCATGCCCATGCTTCCTTCCTTTGACTCTGCTTCCCTGTGGGGTGGGATGCCTGTGCTGACAGGATGGCTGGGAGTGTTGTCCTGGCAGTTGTTTGGCTAAAAGTCCCAAGGGTGTCCCTGTGCTTCACACAACATAACCCAGGGTGGTGGTTCTTTGTGGGATCTTGAGTTAGGATGTGAGGCATTGCATTCTCCCAGGTGGGTTCTGTGGAGTTTGTGTTGAGGGGGGGTGTGAGGGGAGGTGCTTTTGACTATGGTCAGTGCTGAAAGTCCTCCTTCCCAGCCAGCCAGCCAGATATCCCACCATGGAACGTGCTTCCATTGCAGGGAGTGGAAGTTGTCTCTCAGGATGTCAGTCAGTGGTGTCCTGCTGTTTGTTGGTGCACAGTTCCCAGCAGGGCCTTGTGCTCCCCACAGCAGTAGCCAGTGTCAGCCATCTTGTGAGTCCTTCTCCACTCCCTGTGATGTGAGCAAGGTTCAGGGTGGTGTTGATGGGACAGTTGTGGGGGTGAGCTATGTCTGTGACTGTGACTCCCATCATGCTATTGCCTCCACCCCACTTCCCGGCATTCCCATACTTACTTGCTTTTGTGGGGAGTTCAGTGTGTGTGGGTGTGAGGGCAATGGCAAGATGGCTGACAGTGGTGTCCTGCTGTTGGTTGGTGTGCAGTTCCCAGCATGCCCTTGTGCTCCCCACAGCAGTAGCCAGTGTCAGCCATCTTGTGTGTCCTTCTCCACTCCCTGTGATGTGAGCATGGTTCAGGGTGGTGTTGATGGGCCAGTTGTGAGGCTGAGCAATATCTGTGACTACTACTCCCATCATGCTATTGCCTCCACCCCCTTCCCAGCATGCCCATGCTTCCTTCCTTTTGACTCTGCTTCCCTGTGGGGTGGGCTGGCTGTGCTGACAGGATGGCTGGGAGTGTTGTCCTGGCAGTTGTTTGGCTAAAAGTCCCAAGAGTGTCCCTGTGCTTCACACAACATAACCCAGGGTGGTGGTTCTTTGTGGGATCTTGAGTTAGGATGTGAGGCATTGCATTCTCCCAGGTGGGTTCTGTGGAGTTTGTGTTGAGGGGGTGTGAGGGGAGGTGCTTGTGACTATGGTCAGTGCTGTAAGTCCTCCTTCCCAGCCAGCCAGCCAAATATCCCACCATGGAACGTGCTTCCATTGCAGGGAGTGGAAGTTGTCTCTCAGGATGTCAGTCAGTGGTGTCCTGCTGTTTGTTGGTGCACAGTTGCCAGCAGGGCCTTGTGCTCCCCACAGCAGTAGCCAGTGTCAGCCATCTTGTGAGTCCTTCTCCACTCCCTGTGATGTGAGCATGGTTCAGGGTGGTGTTGATGGGACAGTTGTGGGGGTGAGCTATGTCTGTGACTCCCATCATGCTATTGCCTCCACCCCACTTCCCGGCATTCCCATACTTACTTGCTTTTGTGGGGAGTTCAGTGTGTGTGGGTGTGAGGGCAATGGCAAGATGGCTGACAGTGGTGTCCTGCTGTTGGTTGGTGTGCAGTTCGAGCATGCCCTTGTGCTCCCCACAGCAGTAGCCAGTGTCAGCCATCTTGTGTGTCCTTCTCCACTCCCTGTGATGTGAGCATGGTTCAGGGTGGTGTTGATGGGCCAGTTGTGAGGCTGAGCAATATCTGTGCCTACTACTCCCATCAGGCTATTGCCTCCACCCCCCTTCCCAGCATGCCCATGCTTCCTTCCTTTTGACTCTGCTTCCCTGTGGGGTGGGCTGCCTGTGCTGACAGGATGGCTGGGAGTGTTGTCCTGGCAGTTGTTTGGCTAAAAGTCCCAAGGGTGTCCCTGTGCTTCACACAACATAACCCAGGGTGGTGGTTCTTTGTGGGATCTTGAGTTAGGATGTGAGGCATTGCATTCTCCCAGGTGGGTTCTGTGGAGTTTGTGTTGAGGGGGTGTGAGGGGAGGTGCTTGTGACTATGGTCAGTGCTGCAAGTCCTCCTTCCCAGCCAGCCAGCCAGATATCCCACCATGGAACGTGCTTCCATTGCAGGGAGTGGAAGTTGTCTCTCAGGATGTCAGTCAGTGGTGTCCTGCTGTTTGTTGGTGCACAGTTCCCAGCAGGGCCTTGTGCTCCCCACAGCAGTAGCCAGTGTCAGCCATCTTGTGAGTCCTTCTCCACTCCCTGTGATGTGAGCATGGTTCAGGGTGGTGTTGATGGGACAGTTGTGGGGGTGAGCTATGTCTGTGACTGTGACTCCCATCATGCTATTGCCTCCACCCCACTTCCCGGCATTCCCATGCTTCCTTCCTTTTGACTCTGCTTCCCTGTGGGGTGGGCTGGCTGTGCTGACAGGATGGCAGGGAGTGTTGTCCTGGCAGTTGTTTGGCTAAAAGTCCCAAGAGTGTCCCTGTGATTCACACAACATAACCCAGGGTGGTGGTTCTTTGTGGGATCTTGAGTTAGGATGTGAGGCATTGCATTCTCCCAGGTGGGTTCTGTGGAGTTTGTGTTGAGGGGGTGTGAGGGGAGGTGCTTGTGACTATGGTCAGTGCTGCAAGTCCTCCTTCCCAGCAAGCCAGCCAAATATCCCACCATGGAACGTGCTTCCATTGCAGGGAGTGGAAATTGTCTCTCAGGATGTCAGTCAGTGGTGTCCTGCTGTTTGTTGGTGCACAGTTGCCAGCAGGGCCTTGTGCTCCCCACAGCAGTAGCCAGTGTCAGCCATCTTGTGAGTCCTTCTCCACTCCCTGTGATGTGAGCATGGTTCAGGGTGCTGTTGATGGGACAGTTGTGGGGGTGAGCTATGTCTGTGACTGTGACTCCCATCATTCTATTGCCTCCACCCCACTTCCCGGCATTCCCATACTTACTTGCTTTTGTGGGGAGTTCAGTGTGTGTGGGTGTGAGGGCAATGGCAAGATGGCTGACAGTGGTGTCCTGCTGTTGGTTGGTGTGCAGTTCCGAGCATGCCCTTGTGCCCCCACAGCAGTAGCCAGTGTCAGCCATCTTGTGTGTCCTTCTCCACTCCCTGTGATGTGAGCATGGTTCAGGGTGGTGTTGATGGGCCAGTTGTGAGGCTGAGCAATATCTGTGACTACTACTCCCATCATGCTATTGCCTCCACCCCCTTCCCAGCATGCCCATGCTTCCTTCCTTTTGACTCTGCTTCCCTGTGGGGTGGGCTGGCTGTGCTGACAGGATGGCAGGGAGTGTTGTCCTGGCAGTTGTTTGGCTAAAAGTCCCAAGAGTGTCCCTGTGATTCACACAACATAACCCAGGGTGGTGGTTCTTTGTGGGATCTTGAGTTAGGATGTGAGGCATTGCATTCTCCCAGGTGGGTTCTGTGGAGTTTGTGTTGAGGGGGTGTGAGGGGAGGTGCTTGTGACTATGGTCAGTGCTGCAAGTCCTCCTTCCCAGCAAGCCAGCCAAATATCCCACCATGGAACGTGCTTCCATTGCAGGGAGTGGAAATTGTCTCTCAGGATGTCAGTCAGTGGTGTCCTGCTGTTTGTTGGTGCACAGTTGCCAGCAGGGCCTTGTGCTCCCCACAGCAGTAGCCAGTGTCAGCCATCTTGTGAGTCCTTCTCCACTCCCTGTGATGTGAGCATGGTTCAGGGTGCTGTTGATGGGACAGTTGTGGGGGTGAGCTATGTCTGTGACTGTGACTCCCATCATTCTATTGCCTCCACCCCACTTCCCGGCATTCCCATACTTACTTGCTTTTGTGGGGAGTTCAGTGTGTGTGGGTGTGAGGGCAATGGCAAGATGGCTGACAGTGGTGTCCTGCTGTTGGTTGGTGTGCAGTTCCGAGCATGCCCTTGTGCCCCCACAGCAGTAGCCAGTGTCAGCCATCTTGTGTGTCCTTCTCCACTCCCTGTGATGTGAGCATGGTTCAGGGTGGTGTTGATGGGCCAGTTGTGAGGCTGAGCAATATCTGTGCCTACTACTCCCATCATGCTATTGCCTCCACCCCCTTCCCAGCATGCCCATGCTTCCTTCCTTTTGACTCTGCTTCCCTGTGGGGTGGGCTGCCTGTGCTGACAGGATGGCTGGGAGTGTTGTCCTGGCAGTTGTTTGGCTAAAAGTCCCAAGGGTGTCCCTGTGCTTCACACAACATAACCCAGGGTGGTGGTTCTTTGTGGGATTTTGAGTTAGGATGTGAGGCATTGCATTCTCCCAGGTGGGTTCTGTGGAGTTTGTGTTGAGGGGGGTGTGTGAGGGGAGGTGCTTGTGACTATGGTCAGTGCTGCAAGTCCTCCTTCCCAGCCAGCCAGATATCCCACCATGGAACATGCTTCCATTGCAGGGAGTGGAAGTTGTCTCTCAGGATGTCAGTCAGTGGTGTCCTGCTGTTTGTTGGTGCACAGTTCCCAGCAGGGCCTTGTGCTCCCCACAGCAGTAGCCAGTGTCAGCCATCTTGTGAGTCCTTCTCCACTCCCTGTGATGTGAGCATGGCTCAGGGTGGTGTTGATGGGACAGTTGTGGGGGTGAGCTATGTCTGTGACTGTGACTCCCATCATGCTATTGCCTCCACCCCACTTCCTGGCATTCCCATACTTACTTGCTTTTGTGGGGAGTTCAGTGTGTGTGGGTGTGAGGGCAATGGCAAGATGGCTGACAGTGGTGTCCTGCTGTTGGTTGGTGTGCAGTTCCCAGCATGCCCTTGTGCTCCCCACAGCAGTAGCCAGTGTCAGCCATCTTGTGTGTCCTTCTCCACTCCCTGTGATGTGAGCATGGTTCAGGGTGGTGTTGATGGGCCAGTTGTGAGGCTGAGCAATATCTGTGACTACTACTCCCATCATGCTATTGCCTCCACCCCCTTCCCAGCATGCCCATGCTTCCTTCCTTTTGACTCTGCTTCCCTGTGGGGTGGGCTGGCTGTGCTGACAGGATGGCTGGGAGTGTTGTCCTGGCAGTTGTTTGGCTAAAAGTCCCAAGAGTGTCCCTGTGATTCACACAACATAACCCAGGGTGGTGGTTCTTTGTGGGATCTTGAGTTAGGATGTGAGGCATTGCATTCTCCCAGGTGGGTTCTGTGGAGTTTGTGTTGAGGGGGTGTGAGGGGAGGTGCTTGTGACTATGGTCAGTGCTGCAAGTCCTCCTTCCCAGCCAGCCAGCCAGATATCCCACCATGGAACGTGCTTCCATTGCAGGGAGTGGAAGTTGTCTCTCAGGATGTCAGTCAGTGGTGTCCTGCTGTTTGTTGGTGCACAGTTGCCAGCAGGGCCTTGTGCTCCCACAGCAGTAGCCAGTGTCAGCCATCTTGTGAGTCCTTCTCCACTCCCTGTGATGTGAGCATGGTTCAGGGTGGTGTTGATGGGACAGTTGTGGGGGTGAGCTATGTCTGTGACTGTGACTCCCATCATGCTATTGCCTCCACCCCACTTCCCGGCATTCCCATACTTACTTGCTTTTGTGGGGAGTTCAGTGTGTGTGGGTGTGAGGGCAATGGCAAGATGGCTGACAGTGGTGTCCTGCTGTTGGTTGGTGTGCAGTTCCCAGCATGCCCTTGTGCTCCCCACAGCAGTAGCCAGTGTCAGCCATCTTGTGTGTCCTTCTCCACTCCCTGTGATGTGAGCATGGTTCAGGGTGGTGTTGATGGGCCAGTTGTGAGGCTGAGCAATATCTGTGCCTACTACTCCCATCATGCTATTGCCTCCACCCCCCTTCCCAGCATGCCCATGCTTCCTTCCTTTTGACTCTGCTTCCCTGTGGGGTGGGATGCCTGTGCTGACAGGATGGCTGGGAGTGTTATCCTGGCAGTAGTTTGGCTAAAAGTCCCAAGGGTGTCCCTGTGCTTCACACAACATAACCCAGGGTGGTGGTTCTTTGTGGGATTTTGAGTTAGGATGTGAGGCATTGCATTCTCCCAGGTGGGTTCTGTGGAGTTTGTGTTGAGGGGGGTGTGAGGGGAGGTGCTTGTGACTATGGTCAGTGCTGCAAGTCCTCCTTCCCAGCCAGCCAGCCAGATATCCCACCATGGAACGTGCTTCCATTGCAGGGAGTGGAAGTTGTCTCTCAGGATGTCAGTCAGTGGTGTCCTGCTGTTTGTTGGTGCACAGTTCCCAGCAGGGCCTTGTGCTCCCCACAGCAGTAGCCAGTGTCAGCCATCTTGTGAGTCCTTCTCCACTCCCTGTGATGTGAGCATGGTTCAGGGTGGTGTTGATGGGACAGTTGTGGGGGTGAGCTATGTCTGTGACTGTGACTCCCATCATGCTATTGCCTCCACCCCACTTCCTGGCATTCCCATACTTACTTGCTTTTGTGGGGAGTTCAGTGTGTGTGGGTGTGAGGGCAATGGCAAGATGGCTGACAGTGGTGTCCTGCTGTTGGTTGGTGTGCAGTTCCCAGCATGCCCTTGTGCTCCCCACAGCAGTAGCCAGTGTCAGCCATCTTGTGTGTCCTTCTCCACTCCCTGTGATGTGAGCATGGTTCAGGGTGGTGTTGATGGGCCAGTTGTGAGGCTGAGCAATATCTGTGACTACTACTCCCATCATGCTATTGCCTCCACCCCCTTCCCAGCATGCCCATGCTTCCTTCCTTTTGACTCTGCTTCCCTGTGGGGTGGGCTGGCTGTGCTGACAGGATGGCTGGGAGTGTTGTCCTGGCAGTTGTTTGGCTAAAAGTCCCAAGAGTGTCCCTGTGCTTCACACAACATAACCCAGGGTGGTGGTTCTTTGTGGGATCTTGAGTTAGGATGTGAGGCATTGCATTCTCCCAGGTGGGTTCTGTGGAGTTTGTGTTGAGGGGGTGTGAGGGGAGGTGCTTGTGACTATGGTCAGTGCTGCAAGTCCTCCTTCCCAGCAAGCCAGCCAAATATCCCACCATGGAACGTGCTTCCATTGCAGGGAGTGGAAATTGTCTCTCAGGATGTCAGTCAGTGGTGTCCTGCTGTTTGTTGGTGCACAGTTGCCAGCAGGGCCTTGTGCTCCCCACAGCAGTAGCCAGTGTCAGCCATCTTGTGAGTCCTTCTCCACTCCCTGTGATGTGAGCATGGTTCAGGGTGCTGTTGATGGGACAGTTGTGGGGGTGAGCTATGTCTGTGACTGTGACTCCCATCATTCTATTGCCTCCACCCCACTTCCCGGCATTCCCATACTTACTTGCTTTTGTGGGGAGTTCAGTGTGTGTGGGTGTGAGGGCAATGGCAAGATGGCTGACAGTGGTGTCCTGCTGTTGGTTGGTGTGCAGTTCCGAGCATGCCCTTGTGCCCCCACAGCAGTAGCCAGTGTCAGCCATCTTGTGTGTCCTTCTCCACTCCCTGTGATGTGAGCATGGTTCAGGGTGGTGTTGATGGGCCAGTTGTGAGGCTGAGCAATATCTGTGACTACTACTCCCATCATGCTATTGCCTCCACCCCCTTCCCAGCATGCCCATGCTTCCTTCCTTTTGACTCTGCTTCCCTGTGGGGTGGGCTGGCTGTGCTGACAGGATGGCTGGGAGTGTTGTCCTGGCAGTTGTTTGGCTAAAAGTCCCAAGAGTGTCCCTGTGCTTCACACAACATAACCCAGGGTGGTGGTTCTTTGTGGGATCTTGAGTTAGGATGTGAGGCATTGCATTCTCCCAGGTGGGTTCTGTGGAGTTTGTGTTGAGGGGGTGTGAGGGGAGGTGCTTGTGACTATGGTCAGTGCTGCAAGTCCTCCTTCCCAGCCAGCCAGCCAAATATCCCACCATGGAACGTGCTTCCATTGCAGGGAGTGGAAGTTGTCTCTCAGGATGTCAGTCAGTGGTGTCCTGCTGTTTGTTGGTGCACAGTTGCCAGCAGGGCCTTGTGCTCCCCACAGCAGTAGCCAATGTCAGCCATCTTGTGAGTCCTTCTCCACTCCCTGTGATGTGAGCATGGTTCAGGGTGGTGTTGATGGGACAGTTGTGGGGGTGAGCTATGTCTGTGACTGTGACTCCCATCATGCTATTGCCTCCACCCCACTTCCCGGCATTCCCATACTTACTTGCTTTTGTGGGGAGTTCAGTGTGTGTGGGTGTGAGGGCAATGGCAAGATGGCTGACAGTGGTGTCCTGCTGTTGGTTGGTGTGCAGTTCCCAGCATGCCCTTGTGCTCCCCACAGCAGTAGCCAGTGTCAGCCATCTTGTGTGTCCTTCTCCACTCCCTGTGATGTGAGCATGGTTCAGGGTGGTGTTGATGGGCCAGTTGTGAGGCTGAGCAATATCTGTGCCTACTACTCCCATCATGCTATTGCCTCCACCCCCCTTCCCAGCATGCCCATGCTTCCTTCCTTTTGACTCTTCTTCCCTGTGGGGTGGGCTGCCTGTGCTGACAGGATGGCTGGGAGGGTTGTCCTGGCAGTTGTTTGGCTAAAAGTCCCAAGGGTGTCCCTGTGCTTCACACAACATAACCCAGGGTGGTGGTTCTTTGTGGGATCTTGAGTTAGGATGTGAGGCATTGCATTCTCCCAGGTGGGATCTGTGGAGTTTGTGTTGAGGGGGGGTGTGAGGGGAGGTGCTTGTGACTATGGTCAGTGCTGCAAGTCCTCCTTCCCACCCAGCCAGCCAGATATCCCACCATGGAACGTGCTTCCATTGCAGGGAGTGGAAGTTGTCTCTCAGGATGTCAGTCAGTGGTGTCCTGCTGTTTGTTGGTGCACAGTTGCCAGCAGGGCCTTGTGCTCCCCACAGCAGTAGCCAGTGTCAGCCATCTTGTGAGTCCTTTTCCACTCCCTGTGATGTGCGCATGGTTCATGGTGGTGTTGATGGGACAGTTGTGGGGGGCAATATGTGTGACTACGACTCCCATGATGCTATTGGCTACACTGACTTGCCCAGCATACACAGAATTCCTTTCTTTCAGTGGTCTTCACTGTGTGTTGGTGTTGTAGTGGTGGCTACATGTCTGGATGTGTTTGTTGGTTCTATTTGTGCCACTGCCTAGCTGTAGTTGTAGTTGTGTTTGTACATGTGATGGCACGGTTAAATGTAACTTTGAGATGGCATGTGTTGTGTTTATCTGACTGACATACACATTTTGGGATGATTCGGTTCTGGTTGCTGTGTAATTGCTATGAGTGCATGGTTTGACTCTCCCCTTGACAGTGATGTGTGTGTGTATTGTGGCAGAATATTGTGTACATTTGTTGTGTACTCACCAGGCTCTGGGATGTTCTCTAGTCCATATACGCTCACTGGCGGAAGGATGGCCCGCACCTTCTCCTCCCAGGGCCTGAGGTATACTGGCTTGGCAGGAGGGCCACTGCCGGTGTATTGGCTCAGGAGGTAGTCTTTCTTGAGCAGCTCCCGGACCCTCCTGCGCACGTCATACCACCTGTTCTGGATGTCGGTCTTTGTGCGCAGACATGGTGATTGTGCGTTCATCCTGTTGATGATCCTCTCCCACATCTTGGTTTTCTGGGAGATGGGGGTCTGTTGGACCAGTGTGCCAAACAGCTGTGGCTCTACCCTGAGGATCTCGTCTACCAGGACTTCCAATTCACACTCTAGGAACTTGTGATTCTTCTTGGGGGGCATGGTGATGGGTGGTGATGGTGAGTGATGTGTGTGTTGGTGTGCAGGTGAGGGTGTGTGGGTGTGTGTTTTGCTGGGTGTATGTGAGGTAGGTATTTGTTGGTGTGCTGATGGTGTGTGGCTTGTGTGAGGGATGAGCTGTGGGTGTGTGGTTGCTGTCTGTTGGGTGCTGGCAGTAGAATGGCATTTGCAAAGGATCATGGTTGGGATTTGTGTCCTTTATATGGGTGGAGTTGTGGGTGTGTCTTTGTTCTCTGCCCCACCCACCCCAGTATTTATTGGCTTTGTAATTGCTTGTTTGGCCTTTTTTTGTGTAATTTTTCCTTTGTACTGTCTGTGCATGTTGGAAACGTTCTTGTGACCGAGTCGGACCCTGCATTTGTCTCATACGGTGTTCTCCGTTTCGTTCACGCTGTGTTTGTGCAGTTTTCTATGCTGCGTACGCGTCGGTCGCGGTGTTTTGTGTTACTTCGGCTCGGTTTTGTATGCGTGTCGGTCGTACGGCTTGTCCTCCGTACGACTCGGTCGTGGTTTTTGCGCCTTGCATCGTACTTTGCGGTTTGGAGTTTGCGGGTACGTTTCGGTTGGATTTGTTCCGGGTGCGTGTCGGTCGGTTCGATTCGCGTGTTTTTCCGTCCGGATTGCTGTTTTCCGTGCGGCTCGGTCGTTCGGCTTGGGTTCGGTACGTGTCGGTCGGATTTTGCACGCTTTGCATCGTACTTGGCGTGTCGGGCGCCACAGGTACGTGTCGGTCGGAATAAATTCCGGCTCCGAGTCGGTCGGTGCTTTTTCCGGCCCGAATCGGAATCGACCCCTTAATGCTCAAACCTACATATCTCGAAAAAAAGTTCCACCTTCCACAGTTAAAGAATCTAAGTGATTCTACCCAATAGAAAACATGTGCTATTTACCCCAAAACTGCTTCATTCCTTCCCTGAGAAGTGCACAGTTGGATTCAGGGAGGTCCATCATGGCATCTGACCTTCATTCTACCTGCTCGATTGTCGCCGTTCTCACCATCTTTTTTGTGGCACTCGACCAATGTTTCTTCCTCTTTTCTTTTTATCCTTGAGTTGAACTCCTATCGACATTGCCACTCCCTACTCTAGTCATTATTGGGGTCATATTTTCTCTTTTATTGGTATTGTCTTGGTTTTATTTCTTCCAATTTCAGGAGCAGACCACCACCTGCTGTCCTTTTGCAGTCTCACTAGAGACTGGCTGCTCCAGCAGTCTGTTGCAGGCAGCTTTGCATGCAATGCTCCATAGAGTATTGCACACAACTCTTGCTCATCATTAGATGGCTCTCTAATCAATCTCAGTTTCCTTATTTTTTTTATTGGTGGCTTTCCTCCCTATTCTTGTGTTGTTTCAACACTAGAGTATATCTCTTTTGCCATGGCTTTCATTAGGCTGCGTTGTCTTCCTTCCACTGCTGACGTAATAGAACTACTTTCCTTAAGGTTTTTTTCTGTGGCATTTCACTTTGCACTCCATGGGAGCACATGCCTGTTCCTGTTTTTCATGCTGTTCAGTTACTCTAGCCATGTCTTTCTGCTTTCCACCTCTTACTTTTACCATACTTGGGGAGAGAATGAGGCCTAACGGCTAGGGTGGTCGACCCCAAATCTGGGGAACTGGGGAACCGGGTTCAAGTCTCGGCAACGACGCTCAACATCCTGTGATTCTGGGCAAATCACTTAATCTCCCTGTGCCTAACAAAAAAAAGAATGTGTCCTTATGTAACGCAACTGGTGTTCATGTAAAGCACTCTGATACCTGATACCTTTGGGTGAAGTCTGCGCTATATAAAACTAGGAAAAAAAGAAGAAAAAAAAGGGAGCAGAGGTAGCATCAGGATTTCAAACCTTCGGTTTCTTTCGGGACCAGGGCTAGTGGGGGTGAGGCTAAACTACATATCAAGAGTTTGATGCCTTTGGAACCGTTTTGATCCCTCATTGGAACATTGCAGCACAGTGGGAGATGTGGCCTAGCAACTAGAACAACTAGAACTGCAGAATTTGGAACTGGTGAACTAGGTTAAATTCCAGCCTCACTTCTATATCCTGTGATTCTGGGCAAATCACTCAATTTTCCTGTGCTGCTCCTTAAATGCACAATCCTTTGGTGTTAGGTGTATATATATTCACTGAAAAAAATTAAAGGTTAAAGTAACGTTATAGGTAGGCGAATATGTCAGTGACAACATTAACATTTTGAACAAACACAAAACACAGAGATTCACCAGTTTTAGCAGAGCTAACTATAACTTGCGCCCCTGCCATGCACTTCTTATGACTACACACATTACATCACTCATGACATGTTCTATGACATCATTTATGACAACACTGATGACATATCAAATGACATCATTGATAACATTTCTGATGACATCATCCAAGCTTCTTGTGCACATATTGCTCTATAAACTAGTATGGCATTAGAGGGATGAAAGTAATTACAAAATAGCTCAGAATAATATGAAGCATCATTAATGCTATCACAGGTACAACTACCTTGGGTGTAGCAAGCAAGGGTTATGTGCAATATTGACCCTATGCCATAGACTTCATGAGTAGCCTAGCTCACACAAACAGTCAACCACACATATATGGGAAATCCTCATTGAGTATGGTGTTCAATCTGGATACAACTGTTAAGAGAAAGCCAAGTTCCTCAAGATACTCAGGGTCTGTCCCAAAATGTATGGCTTATGGTGCATAGCTTCCATCTGTATCAAACCCCTCACAGTCACTGAATCTACATTGAGAAACAAATTGATATGAGTAGAAAAGTGTGTACTGTAAACAGTGTTTACTCTATGGAGAGAGTTTACCCTGTACTTCACTGTTTGCAGACAGTGAAACTCTCATGATAAATACACAGCAGAGTATTAAAACATATCTACTAAGAACAGTGTACACTCTATGCAACACCTGTCAAAAAAGACACCATTCACTTAAAATAACCAATGTCTGAAGGTGCTAAAGATTATACTACCTGCAGCCTTCATACTGTAGTGAAAACTTTACAGATAGCCCATTTTCTGCAACAAAAGAAGCGCATTTACATAGTTAGTACCTGGTGCACACAGTCTTGTACGTTGTGTACAAACTACCATGCTAAGACAGTACTGTCCAATGGTGGACAGTCAAAATATCGATTTTTAAATATCGAAGCACAGTTATATCGAGTTTTAAATATCGTAGGGACAAAATATCGAAGTCAAGAATATCTACAACCAGAATATCGAAGTTAAGGTAAGAAATATCGATGTTGCAAATATCGATGTTAGTAATATCGATAGTTAAATTATCGATGTTAATAATATCGATATTTATATGAGTGTTATGTATTTTAGTATGTATTTAATATGTATGTGTTCTATATTTTTTGTTAAGTATTGTACTGTGTTTTTAAATATATGTATACATTTTTTAGAAATTAGTAATTTTTAAAAAAGTAAATTTTGCGTTTTAGTACCGTAGCGGGTTGTGGGATTATAGGGGAATAGGGTGGGAAGTAATTTAATTATAGTAAATTAAATAATAATTTTTAGGAATTATGAATTGATTTTAATTAAATTTTGTGTTTTATTTATGTAGCGGGTTGTGGGTTTATAGGGGAATAGGGTGGGAAGTAATTTAATTTTAATTAAGTAATTATTATTTTTTAATTATTGTTATTAATAATTAATTTATTGTTAATTAATTATTAATTGGTAATTCATTATTATTAAATGATAATTATTTTATTTGCATTAATTTATTATTGGAGTGGGTTGTGTGTTTTTAGGGGAATAGGGTGGTAAGTAATTTATTTGTAATTAAGTAATTAATTAAGAAAAATTGAGTATTGATAATTAATTTTTTTGTTAATTAATTTTTAATTGGTTAATATTTTTTATTAAATATTTTTATTGGTATTGATATTTTTTGTTAATTAATTATTAATTGGTTATTAGTTTGTATTAAATATTATTTATTGGTATTGAAATTTTTTTTTTGTTAATTAATTAATTGGTTTTACATTTTTATTAAATATTATTTATTGGTATTGATAATTAATGTTTTTTGTTAATTAATAATTGGTTATTAATTTTTAATACATATTATTTATTGTTATTGACATTTTTTTAGATTTACTTATTAATTGCAAATTAATTTTTATTAATTGATTAATTGAAAATTAATTTAATTGTGTGAAATTTTATGTGGAGTGTGTTGTGTGTTTATTGGGGAATAGGGTGGGAAGTATTTAATATTATTAAAGTAATTATTATTTTTGATATATTTGTAGTTTTTTTTTCTTCTAAATTTATTAATAAATCATTATTTAATTACAATATTTATTTCATTTATATGTATGTTATTTTTAATATCTACGTTGTCCAACGCTTTCCCTACTGTTGCACTCACTGGAGTGGCAATAGTAATTTTTACCCCTACGCTATCCAGCGCTTTCCCTACTGTTGCACTCTCTGGAGTGGGAATAGTAATTTTTACCCCTACGCTATACAGCGCTTTCCCTATTGTTGCACTCTCTGGAGTGGGAATAGTAATTTTTACCCCTACGCTATCCAGCGCTTTCCCTACTGTTGCACTTACTGAAGTGGGAATAGTAATTTTTACCCCTACGCTATCCAGCGCTTTCCCTACTGTTGCACTCTCTGGAGTGGGAATAGTAATTTTTACCCCTACGCTATCCAGCGCTTTCCCTACTGTTGCACTCACTGGAGTGGGAATAGTAATTTTACCCCTACGCTATCCAGCGCTTTCCCTACTGTTGCACTCTCTGGAGTGGTAATAGTAATTTTTACCCCTACGCTATCCAACCCTTTCCCTACTGTTGCACTCACTGGAGTGGGAATAGTAATTTTTACCCCTACGCTATCCAGCGCTTTCCCTACTGTTGCACTCTCTGTAGTGGGAATAGTAATTTTTACCCCTACGCTATCCAGCGCATTCCCTACTGTTGCACTCTCTGGAGTGGGAATAGTAATTTTTACCCCTACGCTATCCAGCGCTTTCCCTACTGTTGCACTCACTGGAGTGGGAATAGTAATTTTTACCCCTACGCTATCCTGCGCTTTCCCTACTGTTGCACTCTCTGGAGTGGGAATAGTAATTTTTACCCCTACGCTATCCAACGCTTTCCCTACTGTTGCACTCATTGGAGTGGGAATAGTAATTTTTACCCCTACGCTATCCAGCGCTTTCCCTACTGTTGCACTCTCTGTAGTGGGAATAGTAATTTTTACCCCTACGCTATCCAACGCTTTCTCTACTGTTGCACTATGTGGAGTAAGTATATATATTAATTTATATCACGCTCCACTGTCTCGCAACAGTAAGGACCAGCACTCTCGTTGGTAAGAAATCAACTTCAAAGATTTATTGGTGCACTGTGAATAAACAAACGCGTTTCAGCCTCAGCCTTCGTCAGTGTGTGGAGTGTGTTGTGTGTTTATTGGGGAATAGGGTGGGAAGTATTTAATATTATTAAAGTAATTATTATTTTTGATATATTTGTAGTTTTTTTTTTCTTCTAAATTTATTAATAAATCATTATTTAATTACAATATTTATTTCATTTATATGTATGTTATTTTTAATATCTACGTTGTCCAACGCTTTCCCTACTTTTGCACTCTCTGGAGTGGGAATAGTAATTTTTACCCCTACGCTATCCAGCGCTTTCCCTACTGTTGCACTCTCTGGAGTGGGAATAGTAATTTTTACCCCTACGCTATCCAATGCTTTCCCTATTGTTGCACTCTCTGGAGTGGGAATAGTAATTTTACCCCTACGCTATCCAGCGCTTTCCCTACTGTTGCACTTACTGAAGTGGGAATAGTAATTTTACCCCTACGCTATCCAGCGCTTTCCCTACTGTTGCACTCACTGGAGTGGGAATAGTAATTTTTACCCCTACGCTATCCTGCGCTTTCCCTACTGTTGCACTCTCTGGAGTGGGAATAGTAATTTTTACCCCTACGCTATCCAACGCTTTCCCTACTGTTGCACTCATTGGAGTGGGAATAGTAATTTTTACCCCTACGCTATCCAGCGCTTTCCCTACTGTTGCACTCTCTGTAGTGGGAATAGTAATTTTTACCCCTACGCTATCCAACGCTTTCTCTACTGTTGCACTATGTGGAGTAAGTATATATATTAATTTATATGTATATGTTTAATTTATTTTAACATTTAATGTATTAGTTATTATTTTTAAATATCTTTTAATATTTTTAACTATATTTCTTTTAATTATATGTATTATTTACTTAATTTTACATTATTATTAAAACATTTTAAAAAACGATATTTTTAACTTCGATATTTTTGACAACTTTATTTTTTTTTCCGATATTTTTGTACTTACCTTTATGTAGATTGGACTTCGATATTTTTGACTTCTATATTTCTGTGTCGATATTTTTGCAGGTCGATTTTCTGTCCGTCGATATTCTGTCATACATTCCTGTCCAATAACCCAAGGCTGCTTACAATACTAAGGGGCCGATTCCGATCTCGGCCGGTAGGGCTCCGAATCGGACTCGACATTACCGGATCCGATTCGGAGCCCTGTTTCCCGACCGAGTCGGACGTGCGTCCGAGCGAGTACGATGCGAACGTACGCGAAATCGCCGACCGACTCGTTTGTGGGACCCAACCGCTTCGACCGACTCGCACGGACACGACTCGCACCGTGCAATGGAGACGTTTCCCGGCCGGGTAAGTACGATGCGCGCTGCCAGCAGTCCGACCGACTCGCGCCGTCCGGCTCGAAAGAGCAGTCGGAGTCGGACTTTGGGGGTCCGTGTCAGACCCCCCTGTACGCGTAGCCGCGCGAGTCGCACACAGGGGGGACCCATGTGTCCCCCCTACCTGTGCGTGTATGGCACGACCCGCTTCGACGCGTACCCGCTGTAGGGGGCGCCCTTGTTCGCCTCGCACCCATTGAGTCAATGGGAGCCCGCGTACGCGTTGTACGACCGGCTCCCATTGACTTCAATGGGAGTCCGACCGAATCGAGTCCGATAGCATGCGAACGCATCGTACTCGTTCGGTCGGACTGCTAGGGTCCGATTCGGTCGGAAATCTCTCCGGGTCCGGCTCGGTCGGAGAGATTTCCTGCCCGAATCGGAATCGGCCCCTTAGTATCAACTACTTAGAACCTTTGCCCTGTTAGAAACTTTTTCTGCAGCACCAAAAAACATGTGTGGAAAATACTGGGCACAAGTCACCCATGTCATCTGCACACAGATTTACTCTTCAATACATAGATTTATAATGTGTGCATTACCTCTACACATCTATGATGCAATAGCAGCACATGCATTTTGTAAACACTTACACCCATTAGCTGGACACAGGCAGCAAAAAATTAGGTAGAAAAATAATATGTAAGTTACCCACCACTATATCAACTATAAAACAAACTAACACACTCATTAAATGAAGTTATCATTGATGTCATCAATGATGTAATTTTAGATATCATCAGTGATGCCATAGATGATGTCATAGAACATGTCATGAGTGCTGTAATGTGAGGTCATAAGCAGTGCATGGCGGAGGGCGCAAGTTATAGTTCGCTCAGGTAACTATAACTGCTGAATTTCTGTGGATTTTTTAGTTCAAAACATTAATGTTGTCACTGACATATTTCACTAACTATAATGTTACTTTAACCTTTTTTTGTGTGAATTTCTAAGGTTTTTTTAATGTAAATTAATATTTTATTACTATAAGTAAAGCCAAACTACTGCCTCGCGGTCAGGGCATGCGGACAAATCCCCAACAGGCAGCCAACCCCAAGCTTCGCACGACAAAGGCCATGAACGACATAAGGTGGGCCTTTGAGCCCTGGAGACACCGTCCAGTGCCAAATACAAGACAAGCATTGAAAATGCAATAGGTCTCGCCTTTGATTAAGTTAAAGCCATTTGTTTTGCTAATGGTATTGTATAGCAAAGAAAATGGCTTTAACTTAATGAAAGGCGAGACCTATTGCATTTTTAATGCTTGTTTCCTATTGCTATTAAGACAACAGATTTCAAAGGGTGAATTCTGTCACTCCGTCGCTCGGGCTATTCATTAATGACTGAGTTCTCTCGTCTGGTTTGTGAAGGCGCATTGTAATACTTTGCAGACTATCATTTTCATTAATAACCAGAAGCATGTCTGTAGATTATTTTTGTAATTACTTCACATAAAAATGACTGTTGCGAATGATTACGCTTGTGTTTGTTTTCTATCGCAAGCCTTCGTGGTTAATGCCAGATGTTTGAAGTTCTTGACTTCAGCAGTTTATCTAATGCTCCGAGAGGGTTCCAACATCTTGGCCGACCCCAGGGGAGTCGAGCTTATTAACCCACTCCGCCAACAACTAGCATGCCACGAGGAAGGGAAGCCTTACAAATGTCATCCAGTTTCCTAATAACACTGGCGGGGACGGAGACATCATCAGGTTGTTTTAACATAACGCTAATTTGTGAAAAAATGAAGAGCGTTCTGTAAATCATAAAATACCTAATTAAACAATGTGTCTTGTTGTGATCAATAATACCGGCGGCAGCAGACACTTACTGACTCCTCCTGCTCAGAGCAAACGTAGACATTTGATATGGGCATCTTTGCGTGTAAGAGGGGAAGGGGAAAAGTGTCGGAGCCGGTTGATAGTTTGGGGATGGCGACGTGGGCAGCGCTGGGGGACAGATCGAGCGTGCATGGGACAGTAGAGAGGGTTAGGGCAGAGGATATGCTGAGTGTAAACAGGTGGGAGAGAACAGCAAGTGGACGGGCGAAGGGCAGGACGAGGATTGTGAGGTCAGGAGGAGAAAGAAAAATAATGTTTGTAGGGAATGAGGGCGGACGGACAGGAAGCGAGAAAAGTTGGTTGGAAAATATCGGGAGAGCCGCAGGGAGGAGTGAGAGTGGCCGGAGCGAGGGACTGGGGAGGAGGATGAGAGAGTCACGGGGTGGGCGTGGAGAGGAAGGGTGAAACAGATGGCCGGCTTGCAAACTTTGCCTGGCTGCATGCACAGCGTCGGGCACAGGCAGGGCAGCGCAGCGCTTCACGCGCAGAGACCCACACAGACCCCCACCCTCCCTCCGCGGCGAGCAGCGCAGCCCCCCTTACTTGCTGGGACATCCTGAAGAGCAGGTTGGCCTCACCGGGCTGCCATGTGCCCATGAAGGCGGGCTCGCTGCTGGGCGTCCTGGTGCCGTACTGCATGGGGCTGCCGGTCCTGGGAGGGCTGGCTTCACGAGCGCATGGCAGTGTGCGCTGTGCCAGAAACAAAGATAGCGACGGCCTGTCCACATGGGCCATCCTAAAAGTGGACAAGGCGGTAACCGAGAAGCCCGCTTTCCAATCACGCGCCATCGTTTAACATAAACGATGACGCAAGCCAATGGAAAGAGGAGCGGGGCTTCAAGTATACTTCTGGAATCGTATCGATTCCAAAAGGCCCTCGCATGGCGAGAGCAGCGCTGGCGCACTGCTAACGCCTGGCAAGACCTAAAAAAAGGGGAAGAGGGCACACATCCCCCTCCCGAGCCTTATTAGGCCCCGGGGATCCCATCCCCTTTGGTGATACCAATAAACAAGCCTCGGCATAGCCCATAAGTCACTCCTTTGGGACCTTTCAAGTGTTTAGCCATGCAGAACATTCTCCAGATATCAAAGTTTGTGGTAAATCATCTATGATATACTGGCCCTAATATTACCCGTCATTAATTAAAGTCCTTTGGCAGCGTTGACATGTGTATTAGTTCGAGAGGAAAGACCGGAACTAACTTGAAGAACAAGCTGACACCCTGGGTAAAATATTTAAGCCTTTAGAGAAAAATATTTCCAAGAACAGAAAGGACACCCTTGTTGTGCAGCTCCATGCCATCACTATGCACAGTGTGACTTGTATTTCACCAGCACTTCTGCACTTGTGTCATGTTAGCACCAAAAAGGCTCCTGCACTGGCACCAGAAGTCGGATGGTTCTTTATTGGTGGTAAATAATAACCAGATAACCTTGATAATCACAGGCTGTGTGAATATTTAGGGACTGTCTGTTGCATACCTCGGTTGAAAGTACGAATTCCACATGTATTTTTATTATTTTAAACTGGACAAAATGACCTTGCTTAACTAGAGGAACGTAGAGGTCAAATAATTAAAACCACCCCCACCTAACACCTTTGATAAGGTTGAATGGATTCGACTCTCAAACAAGGAGTGAAACAAGCCACCTCCTTACATTCATTCACACGAAGGGGGCAGAGGAATGCTGGACAGCGCCGTGCTAGGGGAGGAAAGAACCTGGCTGCCCATTGGCTGCTTTAGAATGAAATAAATACTCAACTGAAATAAAATCAGGGGTAGGTTGCTATCTCTCCTAGCAACCCCAGGCACCCAGATGAGGACCTAGAATTGGAGGGAGGCGGGTGAGGGGATGCAGTGTACAGGTGAGATGCTGCACTAGACGTATTGCGCAGTTGTGAGAAGGGTGGCGATTAAGTGCCTTGGGGTGGGTGAAGTGCACAGGTGAAAACAGGGAGAGTAGTGTGCAAACAGAGAGCTCAACAGAAAAAGGGTGGGGAAGAGATGTGGCTTAAGGGATACAGCTGCCGCTTTTGGAACCGGGGAACCGGGTTGGAGTCCCAGCGTTGGTTCAACACCCTGTGATTCTGGGCAAGTCACTTAATCTCCCGTGCCTAAAACAAAATGAGCGTGACCTTGTGTAATGTAAGTATTGCTCTTGTAAAGCGCTTCCTTCTGATCGAGTTCAGGGTATATAGAAAACTGCGGGGGTAAAAACATGTAGGAGAAGAGAGCACTGTACACGTATGGGAGGGAGGGGATTTGCACAAGGCTCAGAAGATTAGTTGTAGTAGTATGCAGGGCATAACCCAGGCCCAGGCATTGCAGTGCGGGCTCCTCTCAGGGACCCCTCATTCAATCTATAGTCTAAGGATAAAGGTGAGAGATGGCAGTCTTGGGGTGCCCTCATGAAAGTCTGCAGGAGGGCCCACCGTTTTGTACTAAGCTACTGTTATTATGTAGATTAAGCAGGAAGCTAACGGAAAGAGTGCGGTGTACACTGGGAGGAGCGACAGATGTGTGCAGTGGCAGGATTAAGTGGAGTACGGTACAGAAGCAGGGTTTGCGAGCGGTGTGCAGGGAGATGGGGTTGTAGTTTACACGATGCAGGATAAAGTGGCGTAGAGCATACATGGACCTGGAGCAAACGTGGTGCGCAGGAAGGGTTAGGCGTGAGGGATGTGTAAGTGTCAGATACTGACCATACAAACATGTATACTGGCGGCACAATGGGTACCACTCACTGACCCTGGAAACACATGCAACGACAGCAAGTGAGGTCGCTCAGCTGGCATAGAAACGTACACAATGGCAGCATGAGTGGTGCCTCCGGTCGACCACAGAAACATATACAGTGACAGCACGATGGCAGCAAGAGTGATGGCTCTCACTGCCCACAGATACATATAGAGTGACGGCTAGAGAGGATCTTATTATTGGCCATAGAAGCATATACAGTGGCTAGGGAGGAAGGCTTGCCCGGCCACTAAACATATACCACGCCATCAAGAGGAGTTCTTCTGCTGGACAACTGAACTATAAACCTTGACAGTAAGACAGATGCTACGCACTGACCACATAAGCATTTACACTGAAAGCCAGGGAGGTGCATCTCATTGGTGGCAGGAATTAAGGTTGCCAAGCGACTCTGAGTATGAGCAGGGATTTTCTGTTACAAGCTAATATGAATTCTGGGAGTTGTCGTGGATTAGTAAAACTGACCTGATTGCAATAGCCTACCTAATGACAAAGCTTAGCAAAAGGAACGCGTGGGACTGGAAGCGGTGTCCCTGAGGCCATACAGCCTTGACAAGAGATGTTCCTCCTACAGACCATAGAAACACAGTTTCTTCTCAGATACCTTAGATGCCTCCCTGACACTAAGATAGATGTCTCCAACTGACCATAGAAACATACATATACAGCAGACTTTCCCCACACGGCCCGTGTAATGGTGCGGTCTGGGAGACTCCAGGCAATGTGCCAAGGGAGGCTGTGCCACCTCCGCTGACAGACTGGGGGAGCTAGAGGCATATTTAGGACCAGCAGGAGAGAGACAAAGATCCAGGCTAGATACAAATATGTGAGGGGTGGGGAAGGTCAGGAAGTGGCAGTCAGCAGCAGTCAGCAATCACATCCAGGGAGCAAAGAATAGGGGGACGGTTAGAAAGAGCTTCTGTGAACACACCCACAGGAGCCAGAAACACGACAGCTCTGAGCCTGGGAAAGAGGTGCAGCCAGTGTAGAACCGGTTGTAGTGGCATGCTCTCTCCTGGTGCCTCCTGTATCCCCAAATGGGGGCAAAATTGGATCTCAGACACCTCCCAAAACACAGTTGTGAGGCACCCTCTCTTGTTCACCTAACAGCACCGTGCCCGCTCACATAGCATACGCTAAGGAGATCGATATAGCGCTTAGAGGAGCAAAGAGACACTAGACATCCAGGGGTGTACACAGCGCTGAAAGAGAATGTGGCCGGGAAAGTGTTCCTCTTTGAAGGAGGAGAGGTATACAAAGGGAGTATAGTGTGTGACTCTGGGGGTGTAAAGAGTGCAGAGGCTGCAAGTGAGTGTTACATGTGAAATGAAATGAAATGAAAATAGGATTTCTAAAGCGCACTAATACCCACGGGTGTCTAGGCGCAGAAGCTTCATGAGGGGAGAAAACTGGATAGCGGCCACAGACAGTGGCGAACTGCCGAGTAAAGGGGGACGAGTTTGATCCAATTATTGAAAAGCCAGGTTTTTAGTGCTTTGCGAAAAAAGAGCAGATTACTTGAGGTTTTTAAGGTAATTGGCATGGTATTCCAGAGTTTAGCAGTGGTGACTGCAAAACTCTTTCCTCCCCAGGTGGTCCTCCGGAACTTGGGGACGGCCAGTTTTGCATGGGAGGCCGTTCTTAAGTTTCTGGTCGGGATATAGCGATGGAAGAGTTGCCTAATGGAGGCTGGTCCTTTGGAGTGGAGAGCTTTAAAGGCTAGGCATAAGGATTTGAACATAACCCTTTTCTTAACCGGGAGCCAGTAAAGTGATGGAAGAAACTTGGATACCGACTGATATTTTGGGATCCCTAACAGCTGCCTGGCTGCCGCGTTCTGGACCAATTGTAGTTTGTCTAAAGCTTTCTTGTGGGCCGTCAGGAAGAGCCCATTGCAATAGTCAATTTTGGAAAAGACTAGAGTGGTAATCACTGCTTTCCGCAGATTCAAAGGGATGCAAGGGAAGATCTTCCTGAGGGATTTGAAGATGAAAAAACAGGATGAGGTAATAGCATTAGCATGTCCTACAAAAGAAAGTTTTCCATCAAACTGAATGCCCAGATTTTTCACCTTTAGCACGGGAGTGGGTATTGGACCCATTTCCTTAGGCCACCAACTGGGGCCCCAAAATAATGGATTATTGCCAAACAATAGCACCTCCGTTTTGTCGGAGTTCAGTTTCAAACAGTTGGTGGACATCCATTTCCCGATCTGCAGCATGCAGTCGTGGAAACAGCTAGCTGTGTTGTCGATGTTTTCCGTGACTGACACCACGATCTGGGTGTCGTCAGCGTAGGAGACAACTGAAAAGCCAAGGCCTTTGATTAATGAGGCCAGAGGTGTAAAGTACAGATTAAAAAGAGTGGGGCTCAATGAAGACCCTTGTAGAACCCCACAGGGAAGGGTGAAAGGAGTGGATCTGTGGCCGTTACATTCCACGAACTGCGTTCTTTCAGAGAGGAAAGAGCTGAGGAGGCTAAGTGCAGTACCTCCTACACCTATCTCTAGCAGCCGGTTGATCAACAGATGATGGTTTACGGTGTCGAAAGCTGCCATCAGATCAAGTAGAACTGAGGCAGCGTTCCCACCTTGGTCTAAGGTTGCTCTGACATACTCTGAGGCTGTAATCAGAGCAGTCTCCGTACTATGTTGACCTCTGAAGCCAAACTGAGAGGAATCCAGTAGATCGTGTACCTGGATATAGAGAGAGAGTTCGGTGTTCATGGCTTTCTCTATCCATTTGGCCGGAAAGGGGAGTCGAGATATTGGCCTGTAGTTGTTAGGGCTGTCCGTGTCCAAGTTAGCCTTTTTTAAAAGAGGGAGAATTGATGCGACTTTCCAGTTTTTGGGGAAGTAGCCTGATCGAAGCATAAGATTAAAAATTCCTAGGAGGTGGCCAGGAACTATGCTTGATCCCAGTTGGAGAACTCTGGGCGGGCAAGGGTCCAATGGTGAGCCTGACTTATTTTGCCTAAACAGATTGGTAACTTGATCTAGCGTAAAGGCAGAAAAAGCATGGAAAGCGGGGTTGTTGGATTGGGAAGGTATCATCACATCTGGCTTTAGTGAGGCTTTTCCTCCTTTAGGATCGTTTAACCCGGCGGTCTGAGGGATGTCAGGTGTACATAGTCCCCCAGGGTCAGCACTTGTGGTTAAGGAATTGAAGATTACTTCAACCTTGGTTTTAAAGAAAGTGGCTAGTTTGTTGCAAAAAGAGGCATCTATGTTCAGGTTACTGGCCGGGGATGGATTACTGAGCTTGACCACAGTTGAAAATAACTCCTTGGGAGTGTTGAGAGCTGAGTTAATCTTATTTATATAAAAATTGGATTTAGTTTTGGTCAGGAGTTTTTTGTACTGTTGCAATTTCTCTTTATAAGAGACTTTGTTCTCCCTGCCGTAGTTCAGTCTCCATTTCCTTTCTAGCCTTCTACATTGTTGTTTGGCCAGTCTAAGCTCTTCATTGAACCAGGGTTCAGATGAAGAGGTTCTCTTATTATTTCCTCGTTTGGCCGGAGCTAGGCTATCAATAGAGTCGCTGATCCATTTGTGGTAATCCACCGTCGCTTGATCCAGGTTAGGCGCTATTGGCATGATGGAGTCTTTAAGGGCCCTAGAGAAAGTGCCTTCTGAAATCAAGTGCCAAGGCCGATAACTAGTCCTGGTTGCGCACTTGGGCTCTTTCAGGTTGTGATCACCTGAGTTCAGGTAGAACATTACCGCCCTATGATCAGACCATGTTAGTGGCAAAAACTGGGTGACCTGCATGAGTGGACAGTCCAAAAAAATGCCATCTAGGGTATGGCCTACGGAGTGCGTGGGACCGTGGACCAGTTGTGATAGCCCGAGAAGAGAGAGGGAGGTAGTAAGGTCTATAGTATCTGGGTCCTCCATATTCTCAAGGTGAAAATTAAAATCACCAAGAATAGTGAAATCGGAGGCATGTGGAACAGCACTCTACATTGTAGACAGAGTGTGCGTCTAAGGGTTCGTGTGGCTGTGGAGCCCCAGGAGTACTCACAGGAATGATGTAGACACAACAGGGCAGAAGGTGCATGAATAGACATATAGAGGTGACCTCGGTGTGACGCAAGGCAGTGCTGGACCTGGGAGAGATGGGAGGCAGAAATGTAATGAAGAAAACACAAAAATAAGCTAGAGGAAAGTGTAAATAAAGTCAAGCTCGGTGTCGGCGGCATCCAGCAGCTCGACCTAATCAGTGTCCAGGAAGGTGAGGGTCTGAGAGCTGGGTCCGTACGCCTCAACACTCGGGGTCCGGAAGGAGGGTGGGTGAATGAAACGTAACCAAACCCCACCCGGCAAGATTGAAAGTAAACCCCTGGAAGCGGCGCGAGTGGCCAACGGGTGGAGACGGAGGAGGAAGAGACGGGAGGAGGGCTTAGACAGCGCTGATGGCAGAGTGCGGCCCGTGCAGGCAGTGGCAGTGATAAGGCATTGTGGGGATGGTCGGAGCTCTGAGTGACTGAAAACAGCAACGTTCGTGTTGTGTAAGAAGCCTGCCCGTTGGGAGGGAAAAAGACAAAAAGAGTTCCAAGAAACAAACACTTAAAGACACTGGTGGAATGTTAACAGTATTTAGGTGCTGCTCTCTGGGCATTAACAACTAACAAAAGGAGGGACTAAAAAGAAAGATTAGCCACGAAAAAGGAAGACTTTTTAATGGACTATCAAAGTTACCAATCAAAAGCCATGGGTGAGATGTAAGCCCACAGAGTGATTACAGCATGTCTCAAAGAGACAGCACATGCACTGTTTAGACTCAACCTAAAAAGTGGAGGGGGCCATGTGGCCCCCCTTCTTGAGCCTCATTAGGCCCTTGGGACCCTACACCAAATTGTTTGTTTAAAAGGGGAGGGAGGGCTACACAGCCCCCCTCTCTGAGCCTTATCAGGCCCCAGAATTTAAGGGGAGCGGGGCAGGCAGCCCCTCTCCCCAAGCCTTATTAGGCCCTGTAGATCCCATCCCCCAGGGCAATTTTTTTTTAAAGGGGAGGGTGGCCACCCTCCCCGAGCCTAGAATGGCCCTGGGGACCCCATTCCCCAGGGCCATACATATTTTAAAGGGGAGAGGGGCCTTATGACCCCTCTTCTCGAGCTTCTTTAGGCCCTTGGGATTCCCTCCCCCAGGGCCTTTATTTTTTAAAGGGGAGCGGGGTAGCACGCTACACTCCCCTTATAAAATGCGTCCCTGGGGTGGACTCCCTGGGTTCCACAATGGCTCGGGAAGGGGGACCACGTGCCACCTCCCCTTATCAAATGCAGTCCCGGGGTGGGCTCACCGGGCCTATGATGGCTCGGGGAGGGGGACTGCATGCCCCCTCCCCTTATGAAATGCTGCCCCGGGTCGGGCGCCTAGAGGCCTAAAACTGAACAATGCAGCCATGGCCGGCATTTTTTTTTGCCGCAATCCATCGCGGGTCGTGTGGGATCACAGTAAAAAATGCTGATTTATTTGTATTTTGGCCCTAGGGTGGGTCCCACTGGGTTCCCCAATGGAGGCTAAGGTGCAGGGTATGCCTACCCTGCCCCCTTATGTTATTTTTTATTTTTAACTTCAGGACAGGGGACGAAGTCCCCGAGTCCTGTAATGGCTGCCAACAACATTTTTCTCATGTTACTGGCAGCCAATCAGAGTGGCTTTTAATGTTCTCAAGCTAGCGGGTGGCTCCTCCCATGCCGCCCGCTTCATCTCCTTTTTCATTTCCCCTGAGGCCCGCTCGTAAACCACACTGATATTAGGCCCCTCCCCCGCCCCCTTGCCTCACAGCGCGTGCTCCCATTTGACATCCGCCCTCGTGGGCGGCGTCAGCAGATGCCACCCGCTTCAAATCAGGCTGTTTGACAGTGGCCCCATACACACATAGGCTGCTTAGACGGGCTGCTGCAGACATCTACTGGGTGCCTCATGCTGCAGTACTCTCAGCCGCTCCAGCACAAGCACCCAGGCCCTCCTTGAGTGCAGCTGAACTTCGCAACCCTGATCCAGCCCCAGGGGGCGCTGGGGCGTGCTCAGGCAGAACAGGCCTGCCCGGCCCGTCCCCACCGACAATGCCCCTTTTTTGCCAGCCCCATAAGGGGCCGCTCTCTGTGACACAGAGCGGCCCTGGGCACTTACCCTTTCACTTGCCGACGCCGACGCACACCATTTGTACGGTGGAGAGCATGCCACAATGGCATCTGCTACACGTGTTGATGCCCGATGGGCCGGGCGGGCCACATTCACCATCTCCTCACCACCCACCACCAGGTCATGGTGCCCGGCCTTCCTGAGGAGCCTCATTGCCCCCCCCAACTTTTCCAGCTGTATCCATGATCCCAGGTAAGAGCTATATCAAAGGCCTGCACAAATTGCCAACAAATAGCACCTAAATGCTAGAAAATCGCCATTAAAGCTCTCCCTGCCATCAGTCACAAGGTCACCTGAACCCAAAATGGTGGCACAGAGCCCAACTAACCCCACTTTATCGCCCACAAAAATGTAGCCCAAAACAAAATGGCAGTTCAAGACTGTGCCACCTTCCCAATCTGCCCGGGGGCAGACCTCCCTCTGATCAACTGCCCCGCAAACCCCCCATGTCCCCTGGTTGGAGGATCTCCTCTGCTAAGCGGCCATGTTGTTTGCTGGCCAAGCAATGCCCCACAGCTGGGAAGGTATGCAAACTTTTGTTAAGACCTATATGTGGATCTCATTCAACTCTCCCAATAAAAGCCAATATCTTGGTGTCCATCCCAGGGCCAACCGTCACTTTATTTACCAAAGAAGTTCTAGAACACTCCAATCTTAACCTAATCCAAACATCTTTTGGAATTCATCTGCAGCGCAAAAAACGAACATACTTGGCTGCATGAACAGCTGGAATCTACTCAGGAGAAAGGGGAAATCTCAATAACAAAGGCTCAAATATGTTATTTTCCAAGGGATCTGTCAACACCTCAGGATCTTTATCCCTGACCTCCACACAAGTGACCATGTCTTCTTCAGCTTTCAATTCCTGATCATCTGAGTCATAATCAGATGAACAACTGACCTCCACCTCAGCACTGCCAGACAACTCCTCACATTTCACCTCATTTTTTTTTTAAATTTGTTTTTATTGGTTTAAACACACAAAACATATACAATCAATTGCATCACAACTCTGTTTACACTGCCATCAATCTGCACAGGTAACCCACAAACACAAGGTACTTCTGTCACCCAGCATCTGCATTTCGCTAAGACGAATGAGGAATATAAAACTTACAGTGTCTGAGGCCACCTATGCAATTATAGTCATCTAGCGACACAGCTGCTCTTCCGTTAATCATGGTAAATCATCACTTCAAACATCATAATCTCCCAGCAATCAAGTCCCACTCTAAACCCTCCCTCTTATCCCACCCCACTCCCCCTTGGCGCAACCACTATATACAATCAGTAGTGACAACAAGACACAACGGCGTGGAGGATGAACGAACAAAATACAGGGCATTAAACAGGGCGATGGCTTCTCATCGCCAAGGGGAATGCACATATGAGTGGCTCGATGCAGTAAAATCACAGATTAGATTATCTCCTTCTACTAGGTACTATCAGGCTGTGTCCTCTGTTTCCTCGTCAGATTCATCAATTGGGTTCTTCAAGAGCTGTACCAATGCTTCCCAAGCCATCGCCAGCTCCAGCGCCTTCTCACTCTTTGCGCGGCTTGCCGCTTGCAATCTTGCAGTCCCTTCGCAGTCCGCCCACTTAACTAAGTCTGCGCGCCATCTCCGAAAACTAGGGCCCTTTTCCGCCTTCCAGTGAATTGTAATCTCCCTCTTTGCCATCAAAAGCCCCAGGTCTATGAATTTACTCGTTATTTTATGCCTGGCGGTATGGGGAAACCAATGCAGCAAGCATAAACCCATTGAGGATACAATATCTCTGTCTGTGATATCCTGTAATAAGCCAACTACCTCTTCCCAATATGTCCCAAGCTGAGGACATGTCCACAGCATGTGACCAAAATCTGCCCCCACCGTACGACAACGCGGACACACCGCCGAATCTGTATAAAAGTATTGATTAATTTTAGCCGGAGTAAGGTAGGCCCTATGAAGGAATGGACCAACTGGAAGTGAGCATTGCTTGTGCTCTTCCATGCGCGCTCGACAAGGTCTGCCCACGTTTTCTCAGGGATCTCATCCCCTAAATCGGCTTCCCATCTGAGCCGGAGCGCCGCTAGAGGGGTCAGCCTCTCGGTCGTCATTCTACGGTATAGACAGGTTACCGCCTTAACGGTACCAGCCGCTAAAACCACATATTGGCATGTCAGCGATGTCGCAGGTTCACTAAGCCCCATTTTCCAATGTGCCTGGATGGCTGCGATTAGCGCCAAGTGGAGCAAATAATCACCACGAGGTAGGTCATATCTATCCCGCAGCGTCTCATAGGGGAGTACAGCGCCATCCTCATAAAGATCTCCCACAGTGGTCAACCCATTCACTTCCCAGCCCTGTAAGGCCATCCAGTTACCCCCATGCGGTAAAGCCGTGCACACCGCCAGAGGAATCTCCGGAGCATAAGGCCGTACAACTTGCGCACGCCGGTGCGCCCTATTCCAGCAAAGTTTAAACGTCCCCATCTCGCGAGTGAGAGAAGAGGTCGGCAGTGGCAACTGCAATAGCAGTCTGGAGAGCAGATGTCTCTCCTCACCAATCTCCAACCGCTCGCCCGTGCTCCTGATCTCCCACGCCACTGCCTGAGTGAGCCCCTGTAGTTGCACCGCTAGATAATACGTTTCAAAGTCGGGGACCGCTAGACCGCCCTCAGAGCGCGGCCTCATCAGGGTATTAATAGCCACTCGCCGCCGCCCCGCAGCCCAAAGGAACCCAATCACCATTGACCGCAGTAGTCGAAAAGTCGAGGCCGGTATCCATAAGGGTAGCGTTCGAAAATAATACAGGAGTCTCGGGAGCGCTATCATTTTAAGGAGGGCTACACGCCCACCCAATGACAATGGGAGTGTACTCCAAAACGCCATGCTACCTCTGAGTGCTCCAATAGCCCTTCCCACGTTACCCTCCAACAAGTCTGTGTAGGTGTGATATACACGAATACCAAGATACGTCATACACTGACGTTCCCAGCGTACCCCCTGAGTAGTCTCGGGCCCAGCAGTCCGCGGTTCTGTGGGGAACAGACAGGACTTCTCCCAATTAACTTGGAGCCCGGCAATCCTGCCTAGGTCCGCCAATAGCGCTTTCGCACCCCTAAGGGCTTCCTCGGTATCCATCAAAAACAATAGGAGATCATCGGCATATAAAGCTATATGGTGAACCCGCGCAGATACTCGCAGCCCTGGAAAATGCCGGCCCGTGCGAGCACGAGCCGCCAACGGCTCCATGGCCAGAGCAAACAACAATGGGGAAAGGGGGCACCCCTGTCGCGTACCTCGCCCCACAGCGCAGATATCTGATACCATTCTCCCTGTTTTCACACGGGCCGTGGATTGGCAATACAGGAGAGATGTCCAATCAATAAAGCCCTCTCCCAGCCCAAAGCGGTGCATGATTTGGAACAAATAAGGCCATTCAAGACTGTCAAAGGCCTTTTCAATATCTATGGCCAAAACAGCAGCAGATGCCCTCTCATACGTATCCGCATCCAGAACCCGAAAAAGCCGCCGAATGTTCTCAGCTGTGTTCCGGGTAGGTATAAAACCCGCCTGGTTTTCATGAATTAAGTGGGTCATATAGGGGAGCAAGCGGGACGCCAATATCCGGCTTAGGAGTTTATAATCCGTGGTCAACATCGATAAGGGCCGATAGGCTGTCACGTCATGGGATGGCTTTTCCGGTTTCAGCAAGGGGATAATAAGTGCCTCGCGAGTTGTGGCGGGCAGTAACCGGCCCTTCCTCGCAGCGTTATACAGTAGCACCAATCGGGGGGCCAAGAGATCAACATACTCACTATAAAATTCCACTGGAAGTCCATCCCCCCCGGAGTCTTTTTCCGGGCCATATGCTTAATCACGCAGCGGACTTCACTCAAAGTGATGTCCTCACCCAGCAGCTTTGCTCGCTCCCCATCTAGCGTTGGGAGGGGTACTTCTGCTAGAAAACTTCGGACGGCCTCCTCATCAGGGAACACCTTGCTCCGGTACAATTTTGCATAATAAGCAATGAACTGTTCATTTATCCCCTTTTGTGTATAACAAGTCTCCCCACCCGGGGTGCGCAATTCCAGTATAACAGTCCCTCTCCTCGCCGGGTTGGCCAGCCACGCTAATTATGACCCTGATTTATCGCGCTCCGCATGCGCACGTGTGATATACTGCTTGTAATCATAGCAACGCAGCCTCTCCATCTGCACTGCAACCATCTCTCTTGCAGCCAGAAGGTCGCGCTGGCGGTCCGGATGCCCAGGCGTCTCCTTTTCTATGTCACGCAACTGGCGCTCCGCGCTCTCTAGGTCCCGTAGCAATACCCTGCGCACTCCCACTGTTTGCGCCATGCAATGTCCCCTTATCACACTCTTGAAGGCATCCCATTCCACCATCAACGACGAAGCAGTGCCAGCGTTATTCTGAAAATAATCAGCAATACCAGTCTCCACCGCCGCTCTAAACACTTGATCCTCCAATAATGTTGGATTCAACCGCCAAGTCGAGATTACGGGGCGATCAGGGACCAAGCTCAGCCGCAACAATAAGGGATTATGATCCGATATCGTTCTGGCGAGATATTCACTATGCTGCACCGTTGCATGTATATCAGGAGTGCATAACATAGCGTCCAACCGCACATGGAGGTTGTGTACAGCGGAGAAATACAAATAATCTCGATCAGTCGGGTGGTGCGCCCTCCAAGTATCCACTAAGCCCCAGCGTTGCTGCCAATCTCGCCCAGCCCCGGAAAGACTGTGAATGGGCGCCTCAGGAAGTGGAGGATGGGATCTATCCAACAGGACATCCGTGACCAAGTTAAAATCTCCTCCCAAGAGCACAGGACCAGTAAAAAAAGGGGCAGCCTTCCCAGATAACTGCCTGAGAAAAGCCAATTGTTCCGTATTGGGGGCATATATGCTACCCAAGACCACATCTCTGCCATTTAGCCTGCCTGCAACCAAAACATATCGGCCCTCCGGGTCTATCAATTGGCGAGTGGGCTGAAATGGGACCCCAGCTCGAACCCACACCAGAACGCCCCGGACAAAGGCGGAATAAGTGGTGCTAAAAATCTGCCCTCTCCACCTGCGCTGCAGCGCCATATCCTCTTTTGGGGCAATATGAGTTTCCTGCAGGAACGCCACCTGGATCCCCCTACGAACCAAGTATGTATGTATCTTATGCCTACGCTGCATTGAGTGCATGCCCCTGATGTTCCAAGTTATACATTTCAACTCCAACAGAGCCATCGAACCCTTGCCGCGGCCAAGCCCCAATCATCCTGCACTAACACCAGCCAATCATGCCTAGTACCATGAATCAAACCCTCATAAGTAGGGTTGCGCCAAGTCCCTTGTAACGGTCCCCTAGTAACAAACAAACAGCCCCAACAACCCCACCCCAGGACAGGTACTAAAAAACAAGCCCCCATCCAAACTACTGCAAACTGGGTTCCCTCCAGTGGCTACTGAGGGAATGCGGAGGGGAAAGTGGTTGCCAGCAGTCCCCCCCCCTCCGCCCCCCGCCGCACCCAGCATCCAATACAAAACTCAAATACACATTGCTGATGCAGCCAAATAGGTCAACACACACCTCGCAGACATATAGAACATTCAAGCAGCAATACACGCAACAATAGGATCATATAAGTTCATCAGCCGTGCCCGGTGTAACTTTAGGTAGCTGTGAGACACCGTTCTGGGAATCGGCCGTATCCGAGTCTGTCCCCACATGCGACTTATCCGACTCTTGCCCAGTGTCCGAGTGTTGTTCCGGGGTCCCCAGAATCTGGGACACCGCCTGTAGTGCCGCCTGTCTATCTTTCTCCGTTTGGGACGGGCCAGGAGTCATCACCGCAGCCGGGCGCCGCCTCGATCTGCGTCGGCATCGCGGCAACTGGCGCAAAGACTCACCAGATCCAGTATCTCTAGGCGGTTTCCCGCCTGTTTTATATGTCTCCAACCAGTCCCAGGCCTCCGATGGATCTTCACAAAAATGTGTGGTGCCGTCCAAGATTATTCGCAGGCGAGCGGAAAACATCAGTGAGTACTGAAGGCCCTCCTCGCGAAGTGCCCGCTTGACTGCCAGGAAAGACGCACGGCGGCGCTGAACCTCCTGCGTGTAATCAGGGAAGATGGAGACCTTGCTGTTGCCCACTGTATATGGTCCCGTCGAGCGTGCCATCCGCAGCAGATGATCCCTATCCTTATAATGAAGGAGCCTCGCCACCACTGGACGCGGGGGCCGGCCCGATGCCAGCGGACGTGCCGGTACCCGGTGTGCCCTCTCCAGCGTATAGAACTGCGTTAGTCCCTCTGGTGCCACTGTGGTACGGAGCCAGTCCGTCCAAATTCTGGACCATGTTAGGACCCTCAATTTCTTCCGGCAGGCCCAGGACGCAGATGTTGTTTCTTCGGTTCCTCCCTTCGGCGTCTTCCGCTCGTTTTTCCAGCGCTGACACTCTGCGGGTGACCTCCCCCATCTGGGCAGTAAGGGCTTTCTGCGCTGGTTCTGTAGTTGCCAGGGATGTTTCAGCCTGCTGCATCCTACCCGACAGTTTAGTGTGGTCAGCGCGCAGCAAACCCAGCCCCACTGAGACCGTGGCAATGTCCCGTTGCAGGGCCTCTCGTGTATCCGTTATGGCTTGAAGTATGCGGGTCAATTGCTGTTCTACCCCCACATCACTCGTCAGCTCGGGAGATTCCGGCCGCGTGGCTTCATGTCCCCCATCATCACGATCTGGCGGAGCCGCCTGCTGTTTCCCCCTAGGCTTCCCCATCTCGTGGGCAATAATTCAAGGAGTGAATATAACGCAGCTCACCTCGCGTGCAGGAGTCAATCACAACAAGCAGCTATTATGGGGCCCACTCGTGGCTGGCGGGGGGCCAGACCAATCGCCACTCCAGCAGCCGCAGGGTCCACATGTGCGTAATTTAGGCAGCAGCACCCTCGCACAAGGCGCCACAGGCTATGCCCCAGGGAAGACGACAGCCACACAGTCAAGGAGTCCAGGGGCACCACCCCATGCTCCGCGCGCGCCGGCTCCAACTCAGTCCAGGTCCATTCGGCTCCAGGTGCCCCTAGGTGCCCCCAGCTCTTCCAGCAGCGTAGGGATTCTCCGCACACCCCGGCACAGGGCACCGCTCAAGACTCACGCGGGTCGGCCCTCACCTGGAAGCGGGCACCGCAGGCCACCAGCGCTCAGACCTCAAGTCGGGGGCCGCTCCTCTGCGCAATCCAGGGTTCTCCCCGCAGCGCCCCAGTAGTTCCCGCCTGGCTCTGCCAATCTCAGCCTCCTGTGCTCACAGCGGGGGCCCGCTATCGGCTCCTATGGGGGAAGGTCAATCGCCAAGTCGACTCACACTGGAGGCCCCTGCACTCAAATACATGCCCAAAGTCCACCGCCGCCCATTCACCGGCAGGGCGCCTCAGGGGCCACAAGCGCCGCAGTTCTGGACTCCTCGTTGTCCTCCGGGATGCAGCAGACAAGCCACCAGGTCCACTCAAGGCCGCAGAAGCAGACCGCTCCCCGCAGTCCGCCCGACTCCAATCACTGCCAGCCAGTCTCCGCTGCAAGGCACCTCGTCTCACCCCTTCATGCTGCCGGCGCTCCCACCGCTTTCTCCAGCTCCACTGACCTTCACTGCAGCGCGGGTGCTCGGCAGTCGTCCAGGCGGTCAGCGCGGCTCGGGCGGGTGAAGCTCTGCAGTCAGCCCGGCGCCATTTTGTTCACTGGTCGCGGCCGCTGCTCCGATGTAAATCACGGTATTCCTGTCTCAATCTGGGCGGGAGGGAGTCCCAGCCGTCGTTCCGAGATCCCACGGCACTGCAGGACCCCCGCCGCGGCCCCAGGCCCGGTTCTAGCGGGTGGGCCGGGTGGGCCAGGCCCACCCAAACATGAGCCTGGCCCACCCAAACAGGAGCCTTGGCCCTCGCAGTGAGGGCTTGAAGGCAGGCGCGCAAAGCACACGTCGTGTGTGTCAGCCCGGGCCGAGACAGCTTCCCGGGCGCGCACACACACACACAGACAGTTTTAGAGATTACCGCAGCCGCACCCGAGTACTTCACAGGTCTTTAAAAGACCATTTACATGTTAACGAGGCTTTGTTTATTTTTTCACCCTTTCATCTCCACATGGCAAAGGCGACAATGTTCTGCTGCGTGGATATTTCTTTTTCTATGCAGCGCAGGAGAAAATAAGTTTGTTTATTCTGATTCACCTTTCCTGACCCCTGCAGCTGCTTATCACATCAGGCGGTGACACAAAGTTTAACTAATGCAGTAGGTAAGAGAATGTGTTACTATTTGTTTTTCTTTTTAAAATCTGTGCAGGCCCAGCAGGACACATACTTCGTGAGTGCTTCATTTAAACAGTTTTTATCATTATCATGGCCGATGCAGGACAACAATAAGACAATACAAAATGCCCAGATAACGCTGATGATTAATGATCCTGCTGGAGAGCAATCATTTGTCTGTTAGTAGTTTTTAAATGCAGATGAACTGTATTTTATGTGGAAGCTCAGTGGGTTACTGCCTTTGTCACAGAGATCCTTGTGCTACTTACAGTTCAGAAGTTACAATCCTAACATAGGACAGTGACCAATGAACTGTCATCAAAGGGCTGCATACAAACATGAATGGTATAGTTAGAACTTTGCTTTCTTTTTTGTGATATAGTTAGAACTTCCCCAGTCTTTCATTATTCTAATGTTGCTAAAATGAGTATGTTTGGGCAGATATACATTTTTATCAGTAAAGCTGACCCCCCATGGAATACTCTAAATCCTAAGGTTGTGTTTCCCCAGACCAAACCCTCTTAAAATATACTGCCCACCAGTATGGATGACATGTGATTCATACACCTTGTAATCCTCATTGGCTTATGTGACATTCCCTGTAGACTGATTTACATACTTGTATGATTCATTGTCTCTGTATAATGTGTGCATGGTGTAAAGTACTGACACACACTACACTGATATGAGTAGCGCTGTACAACAAATGAAATGCATATGAGAGAGGGACTACGTAAAGATGAGGGGCACTGTTGGAGGGTGGCAGTGAGGGAATCCGAGGAGGAGGTCAATAGGGGAGGGGCTATGGAGCGATGAGGGGCACTGTTGGAGGGTGGCAGTGAGGGAATCCAAGGAAGAGGTCATGGAGTGGAGGGGGAGCTAGGGAGAGATGAGGGGCACTGCTGGAGGGTGGCAGTGAGGGAGTCTGAGGAGGAGGTCATGAGGGGGATGGGCTACAAAGAGATGAGGGGCACTAGTGGAGGGTGGCAGTGAAGGAATCCGAGGAGGAGGTCAATAGGGGGGGCCATGGAGGGATGAGGGGCACTGTTGGAAGGTGGTAGTAAAGGTTATTTACGGAGAAAGAGGTTATTGGTGCGGCGACAAAAAAGACTTTCGCATCAGCGCTGAAGCCGGCCCTGTCATGGCCTTTCTGTTTTTCTTTATTTAATTAGCAGTCGGGTCATAAGGGCTACTGTGGAACATACTTTAAAGTGCGTGCTAATTATATTTACCGCTATATTCAATGTTTTAAGTTTGAAGGTGATTTTACTAATGTTTTTACCGGGAAAAATGACAGTGGAGCCCGATGGTGCCTGATATGGGGCTGGGGCCCAAGGTCAGCTGTGAGATAAGGTGCACTGGAGAGGAGTAGTGGATAATCAAGCCTGTAAGGGAGTGTGTTGCAGAGTCCGGGGTCAGGTGGAGGTAGTAATGAAGAGGGATTCTCCCTGAAGACTCGCACAGAGGGAGCCTGAGTAGTGTCACTTGCCTGATACTCCCACCTCAGAAACCTCCTCTTCCCATCAAAGGAACATTACATGGAAAAAACACTTTTTCAGAGTGATAATATTTAGAAAGATTTGGAAAAGATTGCGTTTTACTGGACCTTGTAAGACTAAGAAGAGATAAAGGAGGGCCCTGAATCAGGCCTGCCTAGACATATATGCGACAAATCGAGCCCGCAGTGGCCCACCCAAATGCACCCTTGGCCCACCCAAATAAAAATTCCTGGAGCCGGGCCTGCGCGGCCCCCCAGGGATCGGGCGGCTATTTGTGCAGGATAATTCACGGGGCCGGCGCGGAGCTCCAAGCTCACGCGTCTGCCTCCATTCGCTGGCAAGCCACGCCCCCCTCACATTTCACCTCATTATGTTTCTTTATCTTCCTCTTTGCGTTTTTAAAATCTTTCTGGGCATGTTTTCTTCTTATGTGGCCTTGTCGCAATCCTTGTATGTGCACCCATAGAAACCATGTTCTGCCTGAGCAGATCTCCTTTTTGTTGCCCGAAAAATGTTATTCTCAGTATGCTTTGTCCTACGGGCCATCTTTCGCCCATGCCTCTTTCTTTGTATGCCTGTCTCACCAGCCGACCCAAAACACTCCTCTTCGAACCATGGGACCATCCTTGGGACATTAACAACATCTCCAATCTTTTACTCCATCTTGCTACTAATTTCCTCTGAAATCTACAGCCTTATTAATTCTCTCCTTCATTAGATCATTCTGTGGTCTCCCTGATTCCTCTTCCAAATTAAACAAACAATTAACACTTCTGTCAGTAAACAAAAGCGTTCATCTCAAACCGGTATTGAAAACAACATTAATGTTTGACAATGGAATCTCAAACTGTCATTTGCGAATTCCTCATAAAGGTAAAACAAATGTCCAAAGATGTAAAACGGCTGCAGGAGGTACTCACTATATGCGTGAACGGCAAGCCCTAGGACCCCAAACACAGCTGTTTACTCGACACGACAACATGCTCTGTCAACCATGCATGTAGCAGGGTTCATCACGCAAGCACCATGCAGGAGACCCAACAAGCGGCCACACTAAGCGCTGATGCAGGAGACCCACAGAGCGGCACGAAGAGGCGCTAGACGGTTGATTACACTCGACAACGGTGATGCACTCAGCCTCGAGCACAGCCCAGACGTTCGAGCACTCAAAATAACAGACCTAATCCTGAACAAAGAGAAGTCCAAAATCAAATAAGACCCTATCTAAAATCGTGACGATTTATTCATCACACTGCACCATAGCGCTGTAAAGCTCTCTGATGCCTTCGGGCCATGTCCGAGCTATATAAAGTTGCAACAAATAAAAAAAAAAAATATATATATATAGGTAACATTTTCCCCCAAAACCATTTACTAAATAAATGATATGTCATCAAGCAAACTCCAATAAAACAACATACCATTAGCAAACAATCATTTTGAAAAGCTGCCACTCTTGTGGTCTTCATGGGAGAGGCTTCATTTTATGCACATCGAGACTGTGGAATTCACTTCCGGCAGAACTAAAACTCAAGACAAATTAACTAAAGTTCAGGAAAAATCTAAATATGTGGCTTTTTTCCAAATAATTCTGCCATCTTCTGGATCTTCCTAGCCTAGGTTTTGCTTAGCGCCTAGATACCCCCGGGGGATTGTCGCGCTTTATAAATTCTGTTTTCATTTCATCTAATATACATTGTCAAAGCCACATACCAGATATTAAACATAAAATACATCCCAATCACAAATACTCTGTCACACATCAGTTTGTGAGCAGCAGCAGCAAAAGAAGGGCGCTGGCTGCATGCTCGGTGTTTTTATTGTACCCTAGAATATTGACGAGTTCTATGTTCTTTAAAGGAGCTGCTATTAGTAGTGCAATAAAGGAGGTATTGCATAATGTTAACATCCGGGTCTTGGCATAAAATCCCGCGTGCTAGCGAGCATGGGGTGCCCTCCTGACTTATCGAACAGTTAACTGGCTGCAGCTAAGTGGAGTATATGGGCCAGCTACATTTATGCACTAATACTCTGAACTAAAAAGTGATGTCTGGGGATCCATGTAATACGAACTCATGACAATGCATATTGAGGGTCAGTTTACGTACCGCAGCATTGTTTCCTTATTTGGGCATAAATGCACTTATAGACCTTAGTCCTACGTTCATAATGTCACTTGTTTAATGTTGTCAATGCCATTGTATGGATACAATTGCTTAACAGTTAAATCTGCAATAGCTGCCATGTCTGGAAGTGTCATGTGGCTTTGGGAATTAACTTCCTTCATGTCAAAGAAAACAAATGTTTCTTGGGCTTATCCCCATCAATTGCATACAGCATAAACAGTGGCATGATGGTTTCTGATAAAATGCTCTGAAGGCCCATGGAGATTTTTTCTTCTTGTGAAAAATGTATGTTTAATAAATGCATTAACTAATTTTGAACTGGGGATGGTGTCATCTATGGTTACTGACCCATAATTGAAGAGATGGGAGATCAATTTTTAAGTTTTCCTTTGTGATGGACATTCTCTGGAGCCCCCTAGAACCAATTATTCTTTTCATTTATTTTTGTGTGGAAAAACACATTTATTTACATATTTAGACTGCTTTTTTGTAAAGCGTAATCCAGCTAGTGATCACACAAAGCTCGTGGGATGGAGAGAATAACAACAAAAAAGCATATACGTTCAATAAATCAATCACCCATATTCCTTTATTTCGGCACAAACAAGGCAATAAAAGGCTTTAAACATGTATTCATAACACAAGCAGTGCATACAATCAGTTACAAAAATGAAAGCTAAACCATTTCCTTTAAAAAGTTAAAAAGGTTTAGAAACAGTTTTCTGAATCTAATGATCAATATAGGTGAGAAGAATGACTAAGACATAAACACATTTTATTAAAATAATTCTTCTCAAATCAAAGATTGATTTCTGCCGTTATGCGTGAATTTTGGGCTATAGGTGCCTCGTAGGGGCGTCAGTCTTCATCTCTGGGTAAGAGCTTTTAACCTGATGTGCCATATTGGCAATAAGAAGTTCACAATTGAAAATGTAACATGGCCACTGGTGTCAGTTTTGCATACCCTCAAGGCTGAATGACAATCCCTAGGGCCAATACGTTTACAGAGGGGTATAATCCAACGTGATCATTGCCTTTTATAGGCCTTGCAGAAAAATAAAACATGTCCAATGGTATCTACAGCCTCGCACCCCGTCGGGCATGTGTTTGCCAGGTCACTCTTTTAGGTCCATGAACAAGTGAAGGCTGCTAATGTTAAAATCCCCAATCTGAATTTGACATAAAGTGCACATGCAAATGGTCTGGACACCATGTCTAAACAAAGTTCGAATTCTAATGAGCATTTAAATGTCAAGAAAGAATCCGCAAGACTACCCGAAACAACTGTTGCAATTGTGTCACCCAGAACAAAGTTCTAGAAGGACGATTTTAGCTTTTTTTGTGCATCACGTGGGAGTTCCGAGGGAATTAACCAGAAATCCCCAGGCCTAGCTTAAGTAGCCAGCTTTTTATGTGGATAAACCTAGGGATCTTAATTGCATGAGGGCTGTCTAATAAGCCTCTGGTCCATTCCCTGTAATGTTCTAAATCCTCTGTGGACCACAATCTTATCCAATATTGGATAGGGCTTCATGCGGCTTTATCAGAGATGGATCTGAGGTTAAAGTCAAAGCCGATTGGGAGTGTTGGAGCACTCACAGGGATTTTTAATAATGACTTTATAAATGTGTTCTCTGCTTTCTCCAGGGTGTCTAAATTACAATGCCCCCAGATATTTGCTCCATATTGGGCTGCCCCATCTGGGTCTTCTATATCTCCATAGGGGGAGAGATGGAAAAAGAAGATGCCGTATTTGTGAACCTTGCAATAAACCCTGCTCTTTGTTTTAGGATCATAGCGCTCTTCTGTATCTGTCCTGCCCATCTTTGTGATACCTCTAATCTAACTCCCAAGTAGTCAAACTCTTGGACCCGCTCTAGTACCTCACCTCCTAGGGATATATTTCTCTTTATTTTTTTGCGAGCGCCAAACACCGTATATTTTGTTTTGCTATTGTTAATTTCTAACCCATAATCATTGCAGACAAGAAAAAAGTTTTCTAGAAGATTGGATAATTCCCTGGGGAATTTCGATAACAGCAGTATCATTTGCAAAAAATAAGCGAGGTGTTTTTGAGTCCTTCATCTTAGGGAGAGTCATTGTCTCAGTTAAAAAGATACGGAATGCAGGTGTTTATGTACAGGAGGAAGAGCATAGGGATCAAAATGCAACCTTGGTGCACTCCTCTGTGTATCAAAATGTATCGAAATCTCATTTGTCAGTTCCCCGAGGGGCCCCACCTGACTCTTGTATAATTGTCAGTGTACAACATCTGGATTAGGGTCAACAAGCCCCTTGGGACCCCGATTGTATACAAAACCTCCCATAATTTGACCCTCAGGACAAGATCGAATGCAGCTCGCAGGTCCCTGAGGGCAACAAATAGCATCCCCTTGTCAGTGTCACCAGCTCTCTACTTAATAGTTAGATACTGTATTATTTGGTCCACTGTACTAATATTTTGCCCAAATCCCGCCTGTAAGTGGTATAGCACCTGGGAATGGTCAATCCAATCCCATAGTCTCTTTAGTATTTATGCACTAAACACTTTCTGGATGTTAGCAATTAAACGTATGGGTCTGTAGTTCCCCGGTATAGATCTATCTCCCTTCTTATAGATAAGGATTATTTTGGCTCCTTGCCAGGAGCTTGGAATAGGGGATCCTGCTGTCAGGGCATTTGATAGAGAATTTATGTAGGGGCCCCAAATTAGTGGTTCACTGCGATAAAGATCTAATGGGATTTTGGCCAAGCTCAGAGCTTTGCCAGATTTCTGGGCCTGTATTGCAGCAATAGTTTCTTTACGTGAGAATTCCCTCAGCACTTCTTCTTGATAGTCATAGGTGGGGGTTGAAAACTGGTTTGTCATCACTGTGGCCAGATTTTTCTCGCCATAGAGGCCAAGAAGTGCTTAAGCCATTCCTCTGAAGTGATGTGGCAGTCAGGGCGTGCCGAATCACTGCGCCCATTATGAGTGACCAAATGCCAGAAGCGCTTACTATCTTTATTTCTTGCTGTCTCTAACAAATCGTACCATACACCTGCCTTCCTCTGGGCTTTGCTGGCCTTAATAATGGTGGTGTACTCTCATCTGGCAGAGACAATCAGTGTCATATCCTTACATTTTAAAGCTATCATAAGAGCTCCTTTAGCACTTTTGCATGATTCGGTGAACCACTCATTGGCTTTCCGATGACCTTTCCTCCTTTTGCAGTTTTTCACAAACATGCTACTCAATTTGGTGAAAGAATTACTATTTGTGGTCACTATCTGGTTTGAGGACATTTCTTGGTGAACAAATATATTTAATTCTTCAAGTACAAGTTTGTACGGCTTAGATAGCAATTCCTCTGATTTGGAAAAGACCTCCCATTTCACTGTGCGCTTATTATCACTAACCACCATAGGGTTCGAGGGAAGATGTGGAGCTAGATCCTCCCTCCCCTTTTTCTGCGTCTTATCCCAGAGCAGCACAATGGGGAAATGGTCCCTGTTGTGTTGCTGCATAACTACCAAGTCTGATATCGCATGCCAAATTATTAAATCTTGTAAAATGAAATTGATGTGGCTATTATAGTTTCCCCTTTCAAATGTGGAATCTCCCATTACCAGGTCTCAAGCCATACAAGACCATTATGTCTTTGATCTGCAGCGAGGGGCCAAGTCTGCCAAAATTGCATTTAACATTTTTAGAGTGTGCAAGGGTTTAGTGAAGGGGGAAGATCTGTTATAAATGTTAAACACCAGATAGGGAGGCCCATTTTTTGGAAGTTAAGCTAATGGCTAGTGGGTTGTGAGAGTCAATATTAATTTTCTTTATTTCACACCCAAGTGATATTTTTGACCATATGGTGAGCCCCCCTCCCGGTGGCCTTCCTGCGATTGAGGGAATGACTTGAATGCTGTGTGGCATAAACACTGTCTATATACTTGATTAGTGGCCCAGGTCTCTTGAAATAGACATGAGTCAAAGTTATCTATATACAATCCCAGTATTCATCTTCCCTCTTTGCCCTAATCCCTGCAATATTGTAAGACATGAGAAAGGGAGAGTGCCAGAAGCATAGGGTCCAAGGTTGGTTGGAGTTTGCTGCAGAGAGGCCATTGGTGCAGCAGAGTCATTTTTAGGTCTCGCCTAGCGTGGCAGCGCATGCGCTGCTCGCTCGGCGAAACCTAAAGTGAGGGAGGATATTTTAGAAGGGGACTTGAAGCCCCGCCCATCATTTTCATTGGGTCGCGTCAGCGTTTATGCTAAACGCTGGCTTCCCATTGAAAATGATGCCTTTTGGCCGCTGCCCTTTCGCCCTTTAGTCCGGCCCATCCGGACTGGCTCATCTGCTTCACGGCTGTCGTGAAGCACTTTCTTATCTTTAGGGAGGGCCATCTGTTTCTAATTAGCATGGCCTTAGCACGGCCATGCTAATTAGAAACAGATGGCCCTCCCTAAAGATAAGGTCCGTTGTCCATGCATTTTCGCACCCCTCCTCCCCCCGCCCGCACTCCGCTGCTGGAGCTCATTCAAAAATGAGCTTGGCATCGTGGTGTTAACTGACCTGTCTTCTTGCCCAACAGCTTATATTTTAAAGAATTAAAAATAATGTTGTTCACTTTTGGAAAAATAGATCTGCTGCTTCACTATTGAACTACTATCTCAAAACAGTTTTCGTAGTGAAGCCTTTGAATGTCAACTAGCTCCGTGAGAAAAAAAACACCAGAAACAAAGTTTGCGATTTTAATGTGCAGAACGTTGAACACAAGACGGGATTTATTCGGCTGGGTGGCTCCCTCTAGTGTCGTACATAAAAAATAATACGATGCGCATCTCAAACCAAATTATGCCTTTGAGTTGAAACAATAGATCTTACCGTGTGCGCGTCATCGGGAATCTTTTTAACATGCTGAGAAGATATAGGTGGAGTCTGGCTGCAGAGTTTTCAACACGCAAAAATCTGCAGCAAGCGCTAAACCTACTCTGATATCTCAGCAGAGGCCAATCCTAAAAATATCTTTTTCAATTTTATTGCATGTTCTCTGACACAAACAATTTATTGGGAGCCTGCCCATGCCAGTGGGGTGGGGCAGAGCACTGGGGGTGGGGGAGATAGGCCCGCACTCGTATTTTACCGCAAGCGCCTTTTCAATGCGGACACTGGACGATAAACGCGGCGCTGTTACTCATTATTTCTTAACAAGGCCCTAGCCCCCTTAAAAAACAAACCACATCTGGCTCTCATCTCAGCGTGTCCATTCTTATTTTATGTAAATGTATTTTTTATGTATTTCTTTCCATGTTCTGTCGACCACATGCCGCTTGTCGACACTCCAGCCCAGCCTGCCTTCCCAACGCCGCAGAGGACCCTGCGCGATCTCCGCACCCACAAGAGGCAGGTGAGGGAGGGGCCGCGAGAGAAGGGGGGGATTATATGGAGGGGTGGGGGGCTGTTTTGTGCCGTTCTCAGTTACCGCCAAAGTACTGGATAAACAACAGTACAGGACGCTGGCTCTCGTTCGGGGGCCTGCTACTCATTTCTGCGAGCGTAAGTGCTCCTAGGTTCATGCGCGAGTCCGGTTTACTCGACTCTGATGGAAATATGTAGATTACTGTGGCTCACACATCATCCCCTGTTCTTTCCCTCTTCCCTAGGGGTGTTACAGTGGGGGAATGGAGGCAAGTACAGGTCACGGGGCGGGTCCAACTCTCAATGGTGATAGATAACTTTCTAGGTTTAATTTGCTTGAGGCATCCTTAGCGACCACACCATGTTCAGTGCAGGCACTTGTCGACTGGATTTCTATTGAGGTGACCGGCTGCTATGCTGGTACCAGAGAGTTATCGCATTTGTCTGTGTGATTTAGTGACTAGAAATTGACAGTGGTAGAATTTCTCGATAGGTATTACTTGTATACCACACTTATGTTTCTTATCAGACCTAATGTACGTTGGTGGACAGAGCACCATTTTTAAGCAGGTATACGAATGGACAGTACCTGCGTTTCCTAACAGGGGTGCTATAGTTAAGATTGGACAGCGTCAGCACTTCTCAGTAGGAGTGGTATTTAATTATAAGAGATGGTACCACCAGTGCTCAGATGCTAGGCGTATTAGCAATACACAGTGTAAGCACAGCTCACTAGACTCTATACAAGTAATTGGCAGTGTCAGCACGTCTCACAAAATCTGCTTTACTAGTAATGAATACTGATAGCAATTTTCCCCAGGGTCGCTATGGTATTGATATGTACTACCAAAAAAGCTAATATACCTTTTTACTGCGATAGCACCAGCTCTTCTTTCAGATTGTTGCACGTTGTATGTGGTAGTCCTGCATTACTTAGTATGAGTTCTCAAATTTTAACGTGGCAGTACTTGCACTTATCAATCAGGGCTGCCGTTCTTGTCTAGGACTTAGTGTCGGCATTTCTGTGCTGTACTCTTTGGGTAACAGTATCCAAACTCCTCAGCGGTTCTGCAGTTCTGTTACTGGACATCTCAATTGTCTTCAGCTGGGTTTCTAGTACGTTAGTGGCTAGTACTAGTTCTGTACAGGACCGACGTTCTTTTAAGGGAACAGTAAGTACTACTGATTCTGTGCAAGGCGAAGCTACTTCGTGAATAATTGTTCCTGGTCCAAGTGTTAGGCAGTTTCAGTGACCAAACATATTGCAAATCCCAAGTCAGACTTTTGCATCACAGGATCTGCGTTGCAGCAATTACAGTTTTTATTAAAATTGGATATGTAACCAAGTCTCCCCAACCCACTCACTTTAATGATATGTGCTTAAAATTCTCCGTGCCTTATTTCCCCATCTCACATGTCTCGTCATTTCTTCTTCTCTCTCTGCCCCCCCAACACACTTTTTTTTTTTTTACTTTAATAAGCGCGGCGCCGTCTTCACGGACACCGCGCTATGCAATGCAATAGGTGTTGCTTTTGGTATTGTAAATAACAATGCCTTTTAATTTTTTTAAAGGCATTGCCATATTTACAATGTCAATAGCTCAAAATAATGTCATTGCGAGACCTATTGCATTGTAAATGCTTGTTTATTATCTTTTTGAGATGGAATAATGTCAACAGCCCCTGGTTTGACTCCAAAAGCGTAGCCGTTTCGGGTGCTTTCGGAGCGTAAGTAGATGTGCATGGAGAGAGCAGGGGAATTGGGCAGTCAATCTAGCTCAGACATCCACTCTCCTGATCGCTGGTTCTTTGCGGCCTATGGTTTTCACTGATTGGGCCCTCTTTTTTCTCAGGTTTCCACCTTTTCGGGTCCACCTGGCCCCTCGGGCATAAGTGTTTTAGAAAGTGGTGATTTGTCTTGAAAAATGTTCTCAAACTATTTGGTGGTGAGGAACGTATGTCTAATGAGATCAAGCCATCTACCAAATCAGGGGAAATTACATTTATTTTTATAGAATCCCAAGAATCAGCTGGCATTGCAAGAAGCTTTACAGAGATAATTTCAGAGTATACAATCGACTGGCAATTTCTCACATGCCTGATCCAGTGGAGGGTCCTGTTTTTCGGCAAGTCACTCCCTTCAAGTGAGTCAGATGGCAATTTCAGAACTTTGGTCACATCCACTGTGTACCCTGTTTGGTAGAAAGAGTCTCTCTGTTGGAATGTGGGACGAGTTGGTCCAAGAAAAACTGGTGAATCATGATTTCGCAATTCTCTGCAAGAGCTGTCAGATGGCCGATGCAACAAGCCTCCTGGCAGGATTTTAACTGGACCTTGCCTACTGCTTGCTCACAGCCTGGGTTCGGCGTAAGTAAAGTGACTTTGGCCGACAGTTGGCATCGGCTCTCTTTTACGATCGGGAATGGATCCTACATGTTTTGAGGCCATGTTTGCTGTATGCTTTTGTAATCCTTTTGGTGAATTTAAGACCCCTGAGAGGTAGCTGAGGGATTTTACATCATCTAGTAGGATTCCCTTTAAGGAGGCCACTTCGTTTTTCAAAGCCAAAATTAACCACACGGCTTCTTTAACAGAGGAGATGTCTTCAATCGATGGTTTGAGTGAAGAAGGGGTTGAGAGATGCTGCATCAGGGCCATTGTCGCTGTAAATCCTGTAATACTGTAAACCGATTAGAGCATTCAGCTTCAGAATGAGAGTGAGAATTCCTCTTGTTTGGCCAGGTGCTATGATCGTGCATAAGTGCTGGCTCCGCTTCGACAGAAGTGTCAGTGGTTGTGTTACTGGGAGTTTTTTTGGCCTGGGTTTCATTTTAAATCCGGAACCTTCCCCATAAGTTAATTGAAGTGTTGATTGAGAAGGTGGTCATTTAGACATTTTTGGCATTTTCGGAAGTCAGCCTTGCACCTAAAATGCAAAGGAAATTAATTTCTTTTGTAGAGTTGTTGCAGTGCAGCACCTCTCCCCAAACCATTTGTGTCTCGACGGCTGCAAGAACAGACAGTGCATGGAGGCCGAACATATACATCTAGTTGGTGGTGTGGGAAAAATGTTTGGAATGATAGTCAGTGGCATTCTTGTACACTGTCCTATACTAGAAAAGATTACAAATTATACAGTTTGCTTGACTGGCATGCAGCGGAGTGATTTCAGTGTGTGCAGGGTGTGCTTCGACCTTTTTAGCTCAAGAATAAGTCTAGGTCCAAAGTTTTGAGCTCTTTAAAGTTGACTTATTTTGCCTTCTGGGCTGATCTCTGAACACATCATCACAGTAGTCTGTTAGTGAAAGCGTCATGTCAGGGACAATGGCAACGAGGGAGTCAGCCAGCAGTATAGGTAGTATCGTACAAAGGTGTTGATGTTTGGAGAACAAGCTCTTCGTGACATTGTTAACTTAATTGATGAAGTATTCTTCCTAAATTGATAAAGACCTCAAGATGTTTGACTGAACCTGTGGGTGCCAGGAGATATCCATATCATAGGATCAGTGGAATTGAAGCACCTGAAGGTAACCATAGCCTAGAACTAGGATTTCTGTTTTGTTACTGCTCAAGCAGAGCTAATTGTGAACCACTGTTGCACTAGGGAGTGATAATCACTTAAGGAGGCAGTGTCCTCCCAGAACCTTCGAATCAAGAGATGAGCAGCACAGAAAAATACAACAGAATTCATATAAAAGAAGTAGTACCCAAAGTTTGCATCATTTGCTAATCTGCACATGTAAACCAAATTACATTTCCATATCAAGGCTGTCACTGAGTGGGCCATCTTGAAGCAGGAAATGGAATGAGGTAAGCTGTACTGCTGCAGCCACCGGTGATCGTGGTATATTTTAGTGATGCTACCAGAAGAGTGCTGGGGTTAGGCATGGGAAATGAAAGGGGAGGATGGATCTGGTGTAACTGGTATTGGGAGTGGGCAGGCTGGGTGCAGCGGGGACTGAGAAGGCTAGTGAGGATGCCTTATATGCTGGTTTTGGGCTGGTGGGCTCATTTGGTGTGGGGAGCCTTAGGGACTTATTGTTCAGCCTGGCAGTCCAAGGGATCCCAAGAGAGGATGGGTGGATGTCTTCAATGGGGCACCTGTTCCCCTTTTGTTGCCAGGACCAGCCCTCAGAGAGGTTTTTGGAACCTACAGGTTCTATGCACTTTACATAGCTACTGTTGCTTAAAAAAAATAGGTGTGGTTACACAACCACATGACTCTCAACTTTGCACACCCATGGAAACGCCCATGATTTTCAAGCTGGGCATGAATAGTGATTAAAGTTGTGATCAAGCAGTATGTAGACCACATTACGCCATATGATTACTTAAGGCAAATAATAGAATGTTGTGATCCTCAGACTGGAATGCCAACAACAAATCTACAAGGATATATCCACTGTCCTTGTCAGGAAATAGTGGACCGCAATTCTTCCCCTATCTACTTTACAACAGATTCAGTAACCCACTATGGCCTAAAGACTGCCTGGAAGTTACCAAGTAGTTTATTTGATTCCACTGAGCGAGAGAATTGCAAAGTCACCACAAATTTAAGCATCTTTGCATAGACAGTAAGAATGAAATGATGGGACTGTAGTTTGCAGGTTCCTCTGGATGAGCCATCTGTTTCATAAGAAGAAAAACAGTGTTACAAAGGATTATTTCAATTTATTTCAGACCTGTTTTGTTATTGCTATCATATAAGAGTTTCAGGGTTGCTTTTTATTTTGTCTCATGCCACCTTATCCATCGGCGTGCTTTGCTCTTGGTCATGCTGTTGGGTCAGTTCTTGATTTTATATTTGCCCAAGCGAGTTAATAGTGCACATTTTATAAAGCAACATTTTCTATGATCAAGATAGTTTTGAGAGCATGAGTGAGGCATCTTCCCTAATTTGTATATTTGAAATGTTTTAGATATGAAATATTATCTCATCTGAAATGTGTTTTTGTGCAATTATATGATGCACAAGATAATTTCATGGATGTTTGAACAAATTATCCAAAATATAGTTCTGTTTCAATTAAATTGTATATAGCACTGATAATAGCAACTTGTACTTGAGCTCAATTCTTATTCTAAATTACTTTTTTAGTGGATAAGTCTAGTTTTTTTCTTCTTTAGGGATATCATACTATCCCTGCAATGATACTCAAGAGAACACAACATGGACAATGCATTTCTTTATTTGTCTCAGGGGCTGATTCAGAGTTTGGTTCAGTTTAGTTACAACTATGATGGAATACCCTCTTTGCCTCGCTCAAGGTCCGAACGCTCGATTTAGAGGTGAGTGGTCCTTAAGTATGTCATCGATGGAGCCTACTCTGGCCAAGTCGCTGAGATACTGCTCTGATAGCCCGACGGAGTAGGTACCATCCTATAGGATAGCGGAAGCACTATCTGCTGCCATGACAACGTCCTTTATGTGAGGAGCCAGGATTTACCCCTCAGAGTACCACGTGCCTTTGTGACAAAAAGTGATAATGCACACTGAGTACACAAAAAATATATGTACATGTTAATGCCTAATTTTTGTTTGGAAATCTGCAAATCATGCTAAAAAGCTCAGCGGACACTCAGCACAGTTATATTTTTTTCGGGGGGCTTTTGATCCACATATTTGTGCAGGGGTCTCTAAACCTGCGACTGTTACCTGCAAAGTATGTCTTCCACTGCACCATGATGAAATATATATTGCCAAAGTTGCACAAAAGATTTTACAACTCACCAGGCAGACTAATAGTGTCCTGATGCAATTCCATTCTGCAGCCCATACTATTCAACATAGATTTCTTTTTAAAAGCCTTGGACTTAGGTACAAAAACTTACATCAAAGACACAACAAAAATGAGCAAGTTAATTTAGGGATTTCTGAGTAACCCCAACTTGAAAATAAACATCCCTTTAGACAACGCTTCTGAAATGTGAAGTAAATATCTGAAGGTTTGTAATGCATGCCATAAAATACCACCTACTACATCCTGCAAGGTGTGTCCCTGGCCTGATCATCAAACCTATTTAATTACTACCTGCAAATAACATGGAACCACGATCGGAGATGATTTGTCCCTGATTTAGCACCTCTGTTCAGAAAGAATTGTGAAAATATATACTTATACGGTTAGTATTAGGCTCTGGAATAGATTTCTAATTTCCTAGAATTCTCCAAGGGCCAGATGTTTCAAGGCTTTTACCGGTTGCAAACAGGCCGATTCGCAGAATCGGCCCGTTTGCGAACGGTAAAAAGCCTTTTGGGATGTATCCTCCCAAAAGGCATTTGCAAAATAGGTAATTGCAATTTGTGCGATGACCTATTTTGCGAATGCAGTTAGGGAATCGCAATTTGCGATTCCCTAAATGCAATGCAAGAAGCATTCTCAGAATGCGACTTTGCATTAAGGAATCGCAAATTACCACCAACTTCAAGTTGGTGGTAATTTGCAAATCCTTAGAAAAATGCACAAAATTGCATTTTTCCAAGTGCCATGTGGTGCATACACATGCCCTTAGGGCATGTGTGTGCGCAACATGTGCACACATGACATTTTTGGGGGTGCATCAGGGAGGCCTTTTGGCCCCCTATCACCCTTGAAATTGCATTCGCAATTTCCGATTACCAATTTGGTAATCGCAAATTGCAAATGCCTTCCCATTCATTCCTATGGGCCTATAGGCCCATAGGAATGAATGGGAAGGCATACCTTCCTAGCGAATCGCAATTTGTGATTCGCTATTAAGGAATATGTAGGAATCGCTATTTCTTTTGCGAAACCTACATACATTGCATTTAGCAATTCTATAATAGCGAATCGGTAAAATTCGCTGTTATAGAATCGCAAAATGCAATGTTGATACATCTGGCCCCAAGTTTGCCAAGACTTCTCCTTGAAGACTGAAACAGTTGCAGAGTCCCAGGATTCATCCTGAAAACCTGTGTTTGCTAATTCAAAGCCGTCTCCTAATGCGTAATTGTAAAACAAGCACAAAAAATGTCTTGTATATGCAGGGGAAGCCTTTGGATTTTGATCCCCCAAGCGAAAATGTCCAAGTGTGTCCCATCACACCTCCCACTACACTGCAAATGTGTACACACACCAAAAGAGCAAATCAGCAAGTTAATCATTTAAAATATACAGTGCTTTCTTAACAAGGATCATTTGCAATAATTCATTTTGTCTGGTGTATGCAAACATCATGCAGACAAATCTTTTTTAGGGTTGGCATCATTTTTAGGTCACGCCTACCAGACAGTGCAGCTGTCTGGTTGTGAAAGGTATATATTGCGTTTACCAAAAACATGCTGAGGGTTAGAGCCCACCCACTGCTTCCCATTGGTTGGCTTTCCTATCACTTTCATTTGCCTGTTTCTTATTAGTGTCCCATGTTGTCATTCTTGTGCTTATCGCTTTTATGGACCGTAGCCTCTTTGTCATCTCTGTTGATTAGCTGACTTCTGTGCTTCCACTGCATGCTTTTCAAGCACAATTTTTCCCATTTTGATTTAGTACTCCAAGAGAGTGCATGTGTTTTCTAGCTGTTTTCCAGCTGTCTCCCTCCTGTACTTCTCTCCCCCTGCACTCTCTATTGCTCTCACTCTCACTCTCACAGGTGCTTCTCCATGTCACACTTGCCCTCATGCACTTTACTCCATTGCTTTCTCGCCTATGTACTGCTCCTCCGCCCAATACACAATGCTCTCTCACCTGTTGCGTCTGCTCCCCACCCACACCTTCTGTGTTGCTTTCTCCACCCCTTTCCTTCTTTTCTCCTGCCTGTTGCTTCTCCTTCCCACTCTGTGTTGCTTTCTCCACCCGCACCCTCTTTCTCTCTTGCCCGTTGCTTCTCCTCACCACTCAAACCCTGCAATTTGCTTCTCTTCTACCTCGAGCCACATTGCTTCAACCCATCCACACCTTCTGTGTTGCCTCTTGCCACCCTGTCCCTAATGCTGCTTACCTCAGTATTGCTTCCAACCACCGTGCTCCAAAAAAAAGAAAATATTTTTGTGCTACTTATTTTTTTTATTTACGGATCCAAATTGGTATGTGGGCCTACAAAATGAGGCAACCGCCATGTCATTGTATCCTTTTTTTAGTTTGAGTTTTTTGCCTCTGGAATGCTGCAGCACACAGGTAAAAACCATTGGCAAAGCCAATTGATCCCAATAGCGAGTCCTATTGGCTTTATCAATGCTTGTTTGCTTGTTGTATTGAGATATTTTAATCTGTTGCACGTCACATCTTGCATGCATAATTGAGCTCAGAACTCACTCAAAGTAAAAACATTAAAAAACAGCATTTAAAACACACTTTTCACAGTCAATAAGTAAATAAAGTGCCCTGCTTCTATTTCTTATAATAGCTAATGGTTTTGCTCATTAAGAATGAAGTATGTATGTTATGTTATGTTATGTTATGTTATATAAGTTTGTAAAGCGCACTGTTACCCAAGGGTGTCCTGGCGCTGAGCACTGTATGCCTGAGGCAGTGTATACCTGGTGACCTCCACCCCTGAGCACCAACTGAGACTAAGCTGAAAACAGCCAGGTTTTCAGGCCCTTCCTGAACGAAAGGAAATCCGTGCCAGTCCTTAGATATAACGGGAGATCGTTCCAGGCCTTGGTGGCTCTAAGGATAAAGCTCTTCCCACCCCAGTTAGCCTTTTTTGCTCTAGGAACGACCACCCGCTTTGCTTCCATTGAGCGCAATGTTCTCCCGGGGACATACCATTGAATGCGCTTTTGTAGGTCTTCAGGGCCAGTTCCCATCAAGGACTTAAAGACCGTACAGAGAGCCTTGAATTGAACTCGTTGTTTGATTGGGAGCCAGTGAAGGTAACGTAGGCCATTCCTGACCGACATAAACCTCGGAGTGCCTGTAAGCAACCTAGCTGCCGCATTCTGCACCGTCTGTAGTCTGTTGAGATGTTTCTTATTAATAGTCAAGTACAGACTGTTACAGTAATCCAGACGGGACAAAATGAGGGCTGAGACGACTGTTCTGAAACTTTCTTCCGTGAGGAAAGGTTTTATTTTCCTCAGGGTCCTCAGAATAAAAAAGCTTGTTGACACCACCCCGCTGACCTGGTCCCCGAATGTGAGGGTGTTATCCATGATCACCCCCAGGTTCTTAACTTTCCATGAAGGGGGTGGGGGAAGGCCCATATCACTAGGCCACCATGCTGGGGTCCAGAGGTTAGGGTTGTATGGCTCTGGATGTCAGACTGGATAGTTATTTCAGCAGCTGTCGGTGCAAATAACTTTTACATATTTTTTTATAAACAGACACCCTGGCAATAAAGCAGTCAAGCATGGATTCAATTGTTTCCCTGACTGAAATGATTTTCCTCTCCTTGTCTCCTGGTTCTCCTGTTAAGCGTCTGGGTAGGCCAATTGCACATTTATATTTTTTGTTTCTCTGGGCTTAAAATTTTTTCTAATTGGACACACCACTTCCTCGAAAACGTCACCTAGTTTAGGGGTGTTCCTTTCTAAGTCCCACCCTTGAAATTCATTTACTCCTTAGCCTAACAGTGGTAAATCTCCAATCATCTTAAGGATGGAACTGGAGTGAGAAAAAATGGAGAATTACACAAACAAGTACATTGCTAGTGTCAGACCAGACCAGTCGACCGTGCGGAAAAGGGCTGGATATGGTGGCGGTGTCTGCTAGATACCGCCATCCATATTAGAATGGGCAGCGGTGCAGGGCTTTCCATGGCGGAGACCCCGCCTTGGAAAGCCAGGCGGAGTTTGCTTTCGGGGGCCCGTTGCGGGCCCCCAGGGTATTGGGGGGGTGAGGGGTGCACATGGGGGGTACCCATGGTACCCCCTGCATTGTTATGGACATGGTGGCAGGCACCTCGCGGTGCCTGTCACCTTGTGCATGACAATGCACACAGTGCATTCCCAGCATTGTGGCGGGCGGTGCTGTGAGCACCGCCCGCCACAATGCTGGGAATGGAGGATGCCACCGCCACGGTGGCGGTGGCATCCTAATCGCCGGCGCGGGACCGCCGCACCACTGGCGGCCGGTCCCAGTACCGCTAGGGTGGCGGGCAGACGAAAGTCCGCCCGCCATCCTAATAGGCCCCTAAGTGATTTGTGTCACTAAATCTTTCTACAAGTCAAAACTCTCATTTTGTGAATGACAAAAGTAACTATACATTCATAAAAAATGCCCTTTATGCATGTAACCTGTACTTGCAAGAGAAAATAGCGCCTTGAATTAGCTGTACATGGATGGCTCTGAGAAGAAATGCACATATGGGCAACAGTATCCCTTCTTATTTGGAAAATGTGCATTGATGATGTCATTTTAAATGTACGTGAAGATAAATCTTTATTACTCTAGATTTATGAAAGGCTGAATCTATGCAATAAGAATTTGCATTTCATTATGCAACGTACAGAAGTACTGTGGCCCTCATTTACGGGGAATTGGTGTAGGACAGAGTCGCAAATCTTCTTGCAGCGCTGCCCTACGCCAATGTGAAATGGCAGGAATTCACCGTATTTATAAAATATGGTACATTTCTGTCCTTTACCCCTGTGCTGGCACACAATTTGCTGCCTAACGCCAATGCAGGCACCCTTGCACCAAGTTGCAAGGGTGTCTGCATTGCATGCAGGATTTTGTGTAGGAAGAGGCACCTTCCTGCACAAAACAATCCCGAGAAGCTTTTCCTCCTTCTATGCGTGTTGCAGTATGCAGCACACACAGAAAGAGGGAAAAACAAAAAGTAATAAAAATATTTCTCCTCGTTACCCCTGCTCTGGGAGGAGTAAGGTTTTGGTGCTGCCCCATGTTTACGTGATTAAGTATATCTAGGGCAGCGTCAAAATCCATGGGTGTTGTGTGGGAAAACCCACCTCAACGCCTATGTAACGCCTCCCTGGTGCAGACTAAGGCAACACAGCGACTCGCACTTCTTTGTCTTACTCCATATCTTTGAGGCCATGCAAAGCCACGCAAAGTGGCCTCATAGATATGATTGAGGGTCTTGAACGGCCGGACCATCTCATAAATAAGCCCCTATGTGTTTTGTGGATTTCCAGATCAAACACAATTGAAATCCCTTGCATCATAATTGCACCCTGTTCTCTTTAATTAATTGACAAACATTCCCTGCTTCCCTGGTATTATCACCCTAGCATTTTAAGAGATAACCTAACTTTCAGGCAATTCCTGCAAGTAAGAAGGAACTGTGCAAGGAAGTGAGTTATTCTAACAGCTCGAGTAACTGTACATTGAAAGTGTGGGGCAGATGATCCCCAACTGAATGCTCTCCAGAGCATGGGAGAGACTCTGAGTAATTTGTCTTCTTCCAAAGGAGAACGCACCAATGGAAACAGTAGTATGTAGATCACTGAGATCAGAGATCTGCAAACTCATTAACCGAAATCTGTGAATTCATATCTTTGGCAGCTTCTAACTTGAAGTGGCATGCCCTGCCTTCATAAAATGCAGGACCGTAAGCAAGAGGTTGGGCCGAGTGTGCCTAGACAGAGCCACCATGACCTTATCAATCACAGAAATGTGAGAACTCAGCCAGGTGTCAGACACCACAGATGCAGGAATTGTTCCTTCATCCCATTAACCAGACTCTGTACTAAATTTGTTTACAGAAATTACCTGGAAACAGAGAAGCTTCTAAAACTGTGGATCTAACAACACGGTCTACCATGATTTACAGTATTATATAACATTTACAAAGGGTGGATATTAGGATGATCACTTAAAACCCAAAACAGTAACGGAGAACTTTGCCCCTAGGTCACCGCTTATTACATTGAGGTAAGTCATAAGGATGATTACATATAGGTAGGAGATAGGCATAGCAGCCACAGATGCCAACTTTGTAACTGGGGAACCAGGTTCGAATGCTGGCTCGGCTCAACAACCTGCGATTCTGGGCTCATAAACAAAAGGGCCTGGTTCTCATGTAAAGCGCTCTTATGTATTTGGGCCTACTTGGTGCTATATAAAGCAGCAAAATAATAAATAAATATCTTGGATGACAATTTAGTATGCAAGCTGAATACTGGTGGAGGCAACATTGTATACATATGACGATAGAAGGAAGCTCAGTAGATTAGCAAGTGTCACACAGTTGAGACATGGGAGAATGAGGCAGAACAAATGTACTTGTCATTAGTTTATGACCCAACAGTATTAATGGAAATGATCAACAGAAGAGTGAGCAGTCTTCAATCCACATCGACCCTTAGCCATTCTAGCATGCTCAAAGGCACTAATCTCAGAGATGCGGGTCACTTAATGCAGTTTTTGTTGCATTTGCTGATGTGAACTGAACACTGTCTTTTGTTCTTCCGAATTCTGCAGATAGAATTTATTACAAGACAAGTATAGAGAGCATTTCCGCATATGAAGCCTTCTTCCCAAATAAAAATATTATCCTAAAATTATTTCATCTGGTCATAACAAGCTGATGCCCCTGTCTGTTTCGTGGCTTAACTAAGGTCTTTGTGAGAGCCTCCGCTCGTTATACAGCCATACATCTCTGACTTTACATAGTTTGTTTATTTCTATTGCTATTTTTCAAAAATGATTATAGAAAAAACGTGAAGTGATATTTTGGCAATTTTCTTGCATGTTCTGCCTACATTTGTGGCTACTTGATCCTACCAATAGCAGTCAGCGTCCTTATACGCCAGACATGGATGGGGCATGTACCTCCCCTGTTTACAGAACTCTGGCAACTAACAAAAGCCCTGTTGATTTTTTTATAATATAGTTAAAGTATGATACTGCGACAACCCTTAGAGATACCTTTCCTATTTTCTTCCCACAAAGAACTGTTTACATACTACATTAGGTGTGTGGTTAATTTTGACAATGCCCGTATACGTCTGTCTGCAGCCTCCTTGACACATGGGTGAAAGACTAACCTTCCACCCTGTTAATCAGCAAGGAAGTAAATATATGTGTGTCCTCAATGAATTATTATTATTCAGATCCAAACTGCTTCTGGATATAACCTTTCCATTGAATTTCTACATCTCTCACTCCATAAAACTGAGGGCCTCTATGGCAACCTTAGTACCCACCGCTAAATATTGCCTGTCATCTTTACCTTCTACCTACCCCACCTCAGGTTACAATTCATGGATACCCTCCCAAATCATCCACTCACCACCTTAGCTGTCCTAGCAGACTAAGCACTAATAAATTCTTCAGAGTATACTGACCCTCACCTCCAAATGTATGTGTATGTATGACGTGGTGTTTGTGGAGCACCAACTTAGCTCATGAACAATGGGGCACTGAACCCTGGGAAGATACAATCACTGGGGGAAGGCCACGGGTATACAGTGTATACTAGGATAGGGGTAGTGCTCCTTGAAAAGGTGTGTTTTCTGAATTGTAGAAGAGTTGGTACTGACCCGGTGTTGATTGGTATGTTGTTCTAGATCATGGGAGCATGAAAAGACTTGCCTTCTGATTTTTTCTTTCTTGTACAGTTTTGTCTCCAGTTTATCAATGTCCAGGTCGAATTCTGATATTGTTCCTCAGACGTGGCTGGTTTGTTGGCCAGGTAAGCTGGGATCTTTTTGTTGAGAGCTTTATAAATGGTGCATTTCATCTTCAAAATGATCCAGGCTGGAAAAAAAGCCAGTGTAAGTCTTTTATTGCGGGGTGATGTGGTTGAATTTTTTCGAGCCCTTGATGATGCATGCTGCTGCATGTAGGATACCTTCCAAACAGATCTCCATTTCCTTCTTGTTATGGAACACACTTTATATACAATCACTTTACAGCCATCACCAAGACTTGGATTGGCCCTCAGAAATTCTGCTACATAGGCATCTAGTCAAAATGATTATACTAAATTTTCTCATACACCATGTAATACCCATAAGGGCATTTGAGTTGAAACTATATTAACAATTTACTATCAGCCATCCTTAATCCAACACCGGCCCCCTCCTTTTCCTCCTTAGAATTTCGCGCCACCTTTTTCATTGCACCTTGCCCACCAGGTGTTGTTGACTCTTCAAAGCCCTCCATACAGTGCCGGCTGGCATCTACGGGTAGGTGAGGCGGGTGGGTGTGTATATAAAATTTTTAAAAAACCACTTACCTTACTCGACAGGACCTCCTCACACCGGACGTCCTCGATGCTTCTGCAGCCCAGCCACCAGGAAACTCCCTTGACCAATCAGGGCACTGATCTCACCAGCTTGAGAGCAGCACCCTGATTGGAGGGAGCGGCCTCACTTGGCGCTCCACAGCGCTCTGGAGGCATGCACTTGCTCTAATCCAGCTGTCTTAAGACAGCCGAGTTAGAAATGTTTAACGTACGCATGTGTGGCTGGCCGTCGCAAGACGGCTGGCCAAAAAGACACGCGCACTTTAAACAGTTTTTACACAGCCCACCCTTATCCCTTCTGCTGTCACTCAGCAGCGGCTCCACCCCGTCCTGACTCTCTGTTTGGGAAGGGTGATGAAAAATATAATGGTAATGAATTACCATTTTATTTTTCATCTCGGGGGCATTTAAGTGGGATGACGCTCCTCCCTCACCCCTGCCTTCACCGTGCCACGGAACCATGCAAGCCCATCATTCCATTCACCCTACTAGGTTTTTCACCTATACCATAATGTCTAAATAGAGATCACACTTTTCTCTCATCTACTTTTTGAGCGCTCCTTTATTAATACATACTCTACATCCAAACACAAAATTAGAGAAATCCTCTATGCCTCACATCTCCAGGGTTTGTCACCGTCAAGTCATGGGTGCCATCCACATATGGCAAAAATGATCACACAAATGCACACAAATACACAAACACATAACATAGTTTCAGGCCAGCTGCATCTCTACTTTGAGTAGCAGCTCTGAAATTCAGTGCCAGAAACAGGAAGTCAAATAAAGCAACAGGAGCAGGCTGCTCTACTCTCTCTCCATGTTTCCGATACAGGTGTTCGAACTAGCCCTATCAGAGACTGAGAGATATCTTTGGATAACTTCCTTTCTGTTATGTCCAATTGGTCACGGTGGGGTCTTCGATAAGAGCCCCTTGTAAGTCCTATTTAGCACACATACTGCACTGCTTGATCATGCAGTTTGTCTGTTATGGTTTGTGTCTGCATGAGGAGTTCAGTTCTGTCTTATGCCCTTTTGCATGCACAATCCCGAGATCCATCTGCATGCTATTGTCTACTTAATCACCACCTGATCAAATACTCTGAAGCAGGAGATGTTCTGTGATGCACATTTTATAGACCTGGTAGTTGACTAACTTTCCCATTGGTTGTTTATGCCCTGGAGGGAGCTGCAGTGCTAGAAAATGCCATTGTATTCTTAGTACTGATGTGTATGCATTGCTGGACAATAAGACATCTGGTAGGTGTACTGTCGTGTAAATAAAGAAAAGCTGGAACTCTTTTTGTTCCCACTGTAAAACGTAGGCCTGTGACGTAAGCGTTGGAGGGATGAGTTAAAGACAGGCTTGGAATGTTGAGTTCTGACTTACACGCACCAGAAGAAAGACATGTACAAATACTCTCTGTGTGTGGGTTGGTTACTGGTGAGTACCAGGGCTGGTAGGACACTACAACTGACAACGAGATAGGGGATACGAAGCCCGTACACTGAAAGTGCTCTTCCAGAGAGTTTGCAGTGGTCCAGCAAACTGCAGGTGCATGCTACGTGTGCTGCAGTCAAAGTGCAGAATGCCACGCCAGCCTGTGTAAATGCTTGAAGATAAAGAAAGCGACATTAAAAGTCTACATGTTGGTGTCCAGGAACTGAATGAAACAGCCATAAATAAAAGGTACTGCACCATTACGCCAATTAATGCCATACGCTAAATGGAGTGAGAACGCGAAAGGCGGATGCAACCAGGTTACAAAAGCAATGCACAGCAGTAATTCAGTACAGATCAAATTGAAATGCATGTGTTATGAAGCAGAGATTAACCAGGTGTTTGTGAAGAAACATTCAAGCACAAAGCCGACAAAATATCATAACATTATCTGCTTTCAGGAACGAGTAGTATACTAGGTTTATCTACTTACCGAAACCATTAACGAATCATCATTTCACAATGTGCTGCAGAGCAATCCCAGAGAGAAGAGCAAGGGTTGTACTTGTGGAGCTGTTACCCTGAAGAAGTGATCCAACCCCAATGCTATCATATAGGGGCCCAGAACAACTTCACAGACCGCCATCAAGCAAAGAGCTCCAATGGAGAGACAGGGCGAGATCCAAACTCCAAAAGTAATTAAAGCTGACCCCGAAGCAAGCACGTCACAAGGTGCTAGAGCTGCTCTGCCTGATCAAGTTCCACAAGAAGCGCATAAGTGACCACTACTGTCCACCAATGTGCATACTGCTGCTCCATTCTTAAAACCACCATCAGCATTTGACGCTGCCAAGAAACACAATATTGGCAATAGATGGACAGCAAGGATAGAGACTTTTGAAGATTTTGTAGGTTCAATAGATGAAAAAGATCCTAAAAAGATCATAAAGTATCTGAAGAACATGACTGGTGAATGTGTAAAAGAAGCCATGAAAAAGATACCACATGAAGGTGAAGTGATGTATAATCAAATTAATACAGCCTTGAATGTCAAATGAAATCCAGTGCCAAATGTGGATTATGAAAAATAAATATTCAGTCAAGAATGCCAGAGATCAGAAGAAACCACTGCTGAGTTTGTTGACAGACTGGATGTTCTGGTGAAGCACTGTAGATTCAATGAGTTTAACAAAGCTACCCACCTCAGAGTAATGATGGATGTCTGTCAGATTCCTTTCAACGATGAATGCTGAATGAAACTCTGAGCTTAGAACAAGTCCTCAAGGCTACTCGTGCTGAAGAGCGCGCTGAATGTCAAGCGACTGACATGGAGGCCGGAGGCGCCCAAAGTGCGTCAGTCATAAACATGAAGAGTAAGCTAAAGTATAAGGCTGAGGGACACAGGGTGATGTCTCCAGGATGGAAGAAAACATGTTACAGATGTGGACTGTCATTTCCACACAAAAGCGAATGTCCTGCAATCGGACAAATATGCATTGGCTGTTGTAGGGCGAACCATTTTGTGACGACTTGCAATGCGAAGAGAAAAGTAAGTGCATCACAGCTTGATGACAAAATGGCTGACCAACCGCTATCTCAGAGATGTTCGACGCACACTCACAAGGTCAATCGGTCACACCAACTGAGGCAGATTGACACCAAATGAAGTCGATCGCCGTCTAAATCATTGACAAAGAGTTCCTCAGTATCAGTTTCTAGTGAAAGTGACAATGACTGTTGTGCAATGTCGATGTTTACTTCAGAAAGGCATGCACATGTGGGACTAGTCGGATGTGAGGAAAAATTCAAAATGAAGAAAAATCGACATGTAAAGGCACCACAAACATTCAAACATTGCCTGAAGTTCACTCTAAAGATAAATGGGTATTCGATACCACTCATAATTGACAGGGATGAGTCAATAAATATCATGCCTGAGGAGAAGTATCAAGAGTTATCTCCGTTACCTCAACTTACGAAGTCAAAGACTAAAGTATAGAAATGGGCTGCCTCAACACCCTAAAGTGTCAAGGTTCATTTGTAGCTACGATGAAGAAAACTGTGGTACAAGCACCTATTTATGTACTTCAAGGAACAGTCTCAAGTGCCTATTTTCTGAGTTTTAACACTGCTGCTGATATGGGACTGATATCAGTGAACTACAATATGAACAGCAATCATGAAATTGTAAGTCAATTTCCTTCATTATTTCACGCGTTAGGAAAACTCATACCAATGAAATTAAAATTACATATGAATGAAGATGTTTGTTCTGTTGCACAAAGACACAGACGATTTGCGTTTCACATGCAAGAAGTTGTTGAAAAGGAACTTAATTAATTGCTTAAACATGACATCATTGTACGCTCCACTGGTCCAAAGCCATTATTAGTGCCAAAAAGAGACAGTGAAGGAGCTGGACGCATATCCGTTGAGGTGCGTCAGGTCAATAAGGCAATTGAGTGAGAGAGACATCCAGGTCCGCACATTGCTGATATGATAACTCAACTGAATGGTGCGAAGTTCTTCTCTCGACTCAACTTAAATAAAGGATCTCACCAATTGGAGCTTGAAGAAAAATCCAGGTACATTACAATTTTCTCTACGCATATTGGACTGTTTCGCTACAAGCAATTGAGTTTTGGTGAATCCTCTGCTGCAGAACTTTTCCAAGACGCCATTCAACGTATCATACAGCCTGTAGTAAATACATTTAACTATAGTGCTGACATATTAGTTTTCGGAGCCACACAGCAAGAGCATGACAAAGCTCTTATACAAGTATGTCATTTGCTGAATGATGCAGATTTAACTCTAAATGCTGACAAATGGGAGTTCCCCAAGAAAAGTTTGAAATTCTTGGCCATGTATGTTTTTGATAGGGTTATGAAACCTGATCCAGCTAAAGTGCCAGCATTTTCTACTGCAAGTCTGCCACAGGACATTTCTACGTTAAGGTAATTTCTTGGAATGGCCAGTTACTGTTCTATATATATACAAGACTTTGCTATGGTCAGTGCATCGTCACAAGAACTGACGAAAAAGAATGTGTCTTTTTATTGGTCACATGAATGTGAGAAAAGCTTCCAAAAACCAAACAAGCTATTGAGAATGCTACTGAAATGGCTTACTTTGATCCCAAACTTCATACAAAGGTTGTAATTGACGCTAGCCCTGTCGGGTTAGGCGCTATCCTGGCACAGCACAGCGGACAGCCGAATGCTCAGAGCATATTGTGGCATGCACCAGCAAAAGCCTGCCACCAACAGAGCGTGCTTACTCTCAACGTGAGAAAGAACGTTTTGCAGTGGTCTGGTCTTGTGAATATTTCCATGTGTTCTTGTAGGGGAAGCCTTTCTCAGAAGTGACTGATCATCAAGCACTATTAACGATATTTGGCAATCCCAAAGCCAAAATGCCTCCTCAAATCGAATGCTGGGGTTTGAGGTTGCAAGAATACAACTACACAAATCTCCATAATCCAGGGAAAGATCAGAATCCTGCTGATTATTTTTCATGAGTGCCATTGCAGTGTCCTGGTACATCATCTAAGACAACGGAGGACTACATAAATTTTATTGTGAATTCGAGCACACCAGATGCCATGTGTTTAGAACAAATTGTCTCTGCCACGAGCCAAGATAGTGATGTTAAAGTTAAAGACATTATCGCTCATCACTTGTGGAACCAGCACTCTAGACCTCTCACTAATGACATTGAGTACTTGAAGTTCAAAACTGTAAGAGATGAACTTTCAGTGACTCAAGAAGGCCTCATTCTGCGAGGTACACAAAATGTGATTCCAGAGAGTCTGCAACAACAAGTTATCGAAGTCGCTAATGAGGGACATCGAGGAATAGTTGCCACCATGAGAGCTCTTCGTGATTGAGTTTGGTTACCATAGCTCAATGAAAGGGTTGAAAAGGAACTAAAGACAATTGCGTTTGCCTCAAGTCATTCAGCACTCTTTGAATATGTCAGAATTGCCACATCATGCGTGGGAGAGAATTGCTATCAATTTCTTTGGTCCTCTCGAAAAGGGGCATCATCTTCTAGTTATTGTTGATGAATACTCCTGTTTTCCATTGGTAGAAGACCTTTCATCCACTACACATGAAAAGGTTATTCAAAAGTTAGATGGCATCTGTGCAACATGGGGTGTACCTGCAATCATGAAGGCTGATAATGACCCACCTTTTAATAGCTAAGAATTCAAAGACTTTCTGAATCACCTCAATATAAAGCATCAAAAAAGCACTCCTCTTTGGCCCCAGGCCAATGGAGTGGTGGAACGGTTCATGAGTGTAAGGAAGTGGGTTTCTGTTGCAGTAACCCCCCCACTTTTTGCCAGACCACTGATGCACTTTGACTTGATGTGCCCTGGGTCCCTGCGAATCGGGTTCCCAGGGCCTGTGTTCTTTCCCCAAAACTGTACCCAATTGGCATCTCTGGCCACAGGTCAGCCCCTGGTAAATGGTACCACAGGTACCCAGGGCACTGTGACCAGGGAAGACCTCTAAGGGCTGCAGCACTTATTGTGCTACCCTTGGAGGCCCTGTACCTTTACACACACACTGCCTTTGCAGGCTGTGTGTTTTGGTGCAGAACAAAGTGAAGAGTCGACATGGCACACACCTCTGTGTGCCATGCCTACAACCCACTGCCCTGGCATAGGTCAGTCACCCCTCTAGCTGGGTGCACTATACCAGTGGTGAGGGTACAGGTGCATGAGCCCTGTACCCCTACAGTGTGTAAGTCCATTCTTAGACATTGTAAGTGCAGTGCTGCCATTAAGAGTATATGGTGCTGGGAGTTTGTCATTACGAACTCCACAGCACCATAATGGCTGCACTAAAAACTGGGAAGTTTGATATCAAACTTCTCAGCACATTAAACCAACACTGATGCCAGTGTGGGATTTAATGAAAAATGCACACAGAGGACATCTTAGAAGATGCCCCCTGAAACCTAACCCACCTCTAGTGTCCAGGCTGAGTGGCTGCTTCAGCTGCCACCACCAGACATGTTTCTGGACCCCTAGGTCGAGAGCCTGCTGCTCTCGGGGGCCTGAAACATCCTGGGACGAGGTGCCAAGCCTCCTCCCCCAGGATGGGCAGGGTTCACGAAGGAGAAGCTTCAAAGGCATGCCGCCTTTGTGAGCCTCTCCAGACCCATTGCTGCTTTCAGCAGCTGGTCCCCACTGGTTCTACCCCTCACTTTGGGCGGGAGAACCGGCGGGAAAAACAAGTGAGGGAGAGAGGTGTGCCCACCTCTGCCAACTCCACCCCTCAGGTGGGGGAGGCGAGGTGAAGCACAACTCCGAGTCCCCACCATCTTGAGGCTGGGGGGACCCAACCAACCAGGGACAGGCTCCTGCCCCCCTCCCACTGGAGGGTGGCACGATAGGGGGTGTACCCACCCCAGGGGAGGGACCCATTGGTCCCTGTCCTTTACCTACCTGTAACGCCCCTAAATCTAGTATTTAGGGGGCACCCTGAACCTTGATTCCTCAGATCCAGCTTACCTACATGAAGAAAAGAAGAAGGACGAAGAGCCGTGCAGAGCTAACAAGAGGACGACGCCCACTGACTTGGCACCAGCCCTACAGGCCTGTCTCCCCTCGAACCTGCTCCTGCGAAATCCCAGCGTGTCCAGCAGCCAGCAACCTCACAAACCCCGGAGGACCTGCCTGCCTTCACTTCCAAGACTGTTTCTCCCGTGAACACCGGACGTGTTTAAACTGCAGCTTCTGGCTCCGGCCGGATACCGCGAATCCAGCCCACTCTGCACCCGCCGAACCCGGCCCGAGCTCGAGTGGAAAAACACCAAAAGGAGGTCACCCCGACGATCCTGACCCGAGATCCGGCGACCCCTGACCTGCCTCAAGCCTCCAGCTGACGCCTGCAGCCTAAATCCAGAAGGCCCTTCTAACCGCGACCCGGAGCTGGTAAGAAGATCCGACCCCAAAAGGCACCCCTGCACCCGACGCCCCACGGCCTTGTGTGCCCAAACCAACGGTGCCTAACCAACCCTTAACTTCCCAACTTACCTCTCAAAGTGGTGGTCGCACCCAGAAGTCCTTCGTCTCCCTGCCTGCAGTGCTTTTCCAAACCGGAGGCTCTCCATAGAAAACAACAGGGCGTCCGACGCCGAAACAGCACACTGCACCCGGCCGCCCCAGTGCCGCTGAGGGTGCACTTTTTGTGCCAACTTGTTTCCCCAATTGCCCTGACCTAAACCCTAGGAGCTTTGCTCCCACAACCCAGTGGCCTGCTTGCCAGCAACCACCAACCGGAGACCCCCTATCCTCCATAGGATAACATTGGGCCTCAACACTCTGCACCCGCCCACCCTAGTGCCGCTGAGGGTGCAACAACAGTGCATCACTGACCCTGGGGGAACCCTTGTTCTAACCCCAGAACCTTAACTCCCACAGTCGTTTACTTACCTGCAAACCGATAACCTACTTTTCCTCCATAGGATAACATTGACAATTTTTCTTCCAAAAAAACGAGTGTGTGGAGTTTTGAAAACTAAAGATATTCTTTAAAAATCGTACAATTAACCAAAACGTGTTTTCTCACCTGTTTGCAGGAAATGTACAAGTGCTGAATCTAGGCATCCAGCACTGAGTTAGAAAAAGTAACCTAAAAGTAACTTACCTGCAATTTATTGAAAAAGCCTATTCATTCCAATGTACTGTATTTGCTAAGTGTTGCATACTACTGCTCCCCTGTAAAGCAAACAAAGTACAATTTCTATTGCATTTTTCAACTGTTCTATATACAGTAACTTATTACTGAAAAATATTTAATGCTTACCTGTGCCAGGCTTGCTTGGTTCTAAAAATAAACAACAGTATATTTTTATACAAAAACAATTGGCCTAGAGTTCAGTTCTTGAGTGTGTGAATTCATTTGCTGACTGAGTGTGTACATCAAAATGCTTAACACTGTCCTCTGATACTGCCTTACTGCTCGACCAAGCTACCACTATTAGAGAGTAAGGTTCTATCTAACTTTAGCCTCTGCCTACCTTTGGGGACTCTTGGACTCTATACACACTGTACCTCACTTTGGTGCAGTATATATAGAGCCAGTTTCTTACAATGAGTACTCTAAAGAAAGCTGTTCAGTGTGCTTCATTGGAGAAGCTCGACCTCAAAGGTGTTTTGAACACTACTCTTCGAACTTACCATTCGACCCCTCACTCAATGACAGGGGAAATCCCTGCAACTCTAATGTCTGGAAGAGCCAGGACGAACAAGCTGCCCCAATGAACCAACCTCAGAACCAAGAATGAAGGAGATATTCATACTATGGACTTTGGTTGCAAACAGAAAATGAAAATATATGCTGACAGACATCGTGTAAGAGACACCATCTTTACGAGAGGAGATCGAGTGCTTGTAAAACAGCACAGAAAAAGAAAGTCTGATGCTCCTTTTGAGGTTGAACCATTTATCATCACTCATACCAAAGAACACATGGTGACTGCCCAGCGTCCTGGGAAGTCCCTTATGAGAGACTCCTCTCACGTTTGGCATGTGGCCCATCACTCACAAAACTTCCATGTCAATGTAACGATTTGGTCCTGACAGACTGTTGATGACTCTGTGTCTGCTAATGATTCCACCTCACCTGTGCAGATCACCGACACTTTGACTGCCAGTTCTCGGTTTCCAGTGACTTAATCAGGACATGTGATTCAGGCGCCACAACGCTTAATTGAAAAATTATAATCGCCTGAATATCTATAATCATCTGTGTATTATTCATGTATTTATTTGTGCATTAATTCATCTATTTTGAATTTTTTTTACTTTTTATTTAACAAAGCAGGAGATGTAGTCTTGTAAATAAAGAAATGCTGGAACTCTATTGGTTCCCACTATACACCGTAGGCCTGTGACACAAGCGTTGGAGGGATGAGATGAAGACAGACCTAGAATGTTGATATCTGACCTACACACAGCAGAATAAAGACATGTACAACCACTCTCCATGTGTGGCTTGGTTTATGGTGAGTACTGGGGCTGGTAGGACGCTATAATAGGGAGCTCTGTAGGCGACGTTCTGTAACCGGCTCAGGGCACATTTTGAAAGTACCCAAAAAGTATCCTTGGATGTTTTAGAGGCAGCACAAACTGGTGTACATCACTACACACTCCCACAAGGGTTCTTTTTTATAGCAGTAATCTATCCCTCATTTCAGCATAAACGATAACAAAAATGGATTATTTGCTGTAAATAAATTAGCTCATGAAGGCAGTTTGTTCTCTTCTATTGATTTTCCACATTTTCAAAAACGTAAAGTTCATAGGTATGGAGCCTTTGCATTTTTCAAAGAAATGTCAAATGTCGGTGGCAAACTAATATTGCAGGCTGTTGACTAAAATTCACAGAACTATCTATGTATGCCATATTATTAGGCCTGGTAGAAATTGTAAATATGCTGGTGTAATTGGAGTAATTTCAGTAACTACACATGACTTTTGTGATGAGAAATTACTGAAATTACATGATTACCCCAGCTTCAGCAACTAAGAGTAATTTGGGGCAAAAACCTTACCGCAGGAGCACAGGAACAACAAGCTAAGGGAGAGTGAGTGGCTGCTGGCTACTGTTGTTAATGTGCTGTAGCATTTAGTGCTATTTTCTTAGCCCAAAATGCATACCCAGGCCCATTTTGGACACGAAGATGCATTTTGCACTAAGAAAATAGAGCTAAATGCTGGATTATGCTTCTCACAAAATTACGCATATTTTTGAGCAATTTTGCAGAAATTACGATTAATTATGCTAGAAAGAGTCACACCAGTTACACCCACCCCTAAATATTGTACAGTTAGCATATACATTAATTACTGTGTACTTAGGAGTTTGTGATTTTCTCTGGTTTTTACCAGGTTCCAAGGGTAAGGAAAGCTAGACTTGGTGGAAAATCTTTTTCCCTCCTCGCCCCATCTTACTGGAATGAGCTCCCCTTACAACTTAGACAATGCCCGGACTATTTACGTTTCAGGAAACTGCTTAAAGCCTCCCTATTTTAGTCTGTTTTTGCTCGCTCGCTGGTCCGCTTAGCGCAGAGATACCCCTTCGGGGGTGATTCAGGCGATCTACAAAACTTTAAATAAATAAATATATATATATATGCAAAAACAGAAGCAGAGAACTCTGGGTAGTTCTCAAGTTTAGGTGGAAAGCAGCTCCAGTAAGAGCACTCTCAACACCAGCGACACTCTAAATTTGCTTACCTCAAATGTCTGCTTTTCTATCAAAGTTTTTAAGCATAGGATTAGCGCAGTGCTATCCACGCCGAGATAGAAAGGGACAAAGTCTTTTGCCATTTTTACAGCAAAGTCTTTAAGCATAGGATTAGCACAGTGCTATCCCTGCCGAGCTGTAAAATGGCCAAAGCCTTTTACCACTCCAGGCACAGTATTACAGCTTTGGATTGGTAAAATACCATCCAAGCCAACCTGAAATGAATAAAAGCAACCACTGACACGTGTTTCGCTCTCGTTAGAGCTCTTCAGAGAGGTATAGCTTTGTCCAGACACAAGAGAGCACCCAGTATAAGTCAAAACAAAACCCTTTCAGGCATAGAGTGATGAATAAATTATGCAAAAACAGAAGCAGAGAACTCTGGGTAGTTCTCAAGTTTAGGTGGAAAGCAGCTCCAGTAAGAGCACTCTCAACACCAGCGACACTCTAAATTTGCTTACCTCAAATGTCTGCTTTTCTATCAAAGTTTTTAAGCATAGGATTAGTGCAGTGCTATCCACGCCGAGATAGAAAGGGACAAAGTCTTTTGCCATTTTTACAGCAAAGTCTTTAAGCATAGGATTAGCACAGTGCTATCCCTGCCGAGCTGTAAAATGGCCAAAGCCTTTTACCACTCCAGGCACAGTATTACAGCTTTGGATTGGTAAAATACCATCCAAGCCAACCTGAAATGAATAAAAGCAACCACTGACACGTGTTTCTCTCTAATTAAAGCTCTTCAGAGAGGTATAGCTTTGTCCAGACACAAGAGAGCACCCAGTATAAGTCAAAACAAAACCCTTTCAGGCATAGAGTGACGAATAAATTATGCAAAAACAGAAGCAGAGAACTCTGGGTAGTTCTCAAGTTTAGGTGGAAAGCAGCTCCAGTAAGAGCACTCTCAACACCAGCGACACTCTAAATTTGCTTACCTCAAATGTCTGCTTTTCTATCAAAGTTTTTAAGCATAGGATTAGCGCAGTGCTATCCACGCCGAGATAGAAAGGGACAAAGTCTTTTGCCATTTTTACAGCAAAGTCTTTAATATATATATCCAAAGCACAGTATTCCACCTGGGGCCAGTCGAACTCGTGGCGGGTGCAACCGGAAAGCGGTGGTGGAAACCGCTTATAAAACGACAAAAACAAGGAGTTCATGGTACTCACAGGGTCCGGTGCACTCACGGGGTGTGTGTCGGCTATAAAACATCCGCAGACGCGTTTCTGGCTATTGCCGTCATCAGTGCTCCTTGTACGTTGGGTACTCTTGGAGCTTTTTTTATTAAACGCGGCTACCCTGCCGCAGAGGAGCACCACCCCGAGATTGAAGGGGGCCACGTGGGTTGGTATTTACCAAGCCACAAGAGTGGAACAGCAACTAAGGATTTAGTGCGCACTAGCATTCCGAGGCCCATTGAGGGCTTGCTACTTTTGCCAGCAGTAATCAATAGCGCTAACCATCTGTGGAATTATTATGGACACTACATATCCCAGACTGCCCATCCAGGGCGTACTATTTAGTATTCTAATGACGGGGTGGTGTCCCACGCTTTTTCGAACTGTCGAAGCCTCTGAGGAGGAGTTGAGATACTCCAGAAACGCGTCAGGCATTAACGGCGGTCGCGCTGCCCATGGAATCGGGGTGCTGGATGTGCGCATACCATTAAAGGCTTGATGCTTGTGGCTGCTGTTCGAGTGCTCCTTGTACGTTGGGTACTCTTGGAGCTTTTTTATATATATATATATATATATATATATATATATATATATATATATATATATATATATATATATACATATATATATATATATATATATATATATATATCCCAAGAACGTAGCTCCTTCCGAACTGCTAACCCATGGAAGGTGACGCACACACCAGCGGAGCGTGCTGGTAATGTCAATATCACACGAAATCCAAATAAGTGCGCTCTCAGGGCCAAAAGACAAACATCCGATATCGATGCAAAACCAAGTTTATTCCACTACGCGTTTCGACTGCGTCCGCAGCCTTGCTCACGTGTACTGAGTGCACCATCAAACAAGGGTAAAAATAACATCGGGTTGGGAATAGGCATAACAGAAAAGGGACAATACAGATAGCCTACAATGGCGGCCATCTTGGAATAGTATTACACAAAATATACATACTAGTAACAAGGTACAATGTACATGTATAATCAATACGACCTTAATGGTGCTAAATAAACCAAGTTGTTACTGGAATATAACATAAATGAGACCAGTCTCAATAATTTTATCAGAAGTCTGTAACCAGTATAAACCATGATTGAATGTAGGTTTAAGACAAAAGGCATGTCTGTAAGAACAGAAAATGTGAAATACAAATTGTCCACGATGTTTCATCTCAAGGTGTCAAAAGTCTGGCGCGTGTAGAAACGTCATACACACGTGATGTTTCAAATCCTAGTATCACAAGTAAAAGCATAGTGCCCAAAACCTATGTACACATCATGTTCTAAGATAGCATATTAAATATAATGTCAACAGTGTAATGATTGCCCTGCCTTTCTAGGAGAACGTATTCCACACAAGTCTCTGTCCACACGCTGTTGTCTCCATTAAAGTAAACTAAGGTATCAAATTATACAGACCCACTTTGCAGTCAATAGTCCTCACTAATCCGTCTGTACATAGATTCCAATCCTCAGTTAAAATTTTACCCAAACAGTGAGATCCCAAAGTGAATACGAAGAGAAGGTTGGGTGGCCCGTGTACGTGAGTGGGTTCCTTCCTTCCCTCCTGCAAAAGAAACAAACAATTGTAAGAATTAAAACATTATAAAACCCAAAGAAAAAATGTTTAAAATACTGTGGCATGTGTGTGCCTACAAGCATCCAATGGAAAAAGTTTCTAATGCACAACTACTAGAGGAGGATAAGACGTGTGTGTTAGCATTGGCTGATAAATAACTGACATCCTAAGGGCATTATTACATAAGTACTAAGAGAAAATCAGGAAAAAAGGAGACATAAATGAAAATCATACTGTTAAAATATGGAACGCGGAAAAGTATCTCATAAGGTAATCATTCGGTCCTGAGATGAATGGCAAGCTCTTCATCCTGATTGAGCCCCCATGGGATTCTTGTTTGAAAATCTACAATGTATCTAGACTCTCTCTGTCTGAGTCGCAATACTCTATCACCCCCTCTGTGTCCCAACCTAACCTGTTCCAATATGAAATATTTCATGAGGGAGAAATCTGAAAAATGGTTTTCTTGAAAATGTCGTGCCACAGGGTATTTGGGATCCTTGTTAGTAATGGCCCTTTTATGTTCTAAAATTCTCTTTTTGGCCATTAATGTGGTGCTCCCTATGTAATACAATTTGCAAGGACACTCGATGACATATACTACAAAAGTAGTACTGCATGTAAGAAATTGTACGATTTCTCTGCTATAGGTTTTGTGTGTAAAATCTTTGCGAAAACTGCTAGTCAGACATGCCTTACAATGTCCACACGGAAAAAACCCTTTCAAATTGAGGGTCCCTACATCTTGCTGTCTCGTAATGTCACTGTGTACCAACATGTCTCTCAAGCTCTTACCTCTTCTGTACGTTATGTTAGGTCTCCCAGGGATAGTGTCACCTATGCTACTGTCAGATTTAAGAATGTTCCAATTCTGTGTGAAAATACGTCTGATACTGTCTGCATCTGTATTATATGTCATGATGACTCTGGTACTGTTATCTTCCCCTACACCCTCGTTGTCTGTCTTCTCAATGAGTGTCTGGGTTCTATTGACACCCTCAACTCTGGAGATGGCTCTTTTCAGTACCCACATTGGATATCCCCTCGCCTTGAATCTCTCTATCATGTTGGCACTCTCGAGTCTGTAGGCTTCCTCGTTATTGCAGTTTCTTTTGCCCTCAGCAGCTCACCGTAAGGAATACTCCATTTGAGAGATTCCGGGTGGCTGCTGAGGGCGTGCAGTATACTGTTCCCTGCAGTGCTCTTACGAAAAAGAGTTGTGTAGATCTTGTTGTCTTTGATCTCTAGGTGCACATCAAGGTATTCTGCTCTGGTACTGCTGATACTACCAGTGAGTTGTATGTTACGGTTGTTGTTGTTGAGTCCCTCAATGAACTTCACTGCCTCATCTGTTGACCCTTTCCAAATGATGAACAAGTCATCAATGTACCTCAGCCACAAATGTACCCTATCTAGATTCTGTCTCTGGTCTATATCTGCAAAGAGCTCCTCCTCCCAGATGCCCATGAAAAGATTGGCAAAACTGGGAGCGAAGCAAGAACCCATCGCAGTTCCGGTCATTTGTTTGTAAAGACCCCATCAAACCAAAAGATGTTGTTGGTTAAGCAATATTCTGAACCAACAACATCTTTTGGTTTGATGGGGGTCTTCATGGGGGTTAGAAATTTGCATTTAAAAAACCTTAGAAATTCACTGAAAAAACCATAAGGTTTTAGGGACAGTTATAGTTAGTTGGACATTGCACTCGTACAAAACCCGTGAAATTCCCCCGTTATAGTTAGTTCAGGTAACTATAACTCGCGCCCCGCAATGCACTGCTGATGACGTCACATATTACATCACTCATGACATGGTCAGTGACATCACTGATGACATCACTGATGACATCTCAAATGACATCACTGATGACATCACTGATGACATCATCCAGTGACTGTGTGTTTCTGTAAAGTTTAAATATGTTTAATATATATAGGGAAAGGCGTATTGAAGAATGAGTGGGTGTAGAAGTGCCTGAATGGATGATTTAGTAGGTGCGTGAATGAGTCTATAAGTGAGTGATTAAACGTATCTTACTGGATGCATGGGTGAGTGACTAAACTGTGTGAATGTCTGTATCCGTCTGTCTGTTGTTGTGTAAGCAACTGCATGGGTTTCTGACTAGCTAAATGAGTGTCTATATGGGTTATGGATTGGTTCTCTGAGTATCTGTATGGGTGCCTCAGTGTTTGTGTGGGTGGGGTGTGTGTGACTCTGTGCATAGATGTGTGAGTGGGTGATTCACTGGGTGCATGGTTTCAAGAGTGCGTCTGTGATGGACTGTATGGGTGGGTGAGTGTGTGTATGGGTGTGTTAGTGATTGAATGTATATCTCAGTGGTACATGTGTGAGTAACTACATATGTGAAAGGCAGTATATATGTGTGTTGGAGTATATAAATGGCTATAAGTGAGAGTGTGTGATTGTGAGAGTGGCTATATGGATGAGTGTGTGCTTGCATCAGTGATTGCATAGGAGCGTAAGAATGTGCTAGTATTTTTATGAGTAAGTGAGCTGGTGTGTATAACTGTATAGGTGAGTAAATTGGAGTGTGATTAATTATTTGCATGACTGACTAGGTGTGTGAATACCTCTATGGATGAGTTGCGTTGTGTGAGTGTTTATATAGGTGTATGAGTGCATATGATAGTCCTGTACTGAGTGACTGTAAGTATGAGTGACTGTACGGGTGAGTGAGTAGATGTGTGTGTGTAGACCTAAGAATCAGTGAGTGGGTATGTACTTATTGGTATTGGAGTGTGTATGGTTTTGAGAATGGCAGTCTGTAATTTAGAGTGGGTGTTTCAAAACTTATATTAGGGTGTGAGAAGATGCATTAAATTCTCACATGGATGATGTCATCAGTGATGTCATCAGTGATGTCATTTGAGATGTCATCAGTGATGTCATCAGTGATGTCACTGACCATGTCATGAGTGATGTAATATGTGATGTCATCAGCAGTGCATTGCGGGCGCGAGTTATAGTTACCTGAACTAACTATAACGGGGAATTTCACGGGTTTTGTACGAGTGCAATGTCCAACTAACTATAACTGTCCCTAAAACCTTATGGTTTTTTCAGTGAATTTCTAAGGTTTTTAAATGCAAATTTCTAACTATAACGTGCCTGAAACCTATGGTTTTTTCAGTGAATTTCAAAGGTTTTTTAAATGCTAATTTCTAACTATAACGTGTCTGAAACCTATGGTTTTTTCAGTGAATTTCAAAGGTTTTTTAAATGCTAATTCCTAACTATAACATGTCTGAAACCTACGGTTTTTTCAGTGAATTTCAAAGGTTTTGTAAATGACAATTTTTAAATGTATTAATTGTTATATTTATTTTTTCATACTGATTTACTACATTTTTAGAAACATTTTTTTTACATATTTTATTTTTTAAATTACATTGTAATTACATTATACATTACAAAAAATACTTTTTCAGAATGAATTACTTTAGTTTAAATACTTTGCACATAGGCAATAGACTTTTAAGTACTGTAGTTACATTTGTTGCAATGGGCAACACATTTTCAAACACAATGCAACATTCAGCTCAATGTGAATTTCTAGTTAAATGCAATTAGTTACTTTACGGATTACTTTTCTAACCACAGGACTGGATCCTAGATTCAGTCCTGGGACATCTCCTGTAAACAGTTGAGTAAAAGCGTTTTGGTTACAGTAGTGATTTTTAAGGAATATTATTGTATTTTAAAAGTTGACAGAAACTTTTTCTCATAGAATCACCAATGTTATCCTATGGAAGGAAATTCACTTAGCAGGTAAAAACTGTTATCGTTACTTTTTCTTACTCAGTGTTGGATCCTGGATCCAGCACTGGTGCATCTCCTGTAAACAGTTGAAAGAATGCGTTTAAGTCATACAGGCGATTTTTAAGGAATATTTGTAGTTTGTGAAAATCGACACTTTGAAACTTTTCAGCTGAAAACCAGACAATGGATTCCTGTGGAAGAAAATATAAGTTACTGGTAAGTACAATTAAAATTACTTTTCAGGGTCAGTGCTGGGCTAACAGATGCAGCACTGAGGTCTCTCCTGATAACAGGTGAGTAAATCGGAATTCGTATTTCGGCTGATTTTAGAGGAATATTTTAAAGTTCCAAAACTCCACACTTAGAAGAATTTCCAAGTGAAACCAGTCAATGTTAACCTATGGAAGGAAATTCAAGTTACTGGTAAGTACGGTTAAAATTACTTTTCAGGACCAGTACTGGGCTGAAAGATACAGCACTGAGGTCTCTCCTGATAACAGGTGAGTAAATCGGAATTTGTATTTCGGCTGATTTTAGAGGAATATTTGTATGTTTCAAAAATCAACACTTAGAAACTTTTTCAGCAAAAAGCAGGCAATGATATCCTATGGAAGGAAATTCAAGTTACTGGTAAGTACGGTTAAAATTACTTTTGAGGATCAGTACTGGGCTGAAAGATGCAGCACTGAGGTCTCTCCTGATAACAGGTGAGTAAATCGGAATTCGTATTTCGGCTGATTTTAGAGGAATATTTTAAAGTTCCAAAACTCCACACTTAGAAGAATTTCCAAGTGAAACCAGTCAATGTTAGCCTATGGAAGGAAATTCAAGTTACTGGTGAAGTACGGTTAAAATTACTTTTCAGGACCAGTACTGGGCTGAAAGATACAGCACTGAGGTCTCTCCTGATAACAGGTGAGTAAATCGGAATTTGTATTTCGGCTGATTTTAGAGGAATATTTGCACAATGGTGAAGGGAGGGGCGGGGCCTGAGGTGACATCTGTGCAAACGCGCCCGCGTGGCGCGTTTTTAAGTTGGGGGATTAAGTCCCCTTGAATCCTGAGGGTTCCTGGGGGCCAACTAGCCCACCATGTACCTCCAAAGCGCCACAGAGCTGCGTTGCAGAGAGGTGTATAAAGGGCGTGGCCTCTGTACACCTCTCTGCAACGCAGCTCCTGGCGCATACTGGAGGTTCCTGGTGGGCTAGTTGGCCCCTCAGGGACCCCAGTATTCAAGGGAATTACTCCCCATCTGCAAACGCGCCTAGGGGGCCCGATCGTTTTTTTTTCCCTGAAGGGGGCTGTGTGGCCCCCTTCCTTTTCTTATTTTTGGGCCCTGGGGACCCCATCCCCCAGGGCCTTACCCCCTTTTTTTTTTAATTAAAATTAAACTGGAAGGGGGCCGCGTGGCCCCCTCCCCTGGTCGAAAACTGCCCCGGGGACCCCATCCCCCGGGGCATGGCCACACTAACATTCCTTTTAAGGAGGGGGCTGTGTGGCCCCCTCCTCAGGCCTCCTTTTTCCCTGGGACCCCATCCCCCAAGGCAGGCCTTTTTTTAAATTTTTTAAATAATTTCTGGGGAGGGGCCGCGTGGCCCCCTCCCGAGCCACTTATGGCCCCAGGGACCCCATCCCCCAGGGCCTGGCCTCTGGTTGGGGACTGTGGGGGTCCCAAACCCCCACAGTCCCGCCGGCTCCCCGTGTCCTAAGGGAGCCGGCATTGCTTTCCACACGGGGAGCAACTAACATGCTGCTCCCCGTGTGGAAAAGCAATTGTCTTTGGATATTGGAGCGAGAGCAGGTTTCCCTGCTCTCTCTTCCAATATCCAAAGCAGCTTGCAATGACAGGACGGGAGCCGCGAGGCTCCCGTCCTGTCATTGCAAACAGCAGTGTCCCGGGTAGGCACCCCGGGACACTGCAGGAGCCGGCCCTGGGGGTGGCAGTCCCCAGGGCCACCACAGGCTCCAGGAGGGGGCCGCGCGGCCCCCTCCCCACATCAGCAAAGCCCCGGGAGGTGGTGGTCCCGGGGCTTCGAGGGTCCAAACGGACCCCCATTTTAATTTGTTAGTGCCCCGGGAGGTGGCGGTCCCGAGGCGAGTGGGAGGCTCGAGCCCCCCACACAGGAAAAAGTGTTAAAAAAGAAGCCCCGGGGAGGTGGTGGTCCCGGGGCTGCGGAGAGGCTCAGAGCCCTCCCGCACCATTTCAAAAGAAAGCCCCGGGGGTGGTGGTCCCCGGGGCTTGGGGAGCCCTTTGAGGCCCCCATACATAAATTTAACCCCCACCATGCCCCCGGGACTTGGGCCACCCGGGGCAAATACTATCGAAGCGCGGGAGACCGCCCTTCGATTTCTTTTTATCGGCAGGATCCGCGCACCCTGAGGGCATCCTGCCGATTTTTTTTTTAAATGCTTTTTTCTGCCCAGGGGGTCCTTGTGGGACCCCCTGAGCAGACCTAGGGGGTCAGTGTGTTTCTACCCTGCCCCCTTTGTGCGCTTTGCGCACTTGTTTCTGTCCCTCGGTTCTACCGAGGGACAAAATGGCTGCCAACATTTCCTGAATCGGAATGTTGACAGCCAATTAGCATGCAGCTCGTGATCGGGACGGTGCGCGCAGGGTGCGCTCAGGGTGCGCGAATCCTCCGTGCCCATAGATATATATGTACTTTTACTTTTGATTTTCTCAGCAACTACTGAACGGATTTACACCATTTAACAAAAGGGTTCTTTCTGAACCAAGAACTACCTCTTTGCCAAATTTGGTGTAATTCCGTTCAGCAGTTCGGGCTGTAGCCGTGTCTAAAGTTTCCTATGGGAAATTGATTTTTTGACTCTTATTTTTTTAATTTCTCCGCAACTACTGAACGGATTTACACAATTTAACAAAAGGGTTCTTTCTGAACCAAGAACTACCTCTTTGCCAAATTTGGTGTAATTCCGTTCAGCAGTTCGGGCTGTAGCCGTGTCTAAAGTTTCCTATGGGAAAATGAATGGGGAAAACACGTTTTGGGACCCCCTTTTTCTCGGCCCCCGCTTGACGAATCACCCTGAGACTTTCAGGGTAGGAGCGGACCGGAGCGGGCCATAAAGTTTGAAAATTTCGCGAAGATTCGTCAACCGACGCAAGAGTTATTTCAAATAGAATGTCGCGGATTTCCTATGGAAAATAGGTCCTAACTATAACTATCTACTGGCGACCGCCAGTAGATAATATATATTCATATATATATATATATAATACATATACACACACACATATATATATATATATATATGTATATATATATATATATTTATATATATATACATATATATTTTTTCCATTACTTGGGGGGGAAATTACAAGAAAAATAATTTCCTGTTCAACATGTACCCTTAGGTCCAGTCTCTCACTCATCCTGAACCTCTCCGACTACTATGGACTCCAAAACACACTTTCCAAACTCTTTCCTCCTTTATCCAATTCCATTCAACTAACAGGTGCCCATGTTCATCACTCATAATAACAAGACACTTCTTTCCTTAAGAAATCTACTTTAATATACCCATCCATTCCCAAACATGTACAGTAAATGCATGAGATCTCAATGAGTACTAAGTTAACACACTTACCACAACTAATCCACAAGCAATTAGTAAATTACTAATCTCCTACCCTGTTACCTCTAACGTTGGGTTTGGGAGTAGCATGCCAAGCACTTAAACTCCAAGTCAGGGGTAGTAAGCGCCATATAAATACAATTTACAATTACAATTACAGTACAGCCCATTTTAATTTATAGTAACTTTCTCTAGACTGAACCATCATTTGTGAACTTGATGGAAATGACATTTTATCTAACTGTCATTGTTCTCCTTCCAGTTTCACACAACATTCCCACCTACTCTTACTGGATGTTGAGCAACAAAAGGTCAGTGGTAGTAGAAGTGACATCCCATGCTCTTTGCCGCTCAATGATATCACAGGGTTGACTCCTTGTCAACCCTAGACCTCGAAACAGACTCCTATTTGGTGCTGATAGCTTAGAGGAAAGGCAAAGAAAGTACAAAATTATAACAGGGCTCTACAGCCTTTTTACGTTTTGCCTCGGAAAACACATGCCCTGTCACTTGCAAGACAATTATTTTACCTACAGAGAGCTTTGAGTCGACCAGAAGCTTTCTATTGATTTGCTTCATCGTCACAATAATTTCTTTGCTTCTCTTTGGTCACTGTGTGCTGGCTTCACTTTCCCTTCGTGTGTTTATCCCTTCCCAGTGTTCTTGTAATTCTTGCGCTTTCAGAGCTACTTTTTTTTTTTTAGGTGCAGCACTCCATAAGAGTGAATGTGTTAATGATGTGTATGCTTATTGAACATCCTTGTGCTGTGTTATCTTGGAAGTGATGCTGTGTTTCAGTAAGGTATTCTGATTTAGGGCCAGTTTTAGGGTGGTGCAACTGGTGCCACCGCACAGGGTGCTCACCTTGAGGGGTGCTGCATTTTAAAAAATTCTTACAGGATCAAAAGCTCTTCCTGGAGAGTTCTTTTTGTGCCCATACATTTTCAGGCAGTAATAAAAATGTCAAGATAACTGATTAATGTACCTACTGGGTTGGAGAGAGATCTGAATTTTATCTAGCAGTTTTGACTCACTCATTATAAAGTGGAAAAGAGGGTTAATTGGCCTGTTGCAAAACACATGTAGCTGACAGGTTACAGAATTGTATTTTATGTAGAAAGCTCAGTGGGTTACTGCTTTTGTCACAGAGATCCTTTTGTTGCTTGTAGTTCGTAAGTTACAGTCCTTCTAATTTAGCACAGTGAGCTATGAACTGACATCAAAGAGCTGCATGCAAACTTCAAAGCATAGCTTTAGAACCTTATATTTTCTCCCCAGTCTTTTTGGCCAAAAAGGGTTTATTTGTGTAGAAATAAATTCTTATTAGACAGGCTTTGCATTTTTCTATTAATCCTATCTCTATACCTGTGAAATCCTATACCCCTTCTTTGACACTAGGGGGCCGATTCCGATGTCGGCCGGAAGGGCACCGAACGATGGTCGGAGCCCTTCCGACCGACTCGGAAGCTGCCGCTCGGATTCCTTTCTGACCGAGCCATTCCGATGGGCTCGGTCGGAAAAGAATCCGACTTCGATTTCCGGATGGCTCACGACGGGTTCGGAGAGCCCGTCAGCCATCCGGAAATCTCTCTGTACTCCCCCGGCTGCCTCTTTGCGACCGAGGGAGTACGATGGCAGTTGTTCACTGCCTTTTCGTGCCGGTCTTTCCGGCACGAAAAGGCAGTCGGTCACTGTCTTTGGGGGCCCCCAGTGGGACCCCCATGGGTGCAAGGTCGCCGAATGGCGGCCTGGAGGCACCTATGGTGCCCCTCTGTTGAACCCTGCACCCGGTGGCAGGCACCTTGGGGTGCCGGCCACAGGGTGCAGGGTTGAACTGCACTCCTGCTTTCTCCAATGCCAGCATGCATTCCGTCCGGAATGCATGCTCCCATTGTGGGAGATACGAGTGCGACCGAACAGGGTTCGGTCGCATCGACTGCCTGGGCCGTAACCGACGACAGCGGGTCGTTCGTTTACGGCTCCGGACCGATGTCGGACAGACAAGAGTCCGTCCGACATCGGAATCGGCCCCTAGGTCTTACATCCAGAGGCAAATCGCCTATAGTAGACTGGGAACAACTCAACTCTTGAGTCGCGTGATTTGATTTTGAACATTGAGCCTTCATCTTCGATTTCATTTGCAACACCATCTGGTGCACAGTAAATCATGCAATTCATCTTATATAGCAAGTCTCTGCCCAATAGGATAACAGAACTCTAATAACTTAACATAATCTAATGACTATTTTCCATTGATCCTATTTTAACACGGACACCTGCTGTAACATGGTTAACAGTTTTTTATTACTGATACCTACAACTTGGACTTCTCTTCCTGAGAGGGGTAGGTTAGGAATTTCCGCAGAATGAGCTGCAGATTGGGTAGCTTCTGTGTCTATCAAGAAAGAAACATGGTGGCCATTGACTTTATCATCTATGTATGGGCCACTTTGGTCTACCTCCAGGACTAATTCAAGTAAGCAATCCTCCTCCCCCATCAGGCATCGTCACTGGGAATTATTTTCTGCTGAAGACTGAGAAAAATCATAACTCAGAATCAATGGATTCTGTTGATACCCTGGATTGTATGGCGTTTTGGTTTTCGCATTTTTCTGCAACACTGGAGCTGTGGGCATATCCATTTGAAACTGTCCTTGACACTGCACATTCTGCAGGGAAGCTGATTGGGCTGGGGCTACTAACTAGTGCTGACTCTGATTTATATATCACCCCCATCAGGGGAAGAAAATCCTTCTGCATTCTGTCTGAATTCTGGCTACATTGCCACTTCCAATACCCCATTTTGCCACAGAAACAGCAAGCAGTGCTCGTCTTTCATAAATCAGTATTTGCAATTATTCCGCAATTGTTTACAACACCTCTTCCACGGCATTGCATAGACACCATCTCATTTCCCATTCTATCTCCATGCACCAAATGCACTCCATTCATTCCAGTAGTATCAGGCGACAGCAACACCCAAATCAGAAACCATCATCTGGTTCTTGCAATGTCTCTAAAACTATTTCATCCGGGCAACCATCAATTTCTCCTTAATCTCTTTCTGCTTCACATCAAACCAATCACTACTGTATTTGGCATACTTCAGGATTTAATCTATTCCCTTAGTTTGCCAGCATGTTACACAATGAAAGCAGATATGAAACCACTAGCACCATCTTTCTCAGGATCTTCAACTCTGCTATGCTTCTTAAAAATTTGCATAAGCCTCTCTTAATAAGCATGCACCACCTCCTTCATCGCTTGTATTGACCTTAAGATATTTGTCCAGTTAATCTCTTTCTCTGGCACCTTCTTTTTCAAATGTTCTCTCACTTCTCTATGCTTGCCAGCCACCTCATCAGACAGAGCATTATTAGTCACAACTCTGGATTGTTCTTCAGCCAGCCAAAGAACAACAATCTCACACTCAGACCACAATTTACTGGAACAGCAATCTCAAACAGTGTATTAAAATCAGTCCAACTAATTTCAAAATTGCTGTTAATTCATGAACCTCCTTATACCACTTCTCGGGCTCCTCTTGCAAATTTGGAAAAAGTGTCATAAATGCATAAACGATACCTCTTGTCCAAAGCACCTGCACATAATTCCCTCCATGTACTTCTCTCAGAAGACACTGTGAAACTGCCTCTAATTCTGAATCGCTAACAGACTCTTCACTTTCTTTTTCCATCTCTGAAGCTTTCTTTTTAGTAGTAACCTTCTTCTTCCACCATTCTCTGCATATCCTCAGATCTCACCAGTCCTTTGTTTTTTCCACTAAATCCTTAATGTGAGCTCGTAAAGTAATTAAATCAAATTCTTTTATCCCATTATAGGTTAAGTCCCTTTTCTCTGCACATTCCTCTTTCTACTGATGTCAACCTCATACCCATCAGCCAATTCTTCAAGCTTATCATGTGCTTCATTTGCACATCTTGCTGCTTCTTTGATCAGGTATCTCATTTCATCTACATTATTTATCAGTAACCTGTTTGTATCAATGGTTCCCTATAAAATGTCCTCATGTTTTAGCCGAACATTAATATCTATAGTTTTGGGACACTCAATAGTACCCAGTGGCAGGCATGTCATTTCAAACTAGAGAGACAACTGTAATACCTTTGCTAGTACTCTGCAAACCTGTCAGTGAATTCTCATGTGGAGCACCCTCTGATACACCTGCAACTGTAAGAGCAATCAATCCCTGTGATTGTACATGTGTACCATCTCCTGCTGCACCCAAATCAGGTACTACGGGATTCTGCCCCTGTCTCTGTATCCCATCAGTGTATGGAGGGGGTCTAGAATTCAAAACATCATTTAAAAGATTATAGGTCTCATTACGATGGCGGCGAGACCGCCACTGACAGGCTGTCGGTGACGGTCTCACCACCATCGGAATCACCTTCTCTGCCTGCCACATTAGGATGGCGGGCGGTATGATGGCGGTCAGAAACACTGACCGCCACACATCCGATGGGCTCCTTGAGCCTGCCGGTGAGATGGAGGGGCTTGTAGTCCCTACAATGGTGGCGGTGCCTACCAGGCACCGCCATAGGGATTACGATGTCCCTTTCCACCCGCCTGTTCATGGTGGTTAATCTGCCATGAACAAGCAGGCGGAAAGGGACTTTGGGGGTCCGTAGACGGCCCCCCTAATCCTTGGCCTTAGGCTGTGGGCACTGGGGGCACCTATAGTGCCCCCCTACATGTCCCTGCATCATGTGGCAGGCACCGCATGGTGCCTGTCAGGTAGTGCAGGGATATGTGTGGTGACCCCTTTTTGTCTTGCGGCGTGTGCTGCAGCCTGAAGCACACGCCGCAATACAAAAAATAGCCATTGCGACCGCCCTGGTGGCAGTCGCATCCTAATGCCTATGGCGGGACCGCCGACATCCTGTCGGGCGGTCCCACCTCCAATAGAATGTCCAACCGCCATCCTAATGACCCCCTATCTTCCTCATCTGAATCTTGTTCTCGTCTCTGCTTCTCTCTGTCAACCTCATTAGCTTTCTTTCTGTCCGTAGTCTCTTTGACTATTGCAGGAAAAAACTCTCATTCCCTCCATCAGACCCTCCTCCAGCATTTCTCTTGTCACGCCCATTTGTTTTATAACCATTGCTTAAAAGAACCCATCATGTGCTTCTTCATTTTTTTCTCTCCTTCTCTGTAGCCATCCGATTCTATTTATTCAAACCTTCAAATTGTATAGGTCTAGGTAGTGGCTTTTTATCATTCATAGTCTGTCTCTGGAAATCTAGCTTTCTAAAGTTAAAAATACCCTCTAAAGAAAACAGTAAATCTTTGTCCCAAGCAATATATTGATGGCATTCAGAAATTCAGGAATACATATAAAACACAATATTTGTCATGATTTCGTATGCAGGAGTGGCCTCTGCATGCAATTTCAGTCCCTCTGTAGCACGTACACTTAGAGCTCTAGGCTTATTCTGAAAGCACCCATTATTTTCACTCAAAACAATACAAAAACTGCACAAAGAAAGCTAGCTAACAACAACCGTCTCAACACAGCTATGCCAAAGGTGTGGTATTTGTAGTTTCTTCACCCTGCTTATCCTCCCTGTTGTCCACTTCCCATGTCCCTCCACCTGCGTGTGGAATGCCCTGCGCAAGGAGCTCTAGAATGTAGAGAGCTCCTTGCTGCCTAGCTACAATGCATCTGGTCAGTTGCTGCTGTGTCACCTGTGGGTAGGACGCTGTTACTTCTCTAACCTGTTAACCAATAAAGGTCATCTTCCACCTTTTCCTGGCTACCTACTTCTTCACACTGGCGACGACGAAGAAGAAGACAGAACCCTACTACTCTACATTCTCCCTGATGAACAAGGAAGCCTGCTTCTTTACATTCTCCAAGCTCGACTTTCCTCCGTTGGATAACCTCACTTCAGCGTCCTAACACAGTTAAGTTCTTTGGAAACAAGAACTTGAAGGTACTTTGTGCACTTGCTTATTGCGCCCCTAACATTTTAATCTCCACGACGCAGCGCTGTTTCTACACACCTCGCATCGGACCCACTTGCTGCGCGCCCCCCCGCTCCTATCAACTAGAGAAACTGGAAGCCGTCATGTCTTCATCCCTTTCTGGCTTTGAATTTGATTAAAGCAGAAATCCTGTAACACGGCGATCGGCATAAAGCGCATCTTTTAAATACCTGCTCGCGCCGTGTTGCCTCCACGCTCCTGCAACGAACTTCCCCTTTGTTATCTCCGTCATCGTGTTTGTATCTGGAACTCCTCACAGCCGACGTCACACGCATTCTGCCTCCTCTTTGCAAGTCTACGCGCTGACGCGCACAGCTATGTTCCCTAGCAACCATCTTGGCATTCTGACTTCGCTTTGCAGGTCTACACGCTGACGCGCACAGCTATAATTTCACGCTGATACGCACAGCCTTTTATTTGCATATTAAATATTCTTCATCCTGCTACAACTTAAAAGTTCTTCGTCAATTTCTTCGTGTGCTGTTTACGCTGGCACACACAGCTCGCATCCTGCCTATTACAATTTAAAAGTTCTTCGTCTTTTCATTTCATAGTGTGCTGTTTACGCTGGCACACACAGCTTAAGATACTTCTATCATTTGAATTGAACCATAGGTTGTGTTGTTCCTCCTACAATTTCGCTTACACGCATAGCTAGATTTAGTACTTGCTATATGTTTTCTTAACATTCTTTTACTGATAGAATGCTGAAGCACACAACTTTTATGTGCTCTTCAATGTTTTCAATTTCTGCACATTATTTAATGTACCTTCTCACACATGCAACATTCATGGTCAACATACTGGTTTAATATTTCATTATTTTTTTTGTTTATCTAAGTTCTTATTCCTTACTGACATCAGTTAAGTAAGCATTTTATACAAACTATGCAAAACGTAACACCCCCACCTTTTTTCCTTTCCAGTCCCGGTGACCCAGTCTTGCGCTGGTCAAAATGGAAGAAAGTGTTTCTCAATTATGCGAGGGTGTGTGGTGTATCCTTAAGTTCTGAAAGAAAATCTGCACTTTTACTACATTGCCTTGGCTCTGAAGGCCAAGATGTATTTGAACACCTTCCTGACCTAACTGATTCCGAATCGGACAATCTCAATGAATTTGAAATTTGCCTCAAAAAATTGGATAAACATTACCTTCCAAAACTTAGCACTATTCTTGAACGCTATCACTTTGGGAAACGCTTACAAAAACCTGATGAGTCTGTTGAAACTTACATCACAGCTCTACGTAAACTTGGTGCAACTTGCAAATTCGATGGATCGCTTGAAGAACGGATACGCGCTCAGTTCATGCTTGGTTGCAACGTCGAGAAAATAAAAGATGAACTGTGGCAAAAAGACGATCCGAAACTTGACGAAGTCATCATTTTAGCCAAAAGAATCGAACATTCCTTGGCTTGCGTAGAGGTGATCAAAAAAGAGAATGGGGTGCATGAGGATAAGGTTCATACCATCTCAAAAAAACCTACTAGACCTGTTTGGAAACAACGTGAACCTGTCTGGAAACCACGCGAACCCTTTAAAACTGCTTTTGATTCAAGATACAAAGACAATGCTGTGATAAAGTGTTACAGATGCGACCTCTTTGGCCATCTTGCCAACGACAAATCGTGTCCTGCTCTCAACTCTAAGTGCCGTAACTGTGGCAAAGTTGGTCACGTTGCTAAACCTTGCAGGGCAAAGCAAACCAAGCCTAAACGTGTCAAAGAAGTGGTCTTGGAAAACGATAGCGATTCTGACTTTGATTATGATGATTTTCATTGTGGTGAGATTGTCACACCTACTGAAAAAAACAAATGCAAAGGTCCAGTTGATGCCGTTTTAGTTAATGATTGCAACATTAGAATGCTCTTCGACTCTGGTGCAAAGATCTCTCTTATTCCGAAAGAATTCTTCGACTTGAAATTACAAGGGAAAGTAAAAATATACAAACCTGACATTAGACCGTTAGCTTACGGGGGCCAACCCATAAAATTATTTGGTTACTTCATTGGCAACATTGAATACAAAGGGAGGTTTGCAGCTGGTAAAATTTATGTATCTTGCAGGGGCGACAGCATAATCAGCTGGTTTCACCAGGCTGATTTGGGTGTATCATTGGTTCCCGGTGCAGGCCCCTGCATCATTCTGAGAGACATTTCGCCACAGAGAGACATTTCGCCACATATTCTTCCATCGAATGTTACTCTAAAAAATAGAGATTCACATGCTGTCTCCTGTGTTGGTGATTCGACCTTGACATTACGATCTGAGTTTAAGGAAGTTTTTAATGAAAAACTGGGTTGTCTTTCCGGTTATGTTCACAAAATCACTCTCAAACCCAATGCAGTCCCTGTCACCTGTAAGGTACGCACTGTTCCCTTGGCCATGAAAGAGCCTATGTGTGCAGAACTAGAGAAATTAAAAAGTGAGGGAATCATTATTGAGACTGAAGCTAGTCAGTGGCTCGCTCCAGTTGTTCTGGCACGCAAGGCCTCTGGCGAGGTACGTCTATGTGTGGACTTGCGTTCTCTCAACCGTGCTGTTGTTGCAGACAGATATCCTCTCCCTAACATCACTGAGATGCTCGCACAGTTGAGAGATGCATGTATTTTTTCCACTCTCGATCTACGTGCAGCATACCACCAGGTTAAAATAGATGAGGACTCCATGGATCTGACAGCGTTCATCACCCCTTTTGGAACCTACAAATTCACACGTCTCCCATTTGGTTTAATTTCGGCAGCCTCAGTATTTCAGAGGGTGATGGAAGACGTTCTGAAGGGGTAGATGGAGTCAAAGTCTATCAAGACGATGTGTTGATTCATGCCACCTCACAAGTTGAACATGATTCAAGGCTGAGGTGTGTGCTCGAACGCTTTCGCTCTAGGGGTCTGACACTCCGTGAGAATAAGTGCAAGTTTAACCTCTCTGAAATAGACTACTTAGGTCATCGTTTGACTTGCAATGGCGTGAGACCTAAAGAACGCCTTGTAAACGCAATAGATGATCTTCCTGTACCTCAATCCAGAGATGAGCTCGTTACTTTCTTGGGTATGGCAGAATACTACAATAAGTTCATACCATGCTTTGCTTCACGAACACATGACCTGAGGTCTCTTCTAAAGAAAGGTGTGAAGTTTTCTTGGTCGCCTCAGTGTCAGTTGGAGTTTGAGGGGATCAAGAAAGCTCTTCGTGCTGCTCCCTCTTTACAAAGTTTTGACACCTCCTCGAGCTCCACACTTATCACTGACGCGAGTTCAAAAGGTTTAGGGGCCGTTCTTAAACAAACGAAGAATGGTAAAGAAGAAACCATCATGTTTTTGTCAAGAGCTCTTGTTGGTCCCGAGCTCCAATACTCTGTAATTGAAAAAGAGGCGTTATGTATCTTTTGGTCCATCAAGAAGCTAAAGAAGTTTCTCTGGGGAAGTTCATTTGTTGTACATTCGGACCACAAGCCCCTTAAAGATTTGTTTTGCAAAAAGGGGCTAGATGCTGTCTCGTCTAGAATTTGCAAGTGGATTATAGCACTTCAAGAATTTGATTTTGTAGTTAAGTACATCCCGGGGTAGACAATAAGGTTGCGGATTGTCTCTCTCGCCTGGTACCTAAACAGTTGGATGGTCTTGCCTCTGAAGACACATGGGAGATAGATAATTTCAATGTGTGTGAGGTTGTTGAAGATGTCGTTTCTGAAGCTGAATGGAGGGATTCCTTGCAAAGTGATCCTGTCTTGCATGAGGTCCGTAAACTAGTTTCTCATGGGTGGACGGGCATCAAAACACTCTCTGAAGGGGCAAGGAAGTTTTGGAATGTAAGAGATGAACTTTCACTCTGAAATGATCTGTTGTGGAGAGGAATACGCCTTGTTCCTCCGTCATCCCTGAGGGAGAAAATTGTTCAGTTAGCACATGATGGACACCAGGGCATCTCGAAGACAAAGGAAAGAGTTCGCTTACATTTTTGGTGGCCAGGTGTTGACATTGTGGTTGAGCGGTTGGTCAGAGACTGTGCTGAGTGTAGAGCTTGCGATAAGATTTGTAAAACCCGGACCCAACCTATGATAATACGTGAATCTCCTACTCGGTGTTGGCAACACGTGGCCCTGGATCTCTTAGGGCCAGTTCATTCCAAGGCAGGGCAACATTATGTTTTGGTCTTAATAGATCTGTACTCTAGGTGGCCTGAGGTGAGGGTCACCCAAACTGTAGAAACAAAAGATGTGGTAAAATTTTTAGAGGATGTATTCTGTAGGGAAGGCCTTCCTGAATCTCTCTTGACAGACAATGGTGCACAACTAGTGTCAAGAGAGATGGAACACTTTCTAGCTAAAAAAGGAATTGTTCATAAACTTTGCTCTCTCTATCACCCAGAATGCAACGGAATGGTTGAAAGATTCAATCGCGTTCTGAAAGAATCTATACAGCTCGCTAAAGAGCAGGGACGTGATTGGAGAGCTGCAATATTTGAAAGAGTGAAGGCTTACCGCTTGACTCCCCACTCCACCACTGAGAAAGTTCCTTTTGAGCTATTTAAAGGGCGCACACCTAACACTCTTTGTTTCAATCATGGATGAGAGGGAAAGGTGGCGACATTGAGATTCTTGAGGATCCTCGATGGAGGGCACTTCAGAATCTCAAGTCAGCTAAAATGAAAGCTAACTTCGATGTGAGGCACGCCGTCTCTCACACCTCAGTTAACTTAGGTGATTTAATGAGAGTACGTTTCCCACAGAAGTCTGGGTGTGCCAAGTTCTCTACCCCTCGTAAGGTTGTCAAGCTTCTCCTTAATGCTGTAAAACTTGACGACGGACGGATCTGGAATTTGAATAGGATAGCTCCTGTACGCCCCCTCAATCCCTCCTATTGCCATACCAACAGTTCTTCTTCTAGATTTACTTCTCCTCTGCGTAGGAGTACTCGTGTATGTAAAGTTCCACTAAGATTGCGTGATTATACTGTTGGCTGAACATTTTGTCTATCTAGCCACCACTTTGTATTGGGGGAAGGTGTGTGGTATTTGTAGTTTCTTCACCCTGCTTATCCTCCCTGTTGTCCACTTCCCATGTCCCTCCACCTGCGTGTGGAATGCCCTGCGCAAGGAGCTCTAGAATGTAGAGAGCTCCTTGCTGCCTAGCTACAATGCATCTGGTCAGTTGCTGCTGTGTCACCTGTGGGTAGGACGCTGTTACTTCTCTAACCTGTTAACCAATAAAGGTCATCTTCCACCTTTTCCTGGCTACCTACTTCTTCACAAAAGGTCAACCTCTCACAGCGTGGCTTTGACAGCAAGCAAACAATGACAGCGTGATTCTGTAGTGACAGCTCACCAATCCCAGTGCAGCGCCACAGCCAACTTACCAAGCACAGAGTAACTTCTCTGTGAATGTGTAAACAATTGCACAATGTTTCTCAATAAACACACTCTAGATAAAACAAAATAAATCTTGCCTACCCAACCTAAATAGGAAAAAATCAGCAAGTTAGAGTAAAACAATTCTTGCAAACAACAAAACCAAGACTAGCTCCTTTGCGGCACTTGTTAATCTCAATTGACAGTAAGGCAGACTCCTGTCTAGCGGTAACCCACTTCTGGCTAGTGTAATTACTCCTGTGCACCCAGAAGAAGAAAACACCAACCCAAACTAATCACACAAAATCCTGGAAAGGAAAACTCGTTAACTCAGAATACCCTATCTGTGTGTATGCAGCATGTCTCAAAGCACACACCTTTATGCAGACAAGTTAAAAAACATCTCGAGATCTTTGATTTTGACTAATCCGATCACCAAACCAACCAATTTAAAATGGAAGCTTTTCTGACGCAAATCACAAATAAGATTATTACATAAAAACCACAGTTATCAAACTGCCAATTGAACCCAGAATCAGTATCACATAACCAAAAGCCTCACACACAGCATAACTATCCATCACAGACCACAAGAAAGGGCTTCAATAACACACCTGAACACTCTCCATAATTAGAATAATTCTGCCCTATTCATGCTAACATTCCAAATAATCCAGGAGCAAGAGCAGCACTGTATTTCAGCATCTTGGAAAAACTCCACCAGGAAAATCCACACTAGAAAATCCACTAAACTAGGGATTTATGTATTGTGACAGAAGAAGGAAAAATCTCTAAAGCAGAAAGGAGGTGCTCTTTTAACTCACAACCATGCTCTGCTACCACAAATATGTGAGCGTTAAGGATCCCAAACCTTTGACGCCCCAAAATTATAGCTCAACAAAATTCCCACAATTTGATGAATCGGAGACTGTGGTAAATCTCAGTTTCATGAGGCAATGTGTTACTGAGTTAAGGCACCTCCCAACACATCAAAATGTTAGATAAGCAGTTATTTACGTAAAGGTCCCACTCAATAACTAAGTTCTAGATCAGCTGAATAGTTAAAGAGTTTTATTACAAAAATTCTAAAATTTGTCAATACCAGGAAGGCTCTCAGCAAATAATCAGAGGAGAACAAAATCAAAATTATTCTAAGTCTAAGTGAGCAGCAATTCAAGAGAGAAGTGGACATTATTCCTAATAGCATAGGAAAGACCTCTAGGTAAGTTTTCTGGCTCAGCCCCCAAAATCAAGTGTTTTTATACATTATTTGCACATATTAAATTAACAGAGCTACAAACTCACTGTGGTGTGATGGAAAAAGGTACTTCTTCAGCAAATCAGAACACAATTCTTAATAAACGTCACATTGCCTTAGAGCCTAAGCACTATCCCACTAAATGAATAATAATTCTCCTCTTTCTATGCTAATGCAATCCAAAGATGGTGGAACAAAGTAGATACATGACATGATCAATAATGTTTTATATGAATAAGGATCAGTGAACCAGCAGTATGATCTTGAATTTATAGTTGCAGTTAGTGACTGAGCTATGAAAAGTTCATAAAGAGCGGAAAAACAATGACAGTGGAAATAACCAAGTACATCTCAGCTTAACTATGTGCTGCAGAAGTTGCGAGGAGAGTTATGGGCGGAAGGGGGGAGGGGTGGAGGAGAAAAGGCACAGGGGAATACATCTCAGATAAAAAGGCTGACAGGCCCTCCTTGAAGCCTAGTTAACAAAGGTGAGGAAATCTCACATCTGGATGCCATAGGAAACTCGATTTTTAGAAACTTGCCCAATATCAATGTATGTATGTAGAATTGAGTGCAAAATCACATTTTGCACATTGTTAATAATGCACAAAAACACAAATGCATAAAAATCTCTCACATTTGTCCCAATTTTAATCCTGTATCTTTTTTCACTAGCTCGTATGGCTTTCCTATTTTCATACCAAAACAACAAAAGTTATTTAGGTTTGCAAAATGGGGCAATTTCAATAACCATGAAGAAAAATCTGTATTTCAGCTTAACCTGTATTTCTTCTCACGTTGAATAAATCAAACAGAGAGTTACTGACCCCACATTCTGTTACATTTGTTTATTCAATTCTCATTTATTTTACATTATTTCTGTCACAGCTTTGCATAAAGTGCACCCTGCATATTTGCAAGAGTTTCAAAACTGCATTACACAACATAAGAGAACATGTATGATATTCCATCTAATACTCAAGTGCGGATATTTTCTCCTCATTTCATGCCACCATGCATTATCCCATTAGGCTCGATCACTTGCGTTCTCTTTTATTTACATGCAGTTCCAAGATTCAAATACATCAAACCACCACCACTTCTCATGTCACCATCAAGTGTCCATACTTTTCTCGTGACTCACGTGTTCACATGGTCCATTACTCATGCATTCTGGACCCATTGTCCATACCCATCTTGGCTACCGATAATGTGAAGCCGTCACCCATTACATCAGTATGGGCAATCGTCTGATGGTGACTAGCAGTCATGTCTATTTATAGGGTGAATCAAGACAAAGGAGACCACGCATAGGGAAACCAGCTCATCATCTCTACGGTCCTACAACACGTGATACTAATTCAAAAATAAATAATGTTCCCATCAAGGAAAATCCACAAAGGGTTGGTCCCACAACTTCTCCAAAACTGCCTCTCCAAGGATGTTACTACTTTAGTATCGTAACATAAATGTACTATTCGGCCATCATCCAAAACAATTCTCTCGACAGTGCTATATCATCAGAGATACTACAACTAGCTCCCACTAGTCTCTTACTTTCTCCTCATAACCTAAATGCTTAAAACCAACAGCTATTGATTGCTCAAAATACAAATATGTTTTTCATATTACTACTTGGGATACCACTACCGAAAATACAGTGGCTCTAGAATATTCCAAATAGAGTAGGATCCTTTCATTTGCCTCTTACATCTCTCAGGTCAAGAACTCTTCTAAGCGATCCTTGTGTGAATGTCTTATAGACCTCTGGCACATGTAGGGCTGAAAACAGAACGAAAAACATGTCTTAAGTAGTCATCTAGCTGTATGCGCTCACATGCAGATGAATATCCGTCTTGAGAAGATTTAAGCATATAGAGATATGCCATTGTTCATTTCAGAATGCCCCTTATTCCAACTCCTAAAACACAGGTTCTCAGCTATCTGTCGCCCCCTATATCACGGAGGTATAATTATTACTATCTTCCTAGGGGTAAATGATATTGCTGTATCTAATATTTCTCCTTCCACACCACACAGCACTAATTCAGCTTACCTTGCACTAGGAACTCCACCAGCTCTCTCCTATCCTCTCCTCGTAGCATGATAAAAAAAAATGGACTGAAGCTCTGGGAGCACCCACACTTGACCCCATGTGGTCCAACATCCTTTACCAGATATCGAGGGTAACCCCTCTGGATCAAATTTTCCTTCAGTTCTTCCACCATTCTTTACATCATCCTCCATTCTGAAGCAATTCCTCCTAATTCTGAGGAATTGTCCAAAAAGGAACTGATTCTTTTTGACAACTGGTATGAAAGCTAGAGGAGTGATGAGGGTGTTTCTAGCATAAGGCTTCTATGTAGGTCTACTTGTAGGCTACCACTTGTGCCTACAATCCAGATATCCAGGAATTCTACTTTCTCCCTGTTTGGTGTTGGCTGTAAGCCTCACGTTTGGATTACTAGTACTAAGTCACATCAAACATTCCTTAAGTGGATCTTCCTTGCCATTCCAGATGAAAAATATATAATCTATGAAACGAGCCCCCTTTCTCACATTCTTAAAAAACAGCTCAATTTAATTGAATATGTGCTTCTCCTCATGTGCATCCATATAGATATTTGCTATGCTAAGGGCGCAAGATGCCCTCATACTGGTTCCTTTCACTTGTTGAAATAGGTCTCCGTCAAATTAAAAAAAATTAATGAAGAGTACGATCTCTAGATATTCCAGAATTAATTTTGTAGGTCTTTCCCCAGAAGTCCTCTCCAATACTTATAGAAACACTTCTATAGCTATTCTTTGGGATATATTAGTATAGAGCTCTTCTACAACTAAAGCTACTAGTATCTCCTGCCTACACTATAAGGTAGATTCTGTTTTTTCTCTATCATGTCCCCAGTGTCTTCAATATAAGATTGAAACGGTTTAACTATAGGGCTCAAAAAGGTATCTATATTTTTGGAGAGGTGTTCCATCACTGCATTAATGGTGCAGATAATCGGACGAAGTGGGGGGTCCTTCTCATTTTTATGTGTCTTAGAGACACCATAAAAGACTGGAATAACCAGATTGGTCTTATCCAGGTATTCACATTTTTGTTTACATCGTCATCCTTTTTCCAGGGCATTAGATGTAATATTGCCAATCTTTTTCCGGTGTGTCATCATACAATATTGGTAGCCTAGGTGGGTATGCATAGTGGGTCCACAATGCATGAACAATGGACCATGTGAACATATGAGAGACATGTGAGGCATGAGAGAAGTAAGGACACTTGACGGTGACATGAGAATTAGTTGTGGTTTGATGTAATGGGAACTTGGCACTGAATGCAAAAAAAAAAGAGTAAGAGTGATCAAGCCTAAGGGGACAATGAGTGGTGGCATGAAATGACGAGGAAATATCAGCACTTGGGTATTAGGCGGAATGTCTTACATGTTCATTTATTTCATGTAATGCAGTTATGCAATTCTTGCTAATATGTATATAGGAAACTATTATTCTGAAATGCAGATAAAATTATGATTTGTTACGTCTGCCCTAACGCTAAGAATGTTTATATTGCATTTAGTAATTGAATGGTCTGGGGAGAAGTGTTGGATAGAAGGGGGTTTGTGATGATCAAGTATTGTTTTTTATATTTTCTCTTTATTCTGTCTTGTATTGCTAAATCTGTTTTTTTATGCAATTTCAAACTTTAAATCATGAAGACATCATAATTAGGTGATTGCATGGTGGACTTTATGCATACATTTGACAAACATACTATAAAAGAAATGAAAATTGAAAAAATATATGTAATAGTATGTGGGGTCGATGACTATCTGTTTGATTTATTTAAAGCAGGAAGAAATACAGGTTACGCTGGAGTATATATTTATTGTTCATGGTTTCTATTTTCAGTGCTTTTGGTTTTCATGAAAATATCTTTCAGTGAATCAGTCTTTTACAAAATAACCTGTTTTGAGTTTTTATTGAGTGTTCCGATCTGTGAACAGGGCACATAGTGTAAGGAGCAGATGCTTTTGCATAAGGGAGTGCAATATATGTTTTTTATTGGTTTCACACGTGTCTGTTGGAAAACTGCTGGCCGTCCCTGCTGCTGTGTCATGATTAAGTCTCGACTGTGACAATGCATGAGTTGCTAGTGCATGCACTGTCACTTGTGAGAGATATTGTTTACTAGAAGGTGCTTAGATCCAGCCCATTGCTTATGATTTGGGGGCTGCATTGTCACTCTCATTTGCTGACTCCTAATTGGGCAGAACATTCCGGCTTCACTTCCACCTCTTTTGTCTGGAGCATCAACCAAGTACTGATTGCTTCATCTTAATTTGGGTCCTTATGCCTCTGGTACTGTGATTGAGGTACTATTTTTCTTTCTAGCTAGTGCAGTCATCTCACCCCCACCCCCTCTTATATGTGTTGCATCTTCCTCCTTCTCTGTTTTCTGTGTTGCTTCTTTCCTCCCACTCCTCACCCTCCCATTGTCCATGTTGCCTCTTCCCTCCCATCCCCCACTCTCCCGTTATCTGTGTCCCCCCCACCCGCCATTAGAAAAAAAGCGATATGACGCGAAAAACACTGCATGTGTCATAGAGCTTTTTTTAGCTTCCCGTTCCCACGTCATGGCACTTAATGTTTTTAACTTTTAGCCATGCTGCACAGCAGTCACGCAGTCCTACAATAGGGCTAAAAGACATTGGCAAAGCAAATAGCTCTCATATAGGTGAACCATATTGTCTCTACCAATGCTTGTTCTCTGTGCTACCCCCCTCCCGCCCCCCCAGTTGAGTACCCTGCAGGGGTTTGGTGATAGCTCATTAATCTGACTTTTTTGGTCGCTAGAAGCTCTGATTTATGGTCCAACAGTTCCAGGAAAACCGTCCCCCTTCCTCACAGGCTCACTTCTCCAAAACAGCCCACGCTCCATTTCATGCCTTCTGCCTCCAGGGAGCAGAGCTCCGACCATCCTGCCGTTGCTTTAATGTCGCTTCAAATGATCGGGTCTGTGCTTCCAGCAAGTACAGCCACGGGAAGCCATAAACCATGGCTTGTGTTTCTCTGGCTCGCAAATCAAATGTGAGCATGAAATCCTTTCCTGCAGTGGCGAAACATGTGATGCCCATGAGAGGGCGAGTTTAGACAAAATGCGTGAGATGTGCAAATTTGAAAACATTTTAACTGTTTATGTGGGCGCTTTTATGTAGAGCAAACATGGTTGAATGTATACAAATAGTGTTTATCAGCAAGAAAGATTGGAGAGCGAGCAAAGTGAGTCACTGTGGTTAAAGCAGGTTTCTACTAATGGGAATGTACAAGTCAGCAAGGAAGCAAAATAATTTTCCAGAATAACACGAATTTCTTGGTATGAATTCATGCAGTGAGCTACTTGAAAGCAAAAATGTCAGGTGCAGAAGAGTAATGTGTAAAGTTATTAGGCAGGAAACCTTACCAGGAAGAGAATAAGTGCAGTGATTGATTAAGGGGAAGGTAGGAGTTAAGAACAAGCACTGCCAATGTCACGCCTATGAGAGAGCTATTGGCTTTTCCATTATTTTTTAGCCATGCTGTACAGCAGGGTGGCTGCTGCGCAGCATGGCTGAAAGCTAAAAAAAAATCACTGTGACGGCCGAGTCATAGTGTTTTTTTTTCTTTCAGCCATGCTGCACAACATCCGCACTGCTGTACAACATAGCTAAAAAACATTGACAAAACCACTAGCTCTGTCGTAGGCAAGACCTATTGGCTTTGCCACTGCTTGTTTACTTTCTGTTCCTGCTGCTTCCTTCATAATGAACCTTTGGGAAAGGGGTAGACTGCTCAGTGTGACGGATACTAAAATCTAAGACCATTGCAGCTATGGCTACTCACAACTACCTCTAATTGGCGTTCATGATGACAACGTGATGAACTCCTTGAAAGCATGGACAACTTGTGAGTGAAGAGGAGTGCTCTTGTGATGGAGTCAGAGACTGGAGAGCAACAGAGAAATGATCACAACACCCAACCAAAACCATTCAGCTATTTCTTAATTGTAGTGAAATCGAGTCTCAAGTACTGGTAGAGATTGCCACATGCAAATTTGCATACTCAAGTTCAACTAAAGCTCAGTGTGTTTGAGCATTAATTGAACATGACACAGCCAATGCTACACTGTGCTTACAAAAAATGCTTCACATGTAGTACTGTCATTTACATATTCACCAAGACCAATTGAAGGTTAATTATGCTTTGGTTTCTAAGCGTGAGTCAACCATGATGAAAATTGAAACAAAAATAGGCATAGAAATACTTTGATGAATGTAATATTAGCTGAGAAAGAGATCCAAATCACCTATATGTACCCTATTTAAAGAAAAAGCAGATAAAGTCATAATGAGGTGGTACCTCGCACCACAGAGGCTAAAAGCCATGTTTGTTCTTCTGACATGTGCTGGAAGAGTTGCAGGGAGAGAGGCACAATGTACACATGTGCTGGTCATTCCCCCTTTCAAGACATTCGGAGAAGGTAAACGCAGACCATCACATGCATTCTACAAACACCGCTACTTCAAGGCCTGTTAGGTCTGGTATTGGGAAGCTGAAGAGAACAAGAGCATTACACTGCTTCAACTCCCTGTGGGAAATGAATGACTCGTGCTAATAGCAGCCAAACTGCCCATTGCACAATTCTGGAAATTACCAGAAACCCCTCGCATTAGCATCCGATGTTCCGAACTGTGATTCATCAGTGCAATGGAACAATTGGCAGTCATAGCAGATAATCGCCTGACAAAGTTTGATACTGCATGCGCACCCTTTCAGTGCCATGTCGATGTGTAAGGCAGAAGGAACATCAATCGTATTTACATGCCCAGTGTCCTGTATAAATGAGAGTTACACACATTTCGGGAACTTTTCTCGAAGGGAACTCGCACACTTATGTTTACAGAAAGTTCTGCACTTCTAGAGATAATTTCCCCGAGTGAGTCAATGAAAACCTACCTGTTTGGAAGCAACAAAAAAAAAAAACTAGGATCATATGAAGCATTGAAGTTTAACAGATTCTGGAATTAAAGGATATTGTACTGAGCTAATGACTTGCACGAATTTCTGCGGAATAATATTCATTTGATTTTGGACCGGTTTGCAAGTTGGGTTTGAGAAAGGTTTCGGAACGTGCATTTTTTCACTGAAGGCCAGTAGCCTGGGGGCAGATTTACAAGCCCCTTACGCCACTTTTGCGCCGCCGTTGCATCACTTTTGTGATGCAGCGGCGGCGCAAATCATGCGCCATGCTGCGGGGGATTTACAACGTGACGCATCTAGGGAGATGCGTCACGTTGTAAAGCTCTGCGCCACATGAAACCTGCGTCAGGTTTCATGTGGGCGTGCCGACGCAGGGGGCGTTCCTGCGCAAGTAAGCCCCGTAAAGTGACGCAGTGAAATCTACAAGATTTCACGGAGTCACTTTACGTCCCTGTTGCATCAAATCCTTACGCCTGCTTCAAGCAGGCGTAAGGAGTGACGCAGCATGTTAGGTATAGGGCACCCCTGAGCAGTACTGGAGTTACGTCGCACTTGCGACACGACTCCAGTACTGCGCCACCCTTCCGCCGACAGATGCGTCACGCATCAGTTTATCCTTGCATCTGTGGTGGCGCAAGGGTAAACTTGCGTCACGCATCTTCCCTGGCGCATCCCTGCTGATTTGCAGGGATGCGCCAGGGAACGTAAATCTGCCCCCTGGTGTTTTGCCCTCTGCACACAGCACGCCATTTCGTATGGAAAGGGACGCAAATCGGATTTACTTATACAGTGTCAAGTGTTCGATATATGCGCCATCTTTTTCTCTTGCTCACCAATTTGTAGATTCTAAATTCTAAATGACAGTTAAATCACCCCCGCCCGAAAACTAACATCGAGGAAGCCCTCTTGTTTAGTTAATCTGTAGTGTATCAAAACCACTGAAAGAGAGTTTACTGGAAGAACCCAATACATCAAAAGAGTTGAAACAGAACTGATGCAATAGAGTGGTTTACAATGCTGCATATGTTATTTCGAGGACATTATTTGTGATGTGTGTAAGGGCGATCCTGCCATTAAATGATCGTTTATTTTTTTTTCTTCTTTACTTTTGTTGCATTCATCGAATAAAACACGATAAAGAGAATTATACAAAAATCACAGTGCTCGACCCTTAGCACTCATCTAGTTTGAACATTTAAACCGGGTTTCTATTGAAGCTCAGCTACCTATGAATATACAGACTGGGGGGCTTAGTTACAAGCCCCTTGCGCCCAGGTACGTCACTTTTTCCCATATTAAAAGTGACACACCTGCGGCCAAGGGGTTTGTAAATCCCCCCACAGGTTTAATCTCATTGGCATGCCAGCGTAAACAGATGTTAGTGAGTGAAAGGTAAACCAGGACACCCAAAGCTCCTAAGGCAGAAGTGGTCAGCCAACAAGGCCAATATCTATGTGATGGAGCAAGGACTCACAAATGAGACTTGCTCGAATACAATCTCCTCATAGTATTAATTTATTAATCTTGTATTGTGTATACTAACGTTGCATACACTACATGACTAGCAAGGAAGCTTGCCTATGTGTTCTAACTAACAAGTAAAGCTTGTCTTTTTCTAAAATGGCCGCTAAAGCGCGGGAACCTTACTGCGCATGTCACATCCATATCACATGGTGTGACGTCTTTCTTTGCTTGGTGGGAAATTTCTGCTTCTGCGCAGTGTGCTTTAAAATGGCTGCTTGATGTTTTCACATGCTTCAGCTTGCTCTTGTGTTATTATTAATTTGTCGTTTTCTTAACGCTACTAATGCGGGATAGATTTATAAGTAAATGGTGATAGAGTAGAAAGAGTGGGTATACAGTGAAACATATTATTTGTGATTTTAATATTTTCTTCTTTGACTTTTATTAGTTTGTAAACTTGGGCCTGGGGTTGGTGATCTGAAACTCGAGAGACAATGATTCTGCGCATGTGTCCTGTTTGGCTGCCAAAGAATAAAAATGAAGTCAACCTGGACGTCGTCCAAGGCCATGACCTGATGGCCGAAGCTGCTGTGCTCTTGCCTTTCCTGTTGAAAATTGAAACTTTGTATATGAAGAATATATAACATTTGTTGTGAGACGGGTGGGAAATAAAGCAAATGTATTAAATTGGATGGGCGGTAGTTTAAAGACAATGGGCTTCAGAATTCGAACCAAATCAATATGGTGTGAGGATCAACCCCCTGTCCCTGTCCAATCAGAAGTAGTGGTCCCATATTTTGACAACATTAAGGGGCGGTACATGGGCGTAGAAGGGTATAATAGATATAGAATTAGTTAATTAGGTAGAGCTTACTCTCAGAACGCACAGAAGAGCTCCAGACCGCCAAGCTGATCGATTGCAGACTGAATCCCTGTCCAGAAGAGGTCCTGAGGAGGGGGCGGCGGAGTCCATTAGACGGGAGACACGGGAGAATCGAGGAGAAGCCGAGTATCAGAGAGGGGAACGACGCAGGCGTCGTTGTAGAGAGGTCACCGGTCCTGTCCTGAACCTGGAGGAGGTCTTTGCTCTTCATCCTTCCTGGGTCCTATTCTTTCCAACTCCTTGGCCAAGGGGTTTGGTTCTCACACTTAGGTAAATATAAATGCAACCTGAGTTGCGCTGCTGTCTCTATCTTCTCCTTTCTGAGGGACCGTCATTAATCAAAATTATTATTCTATGCTTCATCCGTGATATGTGATTAAGTACCATGTGGTTCTGTAATTTACTCTGCTAAAACTTTACATAAACATTTTAAAACTTCCTGACTCAGTGGTTATTTCAGGATTATGTACTATATTGAATGTCACTCATTTTAAACTTCCCAATTAGCAAAGGATTCATTGGTAAGTCATTACTCTTCAATCGGAAGGTAATTGGTAGCAGGGATTTTGATAAAGAGTACAACTGATAACCCCAGCGTAAGTATTAGCGTAGTATGAATGTATGGGCCCAAGTGAGTTTCTAGTGTATGAATGCTGTTTGCTAATATCGCACTGGATCATATGTGAAGAGGTCTGCTTGACACAATGTATAATAGTCAAGAAATCAATAACATGATGCTGAAGGTACTTAAAAGAAATAGAAATAGTTCTTTAAGCAATTAACATAAAGCTGCACACTATAAAAAATAGACAGGGAATAAGGCCAGGTTCCAGTAGACTTAGCCATCTGTAAGATATGGGGTATGAAGCTAAATAGATTAAAGGAAAAAAGAAAAAAACTTGTGATAATGGACGGTGAGCAAAACTCTGTTCTGCTTTGGCATTTGTTGCTTCTTTTCTGCAAAACATCACAGTTCTCTCCATGGTGCCACAAGAAGGTGTTTTTTCACCTCTTGGAGATCCCTTACATTCAGGGACCCTTGGGTGTGTCAGAGTTTAAACAATTGCTAGTTTACACAGGGCTTAATTTCTCACACACGCCATGGTGGAGCTGGCTGACCCAGGGAAAAAGAGGACGATTAGGGGCATGGTTCTAAGATTCTAAAGCGGCCTCCCCAGTGGGATCTCTGTAATTGTTGATACAGATGGTCTTCAGCATGAGGGTGAATGGGGCAGGACTTTTTTTTAATGATTTTGCACAACTCAACTCAGTGACCATCTGTAGATCCTACAAGGAATGCTGGACGGTTCCTAGGGACCAACACTTATTTTTTAACCTTGCTAAGTGAGAGAGGTACCAGGACTGCATAGAGCACACAATGCACAAGATCCTTGTGTGAATAAATACTTCAAGCATGTCCTAACTAGCCAACTAATATCCCTTAAAACACCCATGTGACCGCAATGCACACACAATCTATGACCCACTGGAATGGGTCCCATATCTGCTGTATAACCTCAACCTACCAGTGTGTTGGGTAAGAGATAAAAAAGCATTGCCAAGTCCTGAACATTGCGCACCTGAGGTTCTTCAGTAAGTTAGCAGATGCTTTTGGATGGAGAATATGCTGCAAAGGACCACTTTCTCTATAGGCAAACTCTGGTTAGAATATTGAAACAAAAGAAAAGGGGTTACAGAGCCGGAGGAAGAGGTAGGGTTCAAATTCAAACTAGAAAAATGACCGCCTTTGTTAACAGGAAAGGGCGAGGAGAGAGTAAAATCCTCATTATAGGACCTGATATTTTGCCTGTCTTTCACCTAGGTTGACAGCAAGAGGATAACAGAATACTATGCTCTTAATAACCAAAAAGATTTCAGGAGAAGTAGGATAGAAACTAAAACTTTGAAAACATCTTCTGCCCTTGGGTGACTCGAATCCAAAGCAAGTTAAGAAATAAATTACCAAAGAGAACTTATAAGGGAACCTAAGAAATAGATCTCTGTCAAATGAACTTATTAGAAAACAAAAAAATCCCAAACCAATTTAGAAAAAGAGGGTAATTTTTAATAAATTAAATGACACCAAAATCATGAAAATCAAATTAGAGGAACTGGAGATATACATTTTTAGAGTTTTAGGTAAAAACAGTACCAAAAGGCACAAAGCACCAACTGTGGATATCTAGTCGCACTGGACCAGACAAAGTCACAAGGTCAGGCTGACCACGAGGGAGCTCAGGCGGATACAGGACCAAGTTTGGCCTGGCTGGGAATTGCACCTTATGTTCTTGAGACAAGGTCAGTGGGTGTTGCTTTTGGTTTTGTTGAAGCCTTCAGGTGTACACAAGGCTTTGTAGGCTTTGTGTTGCTTGGCGTCAGATCCGATGAAGCCTTCAGGTAGGAATTGCACACCTCTGTGGGACTCGGCATCTCTCTGTGTTGGATCTGGTAATGCTTTTGGGCAGGGTTTGGGGGGTGTGGCTCTGCAATGATTCACATTGCTCATTGTTGGATTCAGTGAAGCCTCTGGCTCGGATCTGCACAGCTTTGCGGGGGCCTGCTTTGCCTCACTTCGGATCTGATGAAACTCTCACTTAGACTGGTAGTGCTGCTCTCTGATGCCAGCCAAGGGTCCAGGATCTGGAGGGCCCCTTTTGGGGGACAGGACTCACTACAGCAGAGGCTAGCAGCAGGCCCTAGGCTGTCTAGGCGGGTTCAGTTGTTGTTGGTCAGCTGTGCAGTTGCAGGGCAGACCTCTGGAAGCTTTTTGTGTCAATGTAACTCAAACAGGAGGTCAACCAATTTTCCCTTGGAGTCACCCTGGATAGCCTGGGATCAATGCAAGTTCCTTCTTCAGTAAGCAAGGCAGTCCTTCCAGCAGCAGGACATTCCTTCTGGCAGCAGGGCAGTCCTTCCACTGAATCTTCCACAGGTCCAGGAGTGTTCTGAGAGATTCTGAATGTCCCATTTTTATGCCTGGTGCCAACTTTTGTGTGGGGGAATTCACTGACCTATCCCCAAAACTGGCTCCGGTCAGTTCTTCCCCTTCTCCTGCCTCCAAACTGTCTAGGGTGACAAAGGCAGGGACAGGCCTGGAGTCAGGGTCCTTTGTGTGTCCTGCAGGCAGAGCCCTTTGAAGTGTAATAAGGGCAGGGAAAAGTTACTCCCCAGCCATCCTGTCAGGAAGATCTACACCTCTCACACCTAGGCTTCCTTTGTCCCACTTTCTGGAAGCAATACACAACCCTCAATAGCAGAGCCATTCACAGTCATGTGACCCAGGACACTGGCAAGAAGGCACAGTTGGTTTGGGCAGAAAAATGCTAACTTTCTAAAAGTATATTATCAATATTTGGGCAACCCAATCTACCCTTGTGGGCTTGAGTAACAGAAATTATCAGGAAAAGATGCCAACAAGGGATTTCACTTAAAGAGCAATTTCAGCACTACTGTGGGATGCCCTAATCGGGACATCATAAATTCATTATCCTAAAAATATATTCAATAAAGTCAACAAGGAATACATCTCAACAAAACCAGAACAAAGACCCTTTGATAAGCAGATCAATCCAAAGCATTTGCTGATCTTGCTGCGTAATCTCCACTTTTTGAGAGGACGCTATGCAGGATCGGTGATATTACACGGCGGCATATGCAGTTTATAATTTATCTCTAGAACGACGTGACACTTTGCACTCTGGATAGGACAACGTGCTGAGTAATCAGCCAGCGCATTTAGGGTCCTGTTCTCTTTAGGCAGCAAGATCAGCAAATGTTTTGGATTGATCTGCTTATCAAAGGGTCTTTGTTCTTCTAGATGGATAACATCAAAGACCGAAACGTTGACGCATCAACCCATTTTCTGTGTAGCTAATGTTAAAAAATGCTTTGTTCATGGAAATCTAGGTTCTATGTATAGGCCAATTTACCTCACAGATAATTTATGAAATGGGTTATAGTACATTGTTGATTAGGACAAATTATTTGATGTGACTTTGCTTCTCTGTCATCAATGTACGAGATAAGCTTGAACCCTTAACTACGTATTGCTGATTACAAATACACAATACAAGAAATACACCCGATTTTGTTGAGATTTATTCCTTATTGACTTTATTGAATATACTTTTAGGATAATTAATTTCTGATGTCACGATTGGGACATCCAACAGTAGTGCTGAAATTTAATGCAATTGCTCTTTAAGCGAAATCCCTTCTAGGCATCTTTACCTGATAACTTTCTAAAAGTGGCATTTTTGTAATTGTAACTTACAATCTGACTTCACCATTAAAGAGGACTTTAAATTGCCATAATCTGAGTGTAAACATCATTTCTTTATCTGCTCCCAATCTGAAGTTAGCACTAATTAAATGTAGTAAGGTTAAACTAGTGTTAGTCTATAGGAGAGATAGGCCTTACAATAGTAAAAAATGACTTTGAGAGGTTTTCACTATCAGGACATGTAAAACTTAAACCCACACGTCCTACTTTTTAAATGCCATGCATCCTTCCCTATGAGCCTTTATGGCCTACCTTAGGGGTGACTTATAAGTATTAACAAGCATTGGCATAGCCAATAGGTCTCGCCTTTGGGACCTTATAAGTGTTTGTTAAGCTGTTAAGATGAGATCTTGTTTCATAACTATAAAGTAACCATATGACGCGTACGCTCGCTGGTCAAGTATTTTTTTACGGTAACTACTATCTTTTGCAATTTAATAGAAAAGGCAAGTATTCTTAGCATTCTTTGTTAATAGTGAAGAAGGGCATTTACTGATGAAAGGTGGGAGAATTGCGGCGCTCACTGACTTACACAGAATAGAGAAACATTGGGGTCGATTCCGATTCGGGCCGGATATTTCTCCGACCGAGCCGGACCCGGAGAGATTTCCGACCGAATCGGACCCGTGCAGTCCGACCGAACGAGTACGATGCGTCCGTATGTTATCGGACTCGAGTCGGTCGGACTCCCATTGAAGTCAATGGGAGCCGGTCGTACAACGCGTACGCGGGCTCCCATTGACTCAATGGGTGCGAGTCGGACAAGTGCGCCCCTACAGCGGGTACGCGGCGAAGCGACTCGCGCCGTACACGCACTAGGTAGGGGGACCCATGGGTCCCCCTTGTGTGCGACTCGCGCGGCTACGCGTACAGGGGGTCCGACACGGACCCCCAAAGTACGGCTCCGACAGCTCTTTCGAGCCGGAGTGCGCGGCTCGGTCGGACTGCTCGCGGCGCGCATCGTACTTACCCGGCCGGGGAACGTCTCCATTGCGCGGTGCGAGTCGGAGTCCGAGCGAGTCGGTCGGAGCGGTTCGAGCCGGGAGCGAGTCGGTCGGAGCGGTCGGGACGCCCGGACGAGTCGGTCGGCGACCCGCATCGTACTCGCTCGGCCGGACCCGCGTACGGTTCGGTCGGGAAACAGGGCTCGAATCGGATCCGGTAAAGCCGAATCCGATTCGGAGCCCTACCGGCCGAGATCGGAATCGGCCCCATTGTGAGAGAACTCTGCAAAAATGCTATGAAATAACCAATTACTTTTTTTGTTTTGTTTTTAAGTCGCGCCCTTTTCTTTTGACAGCTGTCATGACCGCACGGCGCAGTGAAATGTGGAAACAGTTCTCTGTGCTAAGACCCCGCTGCCTGTCAGCTGGATTCACTCCACATTGACGGCACCGCCTTCATTTTGTGTCCGGCTGGCGGAACAGCCGCCACCAGATGGAGCTGCGTCTAATACCGCGCAGCCCATGCACAGGGTTGGGGATAACTCAGAAAGAAAAGCGACGCCCGCGCCCGGCAGCCATCTTGAAATGGGGCACAAATCTACTGAGTACGGGGAAAAAATTGCAAAAAACACTAAATAGGGGGATCTACTTCGTCAATAAAAAAAGAAAACAAGTCAAATCTCCCGTGGTGATGAAAACTTACCTCTCACAAAAAGACGTTAAAAGCCAACGTAGTACGCATTTTAAGTAACAATCCCATTTGCCATTTAATTCGGCTGCCCCCTACAAATCGCGCGCGCCTCATTTCGTAATCACAGCTGAAGGGGTGTTGCATCTGTTTACTTCATAAGCAATAGAAATTACAGGTACACCGCCCTCCCTTTCTCTGAGTAGGTAAACCCCATACACAAGTAACTGCGGCAGGGGCAAGCGTTATAAACGCACATACTAGTATAATAACCCTTTACCTTAATCGCGACTTGTGCACAAGAAACTTTCCGTACTGATTTCAGTTCAATGCGCAAGTACTTCAACGCACGGTTTCAATTTGGCCGCCAAGTCTGCAGATGACAGTGTCCACCAAGACGACGCCATTGGCAGCCCGCTCACACACAGCATTTTGAAGGAAGTGCAACGAGAGCACCGCTCGGCAAGTAACTGGCTTTTCCTAACAACATAAGCACAGATGCCAACACCAATAAAGCAAAGTGCATTGCCAGAACTGAATTCAAATATCTGCCAGTACAATGTAATGAGCGATGTTAACGCACGTGAACGTGTCAAAACCTAACTGCAATGTCAGGAGGAAAAAAAACGTTTTAAATGAATTAGTTGAACGATGTATTCGGACCATCCTGTACGACTGGAGATGTCTACAAAAAGCTGCACTCGTGCCCGCCGCTGCACGCGAAAGTGAAAGCTAATTAGAAACCTGATCCAGAACAGATGGCACCCTGCACGCTCCCGAGACCCCTAGGCCATGGGAGTGAAAGTTTTCAGGAAAGGCGGGACATGCACCCGTCTTTGGCCATTTGCGTGCTTTCAATTATTGAAAGCCACACGCAAAGGCCAATGGGATGTGTGGGAGGAGGTACACTCACACGGAGAAGGCTCTTGGAAGTCTGAAGTGATTCCAAGAGCCCTCTCCTAGAGCAGTGCATGCCCGCTGCGCTAGGTGAGACCTAAAAAGGAGGTTTTGGGTCTTGAAAATGGTTTATCTTGCCAGGTCGAAATGGCAGTTTAATACTGCACTACAGGCTGCAGTGGCAGGCCTGAGACATGTTTTAAAAACCTGCTTGGGTGGGTGGAACAACAAGTACTTCTGACCACTAGTAGCGTTTAGTTTACAGGTCCTGGGTACGTGTAGTACCATATACTAGGGACTTGCAATTAAATTAAATATACCAATCAGGTGTTGGCTAATGTTATCATGCTTAGAACGAAGTGCACAGGCACTTTACCACTGGTTAGCACAGAAAAAGTGCGACAATTCCTAAAAGCCAACAAAAACGAGTTCAGTAAAGGAAGGCAGAGGAAGGCAAAAATCTGGGGTGACCCTGCAGAAAGGGGCCAGGTCCAACACATTCCAACTTATACTTTATAAAGGTAGCACTCAAGTTACACTTACGTTTAATCATTTACTTTACCAGATTGTGATCATTGTTGCTCAATATGGATATGTAAGGGCAGAGGTGGATTAGTCGACATACACTGCGGAAAGGCACTGATGAGAATGGATTTGAAGGCTTTTTCAGCATGCTGGCAGACGGCCACCATTAGGACAGGTGCAACAGGTTCTCTTGCCACTGCAGCAATCTGCCCAAGCAAACTGCATTTCATTTTATCAAGCAATTGTACCTCAGGCAGACAGGCAGGTGGCTGAGCGGCACAAAAGCAAGCTGCTGTTCTTCAGCTGAACAATGTTGTCACCACAGCCCTAAGCAGCTCAGGATATGCCCATGTTGTTTATTCAATGTTAGGTGCTGAGGGAAATGCTGAGATTGTTCTTTAACCAACGTTGAAGGAGTAGTGTGAAATGCCAGTTAGTTACGAGAATATTTCAGTCAGTTTAACAACAGTTTATTGCATCAGCCCACACATTAATACCTAAGTTATGCTTGAAAAATGAGACTTTGAGTTCGATAAGGAGACCTACTGACTGGATTTTATGTTACAAACATTAAAGAGCACACTAACACTGTGTGCACCGGGTTTGTAATTTCATGTCTTTGTGACAAAATGTATCTGTGATCAGGTTTTAGAGGCATTAACCTGAGCCATTAGACTCTGGGTCATTAAACACCACTAGATCACCCTACTAAAATCATTGATATGATATTTTCCTCCACATAAAACAGACTATGGAAAGTGACTGTGTTCCCAAAGACTTCCTTTCCCTCATGAAAATTTCACTCCATCATTTTCAAAGTTGAGGAGATTCCTAAGTCATGATCTGTTTCCACAAGACACCAAGAGAAGAAGCTTTAAAGCCATTATTAAAATGGAGAATACAAATTGAAAATTATACAAGGACCACAATGCCTTAGTGCAGTCACTGTGGGTTTCACCAAGACCCATTTTCAATGCATCAGCATGTGTAAATGTGCTTATTAAAATGAGGGTATAGTCAAAAGAATGACTGTCTCAGCTGACACAAATACTGGCTTCCTCCTCCCAGAGATAGAAAAAACTCTTGGAAAACTGATTGTGTTAGTAGGTACAAAAATATATCTCATAAGCACACTCCAAATATGAGTTGAAAAATTAATAAATTCTTGTAATAGAGGTGCATTACCCATGTTACCCAACACACCAGTAGTAGAAACCCAATACACTTGTTTCTATGCTTGGGGTCATTGATCCAATTTCTCAGGCCCGAGACTAATGTTTGCATGATGGTCCTGGGCTGTGAAACCTAGCAATGGCTGCCCTACCCTAAATAGGGCGGAGCAACCGTTGCTATCACCTGAGGGCCTGTTGCAGACTTACCCTCAGGTCAGAAATTTCAGACAGAAGAGCCAGGTGAGGCTCCACCATCAGGACCTCAGAGTTTTCCCCTGATCGAAAAAAGGTGGTGGTTCTGTGAGTTTGAGATACAGGAGAATTGCTGATTTATGATGTGCTCTTGCTCTGTCAAAATTTAAATGAAGATTCTTACAGCCTAGCTGAAGAAGGAAGGTCTTTTGAAAAGATCAATATTTCTTGGATATTTAAATGGAGAATTATAAAGAGGGATTTTGCATAACTGCAATCAAAAACAAGCCTTGGCAAAGCTAATAGGTCTCACCTAAGCAAGAGATATTGGCTTTGCCAATGTCTTTTAGCCATGTTGTACAGCAGCGTCATGTGCTTCATGACTAAAAGTAAAGTGAGAAAAAAAGTGCTATGACGTGGCCAGTGCTGGTGCCACGTCATATCGTTTTTTGGTGGGTCGGACGAGCAAGCAAGGATGGGGGAAGGATGTGGGGGATATGGGCAAGCAACAACGATGGGGAGGGGTGAGAGACGGGGTCAGCAGCATTGGGAAGGAGTGGATGGGAGGGTAAGAAGCAAAATGGATAAGGGGTGGATGCGAGGTGTAAGAAGCAACACCGAGAAAGGGTGGGTGGGAGGGAGAAGAAGCTCCATGAAGAAGGAGGTGAAAGGGGAAGAAGAAATAGTACCTCAAACACAGCGCAATCAGCGAGTGGGCACTAACCAAGAGGAAACAATCTGTGCTTGGTCCATGCTCCACAGAAAGAAAAGGAAGTGACGTGCTGTCCAATTAGGAGACAACAAAGAAGAGTGGTAATGAAGCCAACAAATGGTAAGCAATGGGCTGGCTCCAAGCCCTTTATTGTAAAAATGACTTCTCACAGTGACAACGCATACGCTGTCAGCAGATGAGACCTAAAAATAAAACACAATTATTTATTACATCAGCTTACAACCATTATATGCTAAACACTACTCAGCCCAAGATACTACTAGTAGAGAAAATGAAAAAGAATGTTCTGGAAATTTTAAAAAACGGTAATCACAAGGGAAACATTGGGCATACATTGCAATATATTATATTATGCAGATTTGTCGAACGCACTATCACCCAAGTGGGCATCCTGGTGCTGAGCAGTTGTAAGTCTAGCGGATTCTAGGGCCTGGTGGGACTACTTGAATAGCCAGGTCCTTAGCTTCTTGTGGAAGTGAGAAAGAGGCCCTTATCTACAGCGGCAGGTCATTCCACACTTTAAGCGTGATCTAGGAGAAGGCTCAACAGCCGGATCTGGTTTTCTGTAGGTGCGGGATTTGAGTAAGCAGGAGTCCAGACGAGAGAAGGTGTCTGGAAGGATTGTGAAAGCAGATGCGATTGTTGAGGTATGCTGGGCCAGTGTTATATAGTGCCTTGAATGTGTGAGTGAGGAGTTTGAATTGTGCTTATTTGTGAATGGGGGGCAAGTGGAGCTCATTCATGTGTGGTGTGATGTGAGTACAGCAAGGTAGGTTGAGAATAAGTCTAGCTGCCGAATTCTGAATGGTCTGCAGCCTTCTGGTGATTTTTTTGTTGATCTCAGCATAGACGGTGCTCCCATAGTCTAGCATACTAATGACCAGGGCGCATGTGACAGCTTTCCAGGTGCTGAATGGGAACCATTTGAAAGTCTTTTTCAGCATCTTCAGGGTATGGCAGCATGGGGCAGTGATGGCATTGACTTGGGAGGTCATGTTGAGTTTGCAGTCGGTGATGATCCCGAGGCTCTTGGCGTTGCCAGTCCTAGCTCTGTTGGCCACTGGGTGGACTCCCGTGGTGATGTGCTCTTTCTAAAGATCACAATTTACGTCTTGATGGTGTTTAGCTTTAGACAGTTGGTCTTCATCCAGTGGGTGATTTCAGACATGCAGGCATTGATCTTGGTCCAGGTACTCAGCGTCTTGTCTGTGACGGATAGAATGAGTTGTGTGTCATCAGCCTAGGAGAGGATATTGATGTTGTGAAAGCAGATGATGCTGCTAGAGGGATTGTGTATGCATTGAAGAGGGTCAGGCTCAGTGGGTTTCCTTGCAGAACTCCGCAGATAAGGTCGCGGGTGTCGAAAGTGTATGGTACCAAGCTGACTGACTGGGTCCTTCCAGTCAAGAAAGAGCAGATCCATCTGAGCATGTGTTCTTGGATTCCAATGTTGTTTAGTCATTGGATGAGGATGGTCTGGGAGACTGTGTCAAATGCAGGGGAGAGGTCCAGGCAGATGAGTGCCACCGCGTCTCCTTTGTCCAGAGTCAATGTGGATCCGTGGCAGCGATGAGGGCTTGTTTCCATGCTGGGATTGGGTCTTAAGCCAGACTGAGTCATGTAGAGGAGTTGGTGGTCATTGAGGTATTTGTTAAGGTGCCTGTTAATGATTTTCAATAAGACATTTGCAGGGAATGGTAGCAGGGAGATCGGTCTGTAGTTGGAGAGTGCTGTAGGGTTTCTTCAGCAATGAGAGGACGGTTGCACATTTCCAAGCATCTGGGAAGGTCGCAGAAAAGTTGGAGGCATTAAGAATAGGCATGAGCATGGCACTGGTAGGTTGCAGTCCTCTGGAATAGGTGTGGTGGGGGCAGGAGTCCAATAACGCCCCTGAGTAGATGGAATTCATGATGGCGGCAGTTTCTTTTGAGGTGATGAAGGGCCATGGGGTTAACATTAGTTCTTTGGATAAGATTGGGAGGTGTTTGGCGAGGTCATTTGGGTCCAGTTATAGGCTGAAGAGCCTGTAAATTATGATGATGTTATTGCTAAGAATTGAGAGCGATTGTTGCTGAGGTCCTACGAGGGGGTGATTGAGTTGGAGGTGGCCAATGGTGAGGGGAAATCTTTCCTAACTGCAAGATTTCTTTTCTTCTGTTGAGACTTGTATTGATGCCGTTCGCTAGAGCTGCGCGTTTAGTTGTCTGGATAATTTAGCGGTAGCGTCTTAGGGCAGATTAAACATTGATCCCGTCTGCATTGCCCTGTTTCATTCTGCATTTGCACTCCAGTTGCTTGCAGTGGCATTTCATCAGTCCTGAGTTCCTCTGTGTCCCAACAGCCTGGGGTCTGGCTCTGGTATTACTGTGTTTGAGGGGAGTCATGGAGACAGCGCAGGATGTAATCCAATTTTTGAAATTCTTGAAGGCTTTGGGGAGCCTGTTGCTGTGTTCATGTTGGTGGGTGTTGAGAGCGGTGTTCCAGTTCTTGTCAATGATGCTGTTCCAGTTTCAGCAGACTGGTCTGGTGGTCGGGTGTATGCGTTGGACTGAGATGGAGATGCTGAACTTGATGAGGTCATGGGCTGTCCAGGGCACTGGTGTGGGCGCGTTGACTCGGATATTGTTGAACTTGGTGAAAATAGTGTCCAAAAGTTGTCCGGTGACGTGGATCGGTCCCTTTACTCGTTGGTGAGGTCCAAGCTTCTAGGGTCTTCAATGAGTGCTCTTGAGTTAAAGCCAGTGTGGTCTTGCAGATGGAAGTTCACGCTCCAAGTAGGATGTAATTGCTAGCATCTAGGGCGAGTGGTGCAACAAAATCTGTGATGGTGTTGGCGAAGCTGGGGCATAATCCTGGTCATCTGTAGATGAGAGTGTTACTTTGAGTGAAGTTGGCTTTGACATGGAGCTTGAATAACAGGTGTAAAATGTTGGAAAATGACGTGTCTGTGGTGCAGCTGATGGTGTTCTTGTGGATTTTGGCTATTCTGCCTCTGGGCTTGTGAAGTCTGTCTTTCCTGGCAATCTTGTAGCCGGGGTGCGGGGTGGGGTGGTGGCTGTGGCAATTTCAGGTGCTTAAGCAGGGTACAGCCCGGTTTCCATGAGGAAAAGTGGGTCAGAGGCAGTATGGTGCAGCAGGTCCCAGACCTCTGTAGCGTGTTTGGCGAGTGAGCAGGTATTGAGGAGCATGCATGCGACTGTGGAGTGTTGTGTGGGTGGTTGCAGGACTGTGAGAGTGGGGTGTTGGGTGCTGTTGGTGCGGTCAGTGTTGAGTACTGGTAAGTGCAGCAAGTGCAGGAGAATGCTCCCTCTGTGTTGTGTGGTGCAGCAAGGCAGCAGCTTGTGGAGCGGCAGTCAGGGTTGCGGGTGTGGTGGGTCGCAGTCTGGTAGCAGCGGGAGAGGGAGGACCAGGGTTCCTGGCATTTGGCGTGCTCCACTTTGACGCTCCCGCTGCACACATCCACTGCTCATCTACGCTGTGGTAGCCATTAAGTAGATCCTGGGAGGGGAGAGATGTGATGTCACTTCCCATGCAGATGGATGATGGGAAATCCAGTGATGTCACTTCCTGTGCTGATGGATGATCAAAATGAGTCCTCTTGCTTGGCTTCTTCTTTAAAAGACAGTTCTGGCGGGAAACTAGTGATGTCAATCCCTGTGCAGATCGATGATGGAAATGAGTCCTCTGGCTTGGCTTCTTGTTTTAAGGCCAGGTTTAGCAGGAAATCAATGATGTCACTTCCTGTGCAGATAGATGATGGGAAATCCAGTAATGTCACTTCCTGTGCTGATGAATGATGGAAATGAGTCCTCTTGTTTAGCTTCTTCTTTAAAAGACAGTGTTGGTGGGAAACCAGTGATGTCACTTCCTGCACAGCTGGATGATGGTAAATCCAGTGATGTCACTTCCTGTGCCGATAGATGATGGTAAACCCAGTGATGTCACTTCCTGTGCAGATGGGCGATGGTAAATCCAGTGATGTCACTTCTTGTGCATGTGGATAATGGAAATGAGTCCTCTTGCTTGGCTTCTTCTTTTTAAATATTGAAAAATACTCCAGTGTCCAGGTTGCACAGGGAAAGATTGCTTCACCTTAGTGCCCGGAAATTACATTATGGGATGAGTCCATGACTTCTCTATAACGGTCAACATAAATTGGAGATATTCATCCTAGGCCACAGAGCATCTAAACCAGGAACTAGGGGCGTAGCCAAGAAGGCGGTTGGGTGAGACGTAACTTCTGGTCTCTCCGACTCTGCCGAGAAACAGCTGCCGATAGCTCCATCCTGCCTTATCACCAGCGTAAGAGAGCAGCACTGGAGAGTGGGGAGAGTCCCCCCCCCCAGAGGCAAGAGTCCATACACAGCTGCGGACGCCCTGGGGTGGGTCCCAGGGCTGGGGACTGCTGACTGCGTGGCCGTGCGGCAGCCATACTGAAGAGGGTCGGCAGCTGACTGCAGTGAGTGCGGAGTGGTGGCCGCTGACCTGGGAGACGCCGGTGTGTGGTGAGGAGTGCGGCTGGTGACCGAACACTGAGGCTGCTGTGGGGGTGGCACCTGGGGGCTGGACCTGCTCCGGGAGCGGCCGTGGTAAAGAAGTAGTGAGCGGCACTTGGAGCCAGGAGCAGAGGAGAGCGAGGTAAGCCTGTGGTCTCCTGCCTGGCGAGAGGTAAAAGAGGCGAGGCAGCCCTTGTGCAGCTAGGAGCAGGACTGAGCCTCGATTACGCCAGCCGTAGGAGGGGTCTTTGGCGAGCAGCCTTGGCATGTGAACTAGCGCTCGCAAGGCCCGGTGGGTGACTTGGTGAGGAGACTGAGCCCCGGGGCCCATGGTAATGCCTAAACACCCCGGTGGGGGTGCAAGTGGCCCAGAGTAGGGACAGGAGCGCAGACTAAGGTCACCAGCCAGAGGGGAGCGGAGAGGACCTGCCCAGCTGGTGTGTCGCTATGCCCCCATCCTTTTGCTGATCCAATGGCAGGCAGGGGCAGCCCTGTGGGGCCCCTGCTGCCTAGAGAGTCCACTGAAGAAGCTGCATGACCCACGCGACCAACTCCTGGATTGTAGCTGCTCTGTCGCGGGGTGGCCTCTGCCGGGGAGAGTCCCCACCTGGTCCCAGTCCCTGAGGGGTGTGTTCAAGGAGATGGTCCCTTGACTGGATTCGAGTAGGCCCCGGGCACCTTGGAGTTAGGGGCCCTGATGTGCAGGGACGTTCTCTGGTCTCCCTGCAGGGTGGCTTCTACCGCGATGCGGGCATGAAAGGGGAGCCTGCCCTTTGGACATCTGTCGAAGGCATCGGCCTGCCGAGGGGGCGCTGGCAAGCAGACTGGTTGCTTCGCAGCAGGTGGCACCCCTGGTGCTCCCGACGTGGACAGCGAATGGCCCCTGGGGTCGTCTGTTCTTTTCTCACTGGGTCTTCCGATTGCCTGGAGGTATCTCCCTCGGATGGTACCCAGGTGGGGTGCCCTACGAACTTGACCGTCCCTGTGCTGATTGGAGGTCCTGGGGCCTGGGGTCTGCGGGCCCCCTGGTGCTCCTGGGTCTGGTGTGCTAATAAGGGGACCCTCATCATGTCTGCTGTGCGATCTAAGAAAGACAGGTCACTGAGAGACATTCTTACCAAACCGGCGGGTGATGAGGTCCCCTCTAAGTCACCTAGCGAACCCCCAAGTGTAGGCTCAGAATACAGACAGACCGGCCACGAAAGCTTTCATGGCGTCGCTCTTCTCGTCCCTCCGGGAAAACTTACAAGCTATGAAGTCCCAGCTCTCTGCGGACCTGAAGGAGGTGCATCGGGATCTAGAGGAAGTGGGAGACAGGGTGGCCGCATTGGAGTAACATGAATCCGGGAGGGATGAGGAGCTGGAGATGATGCAGCAGGAGATCCTCCTGCTAAAGGAACAACATGTTGAGCTTCAGGCCCACACAGAGGACCTAGAAAACGGGTCCCGCCGAAACAACGTCAGATTCCGAAAAGTGCCGGCCCAAGCAGAGGGAGAGGACCTGAGGGGCTACATCTGGGCCTTGTTCTGCCACATCCTGGGGTCCCCTGAATGAACGGACATTCAGATAGACCGGGTACATAGAGTTGGCTTCCCCAGATCTGGAAATGCCCCTCCTGTGGACATACTTGCGTGTGTGCATGATTCAAGGAATCAACAAATTTGTCTGGCGCGGTAAAAGGCCTTGTCTCCACTATAAACAACTCCCCCGGACCAAGCGGGAGGGAGGCTTAGGGCTGCCCCTGATCACCTGTTATTTTCAAGCCACGCAACTCTGCTGTATTGTAGAGTGGAATAGGCCTCTCTCCAGAAAACACTGGTCATTTATGGACCAGACAGTCACTATGTGAAAATATGGCAGGAGGCATGGTTGCCTCAAAAGCGCAGGGCCTGGAGGTTGTACTCTTCACCGGTGACAGCCACAACTATGAAAGTATGGGACTGTGTTGCCCTCATACTGGATCTGACGATGTTGCTCTCCCCGATGTCGACAATTGTCGATAATCCCGACTTCCCCATGGATGCGGCTTGGAAGTTTTCAGCTGCTGGCGTGAACGGGTGTGCAAACGTGTGGGCTGCCTTTTTGATCCTTCGGGGTTATCCCCTATGATCAACTTAAACAGCATTACTCTCTCCCCGCATCGAGCGCGTTCCATTATCTGCAGCTGCGGTATATAAGCCCCTGGATATAAGTCTGTGGCCTCCAACCCCTTTACCGTTTTCGAGAAATGGCTGGTCCATAAGGAGGGCGATAAGCGCTTTATCTCTGAACTCTATGCTCTGCTCTCTGACAGCAGCTCTGCATTTAAATCCAAAGGCCAGTTACGCTAGGAGGAGGAATTGGGGCGCTCTTTCTTAGACGACATTGACTCAGCATTCAACCCTACAATACCGCGCTTCCCCACGTACACTCTACTTGGGCTGCCCCCATGACTTTCCCGTTGCGTTCGCTTTGGGGTCGGCGGATGGCCTTAGAGTTAAATGCTGCGCTCCAAGTGATCCTTGCGCACTGGGGGTCTGAGAGCATTTCGGACAATGTTTCATGGTTACATAAACTATGGTTTTCCTTAGCAATGGAGCATATGTCTCTCATTGTTGAGAACAGCCGCCTACCCTGATTTGTGGGATCCCTTTATCCGAAACCTCTCCGTAGAATTTAGGGAAGCGACCTGCTCCAAATACCTGCAGATATTGTGCTTGCTCCTCCCAAGAGGAGCTGAAGTAGCATAGACCTTCCTCGTAGTATTGGACACTTATCAGGGGCCCCCAAGGGGCATAACATTGTCCGGGATGCAACTGGTACATGATTGAGGTGCGGAGGAGTGGGTGGTTGGGGGAATGGTCTATTGGTTTGCATTTTGCTAGTGATTTTTCTTGCTTTCTTTATTTGTTTATCGTTAAAATTGTCCCTGCATCGCTGCTGGCCTCCGGGTTGTAGGCATACAGCTGTGTATTACTGGCCTTCTGCAGTTTATGCTGTCGGCCGTTGGTTGTAGGCACAAAAGCTGTGTTATTTACATTGCGGGCCTCAATAAACAGAACTGTTCCATAAACCAGAGACTATTTTGGTTCTCGAGCTGCAGAATTTATGAAAGACAACAGGCACTAGTAATAATAACTCCAGAGCCCCAGGGCCTCATAGCCTCTTAAATGCTGCAGTAAAATCAATTTATTAGACTGGTCAAAGGTTTTGTTTCCGCTGTATCAGAATGTTCTTTCCTCTCTTGGCTTTTGGGAACCTGGCAAGGAAATGTAATCTGTCCGATTATTTAAAAGGGTGACAGAACAAGTCCAGCTTGTTACCAGTTAAGAGCTCTTTTGGCTGTCACTGGGAATGTCTTGGCTAAGTGGCTGTTGGTGAATTTAGAGAAATGGACAAATCAGAACATCATAGCGCCAATTGCTCAATCTCATGGCATGGCTTTAACTCCTCCAGCTCAATTTAAAACTTTTAATGAGCCTTTATATGTTGTATCGTGCACTGAGAACATTTTCCAACATTAGGCGCAGACTCAATTCCTACTAACTCTTGAGTGTTAGCTAGCTGAGCCCATATAGCAATCCTATTTTAAATCTGCATTTAGATCTATTTATGAGCTCTCTTGTTGGCTAAGTGGTTGCTTAAGGGATGCATCAGGTTCCCTAGCTATGATTCATCTTCTTTATACGGAATTGTAGACCACCGTAATCCTTACCAGTGATGGTGCTTGGTCCAGACGATCTATCTCAGACAAGGCTGGACTGGCCATGCTAGGCATCAGGCATTTTCCCTGGAGGCTGGAAGGGTGGGGGCGCTGGTTTTGTAACTGGGGGCCTGTTTTGTAGCATTACAGCAGTTTTAAAAGCTGCAAAGTTTCTTGTACTTCCAGCAGTTTTCAGGCAAAAATAAAAGTGTCAATACAACTCTGGTGATTAATGTACCTGCTGGCGAGAGTTCAGAGTTTTGTCTAGTGGCAGTTTTGACTCCTCTAAGGTAGCGCAGAGGGTTAATTTGCTTGCAGCAATGAAAAGATACCAACAGTATTTTATGTCCATAGCTCAGTTGGTTACTGCCTTTGCCACAGAGATCCATTTGTTACTGTTCAGTTCATAAATTACAAACATAATCTAGCACAGTGAGCTAATAACTGTCATCAAAGAGCTGCATGCAAACTGCACGACACAGGATAGAAAGTTCTGTTTTCCCCAGTCTTGTTTTATACTAATGCTGCTAAAAATGGTTTGTATGGCTAGAAACAAATTCTTATTAGTAATGTCAACCCTAACCACTGTGTTACATTCTGAATCATGTGCTTATCCAGGCCAAGCACTCTTAAAAATGCCTATCAGTATGGATGACATGTAAACCGTACACCTTGAAGTCCCCTTTGTCTTGTGTAACATTACCTATACACTGATTTACACATGTATGATTCATTGTCTCTGTATGAGTGTGTGATGTAAAGTGCTCCGACACCCCACACTGGAATGAGAGCCACTACAAAATAAATAAATACATGTAAAAGTGGGGCTATGGAGAGACGAGACACTGATGGAGGGAATCATTGAAGTGCACCAACAACGATTGTTGTATCCTAGTGCACTGGAAGGTCTTCGTTTACTATGCTTTAAAAGTGAATATATAATGAAAAATGTATTGTAGAATGCACCATGTTTGCCACTTTTCCCCAAATTGTCTTGAGTAGAGAACCCCCCAGGCTCCCTTTGTGGTGGTCAGGCTCGCTCACTGTGCTCCCTCGCTATGCACCGTATGGGGGCTGGTTGACAACATTTGCCAGGGAGGCTTTGGGTTCCCAGTCTGACCCTGATGTCAACCCTCAAGTAGCATCAAGACGGCATATGGGCAAATAGCCTAAAAACATCAACTATGCCAGAGGCTGTAGTCGAGATGGGTGTGTGGCACCCACACCACAGAGGAGAGAAGAATGTTTCTTCTGAGGACCCCACTCTCAGACAGAAACAGCATTAAGTGCTCGTGCATTTTCTACAAAGGAAAGCAAATTGACTTCATTGCATAAAAAAATAATAAAGTAATGCAGTTTGAGAAAGCAAAGGAGAAATATCAGTGGGTTATTGAGGCCGCCGCCTAGAACAGGTGCGTATATTTGCCGTGTTCACTGGCTTAAACAACTAGATCTGCGGGTCAACTGAGCAAGCAGCAGCACTGTGCAGAGCTCTTCTAGGTGTAGTATCCATTCTGAGATGTGGTTCATGAATATCGAGCTTCTGTTATCATAGTGCATTAATATTGTGGTCAAAATACCGTGATGGCAAAAATATTGTGAATCATAACTTCGTAGGTTTTATATCGGTCCCTGTACGCTGAGATCAATTTGGTCACAAACGTAAGTTTATGACAGTTTTACAATTTTTACGTGTGCCTGGAATTCACGAGGGGATTCCCGGCAAACGTAAATTGTTTTACGGCCGTGCATTTCTCTACTAGGAAATGGGGAGACGTATGTACTTGAAAATCTCGTTCTGGAGAACTCTGCAGGAAATGTAGTATGGGTGTGTCTCTGTAGAATAGTGTAGTAATCTTTTTTAATTTGTTTGAGCTTTACTTGTGTTACATCTATTTTAAATAGGTAGTTTTAAAGAAATTTAGTTACTGCAATGTGGTGGTTAGTAGTTTTTTAGGTCACAGCCTGCACCAGCGCTTGCGCTGGTCTGGCCGAGAGTTTTAGTAAGCGGGTTTTGGAAGTGCAAACACTGGCTTTCGGCTGGCGACCAGCTTGAGTTCACGATGGCGTGCACGCGCAGCTGGCATCTGGGTTTCCTATCTCTTCCTCATTTCCTCGTCATGGCTCATTAACTCTCTGGACTCTGATGTTTCAATCGCAGCAGCAGCTCACATTACCAACTGAGGGCCCTGGACTACAGTCACATGAAAAACAACAGCGATTAGCATTGAAATGCAAGCTTTTTTTGTCTAGTTAGAAATATTGCTTCGGTGGGTTGATTTCACCTTATATCGCTATTTGTTTTATATTGGGAGTCACAGCCTAATTACCAGTATTTTTGTCTCTCACTGTTTTTTTTAAATATTTATTCACGCAAAGCACAAAGCTATATTTAAGGTTACTTTTTCCGCGTCACTTCTTCACTCTAAACTCCACACCCCCACTCTTATTGTCTCTCTCCTTCTCTCTCTCTCCCCTCTCTAATTCTCTCTCTACTTAATTAACTCTCCCCTCTCTATCTTTTTAGCCTTTCATTCTCTCTCACCCCTTTATCTGTTTCTCTTTCAAACTCCTTCATTCACTCTCTCTCCCCTTCTTTCTCTCTCTCTATCCCGCTCCACTCTTTATTCTATGTACACCCTTTCTCTCTCTTTCTCTCTCACCACCCTCTCTAATTGGGCATTATATCTTCACTCTATCTCTCACTCGGCAACACCACAGCATCACTCAGCGCAACCACAGCATCAATCAGAGCCAGCACAGCATCAATCAGAGCCAGCACAGCATCACTCAGCACCAACACAACATCTCTCAACGCCATCACAGCATCACTCAACGCCATCACAGCATCACTCAACGCCATCACAGCATCACTCAGTGCAACCACAGCATCACTCAGTGCAACCACAGCATCACTCAGCACAACCACAGCATTACTCAGCACAACCACAGCATCACTTAGCGCCACAACAGCATCACTCAGCGCCACCACAACATCACTCCGCGCCACCACAGCATCACTCAGCACCACCATAGCTTTACTCAGCGACACCACATCATCACTCAGGGCCAACACTGCATCACTCAGCACCACCACAGGATGACTCAGCGCCACCACAGCATCGCTCAGCACCACCACAGCATCGCTCAGCACCGCCACTGCATCGCTCAGCACCGCCACAGCATCGCTCACTGCCACCACAGCATCGCTCAGGGCCACCACAGCATCGCTCAGCGCCGCCACAGCATCACTCAGCGCCGCCACAGCATCACTCAGCGCCAAGACAATATCACTCAGCACCACCACAGCATCACTCAGCGCCAAGACAATATCACTCAGCACGACCACAGCATCACTCAGCACCACAGCAGTATCACTCAGCAACACCTGAGTATCATTCAGCATCACCTCAGCATCGTCTCCGCATCAGTCACCACCACCACCACTACCACCTCAGCATCACTCAGCACCACCTCAGCCTGCTCTCGGAATCTGGCATCTGTTGATTCTCCCCTAGCGTCTGGCCGCTGCTAGTGTTATAATACAGGTACTAGTTCCCAACCTTCACCCTCCGATTGTTTATGCCCCCTCAAAAAAAAAGCTTTAACAAACAACCATTGCCAGCATTGCAAGAACAAAAGAAAACTGAGGAAATTTTTTATTGTAAATACTTTTTTTAATATGGTCGTTCAGTTTTACATAATGCCTTCTTGGTCATATATAAAGTAACAAAAATGCTTCTGACACTTTTTTATTATAACTTTTCAGCATGCCGCACAGCAGCCACACTTCTCTACAGCACAGCTTGAAGACATTGGCAAAGTCAATAGCTCTGGCTAAACACTTATAAGGCCCCAAAGGCGAGACCTATTGGCTATGCCAATGCTTGTCCTTTTTGAGAAGCAATGGTTTCTGTAGTATATCTTCGCTCTTCGGGCAGGATTTGGTCAAATGAAATGTGTATGTGGTTAGTGCTATTTACATGATTTATTCATTAATTAAGTGTTTTTAACCTATTTTAGTTTGAAATTAATTGGTTATTTGGTTAGGTAACTTACTCAAATATTTTTGGGTCTGTTTTCTAGTTTGTATTTTGTTACAAAATGTAAATGTCATATACGTATATGGAATTAGGGACATGAGGTTGTAGTTGTGGACTTTTATTGTGCATAATATGTTTTTGACTAACTTCTAGCACCGTGTTATAATCCCTGCCCAACATAAATGCTACGTCAAACACATGTGCCAACCTACTATCTAAGGATGCCAGGAATTGAGTCTGATTTACATATGGGGCACACATACCTGCAAGTGTCAATCCCACTCCATCCAAAGACCCCTAATTTTTAACATATCTTCTTTACTCTTCCACCACATTTTGAGTCACATTACAGGGCACCCTTGGAGCTATCCACACTAGAGCTCCCTAGTGAATATGCAAAATACACAGTGCCTATTAATTTGCTGCACCACTTCCTTCATAATTTGTCAAGTTCAGTTTTAGTGAGGTTGGTCTCCTGTAATCAGTATCAGCTAGGACACCACTCTAAGACATTTGAAGGGGGTCCTCAGCATCGGATGCTCCAAGCCAAAAAATTTGCCTTGATACATATTTGGTGTATATAATATGGGCTTTAGAGCCAATGGAGCCACACATCGTGAGTTTCCCAGTATCTATGTAATGTGTGTCATCTTGCATTTACAGGGCTACCCAGATGCTCGGTTTACCAATTCAAGCCCTCTGAGATACATCTGGTTACAAATGCAAGCATCAAATTCACTACATCAGACTACTGCCCACTGAGTGTGGGGAAACCGACCCTCAGGCTGAGGGTTGTCTAACTACCTTGCCACCCCATTCCCCAAATTGTTGAACAATCGGTCTCATGTCCTAACGGAAATTGTGTGGTGCGTGTAAAACAGGAGTATGGTACTTTCTAATTGAATCAAGGGTCTCCCCATAGCAGCTAATAGTATGGCCACTTATCTAGGACATAGTTCTGTGCAACTCGTATTCTGCGTGTCCGCCCATGGTGGACTACAAACTCCCACCATTCCCCAAATCCCTCACTCACGCACCGGAATTTATCTCTTGTGGTTCATAAAGGGGATACATCACACCTGTCAGGCCACCAAATCCGATGTCATTGGCGTGACCTCTGAGCCCAGTTCCAGGATCTCCAAAGCCGACGGCCACTCGGAATCATTGTTTCATCTTGCGATCCAGGCTCTGAGTTCAAGGTCTGGCCATGCTGATCACTTTAGCCTGTGATGTCTTGTACCAATTTTGCCCTCTCCTGTTCCAAGGTCATCTGTCTCATGGTTATTTGGATCTCCTCATCCTAGCACCCTGTTGTCTGCCTTTGTGTGCATTTCTCATCATGGCCGTTCTGGGAATTCCCATTGTCTCAAGCCACACCCAGTCCTTAGACAGTTGTGCAAATGTGTTTTTTTATCTGCAATGATTCTCAATTTGGCCTGAAAAAGCCAACCAAACTTTATGTCCCGCTAGCGGAGCACTTGTTTAACTTCCAGAAAAGCATGCCGTTGTTTCTGTATTTGTGTGGTGTAATCCAGAAATATAAAGATTTTTGCATTGTCCATTATCCAGGGGGCATCCAGGGGCCATGTCATCCCACCCATTGCAGAATAAAATCTTGATCAGGAAAGTTCAAAAGTGTGACCATCATCGGTATAGGAGGTGCTCCCGGTGCTGGTGGACACCCATGGACTCTGAGAGCCCGTTCCACCAAGACGAACCACGGAGCAGGCCTTCAAAATCATTCTTGGGCAGCCATTTCTCTAGGAAAAGCTCCAAGGTGGAGCATTCAGCCTTCTCGGGGATGCCCAACAGGTGAATATTGTTTTTGTGTGAGCACTCCACTGCATCCTCTGGCCTGTTGTGCAGAAAACACCACAGGCACTGATAATTCTCTAACCTTGGTCTGGAGCTCATGTGCCATGGGCCTCAAACAACAGAGCAAAGATTTGTTTGTGTCATCCTCACAACCAATTGTCTAAGGTTGAATTCCTGTAAATTTACATCGTAACAGTGTCAGTCTTATTCTAGAGGGTGGATTTGTTATCTAAGATAGCCTGTAGTATGGTGTCAAATTTATCTGTGCCTCCTTCCAGTGTTGTCTCCACAGACTTCAGCTTACCCTTAGCCTCCAGACTCCATTTAGGGCTTCCATGAAGGTAGTTGTTTTTAGCAAGTACCATGTAACAGCTGAGAGTATAGTTGGCGTATTGTATGCAGATTCTAATTGTGTTTCAGCTCCAGGAAGACGAAGACCCTCATTCAAATATATAGAGTCAGAAATACACAGATAGTCAAAAACTATGTAGTGTTCTATATCAGATGTTAGGTGCTGGAGTTCGTATAATCAGAATACTAAAAGTGTCCTCTTGTCTTTAAATATCAATCCTCCTGCAGTGCAGAGCCATCTAATCGGTGCAAGCAGGCAGTGTGAGAATGTCAAATGTGTCTGTTTCTCTCTGTTGTCAAATCGCCCGTTTCCCCTTGTCTACTTTTAACCACCATATTGTCAGTGTAGTGTTGGAACTGCGTTCAGAGAAGGGTGGAAGCAAACATCTCTCTTGTGGCCAGATGTACGACCGTTTTTAGTGGTAGGAAAGGGAAATCGACCCATTTGCAACCACTAAAAAGGGTTGTAGTATGTACCAAACCTATTTTGCGAGACAGTAACCTGTTACCAACTCGCAAAATACGTTTTGTAAGTCGCTATTTGGAAGGTGCGTGCCAAGGGAGTCATTTCCTAATAGCGAGTCGCAGGGGGATGTAAGACTGTTTTGGTACTACAGATGTGGTTGCAAAACAATTGCATTTACCACCAATTTCAAATTGGTGGTAAGCAAGTTTCAAATGGGAAGGGGTCCCCAGGGCACCCCTTCCCCTTTGTTATTGGCATTGAAAATGTTTTTTAAGTGCAGGCAGTGGTCCCACGGACCACTGCCGGCTCCTAAAAATGAAACTGAAATATTTCATCCTAATTTTCCTAATGCATCCCTTTTTCCTTTAAGGCAGGCACTTTGTGACCCATTTGGGAATCGCAAACAGTGTCTCAGACACTGTTGTACATCAGTGTTTGTGACTCTCAATGTGCGAGTCGCAAAAAAATGCAAATTGCGAGTTCCAAACACTGAGGGTTATACATAAGCCCCTTGGTGAATCTGGATTGCAAGATTAGTGCATCTTGAAACATTTACAGAGTTGCCTGCCAGTAATGTCATTGAATATGTTTGCACAAGAAATGCTGCTTTAGCATGATACTAATATCAGAAACCACTAATCTTGTGCTCTGAATCTAACGGGAGTCATGCACTCTTTCACTTCTCACCAGATCCCTTACTGACCCCACACTGTATAATATGCACAGTAAATAGTAGGCGAGGGGAAAGAGGGATGGGAATAAATAGAGACTGGGGATCTCCACTTTGTGTCATCATTCTTCTGGTCATGGATGTCTGCAGGTCAAAATGTGTATCTAAAGGCAAATAAGAGCTCTTCAAAAATCTGTGGTGAATGTTCTGCATCTAACTTAATTTGTGAAAGAATATACCTTATAGATATCATTGTGTAACCGCCTCTCTGTGTACTTGGTATATGGTGATGTTCCTGAAACTGAAATATAGCAGCATATTATTAACTACAGAATGGGGGAGACCGCGAGCACCGGCACCTTAACTTTGCTGCTGTCCCTGGACCCCTAAGCACGCCTGCACTTTCTTCCCGGCCCCTGGAGGGGCGATGACGCCATAAGAAGCAGAACGCGGTCCCGCAGCCCGGGAGACCGCAAGCACCGGCACCTTAACTTTGCTGCTGTCCCTGGACCCCTAAGCATGCCTGCACTTTCTTCCCGGCCCCTGGAGGGGCGGTGACGCCATAAGAAGCAGAACGCGGTCCCGCAGCCCGGGAGACCGCGAGCACCGGCACCTTAACTTTGCTGCTGTCCCTGGACCCATAAGCACGCCTGCACTTTCTTCCCGGCCCCTGGAGGGGCGGTGACGCCATAAGAAGCAGAACGCGGTCCCGCAGCCCGGGAGACCGCGAGCACCGGCACCTTAACTTTGCTGCTGTCCCGGGACCCCTAAGCACGCCTGCACTTTCTTCCCGGCCCCTGGAGGGGCGGTGACGCCATAAGAAGCAGAACACGGTCCTGCAGCCCGGGAGACCGCGAGCACCGACACCTTAACTTTGCTGCTGTCCCTGGACCCCTAAGCACGCCTGCACTTTCTTCCCGGCCCCCGGAGAGGTGGTGACGCCATAAGAAGCAGAACGCGATCCCGCAGCGCGGGACGCGCGCGGGCGAACACCGGGCCAAGATGGGCCCGTCTTAGCCCGTCATAGTCCGGAAGAGGCTGGGCTGGGCCACACCTCTTGGTCTTTTCCTCCCAGTAAGTCAAGTATTTCTAATGTTAAGTTGCTAAGTTGTGCTGTGTTCCGAAACATTATACTGATCATACCTTGACTCCTATTAGGGGAGTGGACTGTGGAATTAAGTGGATGCGTGATTTCTCCATATAAGGGAGCTCATAGAGATATTCACCACTTTGTATATATATATATATTTTTTTTAGCCTTGTAACGTTTATTATTTTTAAAATTTACTTTTTTGTTATCAAGTTTTTTGTTATTTACTTGATAACAGTGTATTTATCTGTTCTCTTCTATCTATAATGGGGGAAAGGAAAATACAGGGCATACCGAAGACAAGCCGGGTAGCGGGTCCCCGGCAGACCCTATTGAACTATCTGACTGGGGCAATGGGGGCTATAGAACAACAAATTATCTCTGTCGAGGAAGTCATTAATACGGAGAAATTAAGTATGGCGGGGCAGATTTACAAGCCACTTTTGCGCCGCCGTTGCGTCACTTTTGTGATGCAGCGGCGACGTAAAACATGCGCCACGTTGCGCCTTATTTACAACGTGACGCATCTCCCTAGATGCGTCATGTTGTAAAGCCCTGCACCACATGAAACCTGCGTCAGGTCTCATGTGGGCGTTCCGTCGCAATGTGGGCGTTCCGTCGCAGGAAAGCCTCGTAAAAGTGACGCAGTAAAATCTACAAGATTTCACTGAGTCACTTTTCCGACGCCGCTGTGACAAATCCTTACGCCTGCTTCAAGCAGGCGTAGGAGTGGCGCACCACGTTAGAGATGGGCGGCCCACGAGCATTGCTGGAGTTGCGTCGCACTTGCGACACGACTCCAGCAATGCGCCACCCTTCCGACGGGAGATGCGGCACGCTTCTGTTTATCTTTGCGCCACGGTGCGCCGCATAGTAAATGCGGCGCACCTGTGGTGGCGCAAGGGTAAACTTGCGTAACGCATCTTTCCTGGCGCATCTCTGCTGATTTGCAGGGATGCGCCAGGCATTGTAAATCTGCCCCGGCGTCTGTTACTCCTGTAGAGACGAATGAAGCGGGGCCATCCATTTCTGCCCCCCCCCCGAAACAAGTTTACCTAGAGAGGAAGCTAAATCAAATGGGTGTATATTAAACGTTTCTGAGCAAATCACGATTAGTGACCAGGAGAGTGCCTTTCAACCACCGGGCAAGCGTCCACGAAACGTAGATTTCCCGCATAATTCAACAATAGATTCTGTACCAGAGGCGATTAACTCACTGCATAAATCCTCTAATAAAACAGTAAAGAAAGTTAAGCCCCAATCCAAACCAAAACATAGGAATAAAGGAAAATCTGTAGTTGATGGTCAGAGCTGTATCATGACCGAAATTGAATTTCTAAAACTTAAAATGGAGTCATTGGATATTTTTCTTAGAGATACCTTGACAACTATGTCCACTAGATTAGATGTAATTGAGGCTTCATTGTCAAAGCGTCTAGAGCTTCAGCAGACATCTGTACCGAACAAGATTGGAACGAATAACAGTAGTGTTGACACTGTGGGGCATATTCTTACTACGCATGTTAGTCGTGGGGAATCGAGAATAAGTAATCAATCGATTACGAGGACTGACCTGGGAAAGAAAGATCAGAGTAGAAACCCAGCCCAGCTAGGTGGTCCATCTAATTCCCCTTCGCTAGCGCCACCATCTTTGTCTAATTTACAAATTATACCTGCATCTAAGAAATATAATACAGTCCCGTCATCAGAGAGGTTTAATTCTGGCCCGCAACCATTAGTACACGTAGAGGAGAGAAGTAAGGGAGCACATCCTATTCGGCAAAATCAGGAAGTCTTCCCTAAAGTGACTACACTGGACCTTCCCCCAGCGGTCACTCCATATACTGTCGTATTAGCCAATGTCCCGAGACTGTCTCAAGGGGTTGAAGAGACCTGGGACTCGCTTAGAAACAAAAGCCTCTGCTGGTTGGGAACAAATATAGGTCAGACTGAGAGGTTATTCTCTGAGTTTAAGATGGCAAGAAGGATAAGTTGGGTTGGGAGAGGGTTAAAGAGGTTAAGTGGTGACTGTGTGGTATTATTTACTAATCCTCAGTTTGTGCAATTGATTCTGTCCAGGGTTGGTAACCAGGTTCTTTTAAGAAATGGTATAAACATTCTCCCCTGGGATATTTTTATCAACCCACATTTGACATCTGCCCTACGGTCCCCTCAGATTTTCAACCAGTAAACTATAAACATCAATATAATGTCCAAGTCCATAATAGGTTTGACATTCTCCCTAATCTAGAAGAGGTGGACTGACTGAATTTAGAACATAAAAGGAAGCAGGCCCGTATGCCCGATTTAAGTAGTAACAAACCTGAGAGTACAATAGAGATCAAGTGGGGCAAAGACTTTAACATACAAATGAGTAAAGATTTTAGGTTATTAGAAGATCCTCCTAGGAGTTGTGTGAGTCACGATAACGAAATCATAGAGGGTGCTACGATGGTTGTGAAGGACAGTACCCCAAGTTTTATTACATCTGTTACACAAATTAAGTCGCTAACCACGCAGCATCCCCAGTCTCCCCCTTCTGTAGCCAATGTAGGTGTACCAGCAGTAGCTGCTGGGGAAAACAGGAGGAATAGCTGTCAGTTTTTGTTTTGGAACGTTGCAGGGCTGAAAACCAAGGTGATAGATCATACTTGGTGCAACTTTGTGAAAGGGTTTGATGTAGTTAGTGTCCAAGAGACTTGGACCGAGGACTCCATACATATAAATGGTTTTAGAACCTTTCATACCTCAGCTATTCCATCAACCCACGGCAGAGCAAAGGGGGGACTATGTCTCTTTGTGTCGAACCATCTGAATTTGAAAAAAATTGTTTTGATTGGCGCTGATTCATAGTATCAGGTTTTGCTGTTAGATATTGATAAATTTCTAAGTTTGTTAGTAGTTAATTTCTATAATAATGTATCTTCCGACAGGTTTGAAGAAGTTGTGAGGTCTATCAGTATTGTTGTACAAAATACTCAGGCATCGTTATCTAAAGATGTGTGTACTCTTTGGGGTGGGGATTTCAATTGTAATATTTGTAATTATGTAGATAGCGGGTGTTGTGGCATTTCCTGCGACAAAAATCTGTCTTTTCAGCACTTTGTACATAATCATCATGGGGATATCTTAAATGAAATCATGTTTGAAGCAGATTTAGGATTCGCCAATAAGTTATGCCCTAAGCCAGTGCCTTTTAACCCTACTTTTAATGGGCGAGGTAAATCATCAATAATTGATTTTATCTTAGTGTCATGTAGATACGCATCCAGAGTTATGGATTTCCATACACACGAGATATCAGTGAGCGACTATTTTCCCCTGAGCATATCAGTATGGATGGAAAGTAGCCTGGACCGCACTAGAGATCATATGACTCAAACTGTAGGGAATATTACTTTATCTAGGCAAAACGTGTATGCTTTAAAATGGGACAAATTGAACCCGGTTAAGTTCATAGGGAAGGTTATTACAAATTGTAACGAGGCGGTTATGGTCTGCTTAGATGAAGAATCCTCGCATAAAGATATTATAGCTGGGTTTTCAGCTATCGCGGACTACATTAAGCAGGACTTATTAAGGAAGTCCAATAAAAAGAAAAAGCCTAAATTAGGGTGGTTTGATGCAAAATGCACCAAGGCCCACATTAAGCTTAAAAAGGCTTTACATTAAGTGCCTAGAATACTGGATGAGGTTAGGAAAGCTCGAAGTGAGTATAACATGGCATTAAAAATAAGAAACATGGCACTCAAAAAAGAAGCTTGGCAGGAGTTACACTCAGCATCAAAGATAAGGGACTCCTCTGCCTTCTGGAAGGCAGTTAATGCGCCCTTTCTGGTGGAGAGAGATAGGGCGTCTATTGAGATAGCCATTAGCGAGGCTGAGTGGGTGGAACACTTTGCTAAGCTATACAGTAACCCGGCCCCTATGTCAGTGGAAGGGAGAGTGACCGAAGAGCCCCCAGGAAATACACAATTTAGCGATGAAATTAAATTAAGTTTTGACCTGAGTGAGGTCAACTTAGCTATTGAGTCAAGTTTGGGAGGAAAGGCCCCCGGGCCGGATGGTATTCCGGTTGACCTTTTTAAACATAATATTCTATTGTGGGGTCCTTTATTAACCCAAGTTTTTAATGCCTGCAGCACGATTGGCCTTTTACCATCCTGGTACAAATCAATATTAGTCCCGATTTTTAAAAAAGGGGACAGGTCAGATCCAGCCTGCTACAGGCCGATATCTTTGCTTGACTCTACAGTCAAAATTATCGGGAGAGTCCTGTTAACTAGACTACAAGACTGGGCGGAAGACCATTCGATCCTCAGCGACTTACAGTTTGGCTTCCGCAAGGGCCTGGGTACTGTGGATCAAGGCTTAAATTTAAATATGCTGATAGGCAAATATACCAAGGCCAAAAGGGGCAGGTTATTTTTAACGTTTGTAGATTTAACTGCAGCGTTCGATTGTGTAATTCATGAAGAATTATGGAGAATTAAAAAAAATACGGGGTGGATAGTTTTATAATATTGTTTTTAAGGCAACTATATGCAGGGGCAAACGCAAGGATCCGATTTGGGATGGGGGAATGCACTAATCACTTTAAGGTGAAGAGGGCGTGAGGTAAGGGTGTGTCCTGGCACCCTTCCTCTTTACGTTATATATTAATGATTTAGGAAGAACTTTGGAGGAAGAGTGTCAGGACCTTCCACAAGTTGGAAAACGACCTATACCCGCATTAATGTACGCTGATGATGCGGTCCTCATGTCTCGCACCCCGGTGGGTATCCAGAGGCTAGTGTGTAGCTTTTCTAAATACATGTCTAATTTAGGCTTAAATGTTAATATTTCAAAAACATTTGTGATGAAATGCGGGGTTGGTAGCAAGAAATGCAGAACAATATCACTAGGTACCAAACAAATTGAATGCTGCAATACTTTCTCCTACCTTGGGATTCTCTTTGATAGAAGGGGGACATGGACCCAGGCAATTAAGGCAAGGAGGTTGCTGTTTTTAAAAGCTGTAGCTGCCCTTTCGAATTTTAGTAGAAAGTTAGGAAAACGGGCACCAGAGGTACTACTACAGATTTATAAGGCAAAGTGCATTTCCATAGCCACCTATGGGGCAGGCATCTGGGGTCACGAGGATGTTAACCCACTTCAAATAATCGAGAATAGGTTTTTAAGATTTCTGCTGATTGTCCCTGATAGTACCTCCACTTTTATTTGTCACACTGAACTAGGTATGACGTATATCACAGATATATGTAAAATCCAACCTGTACTCCTGTGGCATAGGATTTGGACATCGGAACAGTTGGAGTTAAATAGGCAGATATTAAGGGATTGTGGTAGTTTGGATGGGGCTGTGCATATCAGATGGCTTGAGTATATTAAAATTTTTGTCTATAATCTAGGTCATCCCGAATATTTCCTGGATCCATTAAGTCTATGTGATGTACAGAGGAAAGATTTTAAAGTTAGTTGTTTGAAATATTTGGAAGAAAATAGAAGAAATGTTGAATTAAAGAAAATAACTGTACAAGCCCACCAGCTTACAGTGTCCACCGCTAGAATTCAGCCTTATTTAGGGTCGATATCAGGAGAATATGATAGATTTTTGCTGACACGCATGAGTCTGGGAAATTTTCATAGACTAGCTACTTTCCCGGTCCAGAATGATTGGGCAAGAGCGTTGTGCAACTGCCCATGTGATGACGTGTCCGCTCAATCGACCATACATGTTTTGCTCTTTTGTAAATTTTATTCCTTGTATAGGAAGAGGTGGATCCTGCCGATTTTAAGGAATAGTGGTTTAAGACAATGCCGTCCCGCTTTTACAATCACTAGGAGAAGAACAAATTATTGTATTAGTATTACTATTTTTAAAGAATGTTTTAAGATGTAGAAATTCAATCCTGATGTAACTAAATCTATAGTTCACGTTCCCCAGTTATGTTTTAGCTTTTAAATGAATTTATTTGTGTATGACAATCTGTTGATGTTTTTATTTGTGCTTTTATGATTATTATGTAAATAATCGAATAAAGCTGATTGAATTGAATTGAACTACAGAATGCTTATCTACCTCTTTCTCTATTGACAAGCTTACTACCTCTAGCTTCATAAATATTAGCCTCCTGATACTGGTTAGCTTAGACTCCAACTTGCTGTTTGCACAGCTAGAAAATAATGAAATATTCATGAACATTCTGTATTCCTATTCTTGACCACGCATGTACCACTTACTAAATAACATTTGTACCTTTAATATAAATGAGAAGTACATGCAGGAATTCTTTCTGTTCCTTCTCAAAAGAATTCAAAGTTCAAAAAAGAATGTTCATAATTTCAAAAGCCTTAACAACTAAAGCCTCTTTGCAAAAATAGTTCGACTTGATATCCAGAATTCATGTTTGAAACAGAATAGTTTTTCAGCAAGCTCTGAAAGACGCAGTTGTCCTACAAAGACAAATTGCCAATCCAGGGTCCTGGCTGCAACAACATTGTAGCATTTTTGCCCAGCAAAGATGCTGTGAGACATGAGGGAATGTATATTCATAATCCAAGATGGCCGCTGGCATCTCCAAACATTTTGAGAATTCAATATTTCTTGGGAAGGGAAATCCACTAGTCTGTGTCATTGGGGCCGATTCCGATCTCGGCCAATAGGGCACCGAATCGGATTCGGCTTAACCGGATCCGATTCAGAGCCCTCTTTCCCGACCGATTCGTATGTGCGTCCGGCCGAGCGAGTACGATGCGAGCGCACGCGAAATCGCCGACCGACTTGTTCGCGGGTCCGAAGCGCTCCGACCGACTCGCACGGACACGCCTCGCACCGCGCGATGGAGACGTTCCCCGTCCGGGCAAGTACGATGCGCGCCGTGAGCAGTCCGACCGACTCACGCCGTCCGGCTCGAAAGAGCAGTCGGAGCCGCACTTTGGGGGTCCGTGTCGGACCCCCTGTACGCGTAGCCGCGCGAGTCGCACACAGGGGGACCCATGGGTCCCCCTACCTGTGCATGTACGCCGCGAGTCGCTCGAGGCGTACCCACTGTAGGGGGCACCCTTGTTCGCCTCGCACCCATTGGGTCAATGGGAGCCCGCGTACGCGTTGTACGTCCGGCTTCCATTGACTTCAATGGGAGTCCGACCGAATCGAGTCCGATACCATACGTACGCATCGTACTCGTTCGGTCGGGCTGCTAGAGTCCGATTCGGTCAGAAATCTCTCCGGGTCCGGCTCGGTCGGAGAGATTTCCTGCCCGAATCGGAATCGGCCCCATTGTATAGTGTCTTCTCCACAATGGTGTGGGTGGATTTGTAATATGGCATCCCCTCTGCCCACCAATTCACCACCAAGGTAAGCCCTGTCTCCACCTCTGCTTCCTGACAGCTAAACATTGCACCAGGGAAAAACAAAATGGGCCACATGTAGTGAAACACTTGGACAATTTCTCTGGAGAGGAAGAAGAATTGATGCATGGCTGAAATTTTACTTTTATCACGAGAGCATAAAAATGAAGCTATTCCAAAGCATATAAGATAAAGACTCAGGGGCCGATTCCGATCTCGGCCGGTAGGGCACCGAATTGGATTCGGCTGAACCGGATCCGATTCGGAGCCCTTTTTCCCGACCGATTCGTACGTGTGTCCGTCCGAGCGAGTACGATGCGAGCGCGTGCGAATTCGCCGACCGACTCGTTCGCTGGTACCAACCGCTCCGACCGACTCGCACGGATGCGCCTCACACCGCGCAATGGAGACGTTCTCCGACCGGGCAAGTACGATGCGCGCCGCGAGCAGTCCGACCGACTCGCGCCGTCCGTAGGCTCAGATTTCACTCGTACAAAACCAATGAAATTCAGCAGTTATAGTTACCTGAGCTAACTATAGTTTATGCCCCCGCAATGCACTGCTTATGACCTCATATATTACATCACTCATGACATGGTGAGTGACATCACTGATGACATCTCAAATGACATCACTGATCACATCATCCAGTGAGTGTGAACATTTTCTAAGAGTTTATGAGTGTTAAACATATATACTAAGGTACTATAAAAGTTAAATTAGTATACTTTGTGTACGACTATGAGTGATACTATTTCTAACATATATTATGTGAGTGGCTGTGTGACTGTGTGTATACGTGTGTGAGTGAGTGTGTGAATGGCGGTATGGGTGAATAAGTGGGTGTGTGAGTAGCTGTAGAGGTGAGTGAGTGGCTGTGTGAGTGGCTGTATTGGTGAGTGAGTGGGTGTGTGAGGGGCTGTATGAGTGGGTGAGTGGCGGTATGGGTGGGTGAGTGTGTGTGTGTGAGTGGCAATATCAATTACTGAGTGGCTGTGTGAGTGGTTGTTTAAGGTGAGTGAGTGGGTGTGTGAGTAGCTCGTAAAGAGTCAGAATATCGAGTGGGAAATGTCGACTTGCACTAATATCGAGTGCAGAATATCGAGATACAGAAATATCGACTGCAAGAATATCGTGGTCAAGAATGTCGAGTTTAAGATAAGAAATATCGTTTTCAAAAATATCGAAGTCATTAATATCGTTTGCAAAAATATAGGGGCCGATTCCGATTCGGGCCGGAAAACGTACCAACCGACTCGGTACGGGAATTTAGTCCGACCGACTCGGACCGGCGCCGCACGACCCGGGTAGTACGATGAAATGCATGTGAAATCCGACAGACTCGGACGGAATACAAAACGACCGACCGAGCCGGACGGAAACAAGGCATCCGGCCGGGAAATCACGCGAAACGAACCGACCGACACGCACTCGGATTGAACCCGAACGAAACGTACCCGCGAACTCCGACCCGCGTAGTACGATGCTGTGCGTGCAAAACACGACCGACTCGCCCGGAGCACAAGCCGTACGACCGACACGCATACAAAACCCAGCCGAAGCAACCCAATACTATGCGACCGACTCGTACGCCGCATATGAAACCTAGCTGACACACAGCGGGAACGAGTCGGACAAGATCGCACCAGACAACTGCAGCATCCTTCTCGGACACAAGAACGACTCCTACATGCACCAAAAACACCAAGGAAAAATTAGAAAAAAAAGGGCCAAACAAGCAACCACTAAGCCAATAAATACAGGGAGGAAAAAAAAATGGAACAAGGACACACCTCCAACTCCACCTACATAAAGGCCACAAATCCCGACCATGATCCCTTGCAAATTCCACTGACCTGCCAGACAGAACGCCATCACACAGCAACCACAGACACACTCACAGCTCAAACATCACACAAGCCACACACCATTACCACACCTACAAATAGCACCCTCACACACTCCCAGCTAAACCTACACTCACACCCCCCCACTTGCACACACACACACATCAATCACCACCACCACCCATCACCATGCCCCCAAAGAAGAACCATAAGTTCCTAGATTGTGAATTGGAAATCCTGGTAGACGAGATCCTGAGGGTAGAGCCACAGTTGTTTGGTACATTGGTACAACAGACCCCCATGTCGTAGAAAACCAAGATGTGGGTGAGGATTGTCAACAGGGTCAACGCACAATCACCATGTTTGCGCACAAAGGAAGACATCCAGAGCAAGTGGTATGATGTGCGCAGGAGGGTCAGGGACCTACTCAAAAAGGACTACCTCCTCAGCCAGCACACCAGCAGTGGCCCTCCTGCAAAACCAGTATACCTCAGGCCCTGGGAGGAGAAGGTGCGGGCCATCCTACCACCAGTGAGCGTATACGGACTAACAGACATCCCAGAGCCTGGTGAGTACACAACTAATATACACAATATGGTGTGACTACACACACACATCACAGTCAAGGGGATAGGCAAACCATGCACACTTAGCAAATACACACCAACCAAAAGATATCCATCCCAAGATGTGAATGCTAGTCAGACAAACACAATACCTGCCATCCCATAGTGATATGTAACTGTGTCATGACATCTACAAACCTAACAACAAATACAGCAAGGCAGTGGCACAAATAGAACCAACAAATACTCCCAGATATTTACCCACCACTAGAACACCACCTCACAGGGAAGCTCACTGAAAGGAAGGAATTCTGTGTATGCTGGTCAAGTCAGTGTAGCCAATAGCATGATGGGAGTGGTAGTCACAGATATTAGTCACACCCACAAGTGGGCCATCAACACCACTCTGAACCATGCTCACATCACAGAGAGTGGAAAACAACTGACAAGATGGCTGACACTGGCTACTGCTGTAGGGAGCACAAGGCCCTGTTGGGAACTGGGCACCAACAAACAACAGAAACACACTGTCAGGCATCTTGCCATTGCTGTCACACTCACACACACTGAAGTCCACTCAAAAGGAAGGAAGGATGGGCATGCTGGGAAGGGGGGGTGTAGGCAATAGCATGATGGGAGTGGTAGTCACAGATCAACATCTCACACCCACATGGCCCAGCAAGTTAGCACTGAAGCATGCACACCTCACAGGGAGTCAAAAGCCACTTCAAAGATGTCTGACACTGGCCACCGCATGTGGGGAGCACAAGGCCCTGCTGGGCACTGGGCACCAACAAACAACAGGACCACAGTGTCAGCCATCTTGCCATTGCTGTCACACTCACACACACTGAAGTCTATCCAAAAGGAAGGAAGGATGGGCATGCTGGGAAGGGGGGTGGAGGCAATAGCAGGATGGGAGTTGTAGGCACAGATATTGGTCACACTCACAATTGGCCCATCAACACCACTCTCAACCATGCTCACATCACAGGGAGTGGAAAAGGACTGACAAGATGGCTGACACTGGGTACTGCTGGGGGGAGCACAAGGCCCTGCTGGGAACTGTGCAACAACCAACAGCAGGACACCACTGACTGACATCCTGAAAGACAACTTGCACTCCCTACAATGGAAGCACGTTCCATGGTGGGATATCTGGCTGGGTGGGAAGGAGGACTGACAGCTATGACCATAGTTACAAGGACCTCCCCTCACACACCCCTCAACACTAACTCCACATAACCCACCTGGGAGAATGCAATGCCTCACATCCTAACTGAAGATCCCACAAAGAACCACCACCCTGGGTCATGCTGTGTGAAGCACAGGGACACTCTTGGGACTTGTAGCCAAACAACTGCCAGGACAACACTCCCAGCCATCCTGTCAGCACAGGCACCCCAACCCACAGGGAAGCAGAGTCAAAAGGAAGGAAGGATGGGCATGCTGGGAAGGGGGTGGAGGCAATAGCATGATGGGAGTTGTAGGCACAAATATTGCTCACCCTCACAATTGGCCCATCAACACCACTCTCAACCATGCTCACATCACAGGGAGTGGAAAAGGACTCACAAGATGGCTGACACTGGGTACTGCTGGGGGAGCACAAGGCCCTGCTGGGAACTGTGCAACAACCAACAGCAGGACACCACTGACTGACATCCTGAAAGACAACTTGCACTCCCTGCAATGGAAGCACGTTCCATGGTGGGATATCTGGCTGGGTGGGAAGGAGGACTGACAGCTATGACCATAGTTACAAGGACCTCCCCTCACACACCCCCTCAACACTAACTCCACATAACCCACCTGGGAGAATGCAATGCCTCACATCCTAACTGAAGATCCCACAAAGAACCACCACCCTGGGTCATGCTGTGTGAAGCACAGGGACACTCTTGGGACTTGTAGCCAAACAACTGCCAGGACAACACTCCCAGCCATCCTGTCAGCACAGGCACCCCACAGGGAAGCAGAGTCAAAAGGAAGGAAGGATGGGCATGCTGGGAAGGGGGTGGAGGCAATAGCATGATGGGAGTTGTAGGCACAGATATTGCTCACCCTCACAATTGGCCCATCAACACCACTCTCAACCATGCTCACATCACAGGGAGTGGAAAAGGACTCACAAGATGGCTGATACTGGGTACTGCTGGGGGAGCACAAGGCCCTGCTGGGAACTGTGCAACAACCAACAGCAGGACACCACTGACTGACATCCTGAAAGACAACTTGCACTCCCTGCAATGGAAGCACGTTCCATGGTGGGATATCTGGCTGGGTGGGAAGGAGGACTGACAGCTATGACCATAGTTACAAGGACCTCCCCTCACACACCCCCTCAACACTAACTCCACATAACCCACCTGGGAGAATGCAATGCCTCACATCCTAACTGAAGATCCCACAAAGAACCACCACCCTGGGTCATGCTGTGTGAAGCACAAGGACACTCTTGGGACTTGTAGCCAAACAACTGCCAGGACAACACTCCCAGCCATCCTGTCAGCACAGGCACCCCACCCCACAGGGAAGCAGAGTCAAAAGGAAGGAAGGATGGGCATGCTGGGAAGGGGGTGGAGGCAATAGCATGATGGGAGTTGTAGGCACAGATATTGGTCACCCTCACAATTGGCCCATCAACACCACTCTCAACCATGCTCACATCACAGGGAGTGGAAAAGGACTCACAAGATGGCTGACACTGGGTACTGCTGGGGGAGCACAAGGCCCTGCTGGGAACTGTGCAACAACCAACAGCAGGACACCACTGACTGACATCCTGAAAGACAACTTGCACTCCCTGCAATGGAAGCACGCTTTATGGTGGGATAACTGGGCTGGGGGGAAGGAGGCCTGGATGGCAACCAAATACCACCAATGCTGGTCATGCACACACCTCAACATACACATTGACATGCCACAGGTTAGCAGGACAATGTGCTACACCAATATCACTCTCTGACTGTCACAATTTAGGAGAATGCAATGTCCTGGCCCACATCCAGAGGTACAGTCACAACTGGCAGGTGTTTGAACAATTGATGCCAGTAGAAACATAACATACAATCTGTGTCTCTCCCCAAAACAGGTGATGATGGGGACACAGCAGCAGACGAGGAGGAGTCCCTGTCCCAGGCTCCGGGGAACACTGAGCTCACTGGTGTGGATCAGCCACTGCACTCCTCGGATGGCGAAGAACCAGCTGGAACCTCCGGTGTGAGTCATCATGCAGCACCAGCAGGACCAACATCTGCACCCCCTGCACCCACCCCTCCAACAACTGCCAACACACAGGCCACCCCTGCCAACACGGACAGACCGAGGACCACAGATGACAACAGCGCAGGGACCCAGGCCCAAACTGGAGCTGGTGACAACGAGCCCAGGAACAACACCCAAGTGGGCCCACGGTCACCTGTGCGTGCCACCGCAGGTCCTGCAAGTGTCGCAAGGGGTGGTGGGAGGGGTGGTAGACATAGGTCGCTCTTTGCAGAGGGGTCTGGACTGCATGAAGACCCACAACTGGCACGCATCGCGTATGCGTACCAGACTAGCACCGGAGAGGTCAGCCAGGTTGTGGGGATCCTCAAGGACATACAACAGCAGCAGGCTGCCCATCATGCCCGCTTGGACTCCCACATGTCCCGTGTCGACACACACATGTCACATGTCGAGACACACATGTCACGTGTCGAGACACACATGTCTGGCATGGAGTCCAAGTGGGACACATTGGAACAACTGACAGCGGTGCATAGGGACATACTCACATGCCTCCGCCAGATCAGCACCAACATGGCCTCACCTCCCTGTGTGCCCACAACAACTGCTGCTGAAACAACTGCAAATGCCACAGGGAGGGAGGAGGACTCTGGCAGAGAGTCCCCTGCACCGCCGCAGCCTGCACCTGAGGGTCCCCTCCCCAAGAAGAGGGGCCGTCCGAAGAGGCCAAACTGAAAGTCCGATGGCCATCTACATCCCCCAGGAAGCCAACACCTGTTCTGGAACTTTTCCTCTGTGTGCAAACTGCACGCCCTGTCGAAGCCAACCCAACTCTCCCACATGACATGGGGAGCTCTAGTTGGCCAAATTCATCAGATGACTGTGGACTTTACTCTGGACATGTCAGCTACCAAGACTTCCAATACACATGGGAACTTTGGATTCCAATTAATATGTACAGCACCCACCATCCTGTGCACCATCCTCACACCTGTATGTAAATAAACTCACCAATACACCATATCTGCCTCTGTTGTGATTCCAACGTGGTTTTTGTCATGTAGATGGTGATCTGCTAAATGACACTGTGCATGCTAACTGCAACAGCAAGTCCAACCCCGTCATGTCAGTCATGGCGACGTGACACATATGAGGGAGACACACCACCAGTGCCACACAACACATACACACCAGGGCCATCAGACTCATCACCTATACTGATGTTGCAACTAAATACAGTGGAATGCACAGACACGCCACCTATTCACAGTCACTGTCAACTAGACTACAGGTGCAGTAAGCAAATGTCAGTCAGATATGTGACTACAGACAACGCACATCCCAAAGTGAAGCACAGGTTTATTACACATTTGCAACATGTTGTTTCCACTACAAATGCAAGCTAATCCAACCTGGCTGTGGCCACAAAGTCTAAGAAACAGAAGATAGAAAGTCCAGGGGTGTGTGGCACATCACCTGTAGGGAAACGACTGCTTCCACCTTGGAAGTTGAATCATGGATTCGGGGGATCCAAGTTGATCAGACAACTCCGGCAGCACCCTGTGAAGGACAGACATGACACACAGTCAAAAACAATGAAGAACAGCACAGAACGGCAATACTCATGTCTAATACATGTCACGAGATAACTACACAAAACCAAGTTAGCATGTCAACACTGTTGGGCAGTACAGACCACCTGCAAGGACACATCGCTGCACGCATCCAGTCAAGTAGCACATGGGCACACTCAAACAGCACCAGAGCACCACACACATATCATGCAAACTCAAATCATTGACATCACAACCCTCTGGAGACTCACATTCAGCTGAAGAAGTTGGTGATGAGCTGTGTGCGGACATCACCATCATCATCATCATCATCTTCACTGGCATCGTGACCCAGGCCAGGATCTTCCACAGGTGGCAGACGTTGGTCATCGTCATCCAGGATGAGAGGCAACTCCTTCCGCACTGCCAGGTTGTGTAGCATGCAGCAGACGATGACAATCTTGCACACCTTTGCTGGGGCATATGGGAGGGCCCCTCCTGTCTTGTCCAGGCAGCGGAAGCGGCTCTTCAGGAGACCAAAGGTCCGCTCAATCACCCTCCTCGTCCGACCATGTGCCTCATTGTAGCGCATCTGGGCTGGTGTCACAGGGTTCCTGAGGGGTGTCAGCAACCACTGCATGTTGGGGTAACCCAAATCACCTACAGACAGACAATTGCACATTAGCCGATTTGAAAATGTGTGCGGAAAACAACATAGCAGAACACACACAATGGTACAAAGTCAGTACACACCAACAAGCCAGGCACGCTGGTTCGGCATCTGTGACATCATCCTCGGGATGCGACTACTCCTCATCACGTAGGCATCGTGTGCCGAACCGGGGAAACGGGCACACACATGTGAGATGGTCATATCTGCAAGACATACCACCAGAGCATTGATCGAATGGTAATGTTTACGGTTGTGGTATGCCTGCTCATGTGCCTGTGGTGGTATCAAAGACACATGTGTCCCATCAATGGAGCCAATTACATGTGGCATCCTCCCCAGGGCATAGAAGTCACTCTTGACGTCAGTGAGTCGTTGACGTGTTGGGAAATAGATGTACTGGTTGAGGTATCCCAACATTGCCCCCAAAACATCACGTAGCACATGGCTGAACATAGTCTGTGACATCCCACCAGTAGTTGCCACAGTGTGTTGAAAGGTACCGGTGGCAAAGAAGTGTAGGGCTGCCATCACCTTCACCTTGGGGGTCAGCGCTGTAGGATACGGCCGGCCAGGCTGCAAATGTGGGGCCAACCGCACTGCCAAATCCTCAATCAGCTGCCTGGTGAAGCGGTACCGTCGGATGCTGTCATGTTCCACCATCGTTGCCAGGTCTTGGAATGGTCGATGGACAGCAGGAGCCCTGCAGTGCATAGGTGAAGAAAGCAAGATTGTCAGTCACCCCACCTATGTGCCGTTCACCATATTCAATTTCACATGATACATCATCAACATACACAAGTACTTGATGTGTGTGTCGTTCCGTTTGGACATATATGGCACCTACATGGACATCATCTAACATCTCTGTTCAACAAGTGTTGACAACAGGTTCCAGGGCGTGCTATGGGACACCATTAGGCTGTGTCACAGTACCCATTAACTGCTCTCACGTTCCACACACATACCACAGTGACATGTCTGGACAGATGCTCCACAGGCATCACAACTCATAGACAGGTAGATTCCCAGGGAGCCTGTCTTGCCACATGGACACTGGCATGACATGGCGTATCATGTACACGTCAGAAAAACAAACATGACACCCACAGGTAGTGGCTCCTGTAGCCTCTGCAGGACAGACATGGACGTCTGTGACACACACACACACACCATCAAAGTTCATGCACAAACCACGTGGATGTGGAGACTGTCTCCCATTGTGCACATGGAGTCAGAGACATGTGACACACAAAATGCACACAGACTGTGGAGGGACATCACTATTGTTGGAATGGGCCACCCTGTGACGTACATGCCTTCCCACATGTGAGCCTGGGGGTATGTGACATGACATACTCATACACAACCTGGAAATGTGACCATGACACATGCTCAGAAATGAAAAGTTGCACACCACAGCGGTCAGGTGCACAACACACAAAGGACCCTGTCCCCATTAACACGTGCACAGCCTGGGTGTGTCTGCCCCCAAGTGCTACCCCAAAATCCACATGTTCACCCCCATACACAGTTAAGGTTATGCTGCCACACATGCCTCATAGACAGTGTGGACTGGGTGTGGTGTTGTAGGTGTGCCCCTGAGTCCCTGGAAAGTAAATGTGGCTGGCATAGGTTCACCAGTGACCAGCATGGTGACATATGCGTGTGACCTGTCCAGGGACGTGTTATAGAGCAATGGACCGATCGGTGTGCCCGGCCGGCCCATTGCATCGTATGTGAGCGGGTACGCGTTGTATGCCTGGTACGCGTTGCACAGCAATGGACCGATCGGTGTGCCCGGCCGGCCCATTGCATCGTATGTGAGCGGGTACGCGTTGTATGCCTGGTATGCGTTGTACAGCAATGGACCGATCGGTGTGCCCGGCCGGCCCATTGCATTGTATGTGAGCGGGTACGCGTTGTATGCCTGGTACGCGTTGTACAGCAATGGACCGAACGGTGCGCACACATTGGCTGGGGCCTGGCATGGCAACGGACGCGTTTTCGAAGCTCCAACGAGTCTGATGCAGTGAATTCAGTTGGCCAGCCACAACAATGTTGCAAAATCATGGGTGTCATGAAGTTGAAGATTTGAAGGATGCTGTGGGCGTGTATTAGTGCTGCAATTCCATGGATAGGTCAAATTCAGAAGATGCAAACCACTTGGACCTATCACTTTGCACACATGGGACAGTATCTGCCTCTGCAGCACACATATAATGCTGGCTGTTCCCCTGAGAGCTCACTTGCCTGCACTACATGCTCCAGGACGACATCTGCCACCAACACTGCTGCTGTATATGCATCCTCTGGCTCCTGCAATGGCACGTACTGTGGAGAGAGCCCCAGCCTTCAGCCTTCAGCCTTGAGGAGAACCAGGCCCTGCTGGACAGCCTCCTTCCACAGTACAGCAAGCTGTATGGGACACCAGGGGAGCAGGTGAGTGTGCTGTCCACTGCCTCACTAATTGTGCATGTTGTCTGACTAGCAGGGCTTTCAGTGTGCACACCACTGGCTAGCATGCCCACTGAGTAGTTGTCACACCCCAAAGTGTGTAGTCACATGCACAGAACTGGTACAGTGCAGTAACAGTGCATTCCAACTAGGTTTACTTCCCATGCAATGATACCATGTAGTGACTGCTGGCAAACTGTTCATAGCCATTGTTGCACTGCCTGTGTACATCATATGCCCCTGTGATTGAGACATGGATATCCAACTGTGTGATGCACGTATATGTTGCATGTGTAGTAATGGCCTTTTCACTTTGTCATCCTCACAGGTTGATGCCCACCAGAAGCAGGAAATCTGGCTGACCATCGCCCGGAAAGTAAGATCCGTGGGGGTCTACAGGCGCAGGATCCACAACTGCCAAAACAGGTGGCAGGACCTTCGTGGCTGGACCCGGAGGATCGCAAGGGTCCAGCTGAAGCTGTCGCCTCCTCGCAGGAGGGGCGGACACCGGACCCTGACCCCCACATGCTCCGGATCCTTGCGGTGGTCTTCCCTGACCTGGATGGGCAGCTGAAGGACAGACAGCAGCAAGGAGGGGGTGAGTCTATGACTGCACTGTGCACTTTTTCTGCCATGATATGTGCCCTCCTCTGGCCTGGTTAAACTTCCACAGTACATCAGTCATGTGGTCCAGGACCCATGTCCCTCATTTGTTACATGCCCACTTCTCCTCTGATACGCATATGTGTGGCCCTTATAGTCAGGAAATTGTCTAATTTGGGGACTGTGTCATTGCATTTTGCTTTGCTCAAGGTGGGGAACAGCATTTGTTCCTGTGACTATGTTGTGCAATTCATGGGTGGGTCAATTGCTTACACAATGCCTAAGTTCTGACATGTGATCTGCGTGTAACTTTGATATGTGGTCCGCTTGCTGCTCTGACTCACCACATGTCCCTGGGGAATGTGGCACACACCCATGCTGCTGGTGGGAACAATATTTGGGCCTCAGGAGTATGTGTATCCAGTGTGTCACACATGCTTAGCCACCTGCCTACTGTCCAGGACTCATCCCTCTTACAGGTGGAGCTGGACAGTCATGCCTACTCCAGTGCATACAATACACTCTGTACTCCCACTCCTGTGTATCATCTGGCATGTTGTGGTCAGTGAAATGTACCCTCAGGTGTCTGCCTCTGTCTCATTGTGCTGTGTCTTCGTTGTCAGGACTACTGGTATGTTCATCGTTTGGGGCTCAGCATGCCATCCGAGATGTGACCATGATAGACGATACTTCTGTGACTTATAGGTGTCTGATCACTTGACTGTGCACACAGGTGTTTGCGACTGTGACTTTCAAGCAGCTGTATTTTCATTCACAGCACACTGTGAGGTGCTCATGTTCAGAGAGTTGTGTTTCATGTCCCCCATATGTCCAGTTGGTATGACGTGGACAAATAGTAGTACAGATGATGTGGTTTTTGGGGGATGGACATGTGCACTTGTCAGTCACATAACTTGCATTCCCCATGCCCTCGGATTGTGACACAGTGCAGAATGTTGTTGTCTGGCTGCCATGGCCATGTGACTTGAGACAGTAATGTATGACTTTGCACGCATTTCTGTGTCATGGCATTCAACTTCCTGGGACTGATCCTGCAGGGGAGTGACATGTGCAACATGCACCCCATTGTGGCATTGACTATCCGGACATGGGTGCATCATGGTGTCTGGTGCTGGTATGCATCACATGCATTCCTAATTAGAATCTGGCCATCCCTTTATCCAGACACCTGCACTGACTCAGTGGCAAGAGATGTGATGTGTGTATGTTCACATGCTTCACCGTGTTCCCTGCAATGTCCAACAACTGTGTAGGTGGTGCATGTGTCCACACTGGGGTCTTACCACACTGGGGTCTTACCATCAGACAGGCACCAGACAGATGGGTGCAAGTGCAGGAGGGGTGTGAGTCCCATGGTTGACCATCAGACTGACAATTGGCTTCCCCGAATCTGTGTGAGGACTTTAGGCAATGTTCAACTAAGGATGCCAGGGCTTGCTCTGTAATGTGCTGTACTTACTGTGGTGTATGCGGTCAGTGCAGGTGACTGATGTTTGTCTGTTTCCCTAATTGTTTGCAGATACATCCACGGCCACAGGAGGGGACAGCTCCACGGACCAGGAGGAGCAGCGGAGCCAGACTGGGTCAGCATTGGACGAGTGGTCAGAGGGACCCAGTGGCACGGAGGGCGAGGGGAGCCACACCGAGGAGTCCTCAGCACCATCCACCTCAGCTGGGGACCACAGCAGCTCAGAGGATGACTCCCTTGTGGAGGCGGGTCTCGGCAGCCACCAAAGGCCAGCTAGTCTGTCTGGCCCCGCCACCACCACCACCGCCCTCCCATCGGCTCCCATTCCTGAGGTCCGTGGAGGCTCCCGTGCTCGGGAGCGTGTCTCCTTCGTGCCAGGCACCGCAGCCCCTGCCCCTGTGTCCCCTGCTGCCCTGAGTAAGGAGTCTGTGTACCTCCTTCGGCAGCTCCATGTAGGGCAGACAGCAATGCTGAGTGTCCTCCATGCACACACCACTCTGTTGACACAGCTGGTGTCGTTCATGGAGGGCATCTTGACGGGTATGTCTGCCCTACAGAGGAGCAATAGGTCCATGGACTCCTACCTGACGGCAGCAGTGTCCCTCCTCCAACAGTCCCTCACCCCTCCCACCTCTGCCCCATCCACACTTCCTACCCCCCTACCTGTCCAAAGCACATGCACACCTGGACAGTCATCCACACACACAGACACGAGCAGCACAGACACACCCAAGAGTAAGGCAAGACGTGCACACAAGCATCCTCAGGGAACTGATACCACAGACACAGGGGATGGGGAACACACACACACACAGGCATCCACATTCACTCCGCAGTCCTCCAAATCCTCTCCCTCCAAGACCCCTTCCCTTGCCTCGCCTGCTACCCCACATACACAGCAGGTCTTCCTGTGTGACCTCGGCCTCTTCCCCACCATTCCTGCTGACCCAGCACACCAGGGGAAGAGGAAGTCCACCCACACAGAGAGGAGTGCCCCTCGCCCCGGACACCCTCCCCCAGGCGCAGGCAGACACAGGAGCCCATTCGGAAGTCCCCCGGAGCAGGAAGGGCAAGACCCCACCACCACCACCACGCAGCTCCAGCGCCCAGTCTCTCTCCTCCATCCCCCAGGCCACCACTGCACAGGTTCCCCCGCCACACCCTGCCCCAGGTTCCCCCACACACCGATACCGCATCCCCAGACTGCTTAGGCCCTCCCCCCCTGCCACTTGCTCTTCCACCCCCAACCCAGACGCTCTGCCTATTAGTGGCACTGTTGTGGGGACCGGGTCCCCCCTCTGTCCTGCCCACCTCATCTGCCCACCCTTCCACTCCCTTGGAGTCATGCACTGCAGTGGAGTCCACAACCACCACGTCTGACTCGGGCACTGCAGTGGGTACCCAGTCCACTACATCAGTCCAGCCCACTGCAGTGGTTGCGGCACCCACACCAACTGACTTGTGTACCACGGTGGTGCCGGCCCCCCTGAGTCAGACACCTCCACTGCAGTTGCCGGTGACACTCCTGCACCCACCACCCCTTCACTGCCTCACTCTGCCATCCCCTGATCCTGTCCCTGCGGTGCCTGGCCTGCCCCTTGTATGCCCCTCCAAGGGTGATGTCCCCCAACCGTACCAGTGCAGGCAAGCAATGTGTGACCAGTTGTCACTTCTCACCCCGTTGGTACTGTGATTTTGGACTGGCCATTGGCCTTAGTTTCTTTTGGACTTCCGTTTTTACCCTGACATTTGCTTAATAAAGCCTCTTTTTGTTTACTTTTGGGTTTTCTTTTGATGTACATGATGTGGATGAGTAGCATCCTGCATTTGCAGTTGTAATAGTGTTCACATCAGGATGATGAAGTGTTGCAGTGATGGACTCCATGTGGTCCATGGGATATGTGTCCTGTTGTCTTCTGGATCTATGGCATCCCTTGCTACAGTCTGAGGGTGTAATGTTCAGCATTTGACACAGGGATGTCCTTTTTGCATTAGTAAATGAACATCTTTGTCTTACACTGATGCACATCTGGTGTGCTTACCACTGTTCAATGTTCCAATTTCCCTGACTGTTTGCCCAGCTCCACTGGACATGCAGTTTTGCACATCAATGTCGAAGGACTCATCTGTGTATACAGTGCAACTTGCTTGACACGTGTTTGGTGTGTGTGCAGATGACTGACGTGACACCCCCGTACCACTGACGGAGTGTTCTGCTGACATGTTTGGGTCGTGCACAGACAAGGTTTGGCACAGCGGACCGTCCACAGGAGTGGTGTGCCCTCATGGCAGTGTGTAATCTGGTGACATTGCGTGGGCCTGTGTTGTGTAAGCATGTCTGTGCGTGTTCCCTTCCCTTTTCCTACACAGGCTGTGTCCCTAGGGATGTTCCTGTTTGTGATGCTTGCTGAGTTGTTCTGTGTTCATCCAGCATCTTGGACCTGGTTTCTCTGTGATGTGGGTGCATGGCAAACTAATGTTCATGAGGTTGTCATCCCAGGTTGTCTTTGTTGTCAGTGCTGGGGATGCGGGCAAACGCAGATGGGACACATTCAGGATTCCCCTTGGCACTTGTTGTTTACACGAGTAATGTGATTTACAGTTTGTGTTAGGTTACAGTGATTGTGACACGTTGTGTGTGTGACAGCTGCCACTCCTCAGGGTCAGAGCTGCAATGTTGGTAGTTGTGTACGTGTGTTCTTCGTGTGTCACCTTTGCTTCTTCATTGGAGTGTGACTATGGCCAGGATCCCATTGATTGTGGTGGATTTCACATCATGCCCATGTACAGCATACTGTGCTGTGTGTCAGACATTGACAAGTCTTGTTGACTGGCCATGTGTGATGGGTTTCTGCACCTTGGTTCCCACCACCACCCCTGGTATTGTCATGGGTGCATGTGCAATGTCACCAGTCCATGTGAGCTTCACTGCTGCACATTGGTGGAGATCAGGGTGTGTGGTGTTGAGTGTGTGCAAAAGTGAGTTGTTGCACGGCCAGACCCCTACCTCCATATTGGCCTTGGCTGGCAGGCCGTGCTGATTGATTGGAGCTTGTGTAGGTGTGATGGTAGTTAGTTGCTCAGGACACATGGCTGGGGTTCACAGTGTGAACGACATCTAACATTGTCATCACAGTGGGATTATCATGCAGGCTAGTGTCAGCACAATATGGGGTCCCTGGGGGTAGTGCTGTGGTGGGTCTGTCTCTTGCTGTGTTAGTTGCTGTTCCTACAAGCTTGTGTGACATGTGTAATTTGTGCTCCCTCTCATCTAACAATGCCTGATTGCCCACATAGGGGATTTGGATCCATGAGTTACTTTTGTGTGGCACTGTATGTGCATCTGTGTAATTGTTATTGAGGCCTCATCATGTGTTGTGTGGTTGCCTGGGGACACTGGCACCCCCCCTCACCTGCTGTGTTTGATGTGCAGTGTGGGTCTGCCTGTTTGTGCATCTGCACCACTGCATTGGCATATCTTTAGTGTGCTATTGGCTGTATGTTGTTTGGTGGGTTTCACCTGCTGTCCCTGGGACTCCTAGGTCATCAGTCAGCACAATGATCATTGTTTGTGTGTCCCATTGCTGCCATGGTATGTTATTTGTTCACCTCACATCTACAGTCTCCACAGGGTATCTACATTAGTGTGCCCATTGGTGCAAATATGTGGGTCTGCATTATGATGGTCACTTCTGTCATTGTGTCATTGATGGATGTTGACAGTGTCAGCCCCCATGGGTGATGTTTGTCTGCACATGGCCAAAGGTAGGTCTTATTTGCACTGCACTGTTTGCCTCCCCCAATCTATGTTGCTATGGGACACAAGCACTACTTTGCCACTGATGTGTTTGTTGTTCTGTGACCAGGAATCATCCATGCAGTTTGGCAGTTGCAGCTTTTTCAATGTCAACACTTACATTTTGGTCACTGTGATGATGGGGGTTTAGACCCCATTGCCACAATGTTTAAAATGTGCTTCAGCTATGGACCCCACACTTACCTTTTGGTCACTGTGATGATGGGGGTTTAGACCCCATTGCCACAATGTTCAAAATGTGCTTCAGCTATGGACCCCACACTTACCTTTTGGTCACTGTGATGATGGGGGTTGGACCCCATTGCCACAGTGGTCATGGTCTGCTTGCATTGTGGGGGCCACACACATTTATGTGTGACACATGTGATAGGGGGTCACATTGTATGTTCAAAGTCATGTTCAGTGTTGTAGGCATTTGACACAGTCTACACACGCTTGTCATGGTGTTGGGGGGATGTCTTTTTGTTGCATTCCTTATGTTGGTGTGTGCTTGTTGTGTCATGCATTAGCCATCCTGTGAGTGGGGGTGTTGTTGGTGGTAGGCATCCTGCCCCCCATGGGTAGAGGTGGTAGTAGTGGTAGGCATCCAGCCCCCCATGGGTAGAGGTGGTAGTGGTGGTAGGCATCCTGCACCCCATGGGTAGAGGTGGTAGTAGTGACAGGCATCCAGCCCCCATGGGTAGAGGTGGTAGTAGTGGTAGGCATCTGGCACCCATGGGTAGAGGTGGTAGTAGTGGTAGGCATCCAGCCCCCCATGGGTAGGGGTGGTAGTAGTGACAGGCATCCAGCCCCCCATGGGTAGAGGTGGTAGTAGTGGTAGGCATCCAGCCCCCCATGGGTAGAGGTGGTAGTGGTGGTAGGCATCCTGCACCCCATGGGTAGAGGTGGTAGTAGTGACAGGCATCCAGCCCCCCATGGGTAGAGGTGGTAGTAGTGGTAGGCATCTGGCACCCATGGGTAGAGGTGGTAGTAGTGGTAGGCATCCAGCCCCCATGGGTAGGGGTGGTAGTAGTGACAGGCATCCAGCCCCCATGGGTAGAGGTGGTAGTAGTGACAGGCATCCAGCCCCCATGGGTAGAGGTGGTAGTAGTGGTAGGCATCCAGCCCCCATGGGTAGAGGTGGTAGTGGTGGTAGGCATCCTGCACCCCATGGGTAGGGGTGGTAGTAGTGACAGGCATCCAGCCCCCCATGGGTAGAGGTGGTAGTAGTGACAGGCATCCAGCCCCCCATGGGTAGAGGTGGTAGTAGTGGTAGGCATCCAGCCCCCATGGGTAGAGGTGGTAGTGGTGGTAGGCATCCTGCACCCCATGGGTAGAGGTGGTAGTAGTGACAGGCATCCAGCCCCCCATGGGTAGAGGTGGTAGTAGTGGTAGGCATCTGGCACCCATGGGTAGAGGTGGTAGTAGTGGTAGGCATCTGGCACCCATGGGTAGAGGTGGTAGTAGTGGTAGGCATCTGGCACGCCCTGAGTAGGGGTGGTAGTGGTGGTAGGCATCCTGCCCCCCATGGGTAGAGGTGGTAGTAGTGGTAGGCATCCAGCCCCCCATGGGTAGAGGTGGTAGTGGTAGTAGGCATCCTGCACCCCATGGGTAGAGGTGGTAGTAGTGACAGGCATCCAGCCCCCCATGGGTAGAGGTGGTAGTAGTGACAGGCATCCAGCCCCCCATGGGTAGAGGTGGTAGTAGTGACAGGCATCCAGCCCCCCATGGGTAGAGGTGGTAGTAGTGACAGGCATCCAGCCCCCATGGGTAGAGGTGGTAGTAGTGGTAGGCATCCAGCCCCCCATGGGTAGAGGTGGTAGTAGTGGTAGGCATCTGGCACCCCCTGAGTAGGGGTGGTAGTGGTGGTGGGCATCCAGCCCCCCATGAGTAGGGGTGGTGGTAGTGGTAGGCATCTGGCACCCATGGGTAGAGGTGGTAGTAGTGGTAGGCATCTGGCACCCATGGGTAGAGGTGGTAGTAGTGGTAGGCATCTGGCACCAATGGGTAGAGGTGGTAGTAGTGGTAGGCATCTGGCACGCCCTGAGTAGGGGTGGTAGTGGTGGTAGGCATCCTGCCCCCATGGGTAGAGGTGGTAGTAGTGGTAGGCATCCAGCCCCCATGGGTAGAGGTGGTAGTGGTGGTAGGCATCCTGCCCCCATGGGTAGAGGTGGTAGTAGTGGTAGGCATCCAGCCCCCCATGGGTAGAGGTGGTAGTGGTGGTAGGCATCTGGCACCCCCTGAGTAGGGGTGGTAGTGGTGGTGGGCATCCAGCCCCCCATGGGTAGAGGTGGTTGTAGTGGTAGGCATCTGGCACCCATGGGTAGAGGCGGTAGTAGCGACAGCCATCCAGCCCCCCCTGAGTAGGGGTGGTAGTGGTGGTGGGCATCCAGCCCCCCATGGGTAGAGGTGGTAGGAGTGACAGGCATCTCGCACCCCCTGGGTAGGGGTGGTGTTAGTTGTTGGCATCCAGGCCCCTATGTGTATATGTGGCATTGGTGATGGCCATCCCGCCCCTATGGTGCTGCTGTTGCTGGTGTAAGTAATTTCTGCATCCCTCTGTGTGTGTGTGATATGTCGGGTACGTGTAGTTTGTTTTTGTGGTTGGTGTCTGACTTACCTTCTGCGCTGTACGCGTCCGTGCCTGTTCCGGTAATAGATGTAGAGTATTGGTAGGACCTGCGCGATGGGATTCATGGTTGGTTCGTCTCATTCGTCTTTCTCTTTGCTTCGCCTCGTCCTCGTCGCTGGCGTGTTCGTCTCGTAGCCATGGATCCTCTTGTGGCGCGAATCGGAGCTTATGTACGTCTCTTCCGGATGCTTTAACGTGCCGTGCGTAGCGACGGGTTCGGCGCGTACGGAAAGCGCATCGTACTTGTCCGGCCGGACAGGGCTGCATTTTGGCTTCCGTGCGACTCGATTCTGCGTTTCCGGATCCGCATCGGTCGGAGAACAGGACCTGTATTGAGTGAGTACGACTGGGTCGGGATTTGGGCAGTTGTGCGCATCGTACTTGCTCGTTCGGACGTATGTGCGAATCGGTCGGGAAACAGGCATTCGCCTGGCTTTTTTCCCGGCCGAATGGTATTAGGTGTGCCTCCGACCGGGATCGGAATCGACCCCTAGGTTGTTAAAAATATCGTTTTTTTAGTTAGTGTTATGTATTTTAGTATGTATTTTAAATGTATGTGCTCTATTTTTTTGTCTAAGTATTGCATTTGTTTTTTAATATATGTGTTAAATTTTTAGAAGTTATTAATTTTATTTTAATTAAATTTTGTGTTTTAGTTCCATTGCGGGTTGTGGGTTTATAGGGGAATAGGGTGGGAAGTAATTTAATTATAATAAATTGAATATTATTTATTATTTATTAGTATTTATTTAATTTTGATTTTATAGTGTTAATTGTGGGAATTAATTTATTATTAATTAATTAATAATTGGCTGTTAATTTTTATTGATTAATTAATTGGTAAATATGTTAATTGTGTCATTTTTTAGGAGCGGGTTGTGGGTTTATACGGGAATAGGGTGGGAAGTAATTTAATTATAATTAAATTATTAATATTTTTTATTAAATAATATTTATTTATTTAATATTTTATATTGTTAATTGTGGGAATTAATTTATTATTAATTATTTATTAATTGGTTGTTAATTATTATTAATTAATTGGTAATTATGTTAATTGTGTTATTTTTTTAGGAGCAGGTTGTGGGTTGATAGGGGAGTAGGGTGGGAAGTAATTTAATTTTAATACATTTATTAACATTTTTAATATAATATGTATTTAATTTTATTTTATAGTGTTAATTTTGTGAATTAATTTATTAATAATTATTTATATTTTGCTTGGTAATTGTTATTAATTAATTAATTGCTAATTAATTATGTTAATTCTGTCACGTTTTAAGAAATTGGTGGTGGCATTTATAAGGGAATATGGTGGGAGGTAATTTATTTATAATTGATTCATTATTTGTTAATTAATGCTAATTAATTAATTAAAATGTAAATATGGCAATTGTGTAATTATTTTAATGTGTGAGTTGTGGGGTTTATAGTGGTAAATGGTGGGAAGTACATTTTTAAAATTAATTAATGATTTGTTGTTAATTGATATTAATTTATTAATGTAAAATTAGTTATGGAAATTGTGTAAATATTTTTAGGTGTGTGTTTTGGTGTTTATTGGGGTTGAGGGTGAAAAGTAATTTAGTTTAAATTAATTACTCATTACTTGATCATTATTATTCATTTATTAATTGATAAATATTTTTGGTAATTGTTTATTTTTATTTTGTTTGGGGATTTAGGTTCTTTAGCTGTAACGTTTGGTTAGTACATTAATTTTTACCTTTTTAAATGTGTTTTTTAATTATTAATAATTGTTTAATTGATAATTATTTGTGTTAATTATGGAGGTACACTTTTTTTTAATTTAGATGTGTGTTGTAAATTGTGTGGTGTTATAGGGTAGGAAAAAAATATTACATTTATGTAATAAATATTTTTTTATTAAAATTCATTTCTATTCCAAATTATTTATTTGTTTGTTCATTTTTTGGCAAATTAAAAAAATTAATCTTTTTATGCAAATTTTAGATTTTTCTACATTATAATATGTTTCTATGTTTTGCAAATTTTTATATTTTTATATATGTTTTGTTTTTGGGGTTTTTATTATATTTTGTATTGTAGTTGATATTTTGTTTGGTTTTAAATTTGAATTTTATTTATTGGGAATAGTAATTTTTACCCCTCCGCTATCCAACACTTTCCCTACTGCTGCATTCGCAGGAGTGGGAATAGTAATTTATACCCCTACACTATCCAACACTTTCCCTACTGTTGCACTCACTGGAGTGGGAATAGTAATTTTTACCCCTCCGCTATCCAACAGTTTCCCTACTGTTGCACTTGTTGGAGTGGGAATAGTAATTTTTACCCCTACGCTATCCAACACTTTCCCTACTGTTGCACTCGCTGGAGTGGGAATAGTAATTTTTACCCGTCCGCTGTCCAACACTTTCCCTACTGTTGCACTCACAGGAGTGGGAATAGTAATTTTATCCCCTCCGCTATCTAACACTTTCCCTACTGTTGCACTCATTGGAGTGGGAATAGTAAATTATTCCCCTCCGCTATCCAACACTTTCCCTACTGTTGCACTCATTGGAGTGGGAATAGTAATTTTTACCCCTCCGCTATCCAACACTTTCCCTACTGTTGCACTCACAGGAGTGGGAATAGTAATTTTATCCCCTCCGCTATCTAACACTTTCCCTACTGTTGCACTCATTGCAGTGGGAATAGTAAATTATTCCCCTCCGCTATCCAACACTTTCCCTACTGTTGCACTCATTGGAGTGGGAATAGTAATTTTTACCCCTCCGCTATCCAACACTTTCCCTACTGTTGCACTCATTGGAGTGGGAATAGTAAATTATTCCTCTTTGCTATCCAACACTTTCCGTACTGTTACATTCACTGGAGTGGGAATAGTAATTTTTGCCCCTCCGCTATCCAACACTTTCCCTACTGTTGCACTTGCTGGAGTGGGAATAGTAAATTATTCCCCTCCGCTATCCAACACTTTCCCTACTGTTGCACTCGCTGGAGTGGGAATAGTAATTTTTACCCCTACTCTATCCAACACTTTCCCTACTGTTGCACTCGCTGGAGTGGAAATAGTAATTTTTTCCCCTCCGCTATCCAACACTTTCCCTACTGTTGCACTTGCTGTAGGGGGAATAGTAATTTTTTCCCCTCCGCTATCCAACACTTTCCCTACTGTTACACTCATTGGAGTGGGAATAGTAAATTATTCCCCTGGGGCTATCCAACACTTTCCCTACTGTTGCACTCGCTGGAGTGGGAATTGTAATTTTTTCCCCTACGATATCCAACACTTTCCCTACTGTTGCACTCAATGTAGTGTAAAATGTAGGTGTAAAAATATTAAATTTTTTAATATTTTAATTTATAATATAATTTTTTTCAATAATGTTTATGTTACAGGTGTATGTATATATATATTTATTTATAATTTTTAATATATTTGAAACATTTTATAATTAATTAAAATTATTATTTATTAATTATTTGTAAGTAAATATATATATATATTACATTTTATATATGTATGTTTAATTTATTTTTAAATTAAATTTATTATTTATAATTGTTAAAATTTACAAATACATCTAAATATTTTTTTAAGTTAAATGTATTATTTAATTTATTTTACATCATTTTTTATACATATAAAAAAACGATATTTTGTAGTTCGATATTTTTAACAACGATATTTCTTTTCGATATTTTTGTACTTACCATTATAAAGATAGGAGGTCGATATTTTTGACAACGATATTTATGTCCCGACATTTTTGTAACTCGATATTCTGGTACTCGATATTCTGTCAGTGATCCTGAGTAGCTGTATGGGTGACTGAGTGGCTGTGTGAGTGGCTGTATGAGTGAGTGACTGGGTGTGTAAGTGGCTGAATGGGTGAGTGAATGGCTGTTTGAGTCAGTGTTTGGTCAACTGAGTAGATGTGTGAGTGCCTGTATTGGAGAGTGAGGGTCTGTATGAGTGGCTGTATGGGTGAGTGAGTGGACATGTGAGGGCTTGTATGTATGTGTGAATGGGTATGTAAGTGGTTGTGTAGGTGTGTGCGAGGTTGCATGGGTGAGTGAGTGGCTGTATGAGTGACTGTATGGGTGAGTGAGTGACATCATTCACAGAACTCTACAACAAAGAGAACCAGGAGCTATTCATGTCCAGCACACATGCTCCAAGTATCAGTAATCTTTTGGAAAAAAGGGTGTGCAGTTCCTCAAGGCAAGCGAAGTGTGAAAGATTCAAGTCCCAGGGAAAGGAATGTGCTCCAATAAGAGCACGGGCCCTCACACACCCAAACGCGTGTCATGTTTCATCATTGGGCTAGCTCATCGTTGGGGCGGTGCAGGAATGCCTGATGGGTACCCACTAAGGGGCTCTTTGCCGGAGATCTTTTTCTTAGCTGTGTGGTGAAGTGGGGGTGGGTGTGCTCAAGTGTAAAGTGTAGAGTGGTAGTAAAGTGGGGGTTAAAATAGGTATGGTGATGCTCAGGGTCAGACTATTTAATGAATGAGCTCACTAGCCTAATTAAAATGTCAACGCCAATCTAGGATATGATGGACCTAGTTCGCTGTTGAGTAAATTGATCTAAAACAAGGTCAACATGTTTCTCGCCTCAATATGTCAGGAAATGATCATGTGGCGATTCTTCAGGACCTAACAGAAAAAACCTACACTACATTCTGTTTGAATTCAATTGAGACGATTAGTATTAGATAAATTAGTCACACAACTCTATTCCTTCAAGCAGCCAAACAAATGACTGGAACACGATAATAGCGATGAAGAAGCAACTTATAAAACTCACAATCCACGGTGCGATAATGACAGAGTACTTGTGAGCAAACGTTTCTCCCAATGGATTAATAGTTGCCAACGTCCCACGTATCTGCTTGGAGGACTCCACATTTAAGGAAGAATGGTCTCTGGTAGCATACAAATGCACAATTGCTTAACCCACCCTTTACTACCACTCTACACTTTATACTTGAGCCCACCCCCCCCCACTTCACCAGATGACTAAGAAAAAGATCTCCGGCAAAGAGCCCCCTAGTGGGTGCCAGTCGGGCATTGCAGCGCCAGCCCAACGAGGAGCTAGCCCAATGATGAAGCATGACACCCTTTCAGGTGTGTGAGGGCCCGTGCTCCTAATGGAGCACATTCCTTTCCCTGGAACTTGAATCATTTGCACTTTGCTTGCCTTGAGGAACTGCACAACCCTTTTTTCAAAAGATTACTTATACTTGGAGCATGTGTGCTGGACCTGAATAACTCCTGGTTCTCTTTGTTGTAGAGTTCTGTGGATGATATCATCAGTGATGTCATCAGTGATGCCATTTGAGATGTCATCAGTGATGTAATCAGTGATGTCACTGATCATTTCATGAGTAATGCAATATGTGAGGTCATAAGCAGTACATTGGGGGTGCATGAGTTATAGTTAGCTCAGGTAAGTATAACTGCTGAATTTCATTGGATTTGTACGAGTGAAATCTTAGCCTAACTATAAAGTCCCTGTAACCTTTGTTTTTTTCAGTGAATTTCTAATTTAAAAGAAAATATATTTCATAACTATAACATCCCTGTAACCTTTGTTTTTTTCAGTGAATTTCTACAGTTTTTTTAATGTTATTTCCTATCTAAAATGTTCCCATAACTGTAGGTTTTTTCAGTGAATTTCTACTTTTTTTCATTCTATTTACTAATTATAACTTCCCAGTAACCCTTGAGAGTGGGTGTGTGAGTGGCTGTAAGGGTAGGTGAGTGGGTGTGTGAGTGGCTGTATGGGTCCCTGAATGGGTATCTGAGTGGATTGTGGGTGTGAGAGTGGCTGTATGGGTCTGTGAGGGTGTGTGAATGACTATGGGTATGTATATGGTCGTGTGGGTGGCTGTGTGGATTTGTGAGTGGGTGCATGAGTGTCTGAATGGGTCTGTGAGTGGGTGTGTGAGTGTCTGAGTGGGTCTGGGACTGGGTGCGTGAGTGTCTGAGTGGGTCAGTAAATGGGTGCATGAGCATCTGAGTAGGTGTGTGAGTGTCTGAGTCGGTCTGTGAGTGGGTGTGTGAGTGTATGTGTGGGTCTGTTAGTGGGTGTGCACTAAAAAAGGAGGGGGGCACACAGGCCCCCCTCCGAGAGCTCCTCAAAAAACATTTAAACAAGCATTGGCATAGCCAATAGGTCTCGCCTTTGGGACCTTATAAGTGTTTAGCCATGCAACACTTGATGTTGTTGCACCAAGGATATTGTGCTGGATAACTAAACACTTATAAGGTCCCAAAGGCGAGACCTATTGGCTATGCCAATGCTTGTTATTCTTATTTTACATCAATTCTCTCAATAGATCTTTGGGGGCACGTACTAAAGATATTCTGTGAATCGGTTTGCATGTAGTTCCGGTTCTATTATATGCGGATGATACTGTTCTTTTAGGGTTAACAGCAAATGGCCTCCAAAGTCTGTTAGACGGTTTTAATAATTTAATGAGTAGTCTTAGCCTTAAGGTAAATCATCAAAAATCCTATATTATGTCCTGCGGTCCTAAATCTACTAAAACAAAAAGAAATCTATTGGTGGGATACCGATTGCGAAAAGTATCCTCCTTAAACTATTTGGGCCTCTTAATCAGTACGAATGGGTCCTGGGAGTGTTTAATCAACCAGCAAATACAAAAGATGGGCGCTGCTGTGAAAATATTTTGATTTGCAAACAAATTGGGCCATAAACCATTTTAGGAAATGATCCAGCTATATAAAAGTAAATGTTTATCCCTGGGTGTTTGTGGACCAGGAGTATGGGGCTACATAACCCCTGGGAAATTGCAGACGATGGAAAACATGTTTTTAGCTAGACTTTTAGCTTTACCAAAATCAACCTCAACTCTCATTACACATGCGGAAGTGGGGGTTTGTTTTGTGGTGGACTCTATCAATTTAGCTCCGCTGCTATTGTGGTTAAAACTCTGGAATACCCCCAGTGCTTTTCTATCAAGGGAAGTTCTGATTGATTCTTTAAATCTTATAAATGTGAATGCTATCCCATGGCTGGCTTATGTAAAAAAAACTTTTACACATTGGGTCTGACTGATCGTTTTAATCTCCCTGAAAAAATAGGACCTTAGACAAAGAACATGTGATGTGTTTTCAACCCAAACAACTGTACATTTTATACTATTTTGAACATTGTATCTTAAGTTAAGGGTTCAATTTTTACGCCCTAGCCTTCTGTACAAGCACTTTTCCTCACATAAAGAAGGCCTTGGATATATCCAATCTTTAGCCTCACCTGAAATCTGTGTGGCCTCACTTAATTAGATCACTGCTGCTATAAAACTTAGGAAACATTATGCAATGTAAAAGTTTACATTCTGTTTTTTATCTTCTTAAAGGAATACCAAATATTTGACTGTTATTTTACTAACCTTAGCAAACTGTTTTGCTATCCCAACTGCGCATTGTATTTTAATCTCCCCGCTGTATGGATGGTTTAGGCCACATTGATCTTATGAACTGCCTAGTATTTTGCACGACCATATCTTGCTGCTAGTGAACATATGAAATGTTCTTGTTATAAACATGATCTTACTGTAGTCTGTGGAAAGACGGTTATATATTTTATATATTGTATTTTTGGTTCTGTTATGTACTTTTAAATGTGATTATGGTTTTTAATGTATGTGCTTTTATGACCGTTTTTGGTGGAATAAAGACTTATTGATTGACAGCCAACATCAGGTATAGTTTTCACAATTCCAATCCCATACCATAAATAACAGTAACAGAAGCAGTGCTCTGTTGCTGAACGTAGACTTACAGTTCATAGGCAGTAGTTTTACTTCAGTCTGTAAAACAGAGAGCGACATAGTGGTGGGAAAGAAGGAGAGGGATATATACATGAAGAGGGAGAGACAGAAGGTTGGAACAAGAGAGTGAACACTGAGAAAAGCAAGTGAGGGTCCGCCAGCTGAGAGAGAATGGATGGTGAAAAGAATCACAGAAAAGAGCGAAAAACAGATACAGAAAGATGATGAGGGTACATGAGAGAAGGACGAAGAGGAAACAGGTAGAAGGCACACAAAAGGTGAGGTAGAGAAAATGTGGTAGAGAGAGGGAGAGTCTAATGGCAAGAGTAGAAGAAGCAAATAGAGAAAAGTGAAAGTGAGAGAGAAAGAGGTTCAAAAGAGTGTGAACAGAGAGATTATGCATTTGTACAAATTGTAACTTGCACCTCACAGATTTTAATTCCAGCAGCAAACTTTTTAAGAGAGCTCATGTTGATTTTGTGTGTAGACCTCTTCTTGAGAGTCCTGCCCAAAAGTCGAATTGGGTAGGAAAAACAGCCGCTCCTGAGGGAGGAATCCTGGAAAGTGCGGAGATAGTTTTCTCAGGTGGGGGCAGACGGTCACCTTTGGGATAGGTAGAGGGCCCTGGTGGGGAGGGCGGTAAGGACACACGGAGATGAGGATGCATGCAGTCCGGGGAGGCTAGGAGGCAAAAGTAACAGCGCATGAAAGTAGGTGGGGTCCGGGTACTCTTGGGCGAAGGGTGTTCTACATCTAAGCTGAGCAGCAGGGCGCGGCTGCACCCGCGGCTTAGCCCAGGAACCACCTGGTGGGCCTCGCAGCAGCGCGCATTGAGGACTGCACTGCCCCCTGCGCAAAGTCATTTGGCAGCAGTAGTGAAACAAGGTGTGGGAAAGAGCACACCCATGAGTAGTGGAGGGCGAGAGTTGTAGTGCTTGCCACAAGCCCGGGGCTTGGTTGGGCAACAGGGAGGTCGGAGTAGGCACAGAGAGGTGGGTTACGGAGGGCAGGCACGATCTCATATAAAAGCGCATCAATACCGGAGTCGGGTGCCTAAGGAACAGGAAGCAAGGGGTCTAATTACAAAGTTAAGGGGGGGGGGTATTAGCCTGCCCAGAAGAAGGATCTCGGCATGGATCAACATCCTGTGATCCTGGGCAGATTAATAAATCTCGTCGGAGTACCAGACAAAAGAGATTGCCCTGGTGTGACGCAATGGGTGCTCACGTTTAAGCGCATCAATACCGGAGGAATTTAAGATAAGGAGGACGGGGTGGGGCATGCCATGGAGCCATTGGGCGTTCCCTCACATTTGGTGGGGGCCATGGGGGGGCGTGAATCGCCCGTGAGGCTCTTTGTGCTCACTTCGTTGGAAGAAACCAGAGCTCCTCGTCCCTCAACATATGTCTAAAGCAACAGTAGCTCTGTTGGGAGCACTGGTGCTTTTTGTCTGACCTATCCGCGCCGCCTAAAATCCGAAAGAGCTTAAAACCTGAAACAGCAGACAGCAACAACCAAGCCCGGTATACTAGGCTGCAGTCACGGTCCAAGAAGTTGTATCACAAACTAGTCTGCCTATTGTCTGACTCACAACTTAAACTCAACGCCGCGGATCAACTCCAGGCACATCCTAACATGAGTGGAACTCTCCGATTAGTGAGGACAGGTGAGACTGTAGCGCAAGGGAGGTTCGCGACCAATCAACACTTTGGAATTCAGTGTGCGTACTAGGATTGGCTATGGTGCTCTCAATGCCCCAATCCTAGGCCATTTTACACACTATCAGTCCCGTCCACTCCAAAACCATTCTCACGAGGCGTGGATTGTTATTTATACGAGCCGGAAGTGGTGAATTCACGGACAAGATAAATCCGTTAAAACATCTCCAGTAAAGGTGGGAGCAAAAATAATGAGCGTGCATTGCAATTATACATAAAATACACAGTATTGTCTCAGGGCATTGTATAAAGAAAAATTATACAATCAAAGGGACACAAGATACATAAATGTACTGCGCACCATAGTTAGATAGCAATCAGCGCACTCAATACAAGATGTTGGCACATACTGTGGTGGGGGAGGGGGAGGGGCATTGAAGCGCGAGCAAAACAGAGAGGCGGAGCGATGCACGCGCGCTTGGGAGAGCGAGAGGAAAGCCAGATGGCGCCTCTGCTCGTGACTGTGCGCGTAACCGCACGCTCTATGCCACCCAAAAAGCTGTGGTCTGCTTTTTAAAGCCCACTCACTAAATGTCTCGCCAGAGCAGGGCATGCGCTGGCTCAGGCGAGACCTAAAAAAGACATAAGAGGGTAGGAATACCCTGGCCCCTTAGGTCTGGTGATGGGGTCCCACAGGGACCCTGCCGGAGGTTAAAATCATTTTTTCCAATTTTGCAGTGAAAATAGCAGGTGCAACCATGAATTTGTGGCAAAATTGTAAAAAAATAATACAAGTGTGGTCTCCTGCGCTTGTTTACACTGTAGCCCTCGGGTGGGCCAGGTCTCGGGAGCAAGTGGGCATAAAAGATTAAAATGAGGGAGACAAACAGGCCCCCCTCCTAGGGTATTTTTAACTTCCAGGACCACTACCACCCTGGGGCTTTATTTAATATATTGGAGAGGGGCCACATGGACCCCCCTCCATTGGGTTTATTGAGCCCCGGGGACCACCCCCTCCCCAGGGCTTTATTTTATCAATGGAGGGAGCCCTGTGGGCCCCCTCCTGGGACTTTACCATGCCATGGGGACCACCACCTCCCCAGCACTAAGCTGAAAAAATAAGCAGGGCAGCTGTATTGACCCCCCCAGGCCTCCAACTCCCCAGGGGCCCATCAAAAAAAAGTCTTGGAGTGGGGGAAAACATGCATCCCCTCCCCAGGCTGATTTCGGGCCCAAGGACCCCATTCCCCGAGACCGGCCACATCTACCTAGGTATCGTGGCTCCACCCAGTGTTCCAAGTGTGCTTTGGTAGGGACCGCGGTCGCTTTCGGCTCCCCGCCTCCTGTGCGAGCCAGCACTACTCCTGCACACAGGGAGCTGCTAAATATGCAACTCCCTGCATGCAGGAGTAATCTTTCATCTGTTTTCCTGTCCACATTACAGCAGGCAGGGAAATAGATGAAAACTCAGCTCCCAGCAATCAGGAGCAGTTGGACAGCTCTCACTTGTTGGAAGCAGAGTTAGGCTTGCTTGGCAGGAGCTGTCAGCTCCCGCTTAAAGAAAGAAAACAGCTATCTCCTGAGGGTGAGCACCTCAGGAGATAGCAGGAACTGGCCCTGGGAAGTGTCGGTCCCCAGGGCCATTATTGGCTCGAGGAGGGGTGCCACACGGACCCCCTCCTATACTTTTCATGGGTCGGCCCCGGGAAGGTGGTGGTCCCTGGGGCCATATATGGCCCAGAAGGGTGGCTGCATGGCACCCCTCCCAGTTTTCAATATGTCATTGGCCCCGGGGAGGTGGTGGTCCCCAAGGCTTGAAACAGCCCCAGGAGGGTGGTCTGTGCGCCCCCCCTCCGTTTATAAAATAAAGCCCCAGGGAGGTGGTGGTCCCTGGGGCTCAATCAGCCCAATGGAGAGGGGTCCGAGCGGTCCGAGTCCAATATATTAAATAAAGCCCCGGGGAGATTGTGGCCCCTGGGGGCAAAAAAGACCTTTGGTGGGGGGGCCCTGTGCACCCCCCTACTTTTCTTTATTAATGCCCACATGCCTCGGGGATCTAGCCTACCCTAGGGCTATAGTGCAAACAAGCACGGGTGACCGCACTTTTTATTTTCAATTTTGCTGTAAATTTGCGGATCCACACGTGATTTTGCGAGAAAATTGAAAAAAAGCAATTTTTAACCCCCGGCAGTGTCCCTGTGGGGCCCCACCACCAGACCTGGGGGGGTCTGGGTATTTCTACCCTGCCTCCAGTGCTTAATTTGTAAAATATTAAGTGCCAGGGCTCTGACAAGGAGGCCACTGCAGCTTGCACCACCCATCGCCCTTGTCATCGCTGCCAAAACAACTACTAACCATCTTTCTCGCATGTAAATGCAACAGTTAAGATTATTCCAGGTCCCCAAAGCTAAAGGAATGGCTGGGGAGGCAGATATTAGCAATTTTAATGTAAATTGTATTCCTAAACTACCCTTGTTCTGCTCATCTCTAAATTAGATGAGCAGCGCCACCATTTGGTGGACTGTTCTAAGTATGGTGTGGACTGTTCTAAGTATGGTGTTGACAATTAGGTGCCGGGGCCGAGCACCTGAAACCAATTAAGTGCCCGTGCTTCGCCCGGAAAGCCCTGGCTCAAATTAAGCAGTGCCTGCCCCCCTTGCTTTCTTTTTAATGTTTTTTGGGGGGATTCAGCTCAATCCAAGTCCCAAGATGGCTGCCAAAACTTCCAGTTTGAAGTGTTGGCAGCCAATCAGATTTCAGCACGGGAGCTGTTGGAACCACGGAGGATCCGTGCCCCTAGGTATACACATTTGGATTTCTTCAAATATCTCTAAAACTACTGAATGGATTTACACCAAATCACAAAAAGCATGCTTTCTGGACCAAGAGTTAGCTTTCTGCCAAATTTGGTGCAATTCCGTCCAACAGTTCAGGCTGTAGTCATGTTCAAAATCCTTATGGGAATTAAAAGGGGGAAATTGCGTTTTGGGACCCCCCATCTTCTCGCCCCCACTTGATGGATCACCCCGAATCTTTCAATACTGCAGCTGAACTGAGTATCATATTTAGTTTAGAAAATTTCATGAAGATTTGTCAAACGGCGCCAAAGATATTGGCAAAACAAAAAGCGCTCTTCCTAGGAAACTAGGTGCTCCCAACAACTACCTACTGGCGACTGCCAGTAGGTAACACACACACACACACACACACACACACACATACATATATACATACATATATATATATATATCGAAACAACAGTCCAAGTGCAGTCGTGCACAAACGTGGATACGGAAACTGAATTTGCTGGTGCCAAAAATAACGTTTATTTCATTTCGTGCTGTCCATGATGCGTTTCGGCCACGTCCTGTGGCCTTGAGCATATTCTCTGTTATTTTGCACATAAACTATAAACTATGGTTGCGATTTGCACAGATTGTATTTCGAGGCGGACCTGTATTGGCTTAGATCTTATTTTATGGTTGCGCCGATGTATTTAAATTGTTTTGGGACATTTGCTATTTATGTATTATTTTGCAACAAAACCCAGGGTTGTGACTTGCACAGATATATTATATATTGGAATGGATCCGCAATGGTACAGATATTATTTCATGGTTGAGGCGATGTTTTAAAATTGATTTGTATACTTGCTGATTTACGTACTATTTAAAAACTTGACTACGTGTGTATATTTTGATGGTTAATGGTAACCGAATAAAGTGCTACTACTATATAATATATATATATATATATATATATATGTGTGTGTGGGTATATATATGTGTGAATATATATATATATATATATATATATATATATATATATCACTCCAAGTCTCCCAACAGTTGAGACCGCACTCCACATAAGGTGAGTTTCCACTCTTTTATTCAAATTGGCATGCAGCTTTCCATCCCCGGATCAGTCCCGGCCTTACGCGTTTGAAGCCATTGATGCTTCTCATCAGAGGCCGATGTCAGCAGACGATTTCCGATGCAACCACCAAACTTTTGCGTGCTTTTCTTTTTCATTGGGCCTCAGGTGTGCCTTGAAAAGGCACAGTAAGGACTTTATCGCTGGCATGCATAGTTCTATCCTGAAGCCCACCGGAGGGCTGAAAAACTTTGTCCCACAAATGATGCAGCAGGCAAACCTAATGGAGGGTGTGAAAGGATGTAAATTAACTACTATTCCCAGCGTGCATCAGTGTAAATGAAATGAGGCACACCTGAGGCCCAATGAAAAAAGAAAAGCACGCAAAAGTTTGGTGGTTGCATCGGAAATCGTCTGCTGACATCGGCCTCTGATGAGAAGCATCAATGGCTTCGAAAGGCGTAAGGCAGGGACTGATTCGGGGATGGAAAGCTGCATGCCAATTTGAATAAAAGAGTGGAAACTCACTTTATGTGGAGTGCGGTCTCAACTGTTGGGAGACTTGGAGTGATTCATAAGCGGCGTTCCCAATGCCGCGTGAGACGACGCACCGCCGAAAAACCAAACGGACCCGCAAGAGTGAACTTTGCATTTTGAAAAGGCACAGTAAGGACTTTATCGCTGGCATGCATAGTTCTATCCTGAAGCCCACCGGAGGGCTGAAAAACTTTGTCCCACAAATGATGCAGCAGGCAAACCTAATGGAGGGTGTGAAAGGATGTAAATTAACTACTATTCCCAGCGTGCATCAGTGTAAATGAAATGAGGCACACCTGAGGCCCAATGAAAAAAGAAAAGCACGCAAAAGTTTGGTGGTTGCATCGGAAATCGTCTGCTGACATCGGCCTCTGATGAGAAGCATCAATGGCTTCAAAACTCGTAAGGCCGGGACTGATTCGGGGATGGAAAGCTGCATGCCAATTTGAATAAAAGAGTGGAAACTCACCTTATGTGGAGTGCGGTCTCAACTGTTGGGAGACTTGGAGTGATTCATAAGTGGCGTTCCCAATGCCGCGTGAGACGACGCACCGCCGAAAAACCAAACGGACCCACAAGAGTGAACTTTGCACTTTTGAAAAGGCACAGTAAGGACTTTATCGCTGGCATGCATAGTTCTAACCTGAAGCCCACCGGAGGGCTGAAAAACTTTGTCCCACAAATGATGCAGCAGGCAAACCTAATGGAGGGTGTGAAAGGATGTAAATTAACTACTATTCCCAGCGTGCATCAGTGTAAATGAAATGAGGCACACCTGAGGCCCAATGAAAAAAGAAAAGCACGCAAAAGTTTGGTGGTTGCATCGGAAATCGTCTGCTGACATCGGCCTCTGATGAGAAGCATCAATGGCTTCGAAACGCGTAAGGCCGGGACTGATTCGGGGATGGAAAGCTGCATGCCAATTTGAATAAAAGAGTGGAAACTCACCTTATGTGGAGTGCGGTCTCAACTGTTGGGAGACTTGGAGTGATTCATAAGCGGCGTTCCCAATGCCGCGTGAGACGACGCACCGCCGAAAAACCAAACGGACCCGCAAGAGTGAACTTTGCATTTTGAAAAGGAACAGTAAGGACTTTATCGCTGGCATGCATAGTTCTATCCTGAAGCCCACCGGAGGGCTGAAAAACTTTGTCCCACAAATGATGCAGCAGGCAAACCTAATGGAGGGTGTGAAAGGATGTAAATTAACTACTATTCCCAGCGTGCATCAGTGTAAATGAAATGAGGCACACCTGAGGCCCAATGAAAAAAGAAAAGCACGCAAAAGTTTGGTGGTTGCATCGGAAATCGTCTGCTGACATCGGCCTCTGATGAGAAGCATCAATGGCTTCGAAACGCGTAAGGCCGGGACTGATTCGGGGATGGAAAGCTGCATGCCAATTTGAATAAAAGAGTGGAAACTCACCTTATGTGGAGTGCGGTCTCAACTGTTGGGAGACTTGGAGTGATTCATAAGCGGCGTCCCCAATGCTGCGTGAGACGACGCACCGCCGAAAAACCAAACGGACCCGCAAGAGTGAACTTTGCACTTTTGAAAAGGCACAGTAAGGACTTTATCGCTGGCATGCATAGTTCTATCCTGAAGCCCACCGGAGGGCTGAAAAACTTTGTCCCACAAATGATGCAGCAGGCAAACCTAATGGAGGGTGTGAAAGGATGTAAATTAACTACTATTCCCAGCGTGCATCAGTGTAAATGAAATGAGGCACACCTGAGGCCCAATGAAAAAAGAAAAGCACGCAAAAGTTTGGTGGTTGCATCGGAAATCGTCTGCTGACATCGGCCTCTGATGAGAAGCATCAATGTCTTCGAAACGCGTAAGGCCGGGACTGATTCGGGGATGGAAAGCTGCATGCCAATTTGAATAAAAGAGTGGAAACTCACCTTATGTGGAGTGCGGTCTCAACTGTTGGGAGACTTGGAGTGATTCATAAGCGGCGTTCCCAATGCCGCGTGAGACGACGCACCGCCGACAAACCAAACGGACCCGCAAGAGTGAACTTTGCACTTTTGAAAAGGCACAGTAAGGACTTTATCGCTGGCATGCATAGTTCTATCCTGAAGCCCACCGGAGGGCTGAAAAACTTTGTCCCACAAATGATGCAGCAGGCAAACCTAATGCAGGGTGTGAAAGGATGTAAATTAACTACTATTCCCAGCGTGCATCAGTGTAAATGAAATGAGGCACACCTGAGGCCCAATGAAAAAAGAAAAGCACGCAAAAGTTTGGTGGTTGCATCGGAAATCGTCTGCTGACATCGGCCTCTGATGAGAAGCATCAATGGCTTCGAAACGCTTAAGGCCGGGACTGATTCGGGGATGGAAAGCTGCATGCCAATTTGAATAAAAGAGTGGAAACTCACCTTATGTGGAGTGCGGTCTCAACTTTTGGGAGACTTGGAGTGATATATATATATATATATATATATATATATATATATATATATATATATATATATATATATATATATATATATTCACTGAAAAAACCACAGGTTTCAGGGATGTTATAGTTAGTTGGACATTTCACTCGTACAAAACCATAGAAATTCCCCCGTTATAGTTAGTTCAGCTAACTATAACTCGCGCCCCAGCAATGCACTGCTGATGACGTCACATATTACATCATTCATGACATGGTCAGTGACATCACTGATGACATCACTGATGACATCATCCAGTGACTGTGTGTTTCTGTAAAGTTTAAATATGTTTTATATATGCCAAGGTGTATTGAAGAATGAGTGGGTGTAAAAGTGTCTGGATGGATGATTTAGTAGGTGCGTGACTGACTGAATAAGTGAGTGATTAAATGTGTCTTACTGAATGCATGGGTTGGTGAGTAGCTACAGGAGTGTGTATATCGGTTATTGATTGGTTGCTTGAGAATTTGTATGGGAGACTGAGTGTGTGTGTGGGTGGGTGGGAGGTGTGTGACTCTGTGCATAGATGTGTGAGTGGTTGATTCACTGGGTGTATGGGTTCAAGAGTGCATGTGGAAACAGATGTATGGGTGGGTGAGTGTGTGTATGGGTGTGTTGGTGAGTGAATGGATGTCTCAGTGGTACATGTCCAAGTAACTACATAGGGAAAAGGCAGTGTATGTGAGAGTTGGAGTATAAATGACCATACGTGAGAGTCAGTGATTGTGAGAGTGGCTGTATGGATGAGTGTGTACTTGTATCAGTGATTATATAAGAGATTAAGTATGCGTTAGTATCTGTATAGGTGAGTAAATGGGAGTGTGATTGATTATTTGCATGACTGACTAGGTGTGTGAGTAACTCCATGGATGAGTGGCGGTGTGTGAGTGTCTGTATAGGTGTATGAGTGCATATGATAGTGTTGTATTGATGAGTGACTGCATGTATGAGTGATTGTATGGGTGAATGAGTGGATGTGTGTGTAGACCTAGGAATCAGTGAGTGCGCATGTAGTAACTGGTATTGGTGTGTCGATGGTTTCGAAAATGGTAGTCTGTATTTTACAGTGGGTGTATCAAAGTTTATATTAGAGTGTGAGGAGGTGCATCAGATTTTCACGTGGATGATGTCATCAGTGATGTCACTGACCATGTCATGAATGATGTAATATGTGACGTCATCAGCAGTGCATTGCTGGGGCGCGAGTTATAGTTAGCTGAACTAACTATAACGGGGGAATTTCTATGGTTTTGTACGAGTGAAATGTCCAACTAACTATAACATCCCTGAAACCTATGGTTTTTTCAGTGAATTTCTAAGGTTTTTTAAATGCTAATTTCTAACTATAACGTCCCTGAAACCTATGGTTTTTTTCAGTGAATTTCAAAGGTTTTTTAAATGCTAATTTCTAACTATACCTACAAAGGTAGGACATGTGAAGAAAGAGGAAGAAAAGCGCACAAAGAAGCAAGACAAATGCAGAAAGAGGCAACAGAAGTCCAGAAAGACGAAGAAAAGTGCAAGAAGAAGCAAGAGATGTGCAGAAAGAACCAACAGAGGAGCAGAAAGTCCTCCTGTGCCCCCAACATTTTGCTGACGGGTACTGGTGGTAACTGACTCTGACTAACCGGCCCTAGAGCCAGTGCTATGCTAAAAGACACTTAGAATACAGTGAAAACACCTACATACACTAGGGAACACTATGCGTTGGGGTACCCCTGTGATTAGCATGACCTCCTCTGTATTTGCCATGAGTTAGTGCCTGGGTCATTGGATGAGTACATGGGTACTGACTGGATGATTAGAGTACTGCAAGGAGAGTGCATGGTGAATTTATAAGTGCTTGGGTTTTGGCGGAGTGATTGGATAAGTACATGGTGCTCGCTGGGTGATCAGAGGAGTGCATGGGTAGTGACAGGGCGATGGCTGGACTGCATCAGTAGTGCTCAGAGTATTGTAGCAGTGCATGAGTTAGTGCATGGGTCATTGCATGAGTGCATGGGTACTGACTGGATGATTAGAGTACTGCAAGGAGAGTGCATGGTGAATTTATAAGTGCTTGTGTTTTGGCGGAGTGATTGGATAAGTACATGGTTCTCGCTGGGTGATTGGAGGAGTGCATGGGTAGTGACAGGGCGATGGCTGGACTGCATCAGTAGTGCTCAGGGTATTGTAGCAGTGCATGAGTTAGTGCATGGGTCATTGCATGAGTGCATGGGTACTGACTGGATGATTAGAGTAATGCAAGGAGAGTGCATGGTGAATTTATAAGTGCTTGTGTTTTGGCGGAGTTATTGGATAAGTACATGGTGCTCGCTGGGTGATAGGAGGAGTGCAGGGGTAGTGACAGGGCGATGGCTGGACTGCATCAGTAGTGCTCAGAGTATTGTAGCAGTGCATGAGTTAGTGCATGGGTCATTGCATGAGTGCATGGTTACTAACTGGATGATTAGAATACTGCAAGGAGAGTGTATGGTGAATTTATAAGTGCTTGGGTTTTGGCGGAGTGTTTGGATAAGTACACACGTCACATCAGGCCCGCCCCCTCCCTTCTCCACTGTGCAAACGCGCCTCCTGGAGGGTTTTAAGTTGGGAGATTAAGTCCCCTTGAATCCTGAGGGTCCCTAAGGCCCAACTAGCCCACCAGGTACCTCCAGTAAGCACCACAGAGCTGCGTTGCAGAGAGGTGGTCCGAGGCCACGCCCCTTTTTACACCTCTCTGCAACGCAGCTCTGTGGCGCTTACTGGAGGTACCTGGTGGGCTAGTTGGACCCCAGGGACCCTCAGGATTCAAGGGGACTTAATCCCTCAACTTAAAACATGCCACAGGGCGTGTTTGCACACATGTCACCTCAGGCCCCGCCCCCTCCCTTCACCACTGTGCAAACGCGCCCTGTGGCGCGTTTTAAGTTGGGGGATTAAGTCCCTTGAATCCTGAGGGTCCCTGGGGTCCAGCTAGCCCACCAGCTACCTCCAGTAAGCGCCACAGAGCTGCGTTGCAGAGAGGTGTAAAAAGGGGCGTGGCCTGGACCACCTCTCTGCAAGGCAGCCCTGTGGCGCTTCTTGGAGGTACCTGGTGGGCTAGTTGTCCCCCAGGGACCCTCAGGATTAAAGAGGAATTCATTCCCCAACTTAAAACGCGCCATAGGGCGCGTTTGCAGAGTGTTGCTGGGAGGGGGCGGGGCCTCAGTGCGATGCCGGCTTTTTTTTTCTTCTTTTTTTTTTTTTTTTTTCGAAGGGGAGCTGTGTGGCCCCCCTTTCTTTCCTATTTTATGGGCCCTGGGGACCCCATCCCCAGGGCCGGACCCCTAATTTTTCTTTGTTTTCAAAAATGGAAGGGGGCAGCGTGGCCCCCCTCCCGAGGCCATATTCGGCCCCAGGGAGGCATTTTTGTTAAATGGTGTAAATCCGTTCAGTAGTTCCTGAGAAATTAAAAAAAAGAGGTCGAAAAATGCATTTCCCATAGGAAACTTTAGACACGGCTACAGCTGGAACTGCTGAACGGAATTACACCAAATTTGGCACAAAAGTAGCCCTTGTTTCAAAAATAACTCTTTTTCTTAAATGGTGTAAATCCGTTCAGTAGTTGCTGAGAATAATGCAAATGCCTGAGAAGTAGCCTGGGTAGGTTAAACAGAACAACCATTTGAAATGCAATAGTTCTCGCAATTGCACGATTTTGAGCTATTGGCATTCTAAATGTTCGAGCTATTGGCATTGTAAATGACAATGCCTTTTATTTATGTGTTTAAAAAACCTGCAACAACAGAAGGCATTGTCATTTACAATACCAATAGGTCAAAATTTCTAAAATGCGAGACCTATTGCATTGCAAATGCTTGTTTTGGGAAGTTGGCGGGGGCTCGGGAAAAAGTTACTCACACCCATACCTGATTAAATAAGGCACTTCTTCCCCACCCCCCTTCTTCTTCATGACTGGTGACGGCACGGTGATGGGTAGTTAAGCTACCAGTTATACAGGTATTAGGACTGATAAAACAAAAAATTCTCCTTTTGTTTATTTGGTTGCTTTATTCCTCCGAGGGACGGACACTGTAGGAGAGTAGGATCTGCCTCTTATGTTGCCCCCACTTTTTTTCTGATGTTTACACTGGTTTCTGGCTATAGTCTGGCTGGGACCCTGCCAATCAGGGCCCCAGCCTCTCTGTTCTCTCTAAACGACTTGGAGTGCACTCTAGGTGCACTAGTGATTGGATACTGTGGTACCTTATGAGTCCCTAGTATATGGTACCTTAGGTACCAAGGGCATAGGTACTTCACAGGCCTACCAGGGGCTGGAGCATGTATTATGCCACCCCTGGGAAGCAGACTAAATCTGACACCACAGGCCTGCTACTGCAGCCTGGGTGAGGAGGTGCTAGCACCCCTCACTGAGATATAGGTTCCCTATATCTCCCCTGCACACACATTTAAACCTATCAGTCACCCCTAAGGCAGGCCCTATCAATCCTGAGGGCAGGGTTGCTTAGTTTCTATGTGAGAGGGTGCCTCTGCCTGAGCAGGGCCCCTCTGCAGCTCTCAGAGTCCATTCTCTGGGGCTGTTTGTGAATGCGGTCAAACCATATACTCTTAAGTGCATTATAACCTCGCGGTTAATGCTAACTTTGGAATGGCTGCATCAAAACATGTCGTGTTTGGTGTCAAACACCTTGGAATAATACCCCCACACCAGTACCTGGTGTGGGAGTATGATCCCACCCTTCTAGAGGGATAGACATGTACCTACTGTGGAAACGCGGTAGAATCCTGAAGAGCCCTGGCATCACAAAATGGATGCCACCAGTCACAGACACTGGGCTGCCCTCCTGCTGATGACCGAAACTCGCAGTGGAGGAGGCCCAACAATAGGTATCCTGTCCCAGGGAGGTGTGACCACCTCCCAGACAGGGTTTAGTGTATTGGGGCTGGGTGGGTGCACTCCTAGAGTGCTTTGAAGTCCTGCACTGGGGGAGCAGAAGGCTCCTCTGTGCATACACCAGTTCAAACCGGCTCAGGGGCTACCTGCCCCTGCTCTGGCGCGAAACTGGACAAAGGGAAGTGGGTGTAGCCACCCACTCCCCTGACCCTCCCATAGGTGGGGTCATAGAGCTAGTCCCTCCCTTCCATTTAGTATAAGATAGGGAACCCTTGACCTTGAAAACTAGATATCCTTGGACAATGCTCTGAAGAAGAAGAATCCCGGACCTTCGACGTTCCACTACCTCTGGAAGACTGAAGAATCTCCCTTGGAGTCAAGGAGTGACTCCCCTGCTTGGCAGGCACCAAAAACTGCAATGACGGTTGCAAACTACGCCGCTCCCGCCGGAGCCCGAAGTCCCTGCAGCCCAGGAAGAGGATTTCCTGACTTCTCCAAGGCCATCGTGAGTCCCCAGCGAAGCTGAGTAAAGTGGACACCACGAGTGACGAGGAACCACAGTCCCTGGGTACCGTGCACTATTTTCGAGTGCAACCCCTTCACGACATTCTATGAACCTGTGCTTTAGACCACGTGTGGTCCCAGCCTCTAGCAGAGATCTCTCCCAAGATCAGAGGCTTACCATGTCCCGAGTGACCGTGGGCCCCTGTTGAAGGAATCCTCCCGATGTGTCTTTGCGATCCCTTGCCAGCCAGCTTGTGGGTCCCCTGAAGACTTTTCTACAAATCCAAAGAGCTCCCCTGGTTGCTCCAGGCCTTCCCTGACTTACCCTCGCTGGGTGAGTCCTCCAGACCTTGCTGGTCTGCACCATTGACTTTTTGTTCTTTCCACGAGACTTGCTGCTACCAAGGCTTGTTGGCTCCAATCGGGTCACCGATACCGCAGTCAGCTGCAGACTTTGTGGGACACGCTGAATCCAGCTCCTGGTTGTCCTCGATACCTCCTGGACCTTGTGGCCGAAGAGTCAAGACACCCATGAACGACTTGAATCTGTCGACGACTGTGGGCATTCATCTTCCTTGCCCCGGGTCACTGCCAAGTGACTTTGAACACTGTCCCCTCTGCTTTCATGTCTTCCTCCTTCCGAATCCAGGCTTGGATTCCACCGGACACGTCTTCTGGCTTCACAAGCAGCAAGTCTTCATTGGCTCCCATTGAAAACGACGCCGCGACCCGACACCAAAGGACACCTATGCACCCGGCTTCCCTGGGTGAGGTAACTCCAGCACTACGGTGCTCCTGTGGGTGTTGGCCCTAGAACTACTTACTCTGTAAGTGACTTGCTTGTAGCTACTCCCGAAGTGCCCTTAAACTCTTAATTTCCAACCGCGACTTGCCCCATTGAAGTCTACGGCGATCCGCGCCTGTGTTCTCTCACTGCACGCGTCCCCCGTGGGTCCTTTACTTACCTACCTTGGGTGGTTTCGTGAGGCCCCAGCACTTCTGAAGGCCCTGGGCCTTGTCCCTCTGCAAGTCGTTGTTCTTAAGTCTTTTTTTAGTATATGGTCTGGTACGCCCCTAGGGCCCCAGCCATATTTGTGCTCAATTTGTTGTGAAACGTTGATTTGTGCATGTGTTCTTGACTTCTAATCTCACAAGAGATTAGTAGAGAGTTGTTTAGTAATAAATACATATATATTTGATATATATACCTGTGTGGTGTCTTTTCATTTGGTGATTCAAGAGATTGTGTGGTAAAACAAGCTGCTTTACATTCCTCCAAGACTTAGCCTGAAGGCTGTTCTCCACAGCTACCACTAGGATAGCTTTCTGTAAAGGTTGTCTTAAACCTACCTACCATAAGAGTCGAATTGTACTGGTGCAAGGTGTCCACTTTAACTAGTGAACAGCATATACCAGGCCAACTTCTCAGCAGACACATGCTAGAAGGGATCTGGATTCGGATTGGGCCCAGGCGAGAGTACATCCACGACCGGAAGTGAAAGCAGAAAGACATTTCTATTTTTGGTTGTTTATAAGACTTACAAAAAAAACCTTTGAGTACATACTAAGAAATAAAAACAGTATATAAACTAATAAAGGCCTGACAATACTGAGAGACTCTTGACCTTACATTCTGGTAAAGGTAGTTGTTTCCCTTCATATGTAGCGGGAACTACCACAATTGGCTGATGCAGTCAGGCCAGAGGACTTGTGCGTCTTTCCCATACATTTACTGACTTGCTCTTCAAAATTAGGCATGCAGAGCACACAGATAGGTCAGTGGCAGGCACGTTTGGACAGAGGCATAATGGCCAGACCATCCTTCCTTGGAGCTGGGGAACCAGGTCAGAGTTTTGGCATCGGCTTAGCCTCCTGTGATTGTGGGCAAATCACTTCATCTCCCTGTGGTGTGATGATGGATCTGAAGGTGAAAGGCTCATCCTAGTCCCTTCTTGTATTGGAGAATTTCATTTGTTTGTTCCTTCGAGAGGTTTCTTTCTTGTTACACTTGGAGGACTACTTTCCAAGGCAGCTTTCTGCTCCAAACATGAATTCTACATAAAATGGTTCCTAGTCTGCATAGAAGTTAGGGACAGAGGTGGCCTTCTCGAGACAGGTACATACAGAACGATAGGTCCTGTATTATGTCAATGGAGTGATCTCATGCATTATATCTAAACAATAGCAGTCAAGATTCACCGCTTTAAATTCTTGAAGTACTGTTCACCTCTTTAGAAGTGTTGATACCTTTCTGCTTTGTTAGGGATTTTCAAATAGTATACCTTTGGAAATGTACATCTTTGTCTTTCAGTGTCCTTATATTTTCAAGAGGTTTCCAGGCCGCTTGTCAGTCATGTTAGGATGGTTGTGCCTAATTGGGGTCTTTAATTATTGAAAGCTTTGTTGTAAATTATATTGAAGACTGCTAAGGGCCATCTAGTATGACCATTTCCCTCATGTTTGCTGCCCGCTGTCCTGCAGTGCAGCGGCTATGCAAATTAGAAAGTCATTATTAAAATCTAGGAGCCACCTCATAGAGACTTTCTTAGGTTCCACTGACTTGAAATGATACATTTATGGAGATTCTGATAGATTGTTCCTGTGTGAAGTATCCAATTTAAATTCTTGCTTAATCTGCGACCCAGGGCATGGTTATAGCGCTTCCGTAAGTTTTAAACAAGACTCATTCTACTGTTGGACTCTGTTAACGCTGCCATTCGGAAAGAGATTATTCACTTGTCTGGCACATTGGCATTGTTGGTACTAATAATGCCATTTCCTATGTGCGCGTAAATTGGTAAATAGTTCCTTTCTGTAGAGAATTGCTATTTAAATTACCTCACAGGCTGCATTGTTGGAAATGAAAATGCGTGTTTGACTTAACTCTCTTAATGGACACCTTTTGTGGTAAAAGTCTTGTATAATTTTTTTCTTTCCATTCACAGACATGTTGGTTTTCATTCTGGTTATTTTAAAGCCTCTTAACAGGCACCGATTGAGGCAACATTTCTTAAATGACCTACATTGGCTGCCTGTCCTGTAAGTGACACAACATATCTGAACAGCCTTGAAAGATATAAATATGTTACAGACACAATTACGTGCAATGTAAAACTGCACTGCTTTTTATGCTATGGCATTATTCTGCTGGAAGTAGTGAAACGAATAAAAAGAGAGTATTACTTGTTGAATGCTAACATATCCACCGTTTCCGAGCTTCCTTCTGTCATGAAATGATAAACGACTGCAGGGGGTGAGCAGTGTCACCATTTGTAAAGCTTTAAAGTACCCTGACTCTATACCACGGCAAATGCCTAGATGGTGAAGAGGCTGTGCAATGTGTTTGGGAACAAAGGTGCAGAAGCATGTGACCTTAGATAAATGGGTCTCGAGATGCTGTGAGAACAGAAGCAGACTCTCGACTGTTTTGATCTTGCTGGGGTAGCATTCTAGATCTGTGTTGCTTGTACACCTAACAAGGCACACAGTTATAAGGGCTGAAAAAAGGAAGAGTTCACAATTATATGTGCTACAATAGTGGCACAATCTTTATAGGTTTTGAATGGACAACAGTCAACCCGAGTAGATTTCAGGATTCATAGAAGAAATGCTAGTGACAGTCTGTTAGGTGCTGAAACACCGGAAGTTGGATAAAGAGCTGGGTGTGCCAAAAACGATGGTCTGGTGACTTAGGCCAGTGAGGATTTTGACACTTTTAAATAGATGAAATGGCGTCTGCTGTTGGTGTAACGGAAGAGCTGGCCACCCATGTGCAGCATCTCTCCGTGCACTGCCTAACTGCCCCATCGATGGTTTTAAACAATGCTCTGTAATTAACCAACCTCTTTTGACACCTTCTTGTGTATGTGTTTATATTTTTCCTGTTCCTGCACAGTGTATTGTATATAGCATTGTTTGCCTTATAGCTTCGATTCTTTTCCCAACACAAACTATTACTGACCGTCATCAGTGCATTAATGCATGGCGCCCTTCGTCAGGATAAAACAATTCATCCTTTGATACTCTCTCTTAAAATCATTCCCTAGCTGAAAGGTGTGTGATGCTCCCAGATCCTCGTTTTGTGTAGAAAATATGGGCTTTTGCTGCAGAAGACACTGCGTTTGAAGACATCTTTCCTGTGAAGGGGTTTGGCATGGTGAATTTCATTAAGGGACTGAAAGGTTTGAGGTTCATGTTGAATTTAGGAAATACCCTCTTTGGAGTAGTTTTAATTGGGTCTCTGTGAAAACATATTTTTGGTGGAAAGACAGCTTCTTTTCTTCGGTAAATGGATCTGCAATTTGCACGTGTTGTGGTTCAAACTACTACCTCCACGGTTACACAAGTTAGAGCAATAGTCCTGAAGTTACACACTTGAAGTTGTGATGCTGAACAGCATGTTACGAGGGACCTTAAATTGCACTTCCCTTCTTATGCCAAGCATGCACCGCTCTCATTGCTGCGGTTTTCTCACTCCTTGCTTAGAGTGTCGGCAGAGGGGAGCTAACTGCTCATGAGGCCTCTCTGCGAAGCGCACTCTCGTGTATGTGTACTCCATCACTGAGGTATGCTTCTTTTCCATCGCGTATAGCTCTCATGATAATGCTGAGTCTCACGAGAAGCCGAGATAAGTCTAAGGTCTCAGGCTGTTCTGTTAAGACCTCAAACAAGCTTTACGCGCCAATTTTGTATTTGGGAGTTCAACTTCCTTAATGGATTGTTTTTCGCAGGAGAGTGCTAAAACACAGATACTGCTTCACTCACTTAAGTAATCGGCTGTGTTGCGCTTTAAAGTTTCATGGAACTTTTCCTACTGGCATGAAAACCGTGATGACGCAGCAAAAACAATCAGTAAAAAATACACTTGCGGGGTTAAAAACAGGATTCGAGCCACAGTGGTTGACAGCATTGTACAGGGGGTCTGTGGTGTACATTAGCAGTGATAACCAAGAAAGGTTGTTTACAAAGACCCAGGTTCCTCTCTCCATTACGGAACTATAATCAGATGTAAATAATGAAACTCCGCAAAGGCTGCATTAATGGACGACAAGATGGAAGTCTCCTCTTGAACATAAAGAGACCAGTCGTGCCTCTATTAATAAAGCTCCCCCCATACGCGCACTCGTTAGATTTTCTTCTTTCTGAAAAGCTACTACACAAACACTCTCCAATGTGCAATTATACAGATGAAAGAGACACCTTGAGTAAATCACGACCAATCACACCCATCTGCGGCAGTGAATTAATGAAGGCATTATCCCAAAGGACAGAAAGCATGTAAATATGGGAAAAAGGTAACAATAACAAAGTGGCAGGGGATCGATAGGAAAGCTTAATGAGTATAATGAGCCATATTAGAGTGAAGAAAAAAAAGATAAAATTTGAAGCGCAAACGTGGGAGAGAAAGAGTAATCTACGTAGGAGGGAAAGCACAGTGACATAGTAATGGGCGGGTAGAGCGTGTCACTAATCCGAATGGAGGAAGTAAAGAAGAGTAACAGCGCGCCTACATCCAACTGCGCAATTAGTAACTTACTAGAAGAGAAGACTAAGGAGTGTAATGCCAGAGTAAGAGAAATGACGCAACAGCATGAATGTAAATAAGTTAACCGTGTAAAAACCAACCCGAGTGGAGGAGGTACACACAAGTGACAAAGCGCATAAAGCCACTAGCAAAACGTTTGCCTTACTCGATAAATAGAGTGGAGAGAATAATGACAGCCAGCACATGGGGAACGTAGTGCAATGCTCAAAAAACCTGAAAGGGAATAGGGGAAATGAGGTCATGGAAATAACTAGGCAGAACTGAGGAAGGACCGTAGTGAGCGCGCTTACCAGTACGGATAAACTGAAAGGCCCCGGATGAATCGAAGAGGGAAAAATCACGGAGAACCTCTAATACTGTAATTGGGCGGCTCTTCCTCGGGGGGATTTTTTGTGTCAAGTGGTAACGGACCTACGAGAAAAATATGGCTAAGTGAAAAATTGGCGCGAATACGGTCGAACTGCGACCGATAACAAAACCTGAGCGCATCAGCCAATTACCAGGAAATTAAGGGATTATGTGCTGGATTATGAGGCGTGCAGATGGCCAAATAACTCCTATTCCGGAAGACAGACGGGACGGAGATCGGGAGAGAATAAAGGGAAATGACGCGACTCCGTTTCTCGGCGGCTCGGGCCGCGGTGGTGATTTAAAAGTGCGGGGTGGGCTCCCGCTTACTTTAAAGCATAAGTGCGGAGTGGGCAACCGCTCTGTGACAAAAACGCGGTGTGGGCTCCCGCTAGTAAAATAATATCTTTTCGCGGAGTGGCAGACCTCCGGCCAGGAACAACGAACGCTGCTGCACTCGCAGGCCCCGCCCACAGCCAGGCGGACTCTGCCTGACTTCCGGGTCGCCGCGGGCAGCGGGGCGGCTCTCAGCTGATCCTAGGTGTTCTTGGCGGCAGCCTCACGCAGGGGGATACGAACCGGCGGGGTGGGCTCCCGCTTCGGTTTTTAAAAGTATAAATACGCGGGGTGGGCACCCGCCTATTAAATATGCCAAAAACGCGGCTCTTTGTGGGGAGACTGGATGTATTTTCTCTTGATGCGAGGCACAAGATGGCTGCCAACAGTTCCTGGTTGGAACTGTTGGCAGCCAATTAGAGCCAAGCTCGTGAGGGGGGGGGTTAGGATTCCACCCACATATATAAAGGTTTTTTTCCTTTAATATCTCAAAAACTACTGAACGGATTTACACCATTTAAAGAAAAGGATGCTTTCTGAACCAAGCACTACCTTTTTGCCAAATTTGGTGTAATTCCGTTCAGCAGTTCGAGCTGTAGCCGTGTCTAAAGTTTCCTATGGGAAATTGATTTTTTGACCTCTATTTTTTGAATTTCTCAGGAACTACTGAACGGATTTACACCATTTAAAAAAAGGGCGCTTTCTGAAACAAGCACTACCTTTTTGCCAAATTTGGTGTAATTCCGTTCAGCAGTTCGGGCTGTAGCCGTGGCTAAAGTTTCCTATGGGAATTAACATGGAGAAAACACATTTTGGGACCCCCCTTTTTTCTCGGCCCCCGCTTGCCGAATCACACCGAAACTTTCAAGATAGGAGCTGACCGGAGCGGGCCATAAGTTTTGAAACTTTCGTGAAGATTCATGAAACGGCGCCAGAGTTATTGGGAAAAGAATGTTACGAATTTCCTATGGATAATAGGTCCTAACTATAACTACCTACTGGCGACCGCCAGTAGGTAATATATATATATATATATATATATATATATATATATATATATATATATATATATATATATATATATATGAACACAACATCCAGCTCCCACAGAGACATCCATGGAAGAAGGCACGGACTCGAGGTGGTCAGGATACGTCATCTGTTTATTAAATCAGGTCACCCACAATCCCAGAGATGAAAGAGAGATGCGTTTTGGCTTACTGGAAGCCTTTATCAATCTGGTTGGAGCCATTATACAACCATATTATATAGCCCTTCCCACTTGGTGAATAGATAGACATAGAAAACATACTATAGAGTATGTAACCACCATTCAAGCCCTATGCGACATCAGAGTGCTCACTTGAGCTGAAAATCAGTGATGTAACAGGTAAATCATATTATAATGTGTAGATTGCAAAGTGCAAATGATTATTAACATGAAATGCCGTTATTATACATTGCATGGGCATACAAACAATATAAGTCACCCACCATCATGGAAATGTTTTCAAATGTATAAATTATGCCGCCAAACATCTCATCCTGTAATGCTTAAAGTTAAAAATGAAATGGTTAACTGATAACGATTAAAACACACTGCTGCCAAATGTCACTGAGTTTATCAAATGTAAAAAGTCTATGTCCCGAAATATTAGCCCGAGCTACTACCAAGCTCACCTCTGACATATACTGCGAGATCAGACTTGACTTCTGCCGTGAGGTGATGTAGATATCACATTTCCACAGATAAAAACCAAACAGCAAGAGGCACGGGGACCGGAAAATAACAGCTGCATCCCAGGGTCAAATTGCACACAATGATAGTGAACTCTCGACTTGAATGTCAAACCCAAAGCGCATGCTTGGAACTACAAGGGACTACTGATCCCATAATGCCTCTTGATGGTTCAATTACATTGTGGAAGAAAATAAACAAATGTCCGGTGCATAGTCAGTTTCAAAATGCTTATAACCAGGGCAAAGGCAAATGTCACAATATCATAATTGGCAGGCAGAAATAAAATAAAGTTCTAATGAGGCACAAACTCGGAGTTGAAGGGGACCGATGAACAAAATGATTACGCCAAACACACCTCACCGTATCGGCATGGGCGTCTGCGGTGCCCAGTCACCAGATGGTGCCAGTCTCCTGGGCAAGGCATTTCTTGCTGGGGAGACGTAGATCCCGTGCTGGCAGTTGCAAAAACCGCCCGCTGCGGGCCCTTAGTCTCCCTTTGCAGTCATACTCGTTCCTCATCCCGGCTGCCAAACTGGGGGCTCCCCTCTAGCACTCCCGTACTCCTCCAAAAACATGCGGTCAGAAGGGAGAGCCACAAACGACTGGTGTTCCATGTAAAGCGTGACGACTGCTCACGCTGATTTGAATGAACACAACATCCAGCTCCCACAGAGACATCCATGGAAGAAGGCACGGACTCGAGGTGGTCAGGATACAGCATCTGTTTATTAAATCAGGTCACCCGCAATCCCAGAGATGAAAGAGAGACGCGTTTCGGCTTACTGGAAGCCTTTATCAATCTGGTTGGCGCCATTATACAACCATATTATATAGCCCTTCCCACTTGGTGAATAGATAGACATAGAAAACATACTATTGAGTATGTAACCACCATTCAAGCCCTATGCGACATCAGAGTGCTCACTTGAGCTGAAAATCAGTGATGTAACAGGTAAATCATATTATAATGTGTAGATTGCAAAGTGCAAATGATTATTAACATGAAATGCCGGTATTATACATTGCATATATATATATATATATATATACACAGAAGTCGCTGTACTTAGCAGCTCGCCTTCCCACGGTGTCGGTGCCAGCAGCCGTTTAATGTGAAAGAAATGTCCGATGTATATCCTCAAAATGACGAAGAAACCAAAGGATATACATCGGACATTTCTTATATATATATATATATAGAGAGAGAGAGCTCCCAACACTTAGGTATTGCCTGCCGCTGCTCCTGAACGAAGGGCGCGTCGTCGTGCAGACCTCCCAAGTCCGATCCGAAAAATTTCAAAGATCCCTCGTGAAACAAGGATGACGACGCCGTGTCTCCTGTGCAAATTACTTTATTTGCCGGTTACTGCTGTATGCGTTTCGCCTGCACAGCTGTTTCACAGCTGCTGTGCAGGCGAAACGCGTACAGCAGTAACCGGCAAATAAAGTAATTACACAGCGTCGTCATCCTTGTTTCACGAGGGATCTTTGAAAATATATATATATATATATATATTTCTCCACAGCGGCACAATGAGACCACAAATTAGACGCACTCACGGGTCAATTCTTGATGTTTTCTTTATTGTGTGGACCCCCTCGCACCGACAGACGCGTTTCAGCGTGAAAGCCTTTTTCAATGTCGGTGTCCTCAAGCCAAGCACTGACTTAAGTACAAGCCCATTGGTGCATGTGATAATCACAAAGTGAAAATAGAAATGAAAGACGGTTTTTCCGGCCTTAATTCATGGCGGCCATCTTGTGACGTGCAAAAATAAATCGTGAAAAACAATAATAAAACCAAATAAGGTATTTACATACTTAGGGGTAAACATTTTTGATGTGCACATTAATCTTGCTTTTTAATTAAAGAATATATCCAATTCATCTTTACAGAAGTACACAAAAATAATGCGTACTGAATTGTAAAGAAGTTTGTGTTTCCCCTCAGAATTGTGCCCTGGATGGGCTTATGTCAACCAAGTCTATCTTTTTGTAGTTGAACTAGTGAGTTTGTTCGTAATCCCACATTGTTTACCTATGACCATAATTACACTATCCATAAATGTTAGAAAGAGAGCTACATAATTCCTCAATCATCTTGCATGTAATGCTAATGTTTCGGAACGATAGCTAGGCTGTATATCCAAATCAATTTGGGCAAATGCCTGGATATTATGTAAATGGTCTGTATTCTCAGGTGGTGAAAGATAGAGAATTGGAGGCAGCTGGGGCATTAAACCTGCGAGGTACGGGACTATTTGTATTCCCCAGGGAGTTAATTCTATGTACAGTGATAAAATACAGGAATTATAGAGTGTTTAATCTAAGTGAACCCACATCTCCTCATCCCCATTAAGGCCGTCCGGGGTCATCGTTTGGAGCTTAATGATATATTTTGACTCCAAAGCTCGTAATTTCCTGGTCCTGTCACCCCCCTCTCGTTCTTTTGTACTTGATCTAAACAAAAGAAACTGAGTAAATCTCTGTTACTCTGGTGGGCTTCCTCAAAATGGCGGGCGATTGGGTAGTTAGTATCTTTATGACTAATCGCCCGCATATGCTCCAGAATCCGCTTCTTGGCGGGGTAGATTCTACTTCCGATATATCGCCTATTGCAAGGACATACCAGGCAATAGACGGTTTATTCCGAATTACAATTCAGAAGCAAGTTTATCTTCCACAAACTTTTAGAATCTTTGTTATTTATCCTATAGCTGGAGACTTTTTTGCTGTATTTGCATGCCTTACACCGCATGCAGGGGAAGAAGCCCGTGATAGAATCTTTTTGGGGGGGCATAGATTGGAAATGACTATGCACTAAGTGGTCACCCATAGATTTCCCTCTTCTATAGGTGATCATAGGTCTGGGTGGGAGGTCTGTACGCAATATCTGATCTGTCTGTAGGATTTTCCAATTTTTCTTAAAGATCTGCATGATCTGGGCAGATCTACTATTAAATTGAGTGATCATCCTAACTGGTTCTTTTTTCCTTTTTTCAGGGTCTCCTCTCTTCTTATTTTTGGCCACTAACAGTTGTGTCCTAGGTAACATATTTACTTTTGCTACCACAGCACGGAGACCATTGATGGAATAACCTCTGGCTGTGAAGCATTCAAACGCCCCTATCTTCGCCTGTTGGTATTCAACTTCTTTCGTGCAGTTGCGTTTAATACGCAGTAATTCTCCATATGGTATATTGGAGATTAGGCTCCCGGGTGGTGACTTCCTGCATGAAGAGTCGAATTCCCTGATGTGGGTTTCCTGTACAGTCTGGTTAAAAGTCTGCTGTTCTCAATGTACACATCTAAATCCAGATAGCAGACTGCCTCGCTACTGATAGTGGCAGTGAAAAATAGATTCAGCTCATTGTCATGCAGCGATTTGACGTACTCCTCAGCCGAGGAGTGGTCGCCTCGCCAAATGACAAACAGGTCGTCTATGTATCTTGCCCACAGTGTGATGTTTTCAACCCATTTTTCATTCCTTCCTGCCCAGGCCACGTGCTTCTCCCACCAACCAACGAAAAGGTTCGCATAACTGGGGGCGAAGCACGTGCCCATCGCAGTCCCCCGTTGTTGCCTGTACAACTGTCCTGCAAATGTGAAGATATTATTTTCTAGGCAGAACTTCGTCATGTCGAGGAGCATTTGATTATGTTGTTGGAATTTCAGTGGCCTTTTCCCCAAAAACCACTCAATTGCATGCAGGCCCTGAGAATGATGAATGCATGTATATAAACTTGTGATGTCAAGCGTAATCAACATCATGTCTTCTTCCATTACTATCCCCGCTATCAGTCTTAAGAAGTCCTGCGAATCTTGTACATAGGATGCAAGGTCCCTAACCATTGGTGATATAAACAAATCAATGTAGATTGAGGTGTTTTCTAGGAGACTTTGCATAGATGCCACAATTGGTCTCCCAGGGGGATTTACAAGATCTTTGTGGACATTGGGCAGGTGGTAGAATGTGGGAAGAACAGGGTTCTCACTATGCAGGAAAATATATTTGTCATGTGTGATCATTCCTTCTGCTTCCCACTGTGAGAGAGATTGATGGAAAGTACGGATGCAGTCTAGGTATTCCGACTTAGGTATAGGGGTATAGCATTCTAGATCGTCCAATATATAGATCGTATGCCAAGATGGCCACTGGGTGAGGAGCTCCGGCCGGGAGCTCCTCCGACTGGGAACTGACTCTGGCACTTGCCCCGGGTCCCTCTCCCTCTCCTATCTCCTAATCCACGGTGGATCTTGTGCCTGCACTCTGGTGCCTTCCTTTCCCCATGGAGTTCTCCGGCTGGCCTGCTACACAGCCTCTGAGCGTCCCGAGGCAGCGCCCTCGGAGACTCTGCCATCATGGCCGCTGACTCGGCGGTGAAGCCTCACTGCTATGGAGTTTGAGCGGGCGGGCTCTCCCCCCCTCTGATTGCTACCCTCCTCCGGGATGTGTCCTCTTGTTCCGCGCACTCTGGGTGCCATCAAGTTTGACGGGCCGATGGGGAATGTAGAAGTGATGACGCCGATGGCTTCCCTGGTTGCGAGATCCGACGACCTAATATGGCAGAGTGGGTCGTTCTAAAAAACGGAGGGATCTAGTGGCTTGCCGGAGCCCCTGATTGTTTCGCCGAGCATTGGATTTGCGAGGTTATGGCCGGTCACACACTCGATGAGGTACTTGCATCTTTTTCCCCGTCTTTTGGGGGCTTTTGCGGTGTGTGTTTGGGGAGTGCTGCCTGATTGTAAAATGGCGGCCACACGAATAACGCGGAGCTTCTTTTTACCGGCTTCGCGCTATGATAATATGCCAGCGAAGTGGTGACCAAAGCGCAAAAAGTGTTGGTTGCGGTTGAGGAAGAGTGATGTCAACGGGGTTTGCTGTGGACTCGTGACGACCCCCAACGGAGCTGTGCCTGACTCTAAAATGGCGGCCAATTTAGACGAAGCGATCGGCTTTATTTACTCGATCTGCTTTAGCATCTCTGTAAGAGCTCGAGTATTGAGGGGAGCAACGCCTGCATTACCTGAAGTGCGCTCATTGTGTATACTGCATAGCTGATTTGGCTCCCACATCGTTTTTTTTGTCCTCACGCTGAGCTTATAAGGGGCCAGTTCAAGGGCCTCCCCCCCCACCCCGCCATCGACTCGACATCTCGTTCAGCTCTCTGCGGACCCTACCCGAAATGACCCGCGACGCACTGCAGATTTGCAACCCGACACCCACCATCTGGACTCAGCCCTCATGTTTTCCACTCTCGGCTCCACCGACCCACAACTTTGCCCTTGTCCAAAGCACTCCTACTCCCCTTGTTGGGGATAGATCCAGCTTCTTCGCCCTGGAGTCTCAGAGACCCCTCTGAGAGAGTCCACAGTGACAAGGGGGACTGGGACTGATCCCCTTACCACTGGGAACCGTCTTCTACCCTGCCGGACGTAGGACACTGCGTCCCTGCTGGGTTTCCCACCCTCTCCCCCACCTCTTCCCTCCTTCATACCTCAGAGTGTGCCCGTGACCAAAGCACTCCTCTCCCCTTGTTGGGGAGGGATCCTGCATCTTATGCCATGGAGTCTCAGCGACACCGCTGAGAGAGTCCACCGTGAATTTGGGAATCACACATAACTGAGGACTGAAAAATGATCCCTGCCCCACCCAACCGGACGTTCAGACACAGCTACTCTCCTTGTTCACCACGCTGTTTCCCCTACCCCCTCCACCTCCGCTTCCCTCCTTCTTCCTCTGGCTACCTCCCCTTTCCCTTCCTCTCTCCCCTGAATTCCTCTACACCGCTTGCTTTGTCTATCCTTTTGCCTATGCTCCGTTAAATTCTCCCTCCCCTCACCCTTTTTACTTTACCCCTTACCCCTCTACATGCCATTTTTCTAAAAATGTAACTTGTAACTGTTGTACCTGATGTAACAATGTAGAATTTGTAAGCTACGCAACTCTCCTCATGTAAAGCGCTCTGATGCCTCCGGGTCTAGCCAGCGCTATATAAAACTCAAGTAAATAAATAAATAAATAAATAAATAAATATATATATATATATATATATATTTATATTTATATATATATATATATATATATATATATATATATATATATATATATATATATATATTGGTGTGATCAAGCTCATTTTTGGCGAGCGAAACGCGTCATGACAGGCACTATGCCTGCATATCTGTGGATAATTCCTGAATAAAATCTACACTGCTTTCCTCACAACATTGGAGTTGTTGGGAGTTTTCTTTGGAGACTGTTGAGGTCCGTGCCTGAGTTTACTGCCAGGATCGGCAGGCAGGAAGTTGGTGTGCGATATAGATATATATATATATATATATGTGTATATTTATATACTCACATATATTCACCAAAACAATGAAGTTTAAAGTAACGTTATAGTTAGGTGAATATGTCAGTGACAACATTAACGTTTGGAACTGAAAAAAGCACAGAAATTCACAAGTTATAATTAGCAGAGCTAACTATATCTTGCACCCCTGCCATGCATTGCTTAAGCCCTCACATATTACATCACTCATGACGTGTTCTATGACATAATTTATGACATTATAAAGCAAACTAACACACTAATTGGATGATATTATCAGTGATGTCATTAGTGATCAATGATGTCATGGGGACAGTCCCCCCACGGGCAGCCAACACTACTCTGTGCACTGCCTTTGGCCATGAACAGCAGGGAGTTGGCAACATGGCCTGGTGGCCAGCAAAGTGCCCAACCCAACCGGAGCCAGCACTGTTCCATACTACTAATGTGGAAGGGGTGAGACAAAATGGTTTCTAGCTTTTAGATGATTTGGCGCCTTTGCATACTCAGCAGCAATTAAAAGGGACAACCGTGGACTCTGCCCTCAGACTAGGAGTCGACAAGAAAGAACCCACTCATCTTGGACAGTCACTACAGAAGAGATTGCACTCCAACAAATCAATGATGCATTCATCTCCATGAAGGATTACAGAATGTTTTCAATGTGCAACTGCGGTTATCAGCCAGGAGAATGGGGGGAACACCTTTGCATATTACTAATGTGGATGGGGCGGGGCCAAACTGGCGAAGCTTGTAGGTGATTTGGTGCCTATTTGCTAAAGGGGAGGGGTCGTGTGCCCCCCCTCCCTAAGCATTTAAAAGGCCTTGTTGGCCCAACCCCAGGGATGTGTTTTTCTTTTAAGGGTAGGGGGACCACACACCCCCCTCTCCAAATTCATTCTGGCCCCAGATACTCCGTCCCCTGGGGCCTGCATTTAAAATAGGTGGGTGCCCTGGTGCCCTCCCAGGGCCCCCACCATACATGGTGTTTGGGGCCATGGGGGGAACACAAGGGCCCCGGTGGCCCCAGCCGGCTCCCTGCATGCTGCAAGGAGCAAATATTTATGCTGCTCCCTCCAGGTAGGAGCAATCTGTTGATCTGTTTCCCTTCCTTCATCAGTACAGGCAGGGAAACAATCAAAGTCTGCTCCCAGCAGGCGGGAGCTCAGCTGACGGGAGCTTTGTGTTAGCTCTCCTTTGGCAGGAGTTTTAAAAATGCTTCCACCAGGAGGGAGCAAACACAAGTTCACCCCCCTGCGCTGGGACGGGCAGGGAAACTGCTGTGTCCCATGGGTGGGCTCACCAGGACACAGAAAATGAGCTGGCTCAAGAGGATTGGGTCCCCTGGGCCATTAATGGCTTAGGGAGGGAGGGCTGCACGCCCCCCCCTCCCTTAAATTATAAATTACGGGCCCAGGGAATGGGGTCCCCAGGGCCTTTCAAAGAATCAGGGAGGGGGCCCCCCTACCCCTTAAACATTTTGGCCCTAGGAGTAGGCTCCCTGGGACCTATAATGGCTTGGAGAAGGGCCCCGCTGCCCTCTCCCATTTTTGGCACATTTTAGCCCCTGGGGTGGGCTTGCTGGGGCCTATACCGGCTCGGGGAGGGGTGTGAATCTCCCTCCCCATATCAAATGTGACCCCGGGGTGGGGCCCCCACAGCCTATAATGGCTAGGAGAGGGGAGGTGAGCCACGCACTCCCCTCCCCTTAGGAAATCTGTCTCTGGGATTGGGTTCGGGGATGGGGTTGCATGCCCCATCTCCTTAATTAAACCATGCGGCACTGAGCAGCCATTTGTTTTATAATACCGCAGGACTTTTGCTGGATTGTGGCAAAAAATTGCTAGTTTTTTTCTATTTTGACCCCTGGGTCCCCCCCATGTGGCCAATGGGAATAGGGTATCTCTACACTGGCTCCTTATATCTTTTTTTGTTTTAAAACTTCAGGGCAGGGGACTAAGTCCTCGGGTCCTGAAATGGCTGCCAACAACATTTTTCTCTTGTTGCTGGCAGCCAATCAGAGTGCAGACCAGCAGGAGTCTGACTCCCACGGGAGTGCTCTATTTTTAAACTGGCTCTCCCACGAGAGTCTCTCAAGCCTCCTACGGACCAAACCTTGCAGTTATAAAAATATTTTTTAACCTTAATTTCTCAAAGACTACTGAACAGATTTCGGGCAAATCACAAAAAGCACAATCTATGGGCTGATATCGAGCTTCCTGCCAAATTTAGTGTAATTCCTTTCAGCATTTTTTGCTGTAGCCCTGCCTAAAGAAGTCTATGGAGAAAGCATGGGGATTTTGTGTTTTGGGGCCCCCTTTTTTCTCGGCCCCCGCTTGGCTGATCACCCCATAATGTTCCAAGCACAAAATAGTCAAAATGTAGCACCTTTTGGGAAAGTTTTGTGGAGATTAGTCAAACGGGGCCAAAGTTATAAGCAACACAAAAAACGCTTTTCTTATGGAACAGCTGACCTAACTATAACTATGTATATATACATACTCACTGGTAAAAGCAAAGTCTAAAGTAACAATATAATTAGGTGTGATAAAAAGTTTAGATTTTTTTAAAACCTTAGACATTTACTGATAAAACCAAAGGTTAAAGTAATGTTATAGTAAGGTGAATTTGTCAGTGACAACATTAATGTTTGGAACTTTAAAAACCACAGAAATTCACCAGTAATAGTTAGCAGAGCTAATATTAACTTGTGCCCCCCGCCATGCACTGTTTATGACCTCACAAAAAGCACAATGTGCAGACCAAGATCTAGCTTCCGCCTGTATTTGGTGTAACTCCGTTCAGCAGTTTTTGCTATTGCCCTGCCTAAAGAAGTCTACGGAAATGCATGCCTAGTTTACATTTTGGAAGCCCCCTGTTTTCTCGTGCCCCCCACTTGACAGATCTACCCAAACCTTTCCAGGGGGGAGCTGAGGTGGAGGACCTTTTTTATTTATTTATTTATTTTGAAGTTTGTAGAGCGCACAGCTACCTCCAACGGAGGTGTACCGGCGCTAATTGCGGAGAGCAGAAGACGGAGGTACACTGCCAGGAGTTACAGGTGCTAGGAAAGGCGGAAGAACCAAGTTTTTAGGAGTTTGCGGAACACCAATTCTGAATTGGCCTTCCTTATGAACTCGGGTAAGGAGTTCCAGAGATGGGCAGTTCTTACCGTAAAAGACCGGCCACCCAATCTGGCTTTTTTTAAACGAGGAGTGGCAAGAAGTACTTGGTGATTAGATCTCAGAATCCTAGTCTGATGATATTTGCGGAGTCTTTTTCTCAGATAGAGGGGGCCCGTTTCTTTAATTACCCTGTAGGCGAGGGTTAGCGCCTTAAATTCTATCCTCCTTTTACTGGCAGCCAGTGTAGGCTCCGTAAATGGGGGAGATGTGATGTCGTGTTGGGATATTTCTAATGAGCCTAGCGGCCGCATTTTGTATAGTCTGTAGCTTTCTTATCAGGTAGTCAGGCGACCCAGGTACAGACTGTTGGCATAATCTAACTGAGACGTAATGAGTGCATGAACTACAGTCTTTCTACAGTCCATGGGAAGTAAATGGAGGAATCTCCGTAGGGATTTCATCTTCCAAAAGCATAGTGAGGATACATGACTAATCTGAGTCTTACAAGAAAGGGCAGAGTCAAACTTGAATCCCAGGTTCCTAGCCGAGTGCACAGGGTGAGGTGGGGGATTGAGCTCAGGTGGCCACCATATGTCCGAATGGGGCGGAGCTGGCTGATTAAAAAATAGAACCTCAGTTTTGTCGGTATTCAATCTCAGATAGTTCTCAGTCATCCAAGCCGATATGTCGACTAAACAATGTCTGAAGTTAGAGAAAGCAGCCTCGGATATATCCCTAAAGGAAAAAACAAGCTGAGTATCGTCAGCATACGAGATGACACTCACCCCATGTTGTTCAATGAGCGGGGCTAACGGGGAGAGGTAGACATTAAAAAGAGTCGGGCTCAGGGCTGAGCCCTGAGGGACTCCGCAAACTGTAGGGCGTGATGATGAGGTGTTAGGATGCAACAGTATTTTCTGGGACCGGTCTACCAGAAAGGAACCAAACCATGATAAAGTGGTCCCCATCACTCCCAGTTGTCTTAATCTGTCAAGCAGGATCATGTGGGATACCGTATCAAACGCTGCCGACAGATCGAGCAGCACGAGCATAGCGCAATGACCATTGTCCAAGGTCTCCCGGACATTCTCAGTTATTTCCAGCAGCGCTGTCTCTGTGCTGTGTCCTGACCTGAAGCCAGACTGGGAGTCATGGAGAAGTTTGTTGGATTCTAAGTATTCGGAAAGCTGTTTTTGTACTTCCTGTTCTAGAATTTTGGCAGGTGCTGGCAAGAGAGAAATGGGCCTATAGTTTTTCAGTTCAGCCGGATCAGCATCAGCTTTCTTGAGAATGGGTTGAACAAGTGCAGTTTTCCAAACTGAAGGGTAAATACCAGTATGCAGAGAAGAATTCCACAGAAGATTAAGGTGAGGATTTAATAGAGGAGCCAAAAGTTTAAAAAGCCTAGCTGGACAAGGGTCAAGTGGAGATCCCGATTTTGTTTTTTCCAGCTGACTTAAAGAAGCCTCCAGGCTGAACGGATTAAATTCGGACCAGGTATAAGGAAGGGGAGAGGAGGAAGGAAGTGAGGTAGTTAGTTCCCTTGTGGGAAATGCGGAGTAAATGACTTGTATTTTGTCTTGAAAGAAGACAGAGAGGTCTTCGCAGAGGGTGGCAGAGGGGACTATTTTTGCTATGCGTAGAATCGGGATTAGTAAAATCTTGGACGATCTTAAAAATTTCTTTTGCGGAGTTATTGGCAGAATTAATTTGAGCTGCGAAGTAGTCCTTAATGGACTTACGCTTTGATCTATGAAAATGTTTTAATGCTATTCTGTAAGCATTTTTAGACTCGGTGTTATAGGTTTTCCGCCAGATCCTCTCGAGCTTCTTACAGAGACTCTTTTCAATACGGAGTTCAGGCGTAAACCAGGGGGCCGTAGGTTTATTTCTAGTCTGTTTCATAGATTTTAAAGGGGCTATAGTGTCTAAGGAAGATGTGATCCAGTCATTGAATATGATAGCATCCTGGTTGGGTTCACCGGTCAGTTCAATAGAAGTATTTTGTAGAGCCAGACCAAAGGTATCAGGTGTAACTATCCTCCAGTTCCGTCTATTTTCATAGACGGGTTTCACCAGGTTCTTACACTTAGTCACGGACAAGTTGAATGGTATCAGACTATGGTCTGACCATGTGAGAGGAATGGGGTCCTTGGTGGTGAGGGTTGGGATATTAGTAAAAATAAGATCTAGCATATGGCCTGCCACATGTGTAGGCATGGAGACCTTTTGGATAAGGTTTTGTCCTTTAAGAGTATCAGCTAATTGAGAGGCTAAAGTACACTGTACGCAGTCCATATGGACATTAAAGTCGCCCAAAACAATAAAATTAGCATATTTCAATGAAAGATCTGCGATGACATCGCAAAGTTCCCATATCTCAGGAGGTTTTGAGTCAGGGGGTCTGTAGACTAATACTCCAGCAATAGACAACGAGGGGGAGATTATAATACTAAAAGACATGGCTTCTATCAGACCTGTAAGTTCAATTCTCTTGTGTGAGATCTCCCAATTATCTCGTGTAATTACTGCCAACCCACCCCCCAATCTATTGCCAGCTCGGTTGACCATGGTAATTTTGTTAAGATTTGTAGAACGGGGCCAAAGTTATTAGTGAAACATAAAATGCTCTGTCTATGGAAAAGCAAACTTAACTATAACTAAGTAATATGTGTGAAAAAGGCTTTGGAAGCCAACACTCGTCTGTCGCTATACACATTTTCATTTTTGCTCTGTCTAGCTGAATAAACTACCCTAACACACTACTTGGAGTGCCGTTCTGTGACCGGAATTTATGCAGAAGTAATTTGGATATATATATATATTTCATGAATCTACAACAGCACAGATCAAAAAACTTAATAAAACAGTGGCAAGAAAAGAGGGCAACCTGAAAAACAAAGACCAACAATATAGGAACTTGATCAAAAAGTTAAAAGAAAACCATGATGTGGTAGTGCGCAGCAGTGACAAAGGGGGCAATATTGTGCTCTGGCCACAAAAGCTATATGAAAAGGAAGCCTATAGCCAGCTCAATGACAGGCTATGTCACAACCGGAGCAATCAAGCCAATCTGAGTGCCTCATACAAGGAGTACTACGGCAAGCTATCCACATGGAGAGAAGCAAACTTGATAACAGGGGAAGAATATAAATATCTGAAAAAAGAAAACCCAACTACCCCTTCGATATATTTCATTCCAAAAATCCACAAGGATCGGAATAATCCACCCGGCAGGCCTATCATCTCGGCCAGGGATGGCTTATTGGAAAATACCACTAGATACATTGACTTTTTTCTTCAAGAATATGTCAAGAAATTACCAAGCTATGTACGTGACACAGGGGACTTTCTAAGACATATCTCTGAATTTGAATGGCAAGATGACTATCTACTAATAGCGTTGGATGTAACGTCGCTTTATACAAGCATTGAGCATACAGACGGAATCGAGGCAATCAGACACTATCTATCATGTAGACCTGAACAATTTGAACGCCTACAGTAACATGCTTATTGAGATGATTAAGTTCTGTCTGTACAATAATATTTTTATGTTCAACAGTCAATTATATCAACAGACTAGAGGAGTTGCCATGGGGGCCAGATTCTCACCGAGTTACGCCTGCCTACATATGGGCAGGTGGGAGGAGCTGGTCCTCATGAGCAAGTATGAGCAAAACATGATGAAAAATGTAAGAATGTGGCGATGTTACATAGATGTTCTTTTTGTTGTGTGGCAGGGAACAGAATGTGAAGCCATGGAATTTGTTCAGTCCCTGAACACCAATGACATCAATCTTAGGTTTACTGCTACCATTAGCTCCAGTTCTATTGAATTCCTTGATACCCAAGTATATATAAAAAATCACAAGATTGAGACCAGGCTCTTCAGGAAGAAAACAGCTGGTAACTCAACTCTCCATGCGAGTAGTATGCACCCCAAACATCTTATAAATAGCATACCATATGGAGAGATGCTCCGATTGAGACGGATTTGCAGTAACAACAGTGAATTAGCGGCAGCACAGAATGATAACAAAAGGAGATTCCTAGAGAGAGGGTATCAGGAGAAAACCATCGATAGAGCAATCATGAAATCAATGGAGCATAGCAGAAGTGAGGTCTTGAAAGAGAAACAGGGTGACACCGAAGAACTAAAAATCAATTCATTCCGTATGATTATGAGGTATAGTAACCAACACAGAGAAATACAAAAAACCATACAGAAGAATTGGGCCATGGTACTATGCAATCCAATCATAGGGTCCCTGCTCCCTCAGAGAGTATCAATTACCTATAGTCGGGCACCATCGACAAGAGATAAGATAGTCAGAACTAGCCCAGAGGTAATCGAAAGTGGAAACTGTTTGCAGATGAGGAAAGGTTTTTACAGATGTATAACATGCAAGGCGTGCACACATGGCATAAACAAGAGTACCTACAAGACCCCCTTCAGTGATAGAGAGTTTAAAATCAACAAACTCCTAACTTGCAGAACTGAATTTGCTGTATATGTGTTGCAGTGCCCATGTGGCTTGCAATACATAGGCAGCACGGTTCTGCAAGTACATAAACGAGTTCTCCAACATCTGCGCGCCATAACAAATCAAGACAACACCTACCCAGTGGCGCGCCATTTTAAAGAAAAGCACAATTCCAACAACGCAGACCTCAAATATTATGTGATCGATACAGTGCCTCCCAGTAGACGGGGAGGTGACAGAGTCACCAAACTGAGGAAATTAGAGACGAGGTATATTCTACAGTTAGACTCTAAAGTCCCATCAGGGCTTAACGCAGCGGAGGATCTGCATACATGCTTAAGTTGAGACATCAGTAAGTTAACATCAGGGAACATATATAATTTTGGTTGGAAGGGTAAGGGTCTATCAGTATAGCAGAGCACAAGCTTATAGGAAATACTCATGTTAGCGATTATACCATAGGAATGTTTAATATTTTACTCATTTTATCTGATAATTGTCGCTATTTTTCTAATTGTCTATTTTTCAATTTATATATTTATATATTTATATATTTATGTATGTATGTGTTTATATTTATATATTTATACATGTAATCAAGCTTGCTGCTACACACATGTATACTCATACAAATGTTTACAGAACTGATAACGTATGAATGTGTCTTGAGTCTACATTGTGATCTAATGATCAACAACCAAAGGAGATGTGGGGAAATGTCATTGCCAATTTGCACAAAAGAAAATTTATAAACATCTATATGCACATTCTAATTCGATAAATCTCAGTATTGGATGTATGAATTAGAAAGAAAAATTAATGAACAAGTCGGATAACAGGAAATGCGCAAAAAGTAAAATTGGATTATTATTATGTTTACAGCACATTGCACTTTACACTTAGGCACTTTATAGATTTTTGTACGGACCAAGTCAGGGACACGAGAGGGGATTGAATTAACATGGAAATATACTTGAATTAGGATTTAACCTGATATTAATCTGTTTTCCTGCTTTTAGTATTTTACTCATATTTTAAAAGCAATGGATATACAAATTACTTCGCTGCTATTTTTAAAAAATTGTTTTTAAATAGCTGCAATATTATGAAGCACGAACATTAAGCATGGTCAATTGTGATGTGAACAAAGTACATGAAATAGTATGTTTTCAATGTCTATGACCATGTGATGTCCCAATGGTATGTACATTTCACTTTAAATATTGCACCAACCTTTGCGTCCATGTCATGTGATCAAGGCTCTACGGAGTTGAAACGCGTAATGGAGACGGTTGAATAAGCACCTGAGCACCGAATTGGGTCTGTGTCCGTGATTTGGGAGAGAAGACGCTTCCAGTGTGCGGAGTTTATGCTATATATATATATATATATATATATATATATATATATATGGATATATATATATATATATATATATATATATATAAATTCACTGAAAAAACAGAGGTTAAAAACTGAAATTAATGTGGGATGTCATCAGTGATGTCATGGAACTTGTTATGAGTTATGTCATATGTGAGGTCATAAGCAGTGCATGGTGGGGGTGCAAGGTATAGTTAGCTCTGCTAACTATAAATGATGAATTTCTCTGGGTTTTTTAGTTAAAAACATTAATGTTGTCACTGACAAATTCACTCAACTATAACGTTACTTTAATCTTTGTTTTTTTCAGTGAATGTAAATTAATATTTAATTATGACACATAAATCCAATCCCCCAGTGGCCCCTCTCCCCAAGACTCTTTAGGCCCTGGTGACCTCATGCCCGAGGGCCGTAAATATATACGAAAAAGGTGAGGGAGGCTGCATGATCCCCCTTCCCGAGCCTCTTTAGCTCCTGGGGACCCCAGGGTCTATGTTAAAAGGGGGAAGTGGCCACACAGCACTCACACACCCACTCACACACCCATGCAACCACTCACACACCCACTCTCACACCTGTACAGCCACTCACACACCCACAAAACCACTCACATACCCAATCACACACCGACACAGCCAGTCACATATGTACTCACACACCCATTTACACACCCACACTAACCAAGCTATCGATGAATGCCCAAGTGGACAAACTAGCAAGATCAAGCTTTGTTACTATAAAATCTCTGCGACTAATCTTCCCCCATTTGGGATTTCCACACAAGGTCCAAGCTACCATCGCCCTTGTTCTGTCCAAACTCGATTAGGCCAATAGCCTCTACCACGGATCACCTTTAACGACTATGAAAAGACTACAACGGATTCAGAACTCAGCTGCCAGACTACTCTTGCATATCAAACTGCGAGACCACATCTCCCCTGCCTTGAAAGCCCTGCATTGGTTACCGGTTACCAGAAGATCCACGTTCAAGCTGCTTTGTATCACCCACAAAGCGATACATGGAATGGGACCGCTCTTCATCAGGAATAAAATCACCAAACACATTCATCATAGGCAGGCGCGGTCGGTGGTAGGAGTGCCGGTCGGGCGGTGACGTGGGGCGGGGGAGGGGCAGGGTGGGGGGTAGTAAACTACGGATTAAGGCCCAATACAGGTAAGTAAACATTTAAATAAATAAAACGAATTTCGTTGCGCGCACTGCATCGCCAAATGCCCGTGATAGAATCTTTTTTGGGGGGCATAGATTGGAAATGACTATGCACTAAGTGGTCACCCATAGATTTCCCTCTTCTATAGGTGATCATAGGTCTGGGTGGGAGGTCTCTACGCAATATCTGATCTGTCTGTAGGATTTTCCAATTTTTCTTAAAGATCTGCATGATCTGGGCAGATCTACTATTAAATTGAGTGATCATCCTAACTGGTTCTTTTTTCCTTTTTTCAGGGTCTCCTCTCTTCTTATTTTTGGCCACTAACAGTTGTGTCCTAGGTAACATATTTACTTTTGCTTCCACAGCACGGAGGCCATTGATGGAATAACCTCTGTCTGTGAAGCATTCAAACGCCCCTATCTTTGACTGTTGGTATTCAACTTCTTTCGTGCAGTTGCATTTAATTCGCAGTAATTCTGCATATGGTATATTGGAGATTAGGCTCCCGGGGTGGTGACTTCCTGCATGAAGAGTCGAATTCCCTGATGTGGGTTTCCTGTACAGTCTGGTTAAAAGTCTGCTGTTCTCAATGTACACATCTAAATCCAGATAGCAGACTGCCTCGCTACTGATAGTGGCAGTGAAAAATAGATTCAGCTCATTGTCATGCAGCGATTTGACGTACTCCTCAGCCGAGGAGCGGTCGCCTCGCCAAATGACAAACAGGTCGTCTATGTATCTTGCCCACAGTGTGATGTTTTCAACCCATTTTTCATTCCTTCCTGCCCAGGCCACGTGCTTCTCCCAGCAGCCAACGAAAAGGTTCGCATAACTGGGGGCGAAGCACGTGCCCATCACAGTCCCCCGTTGTTGCCTGTACAACTGTCCTGCAAATGTGAAGATATTATTTTCTAGGCAGAACTTCGTCATGTCGAGGAGCATTTGATTATGTTGTTGGAATTTCAGTGGCCTTTTCCCCAAAAACCACTCAATTGCATGCAGGCCCTGAGAATGATGAATGCATGTATATAAACTTGTGATGTCAAGCGTTATCAACATCATGTCTTCTTCCATTACTATCCCCGCTATCAGTCTTAAGAAGTCCTGCGAATCTTGTACATAGGATGCAAGGTCCCTAACCATTGGTGATAGAAACAAATCAATGTAGATTGAGGTGTTTTCTAGGAGACTTTGCATAGATGCCACAATTGGTCTCCCAGGGGGATTTACAAGATCTTTGTGGACTTTGGGTAGGTGGTAGAATGTGGGAAGAACAGGGTTCTCACTATGCAGGAAAAGATATTTGTCATGTGTGATCATTCCTTCTGCTTCCCACTGTGAGAGAGATTGATGGAAAGTACGGATGCAGTCTAGGTATTCCGACTTAGGTATAGGGGTATAGCATTCTAGATCGTCCATATATATATATATATATATATATATATATATATATATATATATACATATATTGATGTAATCAAGCTCGTTTTTGGCGAGCGAAACGCGTCATATCTGTGGATAATTCCTGAATAAAATCTACACTGCTTTCCTCACAACATTGGAGTTGTTGGGAGTTTTCTTTGGAGATTGTTGAGGTCCGTGCCTGAGTTTACTGCCAGGATCGGCAGGCAGGAAGTTGGTGTGCGATATAGATATATATATATATATATATATATATATATATGTGTATATTTATATACTCACATATATTCACCAAAAAATGAAGTTTAAAGTAACGTTATAGTTAGGTGAATATGTCAGTGACAACATTAACGTTTGGAACTGAAAAAGCACAGAAATTCACAAGTTATAATTAGCAGAGCTAACTATATCTTGCACCCCTGCCATGCATTGCTTAAGCCCTCACATATTACATCACTCATGACGTGTTCTATGACATAATTTATGACATTATAAAACAAACTAACACACTAATTGGATGATATTATCAGTGATGTCATTAGTGATCAATGATGTCATGGGGACAGTCCCCCCACGGGCAGCCAACACTATTCTGTGCACTGCCTTTGGCCATGAACAGCAGGGAGTTGGCAACATGGCCTGGTGGCCAGCAAAGTGCCCAACCCAACCGGAGCCAGAACTGTTCCATACTACTAATGTGGAAGGGGTGAGACAAAATGGTTTCTAGCTTTTAGATGATTTGGCGCCTTTGCATACTCAGCAGCAATTAAAAGGGACAACCGTGGACTCTGCCCTCAGACCAGGAGTCGACAAGAAAGAACCCACTCATCTTGGACAGTCACTACAGAAGAGATTGCACTCCAACAAATCAATGATGCATTCATCTCCATCAAGGATTACAGAATGTTTTCAATGTGCAACTGCGGTTATCAGCCAGGAGAATGGGGGGAACACCTTTGCATATTACTAATGTGGATGGGGTGGGGCCAAACTGGCGAAGCTAGTAGGTGATTTGGTGCCTATTTGCTAAAGGGGAGGGGTCGTGTGCCCCCCCTCCCTAAGCATTTAAAAGGCCTTGTTGGCCCAACCCCAGGGATGTGTTTTTCTTTTAAGGGTAGGGGGACCACACACCCCCCTCTCCAAATTCATTCTGGCCCCAGATACTCCGTCCCCTGGGGCCTGCATTTAAAATAGGTGGGTGCCCTGGTGCCCTCCCAGGGCCCCCACCATACATGGTGTTTGGGGCCATGGGGGGAACACAAGGGCCCCGGTGGCCCCAGCCGGCTCCCTGCATGCTGCAAGGAGCAACTATTTATGCTGCTCCCTCCAGGTAGGAGCAATCTGTTGATCTGTTTCCCTGCCTTCATCAGTGCAGGCAGGGAAACAATCAAAGTCTGCTCCCAGCAGGCGGGAGCTCAGCTGACGGGAGCTTTGTGTTAGCTCTCCTTTGGCAGGAGTTTTAAAAATGCTTCCACCAGGAGGGAGCAAACACAGGTTCACCCCCCTGCGCTGGGACGGGCAGGGAAACTGCTGTGTCCCAGGGGTGGGCTCACCAGGACACAGCAAGTGAGCTGGCTCAAGAGGATTGGGTCCCCTGGGCCATTAATGGCTTAGGGAGGGAGGGCTGCACGGCCCCCCTCCCTTAAATTATAAATAACGGGCCCAGGGAATGGGGTCCCCAGGGCCTTTCAAAGAATCGGGGAGGGGGCCCCCCTACCCCTTAAACATTTTGTCCCTAGGAGTAGGCTCCCTGGGACCTATAATGGCTTGGAGAAGGGCCCCGCTGCCCTCTCCCATTTTTGGCACATTTTAGCCCCTGGGGTGGGCTCGCTGGGGCCTATACCGGCTCGGGGAGGGGTGTGAATCTCCCTCCCCATATCAAATGTGACCCCGGGGTGGGGCCCCCACAGCCTATAATGGCTAGGAGAGGGGAGGTGAGCCACGCACTCCCCTCCCCTTAGGAAATCTGTCTCTGGGATTGGGTTCGGGGATGGGGTTGCATGCCCCATCTCCTTAATTAAACCATGCGGCACTGAGCAGCCATTTGTTTTATAATACCGCAGGACTTTTGCTGGATTGTGGCAAAAAATTGCTAGTTTTTTTCTATTTTGACCCCTGGGTCCCCCCCATGTGGCCAATGGGAATAGGGTATCTCTACACTGGCTCCTTATATCTTTTTTTGTTTTAAAACTTCAGGACAGGGGACTAAGTCCTCGGGTCCTGAAATGGCTGCCAACAACATTTTTCTCTTGTTGCTGGCAGCCAATCAGAGTGCAGACCAGCAGGAGTCTGACTCCCACGGGAGTGCTCTATTTTTAAACTGGCTCTCCCACGAGAGTCTCTCAAGCCTCTCACGGACCAAACCTTGCAGATATAAAAATATTTTTTAACCTTAATTTCTCAAAGACTACTGAACAGATTTCAGGCAAATCACAAAAAGCACAATCTATGGGCTGATATCGAGCTTCCTGCCAAATTTAGTGTAATTCCTTTCAGCAGTTTTTGCTGTAGCCCTGCCTAAAGAAGTCTATGGAGAAAGCATGGGGATTTTGTGTTTTGGGGCCCCCCTTTTTTCTCGGCCCCTGCTTGGCTGATCACCCCATAATGTTCCAAGCACAAAATAGTCAAAATGTAGCACCTTTTTGGGAAAGTTTTGTGGAGATTAGTCAAACGGGGCCAAAGTTATAAGCAACACAAAAAAACGCTTTTCTTATGGAACAGCTGACCTAACTATAACTATGTATATATACATACTCACTGGTAAAAGCAAAGTCTAAAGTAACATTATAATTAGGTGTGATAAAAAGTTTAGATTTTTTTAAAAACCTTAGACATTTACTGATAAAAGCAAAGGTTAAAGTAATGTTATAGTAAGGTGAATTTGTCAGTGACAACATTAATGTTTGGAACTTTAAAAAACCACAGAAATTCACCAGTTATAATTAGCAGAGCTAATATTAACTTGTGCCCCCCGCCATGCACTGTTTATGACCTCACAAAAAGCACAATGTGCAGACCAAGATCTAGCTTCCTCCTGTATTTAGTGTAACTCCGTTCAGCAGTTTTTGCTATTGCCCTGCCTAAAGAAGTCTACGGAAATGCATGCCTAGTTTACATTTTGGAAGCCCCCTGTTTTCTCAGGCCCCCCACTTGACAGATCTACCCAAACCTTTCCAGGGGGGAGCTGAGGTGGAGGACCTTTTTTGTACGTTTTGTTAAGATTTGTAGAACAGGGCCAAAGTTATTAGTAAAACATAAAATGCTCTGTCTATGGAAAAGCAAACTTAACTATAACTAAGTAATATGTGTGAAAAAGGCTTTGGAAGCCAACACTCGTCTGTCGCTTTACACATTTTCATTTTTGCTCTGTCTAGCTGAATAAACTACCCTAACACACTACTTGGAGTGCCGTTCTGTGACTGGAATTTTTGCAGAAGTAATTTGGATATATATATATATTTCATGAATCTACAACAGCACAGATCAAAAAACTTAATAAAACAGTGGCAAGAAAAGAGGGCAACCTGAAAAACAAAGACCAACAATATAGGAACTTGATCAAAAAGTTAAAAGAAAACCATGATGTGGTAGTGCGCAGCAGTGACAAAGGGGGCAATATTGTGCTCTGGCCACAAAAGCTATATGAAAATGAAGCCTATAGCCAGCTCAATGACAGGCTATGTTACAACCGGAGCAATCAAGCCAATCTGAGTGCCTCATACAAGGAGTACTACGGTAAGCTATCCACACGGAGAGAAGCAAACTTGATAACAGGGGAAGAATATAAATATCTGAAAAAAGAAAACCCAACTACCCCTTCGATATATTTTATTCCAAAAATCCACAAGGATCGGAATAATCCACCCGGCAGGCCTATCATCTCGGCCAGGGATGGCTTATTGGAAAATACCACTAGATACATTGACTTTTTTCTTCAAGAATATGTCAAGAAATTACCAAGCTATGTACGTGACACAGGGGACTTTCTAAGACATATCTCTGAATTTGAATGGCAAGATGACTATCTACTAATAGCGTTGGATGTAACGTCGCTTTATACAAGCATTGAGCATACAGACGGAATCGAGGCAAGCAGACACTATCTATCACGTAGACCTGAACAATTTGAACGCCACAGTAACATGCTTATTGAGATGATTAAGTTCTGTCTGTACAATAATATTTTTATGTTCAACAGTCAATTATATCAACAGACTAGAGGAGTTGCCATGGGGGCCAGATTCTCACCGAGTTACGCCTGCCTACATATGGGCAGGTGGGAGGAGCTGGTCCTCATGAGCAAGTATGAGCAAAACATGATGAAAAATGTAAGAATGTGGCGATGTTACATAGATGATCTTTTTGTTGTGTGGCAGGGAACAGAATGTGAAGCCATGGAATTTGTTCAGTCCCTGAACACCAATGACATCAATCTTAGGTTTACTGCTACCATTAGCTCCAGTTCTATTGAATTCCTTGATACCCAAGTATATATAAAAAATCACAAGATTGAGACCAGGCTCTTCAGGAAGAAAACAGCTGGTAACTCAACTCTCCATGCGAGTAGTATGCACCCCAAACATCTTATAAATAGCATACCATATGGAGAGATGCTCCGATTGAGACGGATTTGCAGTAACAACAGTGAATTAGCGGCAGCACAGAATGATAACAAAAGGAGATTCCTAGAGAGAGGGTATCAGGAGAAAACCATCGATAGAGCAATCATGAAATCAATGGAGCATAGCAGAAGTGAGGTCTTGAAAGAGAAACAGGGTGACACCGAAGAACTAAAAATCAATTCATTCCGTATGATTATGAGGTATAGTAACCAACACAGAGAAATACAAAAAATCATACAGAAGAATTGGGCCATGGTACTATGCAATCCAATCATAGGGTCCCTGCTCCCTCAGAGAGTATCAATTACCTATAGTCGGGCACCATCGACAAGAGATAAGATAGTCAGAACTAGCCCAGAGGTAATCGAAAGTGGAAACTGGTTGCAGATGAGGAAAGGTTTTTACAGATGTAAAACATGCAAGGCGTGCACACATGGCATAAACAAGAGTACCTACAAGACCCCCTTCAGTGATAGAGAGTTTAAAATCAACAAACTCCTAACTTGCAGAACTGAATTTGCTGTATATGTGTTGCAGTGCCCATGTGGCTTGCAATACATAGGCAGCACGGTTCTGCAAGTACATAAACGAGTTCTCCAACATCTGCGCGCCATAACAAATCAAGACAACACCTACCCAGTGGCGCGCCATTTTAAAGAAAAGCACAATTCCAACAACGCAGACCTCAAATATTATGTGATAGATACAGTGCCTCCCAGTAGACGGGGAGGTGACAGAGTCACCAAACTGAGGAAATTAGAGACGAGGTATATTCTACAGTTAGACTCTAAAGTCCCATCAGGGCTTAACGCAGCGGAGGATCTGCATACATGCTTAGGTTGAGACATCAGTAAGTTAACATCAGGGAACATATATAATTTTGGTTGGAAGGGTAAGGGTCTATCAGTATAGCAGAGCACAAGCTTATAGGAAATACACATGTTAGCAATTATACCATAGGAATGTTTAATATTTTACTCATTTTATCTGATAATTGTCGCTATTTTTATAATTGTCTATTTTTCAATTTTTATATTTATATATTTATATATTTATATATTTATGTATGTATGTGTTTATATTTATATATTTATACATGTAATCAAGCTTGCTGCTACACACATGTATACTCATACAAATGTTTACAGAACTGATAACGTATGAATGTGTCTTGAGTCTACATTGTGATCTAATGATCAACAACCAAAGGAGATGTGGGGAAATGTCATTGCCAATTTGCACAAAAGAAAATTTATAAACATCTATATGCACATTCTAATTCGATAAATCTCAGTATTGGATGTATGAATTAGAAAGAAAAATTAATGAACAAGTCGGATAACAGGAAATGCGCAAAAAGTAAAATTGGATTATTATTATGTTTACAGCACATTGCACTTTACACTTAGGCACTTTATAGATTTTTGTACGGACCAAGTCAGGGACACGAGAGGGGATTGAATTAACATGGAAATATACTTGAATTAGGATTTAACCTGATATTAATCTGTTATCCTGCTTTTAGTATTTTACTCATATTTTAAAAGCAATGGATATACAAATTACTTCGCTGCTATTTTTAAAAAATTGTTTTTAAATAGCTGCAATATTATGAAGCACAAACATTAAGCATGGTCAATTGTGATGTGAACAAAGTACATGAAATAGTATGTTTTCAATGTCTATGACCATGTGATGTCCCAATGGTATGTACATTTCACTTTAAATATTGCACCAACCTTTGCGTCCATGTCATGTGATCAAGGCTCTACGGAGTTGAAACGCGTAATGGAGACGGTTGAATAAACACCTGAGCACCGAATTGGGTCTGTGTCCGTGATTTGGGAGAGAAGACGCTTCCAGTGTGCGGAGTTTATGCTATATATATATATATATATATATATATATATATATAAATTCACTGAAAAAACAGAGGTTAAAAACTGAAATTAATGTGGGATGTCATCAGTGATGTCATGGAACTTGTTATGAGTTATGTCATATGTGAGGTCATAAGCAGTGCATGGTGGGGGTGCAAGGTATAGTTAGCTCATAAATGATGAACTTCTCTGGGTTTTTTAGTTAAAAACATTAATGCTGTCACTGACAAATTCACTCAACTATAACGTTACTTTAATCTTTGTTTTTTTCAGTGAATGGAAAGTAATATTTAATTATGACACATAAATCCAATCCCCCCGTGGCCCCTCTCCCCAAGACTCTTTAGGCCCTGGTGACCTCATGCCCGAGGGCCGTAAATATATACGAAAAAGGTGAGGGAGGCTGCATGATCCCCCTTCCCGAGCCTCTTTAGCTCCTGGGGACCCCAGGGTCTATGTTAAAAGGGGGAAGTGGCCACACAGCACTCACACACCCACTCACACACCCATGCAACCACTCACACACCCACTCTCACACCTGTACAGCCACTCACACACCCTCAAAACCACTCACATACCCAATCACACACCGACACAGCCAGTCACATATGTACTCACACACCCATTTACACACCCACACTAACCAAGCTATTGATGAATGCCCAAGTGGACAAACTAGCAAGATCAAGCTTTGTTACTATAAAATCTCTGCGACTAATCTTCCCCCATTTGGGATTTCCACACAAGGTCCAAGCTACCATCGCCCTTGTTCTGTCCAAACTTGATTAGGACAATAGCCTCTACCACGGATCACCTTTAACGACTATGAAAAGGCTACAACGGATTCAGAACTCAGCTGCCAGACTACTCTTGCATATCAAACTGCGAGACCACATCTCCCCTGCCTTGAAAGCCCTGCATTGGTTACCGGTTACCAGAAGATCCACGTTCAAGCTGCTTTGTATCACCCACAAAGCGATACATGGAATGGGACCGCTCTTCATCAGGAATAAAATCACCAAACACATTCATCATAGGCAGGCGCGGTCGGTGGTAGGAGTGCCGGTTGGGCGGTGACGTGGGGCGGGGGAGGGGCAGGGTGGGGGGTAGTAAACTACGGATTAAAGGCCCAATACAGGTAAGTAAACATTTAAATAAATAAAACGAATTTCGTTGTGCGCACTGCATCGCCAAATGCCCGTGATAGAATCTTTTTTGGGGGGCATAGATTGGAAATGACTATGCACTAAGTGGTCACCCATAGATTTCCCTCTTCTATAGGTGATCATAGGTCTGGTTGGGAGGTCCCTACGCAATATCTGATCTGTCTGTAGGATTTTCCAATTTTTCTTAAAGATCTGCATGATCTGGGCAGATCTACTATTAAATTGAGTGATCATCCTAACTGGTTCTTTTTTCCTTTTTTCAGGGTCTCCTCTCTTCTTATTTTTGGCCACTAACAGTTGTGTCCTAGGTAACATATTTACTTTTGCTTCCACAGCACGGAGGCCATTGATGGAATAACCTCTGGCTGTGAAGCATTCAAACGCCCCTATCTTCGCCTGTTGGTATTCAACTTCTTTCGTGCCGTTGCGTTTAATACGCAGTAATTCTCCATATGGTATATTGGAGATTAGGCTCCCGGGGTGGTGACTTCCTGCATGAAGAGTCGAATTCCCTGATGTGGGTTTCCTGTACAGTCTGGTTAAAAGTCTGCTGTTCTCAATGTACACATCTAAATCCAGATAGCAGACTGCCTCGCTACTGATAGTGGCAGTGAAAAATAGATTCAGCTCATTGTCATGCAGCGATTTGACGTACTCCTCAGCCGAGGAGCGGTCGCCTCGCCAAATGACAAACAGGTCGTCTATGTATCTTGCCCACAGTGTGATGTTTTCAACCCATTTTTCATTCCTTCCTGCCCAGGCCACATGCTTCTCCCACCAGCCAACGAAAAGGTTCGCATAACTGGGGGCGAAGCACGTGCCCATCGCAGTCCCCCGTTGTTGCCTGTACAACTGTCCTGCAAATGTGAAGATATTATTTTCTAGGCAGAACTTTGTCATGTCGAGGAGCATTTGATTATGTTGTTGGAATTTCAGTGGCCTTTTCCCCAAAAACCACTCAATTGCATGCAGGCCCTGAGAATGATGAATGCATGTATATAAACTTGTGATGTCAAGCGTAATCAACATGATGTCTTCTTCCATTACTATCCCCGCTATCAGTCTTAAGAAGTCCTGCGAATCTTGTACATAGGATGCAAGGTCCCTAACCATTGGTGATAGAAACAAATCAATGTAGATTGAGGTGTTTTCTAGGAGACTTTGCATAGATGCCACAATTGGTCTCCCAGGGGGATTTACAAGATCTTTGTGGACTTTGGGTAGGTGGTAGAATGTGGGAAGAACAGGGTTCTCACTATGCAGGAAAAGATATTTGTCATGTGTGATCATTCCTTCTGCTTCCCACTGTGAGAGAGATTGATGGAAAGTACGGATGCAGTCTAGGTATTCCGACTTAGGTATAGGGGTATAGCATTCTAGATCGTCCAATATATATATACATATATCAAATGTATTCCGTGACTTCTGCGGATATCTCCTATACACGGACCCAGAGTTGTGCTTCAGAGTGTGTTTATTTCGCCTCAGTCGCCATTACGCGTTTTGCCTTCCACAAGGCTTGATCACATGACAGTGGTAACGGGATTACGTGCAAGATTTTAAAGGGCTCAGTGCTCATTGTAAATGCATCACCTGGTTGTTTCTGCCATAGACATAGAAGACATTCAAAACATTAACCCCTAACATGTTAAAATATATACAAATATTTTCTTTTCAAATGTTTTGAAAGTGACTGTTTCATATATACATAGATAAACTGTTACACAATGTATTTATCAGTTTTCTAATTATTGGACTGATTTATCTTATCCTTTATCTGTGACATTTGTTATCATTCCTTTCCTAATGTTCACAATTCTTGGTTTAAATACCTGATTGTTAAAACACGACATATTGGTTATAAAAATATATCATCATAATGTCATATGGTTGACCTCCTACATCATAAACATTAGTGATGCATTATAGTACTAAAGTGCATTAAAGTGCTAAAGTGCATTAAAAACTATAAATATCAGAGCATTCTTAGCTTTATAAACATTATTTAGTTTTTCACAACAACTGGAGGTTATATTAAGAAAATGAAATAAAACTTGGCTAATCCAGGTATCGGGTATTTAATTATTCTTTCCATGTCTCACATTGATTTATCTAGAGTCGTTATTGATATTCAGTGTAATTACCGACTAACCACCTTAACCTTGTTTTTGGTTCTCTTTTTTGACGGTTCTGGATCTTGGGATATTTTAATGTGCAAAATTACACTCTATAAATATATAAATATATAAATATATAAAATTATATAAAAAATACACTTAAAATTCATTAGCAACTATAGATATACCAAATGTATAACACCTCATACATGTATATGCATGTATATAAAATTCCTTGTGTTGCATTTAGCAATATTATATAAAATCAACATTCAATACATAAATGTCGAACATATTGCTTGTCTCCTAGTTGTTAATTAATCCCTTACGATCCAAAAACTAAGTTGGTTATTATCTGATGGCATCAATATTTAAGAAATTCTTTTACATATTTAAAAATCCTAAATATCTAAATATTTGTAGTAGACGGCCATAATTACATTCTATTCCTATGCAAGAGATGTGTTTTATTTGTCACGTGTGGCTGGGTATTTATATCAGGCAAGTGTGTAAATCCTCTGTTGCATTCAGGCCACCCGGGGACTTGGAATCTAACTGAAGAATATATCGCGTTTCCAGCTTTCTTAACTTAGTCTCCCTGTCCCCACCTCTTCTGCTTTGCGGGACTGTGTCAATTACAAAGTATTTAAGTAGGGCAGTGTCTGAATTATGTTTTTCCTTAAAATGTCGAGCTATTGGATAGGTGTTATCATGATTAATTATAGCCCGTAGATGTTGTAATATCCTTTTGTGTACAGGTAGCTTGGTGCTGCCCACGTACTGCAGGCCACATGGGCACTGCAGCACGTAGACAGCAAATTCAGTCTTGCATGTAAGTAATTTGGTTATTTTAAACTGCCTTTCACTGAAGGGTGTCTGATATTTATTTGTGTTGATACCATGAATACACGCCTTACACGTTTTGCATTTAAAAAAACCCTTGCCTGTTTGGAGCCAACTGTTGCCCTCTATGACCTCAGGACTAGTTTTGACAATCCTATCTTTCATTGATGGGGCCTTGCTGTGCGTAATGGACACTCTCTGCGGTAGCAGGGGTCCTATTACTGGATCAGTTAGAACCATAGGCCAATTCTGCTGTATAATTTTATGTATTTCTCTGTTTTGTCTACTGAATTTTACTATAATTCTAAACTCCTCTTCCTTCAGTGTGGTCAGTGCACTAGTTTGGATTTTGCAGGTTTCTGTTGCTGGTTTAGTCCTTTCTGTAAGTGCTTTTTCCCTAGTGATAGCCCTTGTTTTGCTGATGGCTTTGTCAATCACTTTAACCGAGTATCCTCTTTGTAAAAATCTTTTCTTGCCTTCTTCCTGTGCCACTATTAGATCCTCATTGTTACTGCAAAGACGCCTCATCCTTAGCATTTCCCCGTAGGGGATGCTGTTTATCAAGTGTTTAGGATGGGCGCTGCTGGCGTGAAGAGTATGTTTCCTGCTGTTTCTTTTCGGAATAATCTGGTTTCTAACTTGTTGTTATTTACATACACCTGTGTGTCTAAAAACTCAACACTGGTTGCACTAATGGTAGCAGTGAAATGTAAATTGACCTGATTGCAATTAATGGCCTCTACAAAATTATTTGCTTCATCCACATTCCCTTGCCACACTATGAACAAATCGTCAATAAAACGAAGCCACATCCTTACGTGTTTGTGCATGCTTTCTCGGTGGGTGTCCATGAGGACCTGCTCCTCCCACCTCCCCATATGGAGGCAAGCATAACTAGGGGAGAAGCTGGCCCCCATGGCCACCCCCCTCACTTGCTGATACAGCTGGCTATTAAACATAAAAATATTGTTCTGAAGGCAAAACATGATCATTTCAATCAGCATTGCATTATGTGCTGTATATTGGTTGGGTCTTCGGGATAAATAGTATTTAACTGCTGCAATTCCATCTGAGTGCTCAATGCTTGTATACAGTGATGTTACATCTAATGCCATTAATATATATCCCTCCTGCCAAACAAATTTGGTAATTTTCCTTAGGAAATCGCTGGTGTCTTTAACATATGATGCCAATCCCTTTACAAAGTCCTGTAAAAAATAGTCAATGTATCTGGTTGTATGTTCCATTAAACCATCCCTTGCCGATATAATTGGCCTTCCTGGTGGTTTGTTTTTGTTTTTATGTATCTTAGGTATAAAGTACAGTGATGGTGTCGTTGGATTTTCTTTTTTAATGAACTTGTGTTCATCCCCACTGATTAAATACATATATTGATGTGATCAAGCTCGTTTTTGGCGAGCGAAACGCGTCATGACAGGCACTATGCCTGCATATCTGTGGATAATTCCTGAATAAAATCTACACTGCTTTCCTCACAACATTGGAGTTGTTGGGAGTTTTCTTTGGAGACTGTTGAGGTCCGTGCCTGAGTTTACTGCCAGGATCGGCAGGCAGGAAGTTGGTGTGCGATATAGATATATATATATATATATATATATATGTGTATATTTATATACTCACATATATTCACCCAAAAATGAAGTTTAAAGTAACGTTATAGTTAGGTGAATATGTCAGTGACAACATTAACGTTTGGAACTGAAAAAGCACAGAAATTCACAAGTTATAATTAGCAGAGCTAACTATATCTTGCACCCCTGCCATGCATTGCTTAAGCCCTCACATATTACATCACTCATGACGTGTTCTATGACATAATTTATGAGATTATAAAACAAACTAACACACTAATTGGATGATATTATCAGTGATGTCATTAGTGATCAATGATGTCATGGGGACAGTCCCCCACGGGCAGCCAACACTACTCTGTGCACTGCCTTTGGCCATGAACAGCAGGGAGTTGGCAACATGGCCTGGTGGCCAGCAAAGTGCCCAACCCAACCGGAGCCAGCACTGTTCCATACTACTAATGTGGAAGGGGTGAGACAAAATGGTTTCTAGCTTTTAGATGATTTGGTGCCTTTGCATACTCAGCAGCAATTAAAAGGGACAACCGTGGACTCTGCCCTCAGACCAGGAGTCCTTTGGCAGGAGTTTTAAAAATGCTTCCACCAGGAGGGAGCAAACACAAGTTCACCCCCCTGCGCTGGGACGGGCAGGGAAACTGCTGTGTCCCAGGGGTGGGCTCACCAGGACACAGCAAGTGAGCTGGCTCAAGAGGATTGGGTCCCCTGGGCCATTAATGGCTTAGGGAGGGAGGGCTGCACGGCCCCCCTCCCTTAAATTATAAATAACGGGCCCAGGGAATGGGGTCCCCAGGGCCTTTCAAAGAATCGGGGAGGGGGCCCCCCTACCCCTTAAACATTTTGGCCCTAGGAGTAGGCTCCCTGGGACCTATAATGGCTTGGAGAAGGGCCCTGCTGCCCTCTCCCATTTTTGGCACATTTTAGCCCCTGGGTGGGCTCGCTGGGGCCTGTACCGGCTCGGGGAGGGGTGTGAATCTCCCTCCCCATATCAAATGTGACCCCGGGGTGGGGCCCCCACAGCCTATAATGGCTAGGAGAGGGGAGGTGAGCCACGCACTCCCCTCCCCTTAGGAAATCTGTCTCTGGGATTGGGTTCGGGGATGGGGTTGCATGCCCCATCTCCTTAATTAAACCATGCAGCACTGAGCAGCCATTTGTTTTATAATACCGCAGGACTTTTGCTGGATTGTGGCAAATAATTGCTAGTTTTTTTCTATTTTGACCCCTGGGTCCCCCCCATGTGGCCAATGGGAATAGGGTATCTCTACACTGGCTCCTTATATCTTTTTTTGTTTTAAAACTTCAGGACAGGGGACTAAGTCCTCAGGTCCTGAAATGGCTGCCAACAACATTTTTCTCTTGTTGCTGGCAGCGAATCAGAGTGCAGACCAGCAGGAGTCTGACTCCCACGGGAGTGCTCTATTTTTAAACTGGCTCTCCCACGAGAGTCTCTCAAGCCTCTCACGGACCAAACCTTGCAGATATAAAAATATTTTTAACCTTAATTTCTCAAAGACTACTGAACAGATTTCGGGCAAATCACAAAAAGCACAATCTATGGGCTGATATCGAGCTTCCTGCCAAATTTAGTGTAATTCCTTTCAGCAGTTTTTGCTGTAGCCCTGCCTAAAGAAGTCTATGGAGAAAGCATGGGGATTTTGTGTTTTGGGGCCCCCTTTTTTCTCGGCCCCCGCTTGGCTGAACACCCCATAATGTTCCAAGCACAAAATAGTCAAAATGTAGCACCTTTTTGGGAGAGTTTTGTGGAGATTAGTCAAACGGGGCCAAAGTTATAAGCAACACAAAAAAACGCTTTTCTTATGGAACAGCTGACCTAACTATAACTATGTATATATACATACTCACTGGTAAAAGCAAAGTCTAAAGTAACATTATAATTAGGTGTGATAAAAAGTTTAGATTTTTTTAAAAACCTTAGACATTTACTGATAAAACCAAAGGTTAAAGTAATGTTATAGTAAGGTGAATTTGTCAGTGAGAACATTAATGTTTGGAACTTTAAAAAACCACAGAAATTCACCAGTTATAGTTAGCAGAGCTAATATTAACTTGTGCCCCCCGCCATGCACTGTTTATGACCTCACAAAAAGCACAATGTGCAGTCCAAGATCTAGCTTCCTCCTGTATTTGGTGTAACTCCGTTCAGCAGTTTTTGCTATTGCCCTGCTTAAAGAAGTCTACGGAAATGCATGCCTAGTTTACATTTTGGAAGCCCCCTGTTTTCTCAGGCCCCCCACTTGACAGATCTACCCAAACCTTTCCAGGGGGGAGCTGAGGTGGAGGACCTTTTTTGTACGTTTTGTTAAGATTTGTAGAACGGGGCCAAAGTTATTAGTGAAACATAAAATGCTCTGTCTATGGAAAAGCAAACTTAACTATAACTAAGTAATATGTGTGAAAAAGGCTTTGGAAGCCAACACTCGTCTGTCGCTATTCACATTTTCATTTTTGCTCTGTCTAGCTGAATAAACTACTCTAACACACTACTTGGAGTGCCGTTCTGTGACTGGAATTTTTGCAGAAGTAATTTGGATATATATATATATATTTCATGAATCTACAACAGCACAGATCAAAAAACTTAATAAAACAGTGGCAAGAAAAGAGGACAACCTGAAAAACAAAGACCAACAATATAGGAACTTGATCAAAAAGTTAAAAGAAAACCATGATGTGGTAGTGCGCAGCAGTGACAAAGGGGGCAATATTGTGCTCTGGCCACAAAAGCTATATGAAAAGGATGCCTATAGCCAGCTCAATGACAGGCTATGTTACAACCGGAGCAATCAAGCCAATCTGAGTGCCTCATACAAGGAGTACTACGGTAAGCTATCCACATGGAGAGAAGCAAACTTGATAACAGGGGAAGAATATAAATATCTGAAAAAAGAAAACCCAACTACCCCTTCGATATATTTCATTCCAAAAATCCACAAGGAACGGAATAATCCACCCGGCAGGCCTATCATCTCGGCCAGGGATGGCTTATTGGAAAATACCACTAGATACATTGACTTTTTTCTTCAAGAAATTACCAAGCTATGTACGTGACACAGGGGACTTTCTAAGACATATCTCTGAATTTGAATGGCAAGATGACTATCTACTAATAGCGTTGGATGTAACGTCGCTTTATACAAGCATTGAGCATACAGACGGAATCGAGGCAATCAGACACTATCTATCACGTAGACCTGAACAATTTGAACGCCACAGTAACATGCTTATTGAGATGATTAAGTTCTGTCTGCACAATAATATTTTTATGTTCAACAGTCAATTATATCAACAGACTAGAGGAGTTGCCATGGGGGCCAGATTCTCACCGAGTTACGCCTGCCTACATATGGGCAGGTGGGAGGAGCTGGTCCTCATGAGCAAGTATGAGCAAAACATGATGAAAAAGGTAAGAATGTGGCGATGTTACATAGATGATCTTTTTGTTGTGTGGCAGGGAACAGAATGTGAAGCCATGGAATTTGTTCAGTCCCTGAACACCAATGACATCAATCTTAGGTTTACTGCTACCATTAGCTCCAGTTCTATTGAATTCCTTGATACCCAAGTATATATAAAAATCACAAGATTGAGACCAGGCTCTTCAGGAAGAAAACAGCTGGTAACTCAACTCTCCATGCGAGTAGTATGCACCCCAAACATCTTATAAATAGCATACCATATGGAGAGATGCTCCGATTGAGACGGATTTGCAGTAACAACAGTGAATTAGCGGCAGCACAGAATGATAACAAAAGGAGATTCCTAGAGAGAGGGTATCAGGAGAAAACCATCGATAGAGCAATCATGAAATCAATGGAGCATAGCAGAAGTGAGGTCTTGAAAGAGAAACAGGGTGACACCGAAGAACTAAAAATCAATTCATTCCGTATGATTATGAGGTATAGTAACCAACACAGAGAAATACAAAAAATCATACAGAAGAATTGGGCCATGGTACTATGCAATCCAATCATAGGGTCCCTGCTCCCTCAGAGAGTATCAATTACCTATAGTCGGGCACCATCGACAAGAGATAAGATAGTCAGAACTAGCCCAGAGGTAATCGAAAGTGGAAACTGGTTGCAGATGAGGAAAGGTTTTTACAGATGTAAAACATGCAAGGCGTGCACACATGGCATAAACAAGAGTACCTACAAGACCCCCTTCAGTGATAGAGAGTTTAAAATCAACAAACTCCTAACTTGCAGAACTGAATTTGCTGTATATGTGTTGCAGTGCCCATGTGGCTTGCAATACATAGGCAGCACGGTTCTGCAAGTACATAAACGAGTTCTCCAACATCTGCGCGCCATAACAAATCAAGACAACACCTACCCAGTGGCGCGCCATTTTAAAGAAAAGCACAATTCCAACAACGCAGACCTCAAATATTATGTGATAGATACAGTGCCTCCCAGTAGACGGGGAGGTGACAGAGTCACCAAACTGAGGAAATTAGAGACGAGGTATATTCTACAGTTAGACTCTAAAGTCCCATCAGGGCTTAACGCAGCGGAGGATCTGCATACATGCTTAAGTTGAGACATCAGTAAGTTAACATCAGGGAACATATATAATTTTGGTTGGAAGGGTAAGGGTCTATCAGTATAGCAGAGCACAAGCTTATAGGAAATACACATGTTAGCGATTATACCATAGGAATGTTTAATATTTTACTCATTTTATCTGATAATTGTCGCTATTTTTCTAATTGTCTATTTTTCAATTTTTATATTTATATATTTATGTATGTGTGTGTTTATATTGATATATTTATACATGTAATCAAGCTTGCTGCTACACACATGTATACTCATACAAATGTTTACAGAACTGATAACGTATGAATGTGTCTTGAGTCTACATTGTGATCTAATGATCAACAACCAAAGGAGATGTGGGGAAATGTCATTGCCAATTTGCACAAAAGAAAATTTATAAACATCTATATGCACATTCTAATTCGATAAATCTCAGTATTGGATGTATGAATTAGAAAGAAAAATTAGTGAACAAGTCGGATAACAGGAAATGCGCAAAAGTAAAATTGGATTATTATTATGTTTACAGCACATTGCACTTTACACTTAGGCACTTTATAGATTTTTGTACGGACCAAGTCAGGGACACGAGAGGGATTGAATTAACATGGAAATATACTTGAATTAGGATTTAACCTGATATTAATCTGTTTTCCTGCTTTTAGTATTTTACTCATATTTTAAAAGCAATGGATATACAAATTACTTCGCTGCTATTTTTAAAAATTGTTTTTAAATAGCTGCAATATTATGAAGCACGAACATTAAGCATGGTCAATTGTGATGTGAACAAAGTACATGAAATAGTATGTTTTCAATGTCTATGACCATGTGATGTCCCAATGGTATGTACATTTCACTTTAAATATTGCACCAACCTTTGCGTCCATGTCATGTGATCAAGGCTCTACGGAGTTGAAACGCGTAATGGAGACGGTTGAATAAACACCTGAGCACCGATTTGGGTCTGTGTCCGTGATTTGGGAGAGAAGACGCTTCCAGTGTGCAGAGTTTATGCTATATATATATGTATATATATATATATATATATATATATATGTATATATATATATATAAATTCACTGAAAAAACAGAGGTTAAAAACTGAAATTAATGTGGGATGTCATCAGTGATGTCATGGAACTTGTTATGAGTTATGTCATATGTGAGGTCATAAGCAGTGCATGGTGGGGGTGCAAGGTATAGTTAGCTCTGCTAACTATAAATGATGAATTTCTCTGGGTTTTTTAGTTAAAAACATTAATGTTGTCACTGACAAATTCACTCAACTATAACGTTACTTTAATCTTTGTTTTTTTCAGTGAATGGAAAGTAATATTTAATTATGACACATAAATCCAATCCCCCCGTGGCCCCTCTCCCCAAGACTCTTTAGGCCCTGGTGACCTCATGCCCGAGGGCCGTAAATATATACGAAAAAGGTGAGGGAGGCTGCATGATCCCCCTTCCCGAGCCTCTTTAGCTCCTGGGGACCCCAGGGTCTATGTTAAAAGGGGGAAGTGGCCACACAGCACTCACACACCCACTCACACACCCATGCAACCACTCACACACCGACTCTCACACCTGTACAGCCACTCACACACCCACAAAACCACTCACATACCCAATCACACACCGACACAGCCAGTCACATATGTACTCACACACCCATTTACACACCCACACTAACCAAGCTATCGATGAATGCCCAAGTGGACAAACTAGCAAGATCAAGCTTTGTTACTATAAAATCTCTGCGACTAATCTTCCCCCATTTGGGATTTCCTCACAAGGTCCAAGCTACCATCGCCCTTGTTCTGTCCAAACTCGATTAGGCCAATAGCCTCTACCACGGATCACCTTTAACGACTATGAAAAGACTACAACGGATTCAGAACTCAGCTGCCAGACTACTCTTGCATATCAAACTGCGAGACCACATCTCCCCTGCCTTGAAAGCCCTGCATTGGTTACCGGTTACCAGAAGATCCACGTTCAAGCTGCTTTGTATCACCCACAAAGCGATACATGGAATGGGACCGCTCTTCATCAGGAATAAAATCACCAAACACATTCATCATAGGCAGGCGCGGTCGGTGGAGGAGTGCCGGTCGGGCAGTGACGTGGGGCGGGGGAGGGGCAGGGTGGGGACTAGTAAACTACGGATTAAGGCCCAATACAGGTAAGTAAACATTTAAATAAATAAAACAAATTTCGTTGCGCGCACTGCATCGCCAAATGCGATGGAGTGCGTGCAACGAAATTCGTTTTATTTATTTAAATGTTTACTTACCTGTATTGGGCCTTAATCCGTAGTTTACTACCCCCACCCTGCCCCTCCCCCGCCCCATATCACCGCCCGACCGGCACTCCTACCACCGACCGTGCCTGATCATAGGAACCTCCGCTCTAGAGTAGCACCTCGCCTCAAAATCCCAAGATACAAGAAAAAAACCATGGGTGGCACAGCCTTCTCTGTTCAAGCAGCCAAAATATGGAACTCTTTACCCCCAACATAAGATCCACCGACAACCACCTTATCTTCAGAAACTACTCAAGAATTGGCTCTTCCCCACAAAAGCACCATTCGCAAACAGAAATATACAGCATATCCCTCTGTATATAAGCATTTATTTGTACTATAGATATGTACCTATATATGTGTATTGCTTTGTATAAACATGTAGAATAATTATCTTTAAAATAAAAAAAAAATTTAGTACAACACTTGAAAACCAGAGTTTATTGAATGCATCTTTAATCTACTTATACTTACTTCCTTTATGCATCTATATACCTTCCATGTACTTGGATCTATATATGTATTACTTTCCTCCACAAAAAAAAACAAAAGCATATGCAATGCACTACCCTATTTCTCACCCTATACCTCTATCAATATCTTTAAATCACATATACTTACTTCCTTTATGCATCTATAACCTTTCCATGTACTTATGGATCTATATATTTATTACTTCCTTCTAATTCAGCATATCCAATGCACTACCCTATTTCTCACCCTATACCTCTCCCAATATATCTTCTACCTCATGACTCTGACTCATCTCAAACCTCTTTCTACTACTCTTTCTAATGCACTACCCTATTTCTCACCCTATACCTCTATCAATATATCCTCTACATCCACTCTCTCATTCATCTCAAACCCCATACCACTACTATGATCCCCAAAATAGGCCTTTCTACTCTCCCCTACTCTATCCCTCCTTGCACCATCTAACACCTCTTTTACTATACTGATCCCCCAAACAATCCTTTCTAAACTCTTCCCTCTGACTCTTCCCCCCACATCCATTTTTACTCACCCCAAGCCTCCCACTACTGCTATGACCTCCAAAAAAATAAAATAATAAAGTCTAAATCCTTCACTCTTCTCTCCCTCCACTATCCTTTTCAATCAAAATAATGGACTAACATGTCCACTTCTCAAATTTCATATTTCACTATACTAATTCACCACTAGTCCTTTATGGGTTCCAGAGTAGCGTGCTACTTGCCGAAAAAAGCGCTTCAACACCTCATTAGGGGTTAGCAAGCACTATATAAATGCAAACCTTTTTTCCCTCTTCTATCCCTCTGCTATCCTTCTCAATCCAAGTAATTGACTAATATCCACCACTCAAATTACTTTCATATTTCACTATACTAATTCACCACTAATCCTTTATGGGTTCCGGAGAAGCGTGCTACTCGCCGTAAAAGCGCTTCAACACCCCATCAGGGGTAACAAGCGCTATATATATATGCAAACCTTTGTCCCTCTTCTATCCTTCTGCTACCCTTCTCAATCCAAATAACTGACTAACATATCCACCACTCAAATTACTTTCATATTTCACTATACTAATTCAACACTAATCCTTTAATGGGTTCCGGAGTAGCGTGCTACTCGCCCAAAAAGCGCTTCAACACCTCATCAGGGGTAAGAAGCGCTATATAAATGCAAACCTTTTTCCATCTTCTATCCCTCCGCTATCCTTCTCAATCCAAATAACTGATTAATATCCACCACTCAAATTACTTTCACATTTCACTATACTAATTCACCACAAATCCTTTATGGGTTCCGGAGTAGCGTGTTGCTCGCCAAAAAAAGCACTTTAACACCCCATCAGGGGTAACAAGCACTATATAAATGCAAACCTTTTTCCCTCTTCTATCCCCCCCTATCCTTCTGAATCCAAATAACTGACTAACCTATGCACCACTCAAATTACTTTCATATTTCACTATACTAATTCAACACTAATCCTTTATGGGTTCCGGAGTAGCGTGCTACTCGCCGAAAAACCACTTTGACGCCTGGTCAGGGGTAGTAAGCGCTATATAAATGCAATTACAATACAATACAATACAACACCTGCACCCCCACTCACATACCCATACAGCCATTCACACACCCACTCAGAGACCTAGACAACCACTCACATACCCATATAGCCACTCCCACTCCCACTCAGAGACACAGAATCCCACTCACACACTCAGTTATACACTCATACAACCACTCACAGACCCACTCAGATACCCAGAGAACTACTCACACACTCATTCAAAGACCTACAGTGGCACTCACACACCCATGTTCACACCCATACAGCCACTCACAGACCCACACAGCTATTCACACACCCACTCACACACTCACTCACCCTATTACACGCCCACACAAACACTCACATACCCACTCATACAACCTTACAGCCACTCACACACCCACTCAGAGACCTAGACAACCACTCACATACCCATACAGCCACTCCCACTCCGAGACACAGAATCCCACTCACACACCCAGTCACACACTCATATAACCATTCATACACCCACTCAGAGACCCAGAGAACCGCTCACACACTCATCACAGACCTACAGAGGTATTCACACACCCATGCACACACCCATACAGCCACTCACAGACCCACACAGCAACTCACACACCCTCTCACACACCCTCTCACACACCTACTCTCCCACTCACTCACACTATTGCACACCCACACAAACACTCACACACCCACTCATACAACCTTACAGCCACTCACACACCCACTCAGAGACCGAGAAAACCACTCATGCACCTATTTACACACTCATACAGCCACTCACACACCCACTCAGAGACCAAGCGAACCACTCATGCCCACTCACAGACCTATTGAGACTCTCACACACTCACACACCCACATACACACACATACAGCCACTCACACACCTACTCACAGACCCACACAGCTACTCACACAACCACTCACAAACTCACACAGTCAGTCACACACATACTAACACACCCACCACACACTCCCTCACTCACTTACACACCCACATAACCACTCAAACACCCAGGTTACAGGGACGTTATAGTTAGGAAATAACATTTTAAAAAACATAGAAATTCACGGAAAAAAACCAAGGTTACAGGGACGTTATAGTTAGGAAATAGCATTAAAGACCATAGAAATTCACGGAAAAAACAAAGGTTACAGTGACGTTATAGTTAGGAAATAGCATTAAAAACATTGTAAATTCCCTAAAAAAACAAAGGTTACAGGTTTGTTATAATTAGGTTCAGATTTTACACACACAAAACCATAGAAATTCAGCAGTTATAGCTATCTCAAGTAACTATAACTCGTGCCCTAAGTTAACTATAACTTGCGCCCTCGCCATCCACTGCTAATTACCCCACATATTACATCAATCATGACATCTTCTATGACATCATTAATAATATCACTGCAATATTTGCAGTGAAATTATTGATGAGAAAACTGTGCATGGTGGGGCGTGAGTTATAGTTACCTTAGAGCACAGGTTATGGCAAGATGCTTATTCTAGTACACAAGCCTGACATTTCAAAGCAGATTCTTTAGAGCGTGCTGGATGCTGACAATGGATCTGGTAGTGGTAGTGAGGTAAGTAAGGGTCTGCTGCCAGCTGATGGTTCTTGATCCTTCAGACCTATAACCTAAGTACATCTTGAAGGAGTACAATGTGAAATCTATACACAAGAAAACTAATAGAAAATAATTTGTATGGAAAGGCAGCTAGGTGAAATCATATCACCTTTTAGAAGGAAGATATCACACCAAAGCTAACACTTGAATTGTTTATTCGATTCAGCTTCAAGTAAAAAGTCTGTTATAAAGGCACCCCCTCATACAACTGCCAGAGAAGGAATCCTCTCTGCGTCACGGTTGCGGCCGGTGCAGGTAAGAGCGGTGGGGTAGGGGGGGAGTCAACAGATGGCGATGAGGGAAAATAAAATAAAAGGAAACCACTTCCCTTGCGCTCGCCGCATCACCAACTCAGCAATGCTGCGAGCGTAAGGTAAGTGGTTTATTTATTTTTTATTTTATTTTCCCTGGTTGTCGTCTTTCGACTGCCCCCCGCCGTGCCCCCACCCCACCCAAACGCTCTTACCTGCACCAGCCGCGACTTCTGTGTCATCCTTACCTTTCAGAACCACATTTACTATAGTATGTGTACAATAGAATATAACCAAAGTATGAAACATCTCCTCTCCGAAGAAGAAAACACAAAACATTCATTTAACAATATATTCATTGTATTGTTATTGAAAGAAAGTTATAAACCATAATTTTAACAACATACTCTTTATACTGTTGAGGTATTTACATTACTCGCCCCTTGTGCCGCCCCACCCCCTTTGACCTTATAAAGATGTAATTGAGCTATGACAGAGAAAATAACATCACAATATTGCAACATCTTAATCTAACCATAGTGTAAACATTCTACCACCCTGTAATCAGGTGGTGCGCAGCATTTTATGTCAATCTACTCTCAGAAAATTGCACATCTTACTGCACATCCTGCTCCATTGCTAGTTTTCATACCATGGCTGTAGGAAAGTGGAGTATTATGCAGTGAGGCTGGTTAGGCTTCACTATGCAATACTCACAATACCTCAAATAGGTCTTTTGGATTCACACTAATAAATCCCTAGCTCAGTCCTGGTAGTGTGGCACAGAGCAGTCAGGCTTTACTAGAGGAACATGTGTTAAGCATTTCAGAGTACCAACATGGACGATAAGTAATTGACACGACTCAGAAGAAATCTGACACTAATTTATAGCAATAAAGCAGACTTTATATAAATTTAGATACCAAAACAAAGACAATTGGATGAGTATAACTGGAGTTATGGATTTTTAAAGCAAAAATAAATCAGCGCCTTTCACTATTGCAAAACTTTAATATTGTGGTCAATGGGGAAAAACACTAGTGGCAATCGGTCACTTGCAGGCCGAGTTCAGTGGAAACCTCTGGGTAGCAACGAGATGCATGTCTCTGGACCAGGCCACGACAGTCAGTTGAATTTTACTTGGTTCGTAGGGCCTGGGTGTAGAGTTATACTGGCTGACCCTTGTGCTGAAGCGGGAGCGTCATGTTTGCTGGTTTTACTGCTTAGACAGTGCTGGTCAGGTAATCGGTGCAAAATCTTGACAACGGGGCCAATGAGGCATCATGTTGAAGGGGCTGTGGGGTTCCCTTGAGGCACAGCATCAAACAAAGGTAGTGGTAGCCGGACTGGCCACCAACAAGCCTTGGCAGTGGCAAGCACAGCCTTGGGTTACTTTGACGTCCTGGAGTCCGGGGGGGAAACAGTAGCCGCCTGAAACTTGCAGGAGGTCAGGACTACGTTTTCCACAATGCACTAAACCATTTACTTTTGGGCAATCCATCGGCGGGCCCATTGACCAGTGATTCTTTGGTCCCAGGAGCATGCTTTACCTGCTGGCTGCAGAGGCCTAGTACCTATAGTCCAAGTGAGTTTTAGAATTGCCTTTGGCTCTCCGAGGGGTTCATTTTTCCTTTGGAACCAGCCACTGGTCTGGGACAAGTCGCAGTTGTGCAATTGCAGGGTGGTTGCCACAGGTGCAGGTTTTCGCGCCTTTGCTTTGTGCAGGTCCTTAAGTTGCAGACTCAGGTATCTTCTTTGTCCTTCTTTGCAAGTCAATTCAGATCTGAGGCTCTGGTGTCAGGGGAGCCCCTTACATCCTAGTTTTAGGGGCATTAGGGGTGTGGGTGCTGGTAGCCAATGGGCTACTAGCCCCAGTAACTAAACCCCCCCTGAGGAGACCACTTTCAGTGGAGTGTCTACCCAGAAGCCTCTATTCTGCCACTTTTTAAAAATGGCAGATACTTTAATTGGCTGCACAGACCAGGTATCTCACCCTAGGGGTGTGGCCAGCCTTCTTGGTGTGTACACCTCCTGAATATCTAATTTTCCCTCCTGCCCAGGTTACAAATGTGGCTGGGGCAGGGGGATGGATTTTCCTCTTCTGGGAGGAAGAATACTTGCATATCAGAGGCGGTGAAAGGCTTTTAAGCTCACCGCATTGATGTGAGGCCATTGTTTCTTCCTCCTGAGAGAGTTCACAGCTCTTGGCAGTGGTCAGATTCCTGCCTTGGCGGCAGCAGCTGCAGGCTGTCAACCAGAGCACAGGAAAGGCTGGGGCAACCAGGTGGGCAACCTCTAAGGTAAACCTAGGGAAAGGTTTGGGTCTGATGAGACGAATTGTTCGATACCAAACATGACACCTTTCAGTGGGTTCATAATGGAGCTAGCAACTGGGGTGTGCCTAGGTGCCAGCCCATGTTATCCTATGGCCCCCTGATCACTTATAGTAGCCATTAATGGAAGAGGGCTACTATAGGGACATATAAGCTTGCACGTATATGTCCATACCTTTAATATGATGCACACTGTCCCCTGAGCTCAGGAGGTGTACCTTAAGGGTGACTGACATGTATTAAAAATAGTGCTATGACCTTGCTGCTCATGGTGAGGGCAAAGTTGAGTTTGAGTTTGAGTCTGCTTACTTGGGTCACTCAGGGTGGCACAATCAGTGCTTCAGGCCCTGGTGACTCCTTTAATTCCCATGCCCTGGGTACCACCGGTACCACTTACCATGGACTTATAATGGGGTTAAAGTCCTTACCAATTGGGGTTACCAATTAACAAGCATCATATTGAGGGAGAGAACACTGGCGCTGGGGCTTGGTTAGCAAGTTCCAGTGCACTTTCAGAGCCAACTATCAACGTTGGGGAAAAAAGTGTGCGGGTGACCATACAAAAAGGGCACTTTCCTACAATGGCTCTGTTACATCATGGTCTCCGTAGTCCCTACTGTGCCCAATCCTTGTCTAGATTATTGCCTGGAGGTGGAGCCCTGTTCAACATCATTGTTCCTATGAATATTCTGACCCCTACACAGGTACTTTTTTCTCCCACAGATCCAGTCTGCACTTTGTTCCTGGTTTTCCTATTTTCCATCTTGTGCCTTCTGGCTTTTTCAGTCATTCCTTCTCCAAGTCCTAGTGAAGCCTAACCTTCCCTCCATTGTTAGATCTCTGATTCATAGCACCTGGTCAATTTCTTGCACCTGGCTCTCTCCCTAACCTGTGCTCCTCCTCTGAGCTTCCTGCTATTTCTTTTTCCTGTGAGCTCAGTGCTTGCCATTCTTGCAACAGTCTTTACTGCTGAGACTGTGCAAACCAGTGCTGTCTTGCTGCTTCTCTTTAAGGATTGATCCTCATTTCTGTGTGATGTGGGCTTGCTTTATTACTTGTTTTTGATGCTATCTGTGTTGCTACTATACCTTCTCTGTTCCTATTCCTTGTCCTAGAGTCTATCTGCCCTCTTCCAGTGCTTCTAGTGCAGCCTGCATACTTCCAGTCCTTTTCTTAAAGTCATCAAATCCAATTCCTTTATTACATTGTGAGTCAAATCCATTTTGTAATTCTCGCTCACATTCTTCATTTTACTAATGTCAACTTCACATTTAGCTAATTCTTTTAATCTATCATGTGTTCATTTGCACTTCTGGCTGCTTCTTTGTTCAATTACCCCATTTCATCAGCGTTGTATGACAATAGTCTATTTAAATGAATTGTCCCTTGTAACATTTCTCCAAATTCCATTTTCAAAAGGCAGACCTTAATAATTCTTTCTTTTGGCGTCTCTTCAACCACAACTGTAGCAACAGGTGGATTGATTTGAATTTGAGAAACAATTGGGATATCTCTGCTAGCACTTGGCAATGCTGTCATTTGCAACTTCAGATGGAGCATTTGCTATTGTGCTAACAATCACAGCTGTAGTTGGGCTCCGCATCTGTACTGCTGCACTATGTCCTGCTGCAACCACATCAGATACTCTCCCAGAGCAAGTGCTAGTTCCTTGTTCCTTGTCAGTATATGGAGGACGTCTGGAATTCAAAAGATAATTAATACAATTATTTTTCTCATCTGAATTTTGATCCTGTTCTTTCTCACCTTAGTTTTCTTTCTGTTAGTATCTTTAATTATTGCAGGCAAAATTCTCAGACCCTCTATTGTATCCTCCCTCCAAAATGTTTCTTTTCGATTCCACTTGTTCTCTAACCACTGTCTAAACTAACCCTTTGCTTGCTTTTTATTTTTTTTTATTTCCTTCTCTGTAGCTATTCAATCCCATTTATTTACTGACACAAACTGTGTAGGTCTAGGTAATGGCTGTCTTTCCTTCATTGTTAATCTCAGGAAATCTAGATTTCAAATGTTAAAGGTACCTTCTAAAGGTAACTAAAGGCCTGAATCAGAGTTAGGAAGGACTCCCATCGCCCCTCCGTGGCGGTGGTTACAAGTACTCCGTCAAGCTGACGGATTCCTGCCCGGCATATTTAGTTGTGGGCTGGCTGATCCCCCATTCGCATTAAAAGACTGTTTTCCTAGCGTAAGCGGCTCACCTCCTTTGACCTGGTAGACTCCTCTGCTGGCTAACAGTACTCTGTTGCCGTCAGGGCAGCGGGCTTGCGCTGAGACTATTAAGATTTCCCAGTGTGCTCGTGTTGTCCTGATGGCGGATTTGTGGCGGAATAATTCAGTCATGCGACATATTTAACATTGTACTATTCCTGTGTGTAGGAGAGTAGGATCTGCCTCTTATGGTTACCCCCACTTTTTTGCTGGTGTATCACTGTTTTTCGACTTTAGTCTGGCTGGGGCCCTGCTATCCAGGACCCCAGCCTAGCTGCTTCCTCTCTAAATTGATTCCCTGTACCTTAAGTACACCTCAGATTGGATTCTGGGGTGCCCTTATCAGTCCCTAGTATATGGTATACTATGTACCCAGGGCATAGGTACCCCAGAGGCCTACCAGGGGCTGAAGCATGTATTGTGCCACCCCTGGAAGGCCCTCCAAAATGACACCACAGGACTGCTACTGCAGCCTGAATAAGGTGGTGCATGCACCCCTTACAGAGATATAGGTTCACTATATCTCACCTATCACTGCACATAGAAACCTATCAGTCACCCCTATGGCAGGCCTTATCAATCCTGAAGGCAGGGTGCTTGGTTTTATGTGAGAGGATGCCCATGCATGAGCAGAGCCCCCTGCAGCCTTCGGAATCTCCTCTCCGGGGTTGTCTGTGGTGCAACCTGACCATATACTCTTAAGTGCATTATATCTAAACGGTAAATGCTAACTTTGGGATGGCTGCACGGAAACATGCCGTGTTTGGTGTCAAACACCTTGGAATCATACCCCCACACCAGTAACTGGTGTGGGAGTATGATCCCACCCTTCTAGAGGGAAAGACATGACAGCACCGGTATACCCGGTACCAACTTTACAGAGCCTGGCATCACAAAATGGATGCTGCAGCCACAGACACGAGTCTGGCCTCCTGCTGCTGACCGAAACTCCGGCAGGGGAGGCCTGGACAATAGGTTTCCTGTCACAGGGAGGTGTTACCACCTCCCAGACAGGCCTTAGTGGATTGGGGCTGGGTGGGTGCACTCCAAGAGTGCTTTGAAGTCCTGCACTGGGGGCACATTTGGTGTCCTCGTGCATACCCCAGTTCAAACCGGTTGCAGGGGCTGCCAGCCCCTGCTCTGGCGCGAAACTGGACAAAGGAAATGGGTGTAGCCACCCCTCTTTCCAAACCCTCCCATAGGTGGGTCCCCAGAGTTAGTCCAACCCCTTTCTTTAGTATAAGTAAGGGAACCCTGGCAACAGGACTTTAGATATCCCTGGACGAAACTCTGCAACTGAATCCTGGAACTTCGACGCTCTACTCAAGACTAAAGGACTGAAGAAATCTCCCTTGGGGTCAAGGAGTGACTCCCCTGCTTGGCAGGCACCAATGAAGCATTTGTTGGTCTGCATCTCCGAAGCTCCCGCTGGACTCCGAAGTACTTGCAGCCCAGGAAGAGGATTTCCAGACATCTCAGAGGCCGACCCGAGTCCCCAGCAAAGCTGAGACCCGCAACCCTCGTGAGTAGCGTGGTACCGGAACTCCTGGTCACCGTGCACATTTGCTAGTGCATTGACTTCTCGACAACTCTTGAAGTCCTGCTTTGGGTTACTCATAGCCCAGTCCCCGAGCACCATTTGCATCGAAGATTGTGAGCCTACACTCCACGAGTGTTCCGTGGGCCTGCTTCCTGCATTTCCACTTGGGGCTCCTTTGCAATCCCTGGTCCGTCGACTGGTGGGTCCCTGTGAAGGCAACTCTGATTTTCTTTGGGTGTTTCTGGTTGCTCCAGACCTGCCCTAACTTCCCACCAAGTAGTGAGTCCCTCAGACCTTGCTGGTCTGCTCCGAAGCATCTTTCTCCTTTCTGCGTGGGTTGCTGTTGCCAAGGCTTGTTGTGTTCAATCCAGACACCAACACTGCAGCACTCGACATCCTTTGTGGGACAGCTCGAATCCAGCTCTTGTTTGTCGTCGACGCCTCCTGGTCCTCGTGGCTGAAGAGTCAAGCTTCACCTCTTTCACCTGAAGCACCCGACATCGGTGGGCATTCGACTATCGTGCCCCTGGTCACTGGCAAGTGACCCAGACTCTGTCCCCTCTGCTTTCAGGTTCTTCTCATCTCTGATCCAGGCTTGGATCTCTTCGGACACTTCGCATCTTCTCGGCAGCAGCACTTCGTGGCAGGCTGCCATTGAAAACGATGACTCGACCCGACACCATTTGACACCTATGCACCCGGCTTCCCTGGGTGAGGTAACTCGAGTACTCCGGTGCTCCCATGGGTGTTGACCCTAGAACTGTCTAAGTCCAAGAGGGTTTGGTCCTAGTCCCTTTCTAAGTGTCCCTAAACTCTAAAACTCTTACCACGACTTTCCCATAGACTTTAACGGAGCTCGCGGCTGTGTTCACACACTGCACACAGCCCCCGTGGGTCCCCTGTGTCACTACCTTGGGTGGTTCCTTGGGGTCCCAGCGATTCTACAGGCTCTAGGCCTTGTGTCTACTCAAGTCGTGGTTCTTATACCACTTTCTTAATATATGGTTTGGTACGCCCCTAGGGCTAATCGTATATTGTGCTAATTTACTGTGCTATTTGACTTGTAACTTGTGTACTTCGACCTCTAGCTTCATAAAGAGACTATTGGGTAGTGTTTAGTAATAAATACATATATTTTATATATATACCTGGTGTGGTTCTCCTTTCATTTGGTCATTCATGAGCTTATAACTGGTAAAACAAACAGCTTAACACTCCTTCAAGACTTAGCCTGAAGGCTGCTCTCCATAGCTACCACTAGGATAGCTTTCAATAAAGGTTGTCTTTAAACCTATCATCAATAAAGGTCGTTTGGACTGGTGCAAGGTGCCCACTATAACTAGTGGACAGCATATGCCAGGCCAACTTCTCACACTGTGGCTTTAGGATGGATGCTAGCATCACACATCTGATGTGTTTGTGCTAACCTGCAAAACTCCAAGCATCACCTGGAGGCCCAGAGGACTGGTGGTGGTTCTCCCAACTCTCCCCTTACAACTACATTCCTGGAAGGAGAAGGTCTTGCAGATCCTACGTCCTGAAGGCCTGACAGGAATCCCTGGTGGAGTGTTACTAAACATACATGTAGTGTTTGCAGTTAAATTAGCTGTTGCCAATGTGTTTTGCCCTTTTTTAACATATAGCATATCAGCATCCTCACTCACCCCAGCCTCCCAACCAGTCAAACCTTCTACACCAACTTAAGTCCCTTCCTCAACCCAGTTCCAAGCTCCCACCCCAATCCCAAGCACACTCACTTCTTTGCAGGCACCCACACCAACAGACACAAGCAGCACATTTACACACATAAACACAAACAAACACGCAAACAACATACACACACTATTGAAACTACACCCACAATCACCACAACCACACTAACCACCACAACACACTCATCAAAACCAACCAAAAGCAAACACACACACTCTCCAGAATATCAAACACCAGCCAAAACACACACATCCAAACCTACACAACATATAGCAGAGCCATATGCAACTGCCAAACATACAGACGCAAACACATCACCCTCTCTAGCTCCCTCTACCTCCAAGAGCCACTCCTCTACCACCCCTCCTACCCTTACGCCTTTTTTCTTAGAAAAATGTGCGGTTATTGTAAAAAAGTACATGATAGAATTATCTCACTTATTTTTACATATTTTTAATTTTGCAATTGCAATTTTTTCTTTAAGTGAGTATTTATTTTACCTTATTAAGTTGAAAAATAAACACTTATGCATTACACATAAGAAATAAATTGAATGTAAGGGCAATGTGAAAATACACGAGTCCAGAGCAAAAGTTAACACACATTTCATAGGAAAACAAGTAAAAAAGATACTTAATTTTGATTTCGGCGACAACAGAGTTGATTTGCTTCGTGGTCAAGTAGCAGCAGCAAAGGAAGGACTTGGACAATTGGGTTCAAAACTGAAACGGAAGTGGAAAACTGAAAAAAGGTGTGTTTCTACCTCATATCCCTTCGATTCCGCCAACTCAGGTGTGGAGGTTTACCCGCCACAGTTTCCCCAACAGAAAGGCACATCGTAATTGGCCCGGCCGAAATATTGGCTGGACTCTCTCTGACATGCGCTTTTGCCTATGATGCCGTTGACGCGGGAACAAAATTCTGACAGAGTCAGCGGCTCTCCGACAGGGTTTCTTCCATCGACCCGCCAGCATCTAAATAGAGCGGACGGACTGGCTAGTAGGCGGACGGAGAATCCAACAGAAAAACAACGGCAGGAGCAAATCCGCCAAGATCTAAATCAGGCCCTAAGGGGCACATGCATCAAAGTGGGAAATTGCGATTCCATAATTGCGATTATTAAGGAATCGCAATTATGGACTCTCAATTGCCTATGCATGTAGGTTTCGCTAAAATATTAGCGATTCCTACATATTCCTTAATTGCGAATTGCACATTGCGAATCGCAATTAAGGAATAGCTTCCCATTCATTCCTATGGGCCTAGAGGCCTAGAGGCCCATAGGAATAAATGGGAATTGCATGCGCAATTTGCGAGTACCAAATAGGTACCCGCAAATTGCGCATGCAATTCAAAGGGTTCAAGGGGGCCAAAAGGCCACCCTGATGCACCCCCGAAATTGGCATGTGTGCACATGTGGTGCACACACATGCCCTAAGGGCATGTGTGTGTGCAACATGGCACTTTGAAAAATGCGCTTTTGTGCATTTTTCAAAGGAATCGCAAATTACCATTCCCTTGAAAATCTCGGTAATTTGCGATTCCTTAATGCAAAGTTGCAATCTCAGAGTGCCTGTTGCATTGCATTTGAGGGATCGCAAATTGTGAATCTCTAAATGCATTCGCAATTTAGGTAATCGCAGAATTTGCGATTACCTAAATTGAAAAATTGCATTTGGGTTGATGCATCCCAAATGCAAAAATACCGGTCGCAAAGGGGCAGATTCTGCGAATCGGCCCATTTGCGACCGGTATTTACAATGATGCATGTGCCCCTTAGTCTTTATCAGAAGTGGTATAGTAATGCCATTCAAAAAATCAGGTAACAATATAGAACACAATGTCCTTCGTCATTTCACATGCAGGCGTTCACTCAGCAGGTACTTTCTGACACTTAGAGGAAGGTACAACAGAAACGTTATGCTTTTTCAACACAGCACCCATTATTTTTGCTCAATTCGATCAACAAATCACACAAAACAAACTAGTAACAATCAACCCTAGCACAGCTCTGTCAAAGGTCAACCTATTACAGCACAGTTCTGTCAGATACCAACCAATGACAGCGCAACATTGTGGTAACATCTCAACAATCCCAGCGTGGCTCCCTAGCTGTCTGACCTATCACAGTGTGACTTCTTCATGAATGAGAAAGGCAATTGTAAAACCTTTCTCGATTAATTTTACACAAAAAAAAAACCTTGTCTGCTTGACCTAATTAAGAGGAAAATCAGCATGTTAAGGTAGGGCAAATCTTACAATTAATAGACACAAGAAAAAAAAGAACAGCAACATTCATGGTAGCATCTTAAATCACAATTCAAACCAGATATACTCCCATCAAGCAGTAATCCACCTTGGCTAATGCACCTACTACCATGCACTTGGGAGCAAAGTACATCAACCCGTAATATACACGCAACCCTGAAAAGGAAAACTCGTTAATTCTGAAACCCCTATTCATGTGCAGGCGGTGCCTCCCCATACATGCTACCTTATGCAGACAAGTATAACAGAATATTTTGAGATCTTGGATTCGATGGCCAAACCAAACAATAATAAAATAAATTCTTTATAAAACAAGATTCACAAATAGGAATAATACATCAGCACAATAGTGATCAAACCACCAATTGGGCCCAAAATCAACATTGCATAACCAAATACTTCACATACAGCACAACAATCATCTGGGAGTCATGTTTGATGATAAGTTGACACTTGAAAAGCATGTTAATAAAACAGTCGGGTGTTGCTTTACTTTGATTAGAGCACTCCGAAACATTTTCCCACTGTTCTCAATACAGGCCAGAACACTGATAATTAGAGGTACTATCCTTAGTAGGTTGGACTACTGTAATGCTCTGTTGCTGGAATCACCGAAGTATCTGATTGAGAGATTACAGCGAATACAGACCATGGCGGCCAAGTTGGCATTGATGAGATCACGCCGTTCTTCCGCCTCTCAGGCACTCTCAGAGCTGCACTGGCTTCCAATCTCGCAGCGGATACTTTTTAAGGCCTTGTGCATTGTGTTCAAGGCCTTGCATGGCAGTGGTCCCAAATCACTGCAGGAAAAATTTGCATGGTATGTTCCCTCTCGGATGCTCCGTTCCTCTTCGGCTAATCTGGTGAAAGTGCCTAGGGTCAGGAAAACTAAATCAGGAGGCAGGGCCTTTAGCACAGCGGCTTCCCGCCTTTGGAACAGACTTCCGTCTGATATTAGACAAATAGACGATCTCCTGCAATTTAGAAAAAGGGTAAAAACTTGGCTCTACCCTCAAGCTGGCCTATCTACATCTTGCTATCCTCACGTTTAGTAAAGGGCTTCCACGGATATTTACACTCAGTCAGGCACTTGTATCACAGCGCCAGGGTACCCGTAGGGTGTTAGTTGCGCTTTATAAATGCTGATAATAATAATAATAATCCATCTCAAAAACTCAAACCTTCAGCAGTACACCACAAACACTTCAAAAACACACAACTCACGCACTGGCGTAATGAAACTTGAGGGGGCCCCCCTGCAAGGTATGTGGAGGGGCCCCCTCCGGACTAAGGGGCCAATTACGATGGTGGTGTTTGGTACATCCACGGTGCTGGCGGAAAATGTCCATTTCCGCACTCCAGCGGCGGTCCTCGCGTCCGCTGTATTACAATGGTCAAAGATAGCCCATTTCCCGTCCGCTTCGGAGTTTCGGGATCAGCTGGGAATTTCCTTCCGCAACTGTGGCGGAGGGAGCCAATAGAGAAAGACCGCCGTGCGGAATGACGTTACAACCGCCGTACAAATCACGATGCCTCAAACAGCCCATCACAACAAAGCGGAGAAACCAGCCACTCGGAGACGGCGGAAGCACTACTGTGGAGAGCGAAACTCGAATCCCGGCCACCTCCACGCGTTCCTGACCGCTATGGATCCAGCTCTTCAAGCCCTTCCGCTGCTGTACCTGATCCACTACCAGCAGATAAGACGCCGCCGCCGTCAACACCGCAGGTACGTAAATAACACATCTCCGCATACAACCACAACACACAACTCCTGTGCTGAAATACAGGTCCTGCCCACATCAGACACTCTGGTGGAGACAGGAACATATCCCCCAGTGTACTTCACACATGTCCTGCTTGCTAGAAATCTACACCTCCGCATCGGGGTCACCCATCAACATCGAAATCACTGCAATGTCCCGGTCACGTCACTGCAGCGGTGAAGACGTGGGAAAACCTGCACACAATGCAGTAGGCAGGTCCGGCGCCAGGCATGGGCAGTCTGGGCAGCTTCCCAGGGCTCCACCTTCACCCTACCCACATGTTGGGCTGCATCAGTTGGCCACAGCCCACAGCACGCTTCCCACATCCATTACTGCACATGCTGTGTGCCCCTCTTGTGCCCCCCCCTCAATGCACTTTTTAGCAGCCAGGTGTGGCTCGACCTTGCACATCAAAGGGCAAGGTAGATTGACTGGGAAGGTGGGGGTGAAGATGAACACCCTGCACAGAAGGTTAGGGGCTGGACAACCCTCCTCCTCACACCTGCCTTCCACTCATGTGAATCGAACTGAGTAAATTAAGAAATGAAGACTCACTCTGCATATTAACAACCACTGAACTGTTCACACTGCATGTCAAGTCCCTCAGACAGATCCCACACTGACACTCTGCCCCACACACACATACCATAGGTCATCAGCAATGTATGAAAATAAATGGACTACCCCAAAGTGGAGTGCACAGTGCTGGAAAACCATGGAGCAAGCCACATAGCATTTGTACATGACATGCAAGAGGAGGAACATATCACACTACCCTTAGGCCATCAAATCAGACATGGGTGACACAGTAATTGAAATCAAACCAAAATGACATCTGTACAATATCTCTGGGATACAGCAATGCAAGCTATGCATAGGCACAGAAATGATAGGAAGTGTCAGAAGCCATACAGTGACCAGCCCCACATCTGTGTCAACTACCTTGACATGTGTATGCTACCAGTACAACACACATGGCTCATTGTCACACTTCCTGACTGTCAAAACCAAGTAGGACCTTCACACATACCCCTCATCTACCCATCTCACACATGCAATACTCAACACCTGTGAGAAGCACACATAAAGGTCCAAATAAGGTCCTGTGAGTTTCCTGACAACCAATCACACACCCTGGTGTGTATCTACAAATGTCAGACTCCCACTCAGGGATGACTGAACCAATGCTGATCAAAAGCCAATAGCCAAACACAAATCTCACAAACAACATCCAAAGAAGTCCAACAAGCTCAGCCATGTGCAGGCAATCAGTGGATAGGCAATGTGACCCTAGACAGAACACAAATACACAACATTTTCACCCTGGACAAATGCACAGACACCATACCCCAACCCAATCAAAAATTGCATTATCAAATGCCAATCATGAACACTTATTGTGATCAATGGGACAAATCAGCTAACACAGACATAGACACCACACCAGTTATCAAGTGAGCATGGTGTCAATGTGTACCACAAGCATGCACATGCACAATCCTGACAAGTGACAGGGCAAACATAGGAGGACATAGCACTATTGTGCACTCAAAACAAGCTCATGAACAAGACTCCACATTGCTGCATGTGACATGCACACAAGAAATGCACACTACACAGTCAACACACATCTGAATGTATTACAATGCACAAACTACTCTCACACAATGCCATGCAAATAGAACATCACACACACATGCACCTGTCAGTAGAAAGAGACAACACAGGCCAAACACTGCATCCATCAACCACAAAAACACAACATATGCAAAAAACAATTCATCACATAGTCAACTCAGCTGGACATCAGGGGGGTGCACACCTGGCAAGTACAAGGCAACATACACTGACAGCACTGCATGCACAGTAAGCAGTGTGTGACCACCAACAAAACCAGTAGCACACATATCTGAGTGCTCCACCATGAACTTCCACACCACTAATCATCACAGCACACAGATCACATCACACTCAGGAAGGGTAGCAGTACCTCAGCAAACAGACATACAGCTTAGCCATCACCCACAGCTGCACAACTCAGGAAAACCCAGATGCAAACAACATGACTAGAGGACTGTGCTGCTCAAACATATGCACTGCACATGAGCAACCATGACTGCAACCAAGTAGAAGAAAATAACACATAACTAATTGTGAAACTGTCCTGAATGGCACATTGGTCCTGTACACAGATCATCCTCCCAAAGTATAGTGTCACACTATGATGTGTTGGGGAGGGTCACACACTGGCAAGGCATGGGGTGGAAGACATGAGACTGAAGTGGTGTGTACATCAGTATTGGACAGGTGAGGAGTGTACAGTGCAAAAACACATACAGGAGTAACTTACAATGTGTAGGCATCAGTAGCACCTGTAGGGGATGGTATGACTCCGCATGCCACATACTAAACTTGTCCCTAAAATGTGTCAAGTGACAGCAATGCATGAGAAAACTCACAAATAATGTCAGTGTGGCTGAGCAGGTCAGCACAGTGAGCACAAACTTAAACAAGACCTATGGCTGATCAACAAAACACAACACAGACTTTGCAGTGACACACTCTGCATACTCACAAATGACAGCGACAACAAGTAGGTGTACCCCAGTATTGCAAGGTCACACCGACACACTGCACAGTGCTCAACCTACAAGTCCTACATGTGCCCACAATCTGAAGCACATGTCTGATAATGTAAACAAACAGGCAGTCATTACCTGGATCATACATGTGTATAGGTGTCATGTGCAGGGGCACATACACCTCAACACTTCTGACAATGACAGGCCAATCACACTGTATGACTACTCAAGTGCACACATTGAAATGTACCCATGTGACTATGAAGACAGGCCTACACAAGATGCCTACACACCAACACTTCTGTGCACACATCAAGAAAGATCCCACAGACATGACGGACCCTGGCCACCCCGTCAGTCACACTGTGGATAGAATTCCCCTCTGTGGTGGTACTGCATCCTAATATGACATGTCTACAATTTGCGAACCTGACTATAGAATGATCATGATAAGAGTAGATCATCACAAACAACCATAATTGCACCCCCAAGCCTCAGAGTCAAGAATCACAAAAGTGCTGGTAACCTCTGGCAACCTCTGAAAATGCAAATCAAGTATTTGCCTATGTGAATGTGGCCTACAGTGCATGTGTCACATGAACATATACCCATACATTAAACTTTACATTTAGCAAGGGCAGCGATAAAGCAGACAACATGAGTAAATGTTTTTATTATATAATCTCCGGATAGGCAGCAAAAGTGCAAAACAGCAAGGCCATTGGCCAGTAGAAATATCCAGTATGCACATGTGTGCATGAGAAACTGCACAGGAAATGGGCATCAAAAGTACAAAACAGCAAGGCCATTAGCCAGTAGAAATATCTAATATGCACATGTGTGCATGAGAAACTGCACAGGAAATGAGCATCAAAAGTACAAAACAGCAAGGCCATTGGCCAGTAGAAATATCTAGTATGCACATGTGTGCATGAGAAACTGCACAGGAAATGGGCATCAAAAGTACAAAACAGCAAGGCCATTGGCCAGTCCATATTTCTAGTCCGCACAAGTGTGCATGAGAACTTGCACATAAAATGGGTTACATTGTCCACTGCCATGGGAATCACCACAGTTCAGGGGCTACATATGGGCAGTCCAGGCACTGCTGTTGGAGAAATGATGTGGGGAGGACAACTTGGCTTAAATATTTGGCTTTAAGTCAAACTAGGAGGGGGCTGATTGTCGGGCCAGTTGGCGGACTGGACCTGGGAGAGAGAGAACCGGCTGAGGTAGAGGCATCCGTGGCTGTGGGAGCCTGAGGGATGCTTGGACCGGGTGGAGTGGTGGCACGGGGAGGTGGAGACATGCTGCGTGGAGGCACAGTGGATGAGGGGGAATGTTGAGGGCTGGGTCTCAACTGTTTGGGGATTCGACAGCCCACAAGTGTCTTGGCTGGAGTGGGAAGTGAGGTGGGGACAACAGCCTCACTCTCCACCAAAGGTGTATCAGGTGCAGGTGGCTCTCCCCGTGGGGATTTGCTGGACCTGGTGGTACGCTTGGGGTGGCCTTGCCTCTTCCCCTGCATGCCCTGTTGTCGAGGTAAACCCCCCACTTTGCTCTCTTGTCCCTGCTTCACAGGGGTGTGGGTGGGAGTTGATGTTGTGGGTGAACCTGCCTTTAAAATGTGTTTGGGCTTAGTTGTTGCAGGCACCAGGTTCACAGCAGACAGGGCAAGTGTTTGTGGGTCTTTGGGAGCAGGTGTGGGGGGGGAGTGCCCTTGGATAGTGGTGATTTTGATGAATGTGATGTTGATGCCTGATTCTTGGCCTGATGCCCCTGAGTGTCACGTGATGGGCTTTTGGTTTTGCGCTCATGTGTGCCTGTTTTGTGTTGTTGTGATGGTGTCTGTGGTCTTGTACGCTTCGAGTGCTGCTGTTGTGTGCTGCGTGTGGAGGACTTGGTGCCTGAGGGCTCTGGCGTGTGGGCACTCTCGTCAGGTGGTGCCACTGGCAGGATGGTTGCTGAAGGGTCAGGAGCTGGACTGGGAGCCTGTGACTGCTGAATGGCTGCCGTCACTGTGGAGGACAAAGACTGGACAGTTCGGTGTAGGCCACCCACATCAGAATGAATGCCCTCCATGAAGGCAACTACCTGTGCCAACTTCTTGTCATGATCCTGGAAGGCATTCAGGAGAGCAGTCTGACCCACACACAGCTGGCGCAAAAGGTCTACCGCCTCCACACTGAGGGCAGCAGGACAGACAGGGGCAGGGGCAGCAGTGCCTGGGGGGAAGGAGACTCTACCCTTCCTGGGGCTGCGTGCACGGACAGCATGGGAGCATCCGGGAGGGTGGGGACTGGACGATGTGTGGCGGAAGATGAGGCAGATCTGGAACTTCCTGTGCCCGCCAACATTGAGGAGTCACCGCTGGAGTCTGAAGATGTGGAGGTTGGTGTTTCCGGGTGTGAATCATCCAGGGCACTCCTGTCCCCCTCCGAGGTGCTGGTCACATCAGTGTCAGTGAACTCATGTGTAGCAGTCGTGCCAGAAGCTGCCCCACTGGTGTCCGTCCCCTATCCTTCCCTGCCCTCGGTAGATGCTGCAAGAGACAGAGACATAGGTTCAGTATAGTGCCATACTCACAAACATCATATGCAAGCAAAGCACAAAACTTTAAAATGATACTCCCATGTTGGACTCCTCCATGTACATTCAGCATGTGCTACATTTATGCAATCATCAGAAGATGCATGGAAACATGCATAGTTGATAGTAATGCTCCATGTGGCGTTGACACAGCCAAATAGTTGGCCCTGTGCCTCCTTGTAACCACACATACCATTCTCTGTAAGCATACCTACGTGCCTGTAGGTGAGATAGCTATACATCAAAACATGTTGTCTCTGTCACATATGGAGTCTCCTTAAGGGAACACCACAGATACTAACACCAAAATGTCCTTGTGCAAAGGCTACAAGCTCCTGATATCCACCATGTTGTGCCACAAAGCACAACTACAGTTGTACATTGGTGTCAGCTGTGTAGATGTCACAAATTATCTGTTGTGCACAGCACACATCTATGAATGCACACTAACATGATGCTCACTGCTGTTCACTGCAAACACAAGGAGATGATGGACGGAGCGCTGAAACTTTTCAGAGACTCACCATCCAGTCACAGATCTGGGTTGAATTCATCATCGTTCTTTAGCTCACTTCGCCACCACTGCTGTTCACTGACAGGTTATGTCTATGACACTCATACTGCAGCATATGTCACAAGGCCACATCTCATCTGTCAATAACAAGGGTCATTGTCTTAAACACATGAGAAACCACATGTTGTACAAATGCAGTACAGCTGCACTCAACACTGAGGCCACTTAAAAGCCATTGCATCACACTAGAGACATCACAGAGCTTCCCACTGGCTCACGGTTGGTATTCATGCAGTCACTCACACCCAAAGTCACACTTAGCTGAATACTCACCCCCAACTTGCTGCTGATGGGCCCTCAAGCGTCCATCCAGCTCTGGCTGTGTCACTGCCAAGATGCGGGCCATTAGTGGTGTCATGCTCCTGTACGCCAACCTGCCACTCCGAGGGAGCACCCCCAGCGTCATCTCTGCCACGTTTTTGCTCAGCCGGCAGATGTCATCCCACCTCTTGTGACAGTGTGTGTGCCGTCGGTTGGAGACACCCAGAGCCCGCACCTTGCGTGCAATGGCCCTCCATATCGCCTTACGCTGGTGGACCATAAGCTGCAGGCATGGGAGACAAGAAGAGGAAGTTTCAGTGACACTGTTTTATGTACCACTTCGTGTCAGTACAGGAGAATGAAAATGCATAGCACACTAATACATAAATGTTGAGCAGAGGCCATACAGCATGACACGTAGTACACTTGCATCGGATAATCCCATAGAAATGTATACATGTATGATGATGGACATAGTACATGGCCATCTCATACACATGCAGAGTTCCAGCACAGTAACCAATGTGAAAATGACCCTCATCTGTGATGCAGTATGTGAGTGAGCATGACATACAATACATTGGGAATGATGTGTCGGGCTGACTCACTGTGTCATAACACCACACACCACTCAATGTCCTTGACCAGTGAATGGCTACATGTGTCATGGTGGTCACATTTAGGGCCATGATCTGACATTCTCACACTCTTCTCACAAGGTGGAGGCCTGTCTTGTGCAATCCTCAGGCCTAAGATAGCTCATTGAGAAATAGGGTGGTGGACAACACATATGTTTCACTCATTCCATTTAGTGATGGGTCCTTGTAACATTGGGCAGATTCTGTGCAGGCCAGAGGGACTCACACTGAGGTTAAACGTGGGCCATCAGAGAAATCACATGCATGTACAATATGAGAGGGTAAACAGTGTCTACACATGGGGGACTGAACACATAATGTAATCAATAGAAGGATGACATCTCCAAATTATATTTATCTGATGTGTCATAGGTGAACTACCACCAAGAGTGTTACACACAGGCATTGTACTCTTGTGCATAATGCACACATCACCATAGGGGCAATTTGAGAACTGCACACACATCATTCAGTACCCTCTGGACAAAATACATTTGTAATGTCACAAATGAGCATGTGAAGACTTAATGGACTATGACATCACATAGCACAGGCAATGTTTGTTCAGACTTCGACTGACTCAAACCAGCAGTGTAACTCTATGGCTGCAAAATACACTGCATGTCACTCCCATCCTTCAATGCAGTCTTGGATCTGTGGAAATAAGGCTACACACCCCATTGACATGAAGTCAGCATGCTAGGCAGTGTATCACACATTTACATTAACCAGTCTCAGACCAACGTTTGTTGTTTTTTGCAGAAGAAGGGCTGTAGAAGTGTCCATGTTGCCTTCCTCCCCACATACTCAAATGCAATTCTTAATAGGCCATGTATGGAGCAGGCTATAGGAAAAATATGGGTGCATGCACATTGACTTGCACTCACAGGCACATACTACTGCAGAGCAACATCATGTGAGCATTCTGAGCACTCTCAAACTTTTATTCAGTAACACTTGCCAGTACATCTGGTGCACCATACAGCCTCCCATACTGTGCAAGGACCTCGTCCACCAGGACCTCCAGCTCCTCTGTGGTGAAGGGGCGGGCCCTGATGTTCTCAGTTCTCGCCATCACTGGGTCCAGAATACAGGATCAGCAGCAGATGGTGGTGAAGAATGGCAGGCAGCAGTGTCTGAATGCAAGTGAAATGTGTGGCTCTCTCACAGAGATTTATAGGCCCCTGGGGTTGTTTCAGTGGTACTCAGCTGCTGCAATTGGTCTGCCTGGTTAGCATTTTTCAATTGTATCCAATAACCGGGACCGCGGAAGCGGAGCACGCCTACCCCGAGTTTCAAAATTGTATTTCACTACCGCGATCGCGGTTCCCATTGGCTGCAATGGCATTGGCATAGGCGGTGTCACACCGCGGGGGCCAGGCGGTCGCTACCGCAATCCTGCATCTTTCAATTGTGGCCAATGCCCGGGCCCACGGTAGCGGAGCACGCCTATCGCGGGTTTCAAATATGTATTGCACTACCACGATCGCGGTTCCCATTGGCTGCAATGCCATTGGCATTGGCGGTGTCACACTGCGGGGTCCAGGTGGTCGCTACCGCAATCCTGCATCTTTCAATTGTGGCCAATGCCTGGGCCCGCGGTAGCGGAGCATGCCTACCGCGGGTTTCAAATATGTATTGCACTACCGCGATCGCGGTTCCCATTGGCTGTAATGCCTTTGGCATTGGTGGTGTCACACCTCGGGGTCCAGGCGGTCGCTACCGCAATCCTGCATCTTTCAATTGTGGCCAAGGCCCGGGCCCGCGGTAGCGGAGCACGCCTACCGCGGGTTTCAAATATGTATTGCACTACCGCGATCGCGGTTCCCATTGGCTGCAATGCCATTGACATTGGCGGTGTCACACCGTGGGGACCAGGCGGTCGCTACCGTAATCCTGCATCTTTCAATTGTGGCCAATGACCGTGATCGCTGTGGCGGAGCACACATACCGCACCTATCGACACAATATGCTCTAGCAATGGCAATAGCCAATTTTAATCATTGAACACTATACATTCACAATGTATTACAGCACCTGTTTGCAAAATTTAATGCTAGTGTGACATTCAACTCACTGATGCCTACACATGCCATGTCAGTGCACATGATTAAATGCATTGGCATGTACCTCCTCACATGTCACCTATGATATTTGTGTGCATGTACACAGATTTGGTGTGTAATAGAGTCTCATATTTGTGAACATCTCAATGTGTGAGATGGCTAATCAACCCACAGTAATGATGGACTGACCACATAATGTGCCTATTTCACTGTGCACATTGCTGTATTGATTTTGGTAGTTGATCAGCTTACACACACTGTGCTCATTGTGTAGAAAAGTTGTGCTCTGTGCAACTTAAGCAAGAAGGTGTGGCAGGTACAGCAGCTACGTAGAAGTCAGCAGTGTTGCTGTTTCCAACATGTGCTGTGTCAACTACTCCCAGGGCTGGGGACACAAGATGTAGGAGTGTACCATTTACCCTTCACATAGTCAGAATCTGTTTTGGAGGTAGTCAGTATGTACATACTGACCACATGTACGACTACATGAGATCAAGGTGTCTCTGCATGTGACTTGTGCATTAAGCTGTTGTTACAGTCCAGTCATTGTTGGCGCTGCGTCAGTCAAGATGTAAGATGTTTGACACATCTCATAGGGGAATTAAATTGACATGTATCCCCTTTCATATTATGTAGGAGACGACCAAATGTGCATCGTCTGTTCCCAGTGCTGGCGAACATCGAGGATGAGGACATCATAAGAAAATTCCGTCTGGATCGCCTTACCCTTCAAGACATATGTGGTCAGTTGGAGCCCCATCTGAGGCCTCGCAGAACCTATCCGACTGCTTTGACACCAACAGTTAAGGTGATGGCGGCCCTGCATTTCTTTGCAACTGGTTCGTTCCAGTACACGATGGCCATCGCCGGTGGGATGTCTCAAGCGATGTTCAGCATGGTGCTACGTGATGTCCTGTCTGCAATGATGACATACATGGACCGCTACATCCATTTTCCAAGGAGACATGAATTGGCAGCTGTGAAGGGTGATTTTTATGTCCTTGGCCACATACCTAATGTTGTTGGCGCCATTGACTGCACACATGTTGGCCTGGTTCCACCACTGGCACGTGAGGACATATACAGGAAGCATTTCCATTCCATTAATGTGCAAGTGGTATGCCAAGCGGATATGATTATCTCCCATGTCTGTGCCAGATTTCCCGGATCAGCCCATGACTCCTACATACTGCGTAACAGCATCATCCCACAACTGATGGCAAATCTGCATCCGGAGCGTGCGTGGCTTGTTGGTGAGTACGCCGAGTCAAGTAGTATTATTATTATTCTGAAGTTTTATATAGCGCTGGCCAGACCCGAGGGTATTGGAGCGCTTTACAACAGTCGTACTGCAAAAGATCATAAAAATACAGTAATAGTTAAGAACATAAACAGAGAGTTTCAACGGGTTGTGAAACCAAGGGGCATTGAAGACTTGGAATGCCTTCGACAAGTGTCATAGTCTAGGGCCGCGCTCCCCTTCCAGGGAGTAATGTCATCAGCGCTTCTGCAGCTCCTGTCACTTCGCTAGGGAGCGCTCTAGGAAAAGATTTTTGAGCTGTCCTTTGAATTTTGCAAAGGAGGGGATAGTTCTGATGTGGGGGGAATGGAGTTCCAGATTTTGGGCGCGTTACCCGCGAAGGACCGGGTCGCGGTTTTTTGTTTGCGAGCTTTCAGCGGGATGAGTAGTAGTGTGTTCGAGCTCCTGAGGGACCTGGTCTGACCGGCTTTTTTGAGTTTGGATGCCAGGTATTCAGTTTTGCCTGTGTGAAGGGCTTTGTGCGTGAGGCAAGCTGTTCTGAAACCAGCACGCATTTCAACTGGGAGCCATTTTAGTTCTCTGAGTGCGGGTGAGATGTGGTCGAATTTCTTCACTCCTGTGACCATTCTGGCTGCTGCGTTGAGAGTTGTTTTGAGGGGAGCAAGGTGTGACTTTGATGTACCTGAGAGGGCTGCGATCCCATAGTCTAATCTAGACAACACCAATGCTTGGGTGGCTTGTTTGAGGTCCTTGGGTGGGATGAAAGGTTTAATTTTGTTCAGTAGCTTTAGGTTAAGGAAGGCGCTCTTGGCGGAGTTCTTAATGTGTTTGGTCATGTCCAATTTCAGCTCTAGAGTGATACCTAGTGATTTTACAGAATCCGCCAGGGTGAGGTTCCCGTTGAGCGCATCGATCGCTTTTAGCCATTCCGCAATTTGGGGGTTCTCTTCTTTGTTAGAGATGAGGAGTATTTCAGTCTTGTCTTGGTTAAGTTTTAGTTACTTGAAAGCCAGTGTTGGACTTCTCTCGGCGTGTCATTGAGTCTCTGAATGTTCTCAATGGAGGTGATTTCCAGATAGATCTGTGTGTCATTTGCATAAAGATGGAAGGGGATGTTGGCTTTTCTGAGTAGGGTTGTGAGTGGTTCCATGTAAATGTTGAAAGTTGCGGGGAGAGCACTGAACCTTGGGGGACTCCCCTGCTGACAGGGTGTAGGTCGGACGCAAAGTTTTTGATTTTTATTCTTTGGGTGCAGTTGTGAAGGAAGGAGGAGAACCAGTGTAGGACCACCTCATCTAGACCTGCCCTTTCTTGAAGCACCTTTATGAGAAGTTTGTGGTCAACCGTGTTGAAAGCTGCCGATAGGTCTAGGAGAATGAGAAGGCAGCATTTGTTCGCATCAAGTGATTTGTGGATGTCATCAATGACGTTGAGGATCGCGGTTTCCGTGCTGCAGCCTTTTCTGAAGCCCGATTGGTGGGGATCGAGAAGGTTGATGCTATCCAAGTGCTGAGTTAGTTGAAGGAGCACGCATCTTTTTAAGGTTTTGGATAGAAGAGGTAAGTTAGAAACTGGTCTGAAATTATTCAGATCTTTTGTGTCTAGGCCTGGTTTCTTCAGCAGTGGCGTGACTTGACCGACTTTGAGGCAGTCTGGGACGACTCCGGTTCTCAGGGAGCTGTTTATGATCTTGCACCAGAGCGGGGCAAGTGAGAGTTTCAGCTTTTTGGTCAGTTGTGGAGGTAGAGGATCTAGAGCGTGGGAGGAGGGATTGGATGTGGAGATCAGTTTGACTATCTCTGCTTCATGTATAGGGATGAAAGATTTCCAGGATTTTGAAGGGGGCTTGGCTGTGTTGTCCTTGGTCCCAGGCGAGATGCTCTTGATGAAGGGGTGATGTTGATGTCCAGTGAGAGCTCAATCTTATTGGTCTTGTCCTCAAAGAAGTTGGCAAAATTATCGCAGAGCTCTTTGGAAGCCTGCACTAAGGAGGTAGCGGGCTTGGAGGTTTGTTGTCTAATGATGTTAAAGAGCTCCCTGGGCCTGTTTTTTGTGTTGTCCGGCGCGGTGCAGAAAAATGAGGTTTTTTCATTCTGGATGTGTTTTTTATACTTCCTGCGATCTACTTTGAGTTGCTCGCGGAGTATGTCGGAAGGGTTGCTTCTCCAGAGTCTCTCTGTGGCTCTTAGTTGTCTCCTTTCGGAGTTGATGTCAGTGTTAAACCATGATCTCGATGGAATATTCCTATTTTTTTTTAATTTCAGGGGGGCTATTTGATCAAGAATGGACGTCATATTTGAGCTGTAGTGCGAGGTGAGTTCAGTTGTGGTGAGGTGATCAGAGGCGCTGGGGAGGAGCGAGCAAATCCTTTCCCCTAGGTCGGCTAGGGGAATCTGAGTTAGATTTCTAGACCATTTGGGGGGTCTTGCGAGGGGGGCTGGAATAGAGCCTTTTGGTTGATGTGGAATAGGATGTTGTTGTGGTCGGACCAGTCCACGGGGAGGACGTGGTCAATCGTAACTGCGTCCCGTTGAGCGATAATGGCATCTAAGGTTGCTCCTTTATTGTGCGTTTCTTCAGAGCAGAATTGGGTAAGATTGTTGTCCTGAAGAAGATTGTTTAGGGTTTGAATTAGCGAGTTGTTTACATCATTCCAACGTAGGTTGAGGTCCCCAAGAATTAGGTTGTTTGAGTCACTGAGTGAGCAGTGAGCAATCAGGTCAGAAAAGTGTTCCCCGAATGCGGAGGTGTTGCCTGGGGGATGATATAGAAGATGGCAGAGTATTGCTCTATTGTCGTTTGTCTTGATGTTGGCGGTAAGACATTCAATGGTGCTGTAATTGAAGGTGTCCATTTCCACAATGGCAATGTTGTTCTTATGTATGATTGCTATGCCTCCACCTCTTTGATCTTTTCTGTCCTTGTTGATGATAGTGAAGCCTGGGGGCACCAACATATCTAGGCTTGGTGCGGAGAACTCATTTAGCCAAGTCTCGGTGATGAACGCGGTGTCTATGTCATTGGAGAGGATAGTTTCTGCTAATTCTGTTGCGTGTTTGGAGGCTGATCTGCAGTTTATGAGCATGCAGTTGGTAGAGGGCTCCTCTTTGTTGTGATTCTTTACGAGGGGGGCCCTGAGTATGGTAGTGAGGAGGGCCGGGGGTCTTGGTGAATTCAGGGGGCGGTGATCCCTTCCGAAACTGATGATCACTTGGATCTTGGATATAGGGGAGGCTGTGGGGGGAGAGCCGTAGGTTAAAGATAGCTCCGCCGCTTCCTTTGAGGACATAGCGGCTTTGGTTCTTCTGGGTCTCTGTGTTCGGTTCTCAATATCGGATTCTCTGGGTCTCTGTGTCAGGGTCGCGGGGGTGATTGGGAACTCACTCGGGAGTGGTATATTGTCAGGTCTTAGATGGGTGGAGCTGGTCAGAGTGGGAGTCTGGGGAGGAGTTGGCCTAGTCTTTCGGGCCCTGTCGAGGTTGGTTAAGATTTCGCTCAGGCCCAGGGTTATCATTTCTAGCTGGCTTTCTAGTTTACCGAGGAGGGGGTAGGGGTGGCTAGGGCAAGGACGTCCCAGGAGGAGGTGGGCATGTCCGTGTCGTGAAGCCTATTGGTGATAATGCTGTCCGTGTTTGGGACCGTAGGCAGGGGGAGCAGTGGGTCATGACGCGGTTTCGGCGTCCTGTTGCCCACGGCAGGAGTGAAGTAGCTAGAGGTCTGTGATTGCAGGTGAGGGTCATTCCTGGATTGAAGGTTGGGGTGATCGGGAGGAGGAGGGTGTGGGTGGCACTCGGCGGGAAGTTGGAGCTCCTGATTCATGGGGGCGGAGGTGCGGGCGGTGACTCGTGTAGGAAGGATGGTTGTTCTGGCACAGGGCGTCGGAATGATTGGTCGGCTCTCCTGGTGAGGTAGGCTGGCCGGGGGTACGGAGTAGGGCAGGGAGGGTAGGGGCGTGTGCAAGGGGGCGATTCACAGCGAGGGGAAGAGGGAGTCGAAGGCCTCTAGATTCTCATTGTTGGATTGGATCAGGACTGTGCCGTTCGTGTAGATGGTCACAGAAGTGTTCCCGCTCCGTATCGAACGGTTAGTGAGTGAGGTCATCAGTTTGCAGCTTTGAGGAGTGGTCGTAGTTTTGGAGATGGGAAACTGTGTTCTGAACGTGGCGGTCCAATTATCGGGTCTTTCTGTGTGGAAGATGAGATCCATTTTTATCTGCCCTTTGGAGGAGCAGTGGTAGATGTCTGCCAAAAGTGTTTCGGGGTGCTGTCTAATCAGTCTGTGTTTGAGGTTTCTTTTCGCTTTAAGTGAGAGGTTGGGGGGAAACTGATCGCGAAGGAGTTCGGGCCGTGAGGTTTCAAGTAGGTCGGTACGGGGGGCTCATGAAAATTGGCGTGCCGGGTGCCATTTTCTTTCTATTTCTTGATTGGATGAGAGGGTGGTTCCCTTAGCGATAGCGATTCGGAGAGGGGGAGAACGTGGTCTGTCGGGAAGGGGGATAGAAGAAAAAGAAATGAAAGAGGTCAGGAGCCTCCGACTAGGGGATGAGATCTCGTGTTGGGAGTGGGAGGCGAGGGTGTGCCTTCTCTAATTGTGGGTCTGTGGATCTGTGCTTAGATGTTCTCCTACGCGGAGGGCCGGAGATATCGGGTAGATTGTGATTAACTGTAGCCCCGGACTGAGGTGCGACGAGGTCAGTGGGGAAATGTGTGATGCGGGGGACATTGATCTGCTAGTGGACTAGTAGAAGTGAGATGGAGACCACTCTTGTGGGATCTGCTCTAGGTGGCAGGTCAGGCTTGATATATTAAAGCATTAGTCTGCTTACAGCCTGGTTGTAGTGGGATGGAGACAACTCTTCAGGGGTCTGTTCTTGATAGAAAGTCAGGCTAGATCTATTACAGGCAGTGCTTTAATTGCTGATGTGGTGCTGGGGACCTCGGCGGGGGGTGGTCATGTTAGGGTACTTTCACTGGGTCAGGGAGGTAAGGATTCCTGACCTACTGAGCAATCCCTTACCTTCCCTTCAACCTGAAGACTTTCGGCTCCAGGCGATGCTCGGGTAGGTGAACACCAGCCTGGACAGTTTAGTTGCCAGATTGTTTCGCGATTATCGTGGAGTAGAGACGCTCCTCCGGTTGTCTGAAGTTGCTCCTAAGGGGTGATTAAGATCGCGGAGCCGCCATTTTGGGGTCAGGCATCCGGGTACTTTAACAGCGCGTCAGTGACTCTTTGTAGGCAGGGCTGTTTAGCGGGGAGAGTTGATGCACGGGTCTCCAAATGCGCACCCTTTCTGTGGATGCTAGGGTCACATCAGTGGGGTTATACCGGTCTTGGGCGTTCTGAGTCTGGGCTATGGGCGGCCATTTTGGTACCAGGCATCAGAGTTATTTGTATACTGGCCTGTGAATCCCTGATGCCGGGACAACCGTGGCAGTCAGGGGGGGGGATAGTAGTGTGCTGTATGTGTGACATGCTGTTCTCAGCTACTGTTTATATTAGTAAATTGCTCTCTGTATGTCACACCTAGGTGACTCAGCGTATCCCAACCGGCATTGGTTGCTGAGCCCACTGAGGAATCCAAGGACCCCGGGTGAAGGCTGCTACAATGATGCACATGGGAGGACACGTCGTGTGGTGGAGCGTACTTTTGGGCTTCTGAAGTCTAGATTCCGGTGTCTGGACAAGAGCGGAGGTGCACTACTCTACTCTCCCCAAAAGGTGTGTCAGATCGTAATTGCATGCTGCATGCTCCACAACCTGGCCTTGCGCAAGGAGAACCCCCTGCTCCTGGACGATGATGAGCAGCAGATGCCCCCCCTGCAAACCCACACATGCCCTGTGACGACGATAGTGGAGAAGAGGAAGGTGTTGACCTGCATCAACAGCTCATCGACAACTACTTCCCTTGAGTGTAAGTGACATTGTACAACAGTGACATTGTCTGTTGGCTTTGATGGTAGTGGCAAGGCATAGATGATCTTTTTGACTGCTGGCTTTTGTTGGCTCTGGGCTAATGGCTGATGTGTGTGGCACAGGGTATTTTTATCCATGTACCTCATGTCTATGTTGATGTTGTTACTCATTGTTATGTGTGCTGGTTTTTGTACGTTGATGACTAGTGGTGTGTTTTAGCTGTAATGGCATCACCTGACAAGTAAATGTCATTCTCTTGTGTCTTTCTAGGTTCCTTCCCCCTCTCAATGCCTCGTCACAATCAGAGCTTGTGGTACATTGGAATCTGAGTTGACATTGTACATACTGTGATAAACATGGAGCTGACACAAAGACATAGGTGTGTAAAGAGTGTTTATTTACAATAAGTATTTGTGACAGAGAAGTGATTATTTACAAAATTGTGCCAAGTGAATTTATGAGTTGTCAGTGATGTTAAATGAGACAAATAGAGTAGTCACCACATTGATGTAGTCACACAGTCCAACAGACTCCTGCCATCAACATGGCAATGTGTTTAAGGATAGTTAGCAAAGTCAACGTCAAGGGGAACACAGGTGCCATCATGGCTGGCTCAGGGACTTGCGTTTGGATGGTGCACGTGATCCTCCCCTGGTGTTTCTCGGACGGCCCCTCGTGCGTTTGGCAGGGGGGCCCTCTGCTGCAGGCTCAGCGGTATCTGAGGAGTCATTTTGTTGCAGCTCACCCCTCTCTGTGGCCGCAGCTGAGGTGGTGGGAGTATCAGCATGCGGGCCACTGGAGGGGGGTTGAGCTGTCATTTGGGCCGCATGTCTGTCCCTCAGAACACCCACAAGCTGGTCCATGAGGTCCACAAGTTGGCCCATACGTATGTCCATGGACGTCAGCAGCAGGCGGAGCTCACGCACTTCTTCCACAACCTGGCCCATCTGTCCCTGTTCTGTTCATATGCCCCAAGGACTCTTGCGACGGTGGCCAGGGCTTCAGTCTCAGTGTCCTCCTGTATTTGTCCCCCAGTTGCCCTCCCACCTGCCCTGCTGACACGGACCTGTGGCGTTGGCACTGGATGCACCTGCACAATGCCCCTGGCCATCCTCTGATTGTGTTGTGGTGTTGGTTACCACTGAGGCAGGGAGAGTGTTGCAGGCAGCAGTGGTGATGGTGGTGGTGGAGGCCGCACAGGTCGTTGTAGCAGGGGTCAGCGCAGTTGTTGTTGCTGTGGTGGTGGTGTTGGTGGGGACAATGAGGGCCTGAGACATGGTGCGCCCTGGCAGTCCGGAGGGGCCAGGTTGTTGCTCCTCATCCGAGAAACGTAGGGAGTCTGCATCCGAGAGTTCATGTTCCGGGTGGGGGGAGACAGGCTCTGCAAGTTGGTAGGGTTTTCTGCTGCAGTTGCTTGTGGATCTCCTGTTGAACAGAGGTTAAATGGTCATTGAAGTGCACTCCACAAGCTTGGTGTTAGACTTTTGGATGTTACATTTGATACACCAAACACTTTACATTGCAATCACTTGGTATGGCAGCAAGATACTGAGCATCATGACATGATGTTGAGGTACATACATTACTTGTCCATGGTGTGACATGTAAATTGAAACCATGTGCCACGTACAGATTGTGTGATTACAAGGACATGTCATCATCTAACAACTTGCGGCACATCAACTTTATGTAATGCGTCTTTTTTGTTTGCTCTTCATGGAATCAATTTCAGCCAAGCAAGAACTAGCCATTGGAATGTTATACATACCTTTTTCATATAATGTACTTTATTTTGTTTGTCAGATTGACCATGCATGTTTCGTGTTCACATTGGCCTTCATGCTCTGACACCATGGCACTTACACATTGCATTCTGTACTGTGCATGAATTACTTTCACATGTGACTTGGTGAGTCAAAGTTTAATTTCTGTGACAGTTACGTGCACTTAACTGTCTGCACACTGGATGTGGCTTTTGGATCTATGCCAAGTTGGCTGACATGTGAGTGCTGGTGTGGTCATCTGGCTCCATGCTTTTTGAGAAGGATGGCAGGGTGCATGCACTGACTACCTACCTGTTCGGTGACACAGTGGAGGGAAATGGCTGCCACATGGTTCTGGGTGGGGGGAGTGCTCAATCCTGCTAAGCTGTGGGACAAGGGGTCTGGTGGGAGTTGTAGTGCTGGCTTTCCACCCACAAATACCCCTCCCTGTTAAGATGGCTACCTATCTGTAAGTTTGATGAGTATAATGAAATGGCTGCCACATGGTTGGGGGGTGCTCCATCCTGCTCAGCTGCGGGACAAGGGGGCCTGGTGGGAGTTGTAGTGCTGGCTTCCCACCCCCAAACACCCCTCCCTGTTAAGATGGCTACCTACCTGTAAGTTTGATGAGTGCAATGAAATGGCTGCCACATGGTTGGGGGGGAGTGCTCTATCCTGCTCAGCTGTGGGACAAGGAGGCCTGGTGGGAGTTGTAGTGATGGCTTCCCACCCACAAACACCCCTCCCAGTTAAGATGGCTACCTACCTGTAAGTTGGATGAGTGCAATGAAATGGCTGCCACATGGTGGGGGGATTGCTCCATCCTGCTCAGCTGTGGGACAAGGGGGCCTGTGGGGAGTTATAGTGATGGCTTCCCACCCACAAACACCCCTCCCTGTCAGAAGTCTACCTACCTGTTAGGTGAAGGTGAGCAATGCAATGGCTGCCACATGGTTCTGGGGGGGGAGTGCTCCATCCTGCTGAGCTGTGGGACAAGAGGGCCTGTGGGGAGTTGTAGTGATGGCTTCCCACCCACAAACACCCCTCCCTGTTCAGAAGGCTACCTACCTGTTAGGTGAAGGTGAGCAATGCAATGGCTGCCACATGGTTATGAGTGGGAGGAGTGTACCATCCTGCTCAGATATGGGACAAGGGGGCCTGTGGTGAGTTGTAGTGCTGGCTTCCCACCCACAAACACCTCTCCATGTTAAGATGGCTACCTACCTGTAAGTTTGATGAGTGCAATGAAATGGCTGCCACATGGTTGGGGGGTTGAGTGCTCCACCCTGCTCAGCTGTGGGACAAGGGTGCCTGGTGGGAGTTGCAGTGATGGCTTCCCACCCACAAACACCCCTCCCTGTTAAGAAGGCTACCTACCTGTTAGGTGAAGGTGAGCAATGCAATGGCTGCCACATGGTTATGAGTGGGAGGAGTGTACCATCCTGCTCAGACGTGGGACAAGGGGGCCTGGTGGGAGTTGTAGTGCTGGCTGCCTGTACACATGCCCCCATGGAAATATTGCTAGCTACCTTTGGGGTGATTCAGAGAAAGGAAATGTTAGATGTGTGAGACATGTGTTGTTAAGAGTGTGTTGTACGTAAGTGCATTTGTGTTTAGGAAGTGTAGCTTTCTAGTTGTACAAGACAGTACATAGCAGTGTAATGGGAGACATTTGTTGGTACTTACCAGCCTCCACTCCCCCGGGTATTCCTGTGAGACTCTCTGGATGCAGTATGGCAAGCACCTTCTCCTCCCATTCGTTGAATGTTAGTGGTGGAATGGGAGGGCCACCGCCAGTCCTCTGAGCCAGCTCATGGTTCTTGTTGGCACGCTCTTTCACCCTGGTCTTGAGGTCATGCCACCTCCTCCTGATGTCCTTCAGGGTGCGCGGGGTGGTCCCTACTGCATTGACTTTCTTGACTATCCTTTCCCACATCTGATTTTCTCTGGCTACTGGTGTCTGTTGGACCATGCTTCCAAACAAATGTGGTTCTACTCTGATTATCTCATCTACCATCACTGACAACTCATTGTCAGTGAATTTGGGCATCTTCCTCTGTGCCATGGTGTGTGATGTGCAAATGGGTGAGAAGTGCAGGGGTGAAGGTGGTGGTGGTGATGTGTGTGGTGTGTGTGTGGTTGTGATGGTGTGATGTGTGCTGATTTGCCTCTCCTTTGTGCTGTGGGGTTGGGCCCTTCAGTGCTGGAGTTGTGCAAAGGATTCTGGGCAGGGAAGGGGCTGGTTTTATACTCAGCTATGTGGGTGGGTCAAAATGGAATATTCATGTCAGGTGTGTTGTCTGGGTTGACCTGGGATTTGTATTTTTAACTTGCAATGGGGATGTGTCATTGGGGTGTGTTAGATGTTTTTTGAGGCTGAGCCAGATATACAGCCACACTTGGTAGCCTTGTTGTGTGGTTGCTTTCGACCGCCATTGCTCTTTCCGCGCGACCGCGGCGGTCGAAATGCAATAGTCCTTCCGCCGGCTCTCCCATTCATCATTTGTTGCAATTGCGGCGGTCGGAAACAACTGATCGTTCCGCTGGCACTGCCATCGTATCGTTATTTCAATTGCGGTCATTCCGCTGGTCGAACGGCGGTTTTTGGTCTTCCCGCAGCAAATCCGACCACCGCTGACGGATTTTCAGCTTTTCTGGACGTTCCCGGCGGAGTTTCGTAGAATCCGTCCGCCGCGGTCTGATTTTTCTGGCAGTGCATCCTAATCTGACCGCCGGTTTTGCCGCGGTACATGCGGACGGTTAATTTCCGCTGCCACGGCAGTCGGAGTGCTTATCCGTCCGCCATCGTAATCGGCCCCTAAATCGGGAGCTCTCCTGCCAGAGTACTGTGCTGAGGGGGCCCCCTGGAGCATGGGCCAAGCCGCACTGCGGGGGCTGCGGGGCCTGTATTACACCACTGAACTCACAGAATAATTCCACCCTATTCATACTTACACTATAAATTTGTTCAGAAACATCATTGAAAGTCGGACTTCTTGGCAAAATCTCAACACCGTGAACCACACCAAAAGATCCACTTTTTCCCTATTCCAGGCATAAGGGGTAAAAGGAACAAAGGTCTCTTAGTAAAAGGAGGTACTCTTTAATGCACAATCACCCTCTGCTACCACGATTTGTGGGAACAAAACTGTACCCCAAAATTTGGAAAATTAAATATTTACCTCATTTGGTTCTCCCACAGTCTACTGGATCGGAGATAGTGTTGAACCTCAATTTTATGAGGCAATGTGTCCTTGCGTTAAGGCACCTCCCCAAGCATCAATTAGCAGAGTAAAACAGTTCATTAAAGCGAAGTCCACAAAATAATTGAGTTATAGATCAATTAAAAGTTAAAGGGTTTTATTACAAATTCAAAATAAGTCATACAGAGTCACTGCCATGAAGGCTCTTAGATGCAAAGTTAAACAGAGTTTGTAAAAATCTGAAATTATTTTAAGTCTCAATGGGCAGCAAAATCATAAGATAATTGGGCAGCAATCTGAATAGAGTAGGAAAATCTGCTCTGCTCATCCCTAAATCTAGGGATTCGTATGCACAATTCTTGCATAGTAAATTAGAAAAACTGTGAAATCATCATGGTGTGAGAAAAATATCAGTTCTTTAGCAAATCAGAATGCAAGAATAATACACATTATTACGTTAACACATAAGCACCATCCCAATTCTTTAAACATATTCATCACACTGTAGGCTAATATGATCTGGATATGTTTGAACAAATATGAAACATTTAGACAATAAGACTTTCTCCCAGTGAATGAACTCAGTGAAGAAATCAAATGAGATAGACACTTGATGCAATGTTCTTTCCGCACCATCCTAATTCAACACTAGCAAGGCAACTACTGTAGTGGAAATAAACCATTATGTCATCAGCTTAACTGTATGCTTTGCGAAGCCTGTGGGGACATGGGTGGAAGCAGGGGGGGGGGTAGGAGGGAGTGACAGAGATGGCATCCATCTTGTTCAAAATGGAGATACATACGGACATGTGGTCTAACTAAAACACATTATTTTTTATTTATTTATAGTCTTGTAAAGCGCGCAGCTACCCAAAAAGGGTTTTCCGGCACTGAGCAAAAAAAGAGATGAGAAAGATTAACAGCTCAAAAAGCCAGGTCTTTAAGCCTTTACAGAATGCAAGTAAAGAGGTGCAATTTCTCAGAGACTCTGGCAGGGAGTTCCACAGTTTCGGACCCAAAACAGAGAAGGAGCGCCTTCCCATATGAGCAAGCGAAACCTCGGTACGGTGCACAAGGGCAGGTTCAGAGATCTCAGCGTACGTGTGGGTTGATAAGGCACCACCAGATCCTGTATGTAGCATGAGCCTACTCCAGCTTTTGCTTTAAAGATGTAACACAGAGCTTTGAATTGAATATACTTTGAAACTGTGAGCCAGTGAAGCTCTTGAAAAAGATGAGCGACTGAAGCGTGCTTTGGGAGCTGATACAGATGTCTAGCCACTATCTGTAGGCGTCGGATGGATGACTGATCTATACCCAAGTACAGGACATTACCATAGTCCAATCTAGACAAGATTAGGGTTTGGACCACCGTCCTTTGGGCTGAGTGGGGAATCATCCAGAGGATCATCTTTAGCCACTTGAGCACAGCAAAACAAATGTTGATAACTTTGATCACCTGAGATTCTCATCCAATACAAAGCCCAGATTCTTAACCTTAGGGGAAAGGTCAGGATGAGTCCCTAGGGATTCCGGCAAATGTTGTGCGCCCCAGAGTTGGGGATACTTGCCCAGGATCATGACCTCCATCTTATCACCATTTAGCTTGAGGGATTTATTAATCCTCCAAGAGGCAATACAACTCAAGCCAAGGTTAAGATCGGGTGGTCCATGAGCCTGTGCAAATGACAGAAAAAAGATGATTTGTGTGTTATCTACATAAAAGAATATGGTCAAGCCAAAACTCTCCACTAAATCTGCCAGTGAACGGACGTAAATATAGAACATCAATGGGCTTAGCACTGAGCCCTGAGGGACTCCAGAAGTTAAAGCTCGCATCTCCGACCTAGCATTGGCAGAGAAGACTTGGAACGTCCGATCCTTTAATAATTATGTTAACCTGGCCATCGCTGTTCCTTCAAGACCCAGTGTTGCCAATCTTTTGATCAGGATGGAATGGAACACAGTATTAAAGGCCACACCAAGATCTAATAGAATAAGCATGGCTGTTCCACCCCCACCTAGGAGTTGCCTGAGATGATCAGTGACTCCTAGAAGGGCGGATTCAGTACGTGGCGAACTCTGAAGGCCGACTGTGAAGAATGTAAAATATTATGGGCCTCCAAATAAGTTGTAAGCAGAGCATTCACATGTTTCTCCAAAATTTTGGAGAAACTGAGCAAGAAGGAAATTGGATTAAAATTTGACCAATTGGTCGGATCAAGATTGTGTTTTTTAGGAGTGGAAGGACCATACAGTGCTTCCAGTTCTGAGGAACAGAACCCTCTCGAAGAGAGGAGTTAAGGAGGTTCACCCCCTCCTGTAGCAATTCTGGATCCAGAATGCTGAGTTTAGAAGGTGGCAGGTTTCGTGCTCAGTGGTTGAGGGTTCAAGGATAGCACATTCAAATTTGACCAATTCCTGGACTTAGTTGTGGGTTTAGTCAACCCTATCGAGGGAATAGCCGGGATCTTTATTGCAAATGGTACAGATAAATGGTATGACCAAAGCACCGGTAAGGGAGGATCTGTAGACAGGTCCTTCATGTTGGAAAAGATCGGGTCCAAGAGGTTACCGGGCTCAGGAGTGGGAGCCGAGTTGCACAGGGCCAAATTTAGGACATCCAAATCCTCTATAAGAGAATTACCCGGATTACATTTGGGATCTTGTAAATGGAAGTTAGGATCTCTGAGCAGCGTAAAGTTGGGTAAGGGGCCAATAGATCCACGATGATTGCACACCAATCCAGCATAACCTGGAGGCCGGTAGATCAAAACCCCAGATAAAGTGAATTTGTGTGTAAGGGAGAGAGAGAATAGCAAGGCCTCACAAGCGGGCCTCACAATAACTGCACTTCTATATGTCATATGAAATTTGTTTTAATTGTAATTGACCAGTCAGTCTACAAATGTAGAATCCTGTGTAAAATTGCATATTATGTGTTGTTATTAGTATACAAAAATGTAAACTTGAAAAACAAATCCACATCTTGGACCCGATATCCCTGGGGTCATAGAGTGGGTCCAGTTTCACCACTGCAAGCACAGGTTCAGGGGCAGGTGGGAGGAGCGATACCTGGTTCCTCTAACATTCCTATAACACCAAGTGGGGAGGAGACAGTGCTCCACTAGCCTAACCCTTCCCTCCACTGGCCATGGATGAACCCCGAGTGCCTGCCCCCACACCAAAACACCTCCCACTGACATTTTATGCCACCTCTGAAAGGTGGAAAATGTTATTGGATTTGTCCCCGCAATCAAGTAAAAAACACCAGAAAATTACCCTGTATTCCTGGATCTTTTAGGTTATTCTCCATTCCAAGGACAAATCATGTAATTGTTGGATATTGGTACGGGAAAGTCATCTGGAATGAGAGATCCCGGCCCCCAGTTTTGCCCCACCAATATCCAGCAAACTCTTAATAAGGGCTTATGTAGTGTTGCAGTTAAGCTCTGAACGGAGCTGTATGTAGAAGCCCACGTTAGTGCAGCTTAATGGAACTAAAATGCTCTCTCTACCATAGAGCCAAGATGCAACTGCATGCACCTTATATAGCGAATGTTTTGTTTTAGTTTTTCCCAAGACATAAAATTTCTAGGGATTTTTTTTTTCAAAGTATCCCTGTTAGAGTTTATTTATTTGGACCAGTACAGTTTTTTGGGCCCGTACCTGGTGCAAACTAATCCCAAGGGCCCAATTCACAACAATTTTTTGTACACCAAATTTCAACTTACTTGCACAAGAAGTTGCCTCTGTAAGTGAAATGAAATGAAATGAAAAGAACATTTGTAAAGCGCGGTAGCTACCCTAAGGCGTCCTAGCGCTGCAGACAAACGCGGGCAAGGAGGCTGTTAAGGTCTATAGGGGTTTGTTGAAAAGCAGAGTTTTTAAGAGTTTACGGAAAGGTAGTAGGTTGGGCTCTGCCCGCAGGTGGAGAGGAAGAGAGTTCCATAATTTAGCTGAGTTATAGGCAAAGGAGCGGCCACCACACCTTGCTCTCTTAATTTTGGGGGCTAGGGCGAGGAAGGAAGATGCCGATCGCAGCTGTCTGTTCGGTTGGTAGGGAGTGATCAGTGATTGGCTGATGGCCTGGCCAGTCTTCCAGAAAGCCCTGTGAGCAATGCACAGGGCCTTAAATTGGATTCTTTCCCTGACCGGGAGCCAGTGCAGGCTCTTTAATCCTAGATTGATTGAGTGCCGACGGGGAATCTGAAGGAGTGTGCGGGCTGCACAGTTTTGGATGATCTGGAGTTTGCGAATAGTAAATTGAGGGGCCCCTAAAGAGAGGGCATTCCCATAGTCCAGGCGTGATAGAATGAGGCCCTGGACCATGATTTGCCTTGCCTTAAATGGGAGCAAGGGAAGGATTTTCCGTAGTAGCCTGAGTAAACCATAGCAGAAGGCTGAAAGCTTAGCTGCTTGATGGTTAAAATTAAGGGAGTGGTCCAGCCAGATGCCCAAGCTTTTGATTGTGTTTTTTGGAGCTGGAGCGGGACCGAGGCAAATGGGCCACAATAAGTTCGCATTAAACGAGGGAGTGTTTCCTAAGAGCATGAGCTCGGTTTTGTCCCCGTTCAATTTTAGACAGGAAAGTGTCATCCAGTTGGCCACCTCCTCTAAACAGCTCCTTAGGTTGGTTGGGGAGATGTTCGGCTGGTTGAGGGCCACCACTAGCTGAGTGTCATCGGCATAAGTGATGATTTTAATGCCGAAGGGACGGACAATCTCAGCTAGGGGGCTCATATAAACGTTGAATAGTGTGGGGCTCAGGGAGGAGCCCTGAGGTATACCACAACAGAGCGGCAAGCTGGTGGAAGTAATATCGCCCTCGAAAACCTGGAAGGAGCGATCAGCTAAGAAAGATCTAAACCAGGTGATGGCATTTCCTGACACTCCTAAGGTCATAAGTCGGTGTATCAGTATGTCGTGGTTTACAGTGTCGAATGCGGCACTTAAGTCGAGGAGGATAATTGCCGCGGAGCCTCCTTGATCAAGGATTTTCCTGGCCTCCTCGGTTACTGTGAGGAGGGCGGTTTCGGTTCCATGCAGGGGACGGAACCCAGTCTGAGAGAGATCAAGTAGGTGATTGCTTTCCAGGAACTCTACCAGTACCGAGTTGACATATTTCTCCAAGATCTTACTCAGCCATGGTAGCAGGGAGATCGGCCAATAGTTGCTGGGATTGTCTTGGTCAAGGTTGGGCTTCTTTAGGAGAGCCTTGACCATAGCACGCTTCCAGGGGGGGGGGACAATGCAAGAGGAGATGGAAGCATTGAGCAGGTCGAGGGTAGTTGTAAGAATGTTTCCTATGACTGGCAGCAAGGCACGTGGGGGAGCCGGGTCAAGGGGGGAGCCAGATTTCACCCGGTGCATGATGGAATCTAATGTGGTGGGATCAAGAAGGGGGAGGGTATCCAGAGTGGCTGAGGGTCCAGGTCCTGAGCTTATGAAAGTGGCCAGGGCTGGATCAAGCTGAGTGAGGGGAAAAGAGGTATATATTTTTTGTATTTTCTGGAGAAAGAAATCTGCCAGATTGTTGCAGCGAGTTTGAGCGTCGATTGGATTGGGCGATTTCTGGGGAAGTTTGAGAAGAGTTTTGGCAATTCGATAGATTTCCTTGGGGGAAAAAGCAGCTGCCTTAATTTTTTCTTCATAGAAAACAGTTTGAGAGGCTTTGATTTAATCTTTATAGGTTTTTATTGCCTCCCTGTATGCGGTTTTGCTGGTAGGGGAGTAATCAAGCCGCCATTTCCTCTCTAGCTTTTTACAATATCGTTTAAGTTCCCGTAATTTGGGGGAATACCAGGGGGAGGTTGTGCCACTGCGTTTTGTTTGAGAGCATTTCATGGGAAGCACAGCGTCTAAGGAGCTATGGATCCAGCTATTGTATTCCTCATTAGCTAAGATGGGATTGGGGTTACTAGATGGTCTTGAGGCTTCAAGGGCCGGCAACCAGAGTTCTAGTGGAAGTTTAGACCAATTCCGTTCCCTACGAATGATCGTGTTAGTGGGGAAGTGGGGATCGGGGGTAACCCAGGAGAGAGGGATCAGGAAGTGATCAGACCAAGGGAGCGGGGATGGAGTTCCCGTTGTAAGTTCTGCGCAGTTGCTATAGACTGGGTCGAGGAAGTGGCCTTTGGTGTGAGTGGGTTCGAACAGTAATTGTTTGAGTTGTAGTGCAGAAAGGCTCATAGTCAGTTCTTTGGCAGTGTGGTCAGAGGCATCATCCAGATGGATATTAAGATCCCCTAATAGTGAAAAGTTAGATGGCATGCATGCCAGATCCGCTATGATAGGGGGAGGGCATTAAGAAATTGCACAAGGGCCCCGGGTGGGCGATAAATGAGTAGCCCAGAGAAGGTACTTGTAGGGGAGAAATCAATGGCGAAAGATAGACTTTCGCAGTCTGGTACCAGGTTAGGGAGGCAGCGGCAATTATAGGAGTCCTTAAAAATAATCAGTAGGCCTCCTCCTCTGCCCTCTTTGCGATCCTCTCGTTGTATGTGATATCCGTGAGGGAGGGCTTGGATGAGATCTGGCTCCGACTCTGCGTTGAGCCAGGTCTCTGTCAAAAAGAGAGCATCCGGTCTTTTAGGAGCAGGGCGATTTCGGTGGAGTGCTTAGGAAGTGATCTACAATTTTGAAGATACATACTTCGCTGGGTGTTCTTAGTGTGGGGGTCAAGTACAGTGATTGTAGGTTGGAAGTGGAACCCACAATGTAGGCAAGTGTTGTGTTCAGCTGCCACATTCCATGAATGCTGGCAACTTGCAGAGGTCACTCCTTTAAGTTTAAGGAGGGAGTGAGGACTGTAACTCCTGGGATGCGGATAGAGACGGGCAGGGGTCGTGGCCCCTGGCCCCGTCCGGGCGCGGACGGGCGCAGACGGGCTTGCCTTTGGCGCGCCCGCTGCGCGCGTCCGCTGCGCGAAGGGAATGACATATGGGTTAAGTACCCTGTGAAGCTCCGCCCCCTCCGGTGTGTGGCCCGGAAGTGAGGAAATTGAATTATACGCCGGTTCCTCCCTCCACTCAATCGGGAAAACCCGTGGTGGACCAGGGAGTAGGGCGCCTTGTAGCGGGAACAATGATCAAGGGGTGAGCAGCAATATTAAAAGTGACTAAAGGAACTGTTTTTCTTTTGACACAAATCAGGTAAAAAAAAGTGAGCCATGGGATAACTTGGTTAGTGTTCACTTGCCTTTCCCAGGTTATACACGCATAATGTAAGTATCTACACTTTGTGCTAAAAAAGAATCATGGGATTCTGCAAACTGGTTGTGAAAAATAGCAAATCAACCTGTATTTTCTGGGGCGTAGAGGAAAAGATGACTCCACTTAAACCCGGGGCTTGAACTGCTGCTTTTTCTGCCATAGTATAATCTTCTGGGTTCAGGTTCGAAGACAGATGGAAATCTATGATTTTCATACATTTGAGGACGCAGACCATGGGATTTTTGCGACTTCCATGAAATTAATAACTTTATAAAAATCGTAGGCATAATCTTACAACACATGTTTACCTATTCCTTCCTTTGTGACTATGGGCCTCATTAGGACTTTTGTCCGACCACCATCCCTTCGGAAACGTGACCGCCCGACTATGTGTCGGCGGTCCTGCCATTGGAATCACGATGCAACCTCCTTCAAGGCGGTCGCAATGTTTATCTTTTGTACTGCGGGCTGCAGCACACGCCACAGTGCAAAAAATACACATTTTGCATATCCCTGCACCATGTGGCAGGCACCATGCGGTGCCTGCTTCATGGTACATGGATATGTAGGGGGCACACACCAGAGGTTCAGGGTGGAAGGCGGGCCGCTAGGGGCCCCCAAAGTCACTTTCTGCCAGCCTTCTCATGGCGGGTTAGCCACCATGAAACGGCAGGCGGAAACTGGCATTGTAATGCCTACGGCAGTGCCTGAGCAGGCACCGCCACCATTGTAGGCATTACAGACCGTCCGATGGATTAGTGTCAGACGGTCTTTCTGCCCCGACCATCCACCAGCCATCCTAATGTGGCGGGCGGTCTTACATGGCCGGATAGCGGTGGGACCGCCACCGACGGGCTGGCAGTGGCGGTCCGCGGTCTCACCGCCATCGTAATCAGGCCCTATGTCCCCAAAGTGTTCTGAATCTCTCCATTTGGGATGGGAGCTGAATTTGAACACCTTTATCTCTCTCACTTCCTCTCTGTGTCTCGGCCTGCAATCAGCCGCCCTTAATGCAGTGGCAGACTGGTTAGATCTGCTTTGAACTTGACTGGGCACATACCAGGCGGCTACACAGCAGCAGATTAGCAGCGATTAGGCAGAGTTATTTATATGTGCGAGCTTCAGTTTGGCACATGCTTGGCAAAGCGCAGCTCTACTGAATGCAGCCACTCAAGCTACTCTGAGAATTTATGAATGTTCCAACAGGCAGATATCCAGACGGAATGTGCGCTGACCCTTCACCTTAGCAAGCTAATGCCCAATTAGCTGCATTAAAGGCTTTAGGGGTGGTCCCCTGTTGGTTTGGGGAGGTTCACTGCATATGATCACATTTCTCCTCATTATCATCGCCAAAGATAAACGTTTCTGAAGCTGCTTTGCACATTACGCCTTTCTGCGCCTCCTTACAAGCGACACGTATGATGCACACTGCTGGGACGGGAATGTCTCCTGCATGATCAACGGTCGTTTTCCCTGATTGCCCGTGTGCGAAGCTGCTATCCTGACTTTCATTTTGTCCCTGGCGTCATTCTAATCTCGAATGGAGGCAGAGTCCTAGGCCTGTCCTTGATATTGCAAGAGAGAGTGCTGGTGCTTGATGCAGGGCGGTAGCAGGGCAGCGCATGCACCACAAGAGCGTCAGTCCGCTCCAGCTTCCATTTATGCCAATTGACTGGACCCATGGTGCAGCAGGAAGTGGGCAAATCACAGGTGTAAGCTAGTAGAAAGATCAACCCTATCAGTGCCATCGTAAAACATTTTGGAGACCCAGACAAGACAGACTTTGGGAGGTATTTGGACAAAATATCAGATTAAAAATATCGGGAGGCAGAAATACCAGAAAATAAATATCGTGGTACAAACATTTCATGATGCACAAATATCATTGACAAGAATATCGTTTAAGTAATATTGATGCTTTTAATATCATTTTCAATAATATAGTGGTAAGAAATATTGTTTTCTAATTATTGGAATGTGTTTTAGTTGATGTATTAATTTGATGTGTTACTGCTGTTTATATAAAGGTTATTTTAAAAAAATATAGCTTGTAGTTTTAAGTGATTATGGATTTTTTTAATAACATTATTGGTAATTTATAGTATTATAGTGGGTTGTTGGGTTTCTAAGGAGATAGGGTGGGAAGTAAAGTAAAAAAATAATTAATTAAAAATCAATTATTAATTGTTAATTAATATCTAATTGATTTCAATTGTGTAATTTATGGAATACTTATTTATTTTACTTGTTTTATATATGTAAAATATGGAATACTGATTTATTGTACTAATATTTTAGTTCTGGGATGCTAGGTTTGTAGGGGTATAGGGTAGTAAGTTATTTAATTAATTATTAATTTTTCATTAATTATTATTTGCAATTTAATTATTTAATTGAATGTTGAATATTTAAATTATGGACTGTTTACTTATTTTAATTATATTTTAAGTTGGGGGCTGGTTGGTTTGTGGTGGACTAGTCTGGGAAGTTAATTAAGCAATAATTAATTAGCAATTAACAATTAAATTGATTTTAAAATGTAAATTATGGAATACTTATTTTTAAACTAGATTTTAGATGTGGGCTGCTGGGTTTCTGGGGGTATAAGGTGGGCAGGTAATTAATAATTTAATGATAATTTTTTATTGATTGAAACATAATTGTTTTAATGGAAATTATGTAAAATGATTTCTAAAATGTATAATTTTTATATTAACAGTTTAATATTTTTTACATTCATGGTGTTACTTACATATGTAATATGTTTGAAGTGAAGTACTTTCCCTACTCTTGTTTAGACTGCAGTAGGAATATTAACATTACTATGTTGCACTGTTTGGAGTGGGAATAGTACATTTTACCCCTCCAGAGTCCAACACTTTCCCTACTGTTGTGCTGTTTAGAGTTGGAATAGTATACTTCACCCTTCCGAAATCCAACACTTTCCATACTGTTGCACAGACTGCAGTGGGAATAGTACATTTCCCCCTCCGAAATCCATCTCTTTCCCTACTGTTGTAATATTTGAAGTGGGAATAGTAAATTTCACCCCTTCGATATCCAATATTTTCTCTACTGTTGCACAGACTAGAGTGTGAATAGTAATTTTCACCCCTCCGAAATCCAACGCTTTTCCTACTGTTGCACAGACTGGAGTGACTTTTACCTCTCCGAAGACCAACACTTTCCCTACTGTTGTGCTGATTAGAGTGGGAATAGTAAATCTGACACCTCCAAAATCCAACCCTTTCCCTATTGTTGCACAGACCGGAGTGGGAACAGTAAATTTCCCCCTCCAAATCCAACTCGTTCCCTACTGTTACACAGACTGGAGTGAGAATAGTAAATTTCACCCTACCGAAATCCAGCGCTTTCCCTACTGTTGTACAGACTGGAGTTGGAATAGTAAATTTGACCCCTCCAAAGTCCAACACTTTCCCTACTGTTGTGCTGACTGGAGTGGGAAAAGTAAATTTCAACACTACAAAATCCAATACTTTCCCTACTGTTGTATAGACTGAAATGGAAATAGTAAATGTACCCCTCCAAAATCCAATGTTTTCTCTACTGTTGCACAGTCTGGAGTAGGAAAAGTGAATTCTGTGAAGTCCAACACTTTCCCTACTGTTGCACTGATTGGAGTGATCTAGGCTGCACAGACTAGAGTGGGAATAGTACATTTTTCCCCTCTAAAGTCCAACACTTTCCTTACTGTTGTGATGTTTGGAGTTGGAATAGTAAATTTCACTCCTCCGAAATACAACATTTTCTCTGCTGTTCCACGTGCTGGAGTAGGAATAGTAAATTTCACCCATCCGAAATCCAACGCTTTCCCTGCCGTTGCACAGACTAGAGTGGGAATAGTACATTTTACCTCTCCTATGTTCAACACATTTCCCAACTGTTGTGCTGACTGGTGTGGGAATATTACATTCAACACTATGAAATTCATTGCTTTCCCTACTGGTGTATAGATTGGAGTGGGAATAGTAAATCTTGCCCCTTCAAAATCCAACACTTTCCCTACCGTTGTGCTGTTTGGAGTGGGAAGAGTAAATTTCATCCCTCCGAAATTCAGTGTTTTCTCTATTATTGCACAGACTGGAGTAGGAATAGTAAGTTTTACCTCCCTGAAGTCCAACACTTTCTCTACTGTTTCGCAGATTGGAGTGGGAATAGTACATTTCACCACTCCGAAATCCAATGTCTTCCCCACTTTTACATAGATTGTCTTGAAACACTATCTTACATGGAATTCAGAGTCTAACAAGCCTGCTCCTCCCATTGTATGAAAGGAATGGCAAGGGTGACTTGGTAGATGCTTATTAAATTAATGCACAATGTTAAAACTATACACATACACGTAGTCTTGCCCCCACCTATCCTCTTTATATGTGTACACTTCTCCTTGACATCCAGCTATGCTGACTAAAAGAAATGGAGAGTTGAAGTAGAGGAAGAACTGGGATGCAGACATAGAAGTGTGGTACAGAGATAGGTAAGGTACAGAAATAGGTGAGGAAGGGAGAGACCTGGTAACCTGGGTGGGGCAACCAAAAAGAAAGATTCAGAAAAGTAGAAAGAGACCGAAATAGGTAGTGGAGGGGGGTAGAGAGATAGGTTAGGTTTTAGAGAGAATTAGAGCGCTAGAGATAGGGAGAAGGAGAGCTAGATATAGATAGTAAGGTACTCTACTAAGGGGTGAGATAGACAGAGAGGTGACTTGGACAAAGATGTATAAAAAGACTGGTCAAGTAAAGAGAGTAGTAAAGCTGAGAGAAAGCTCAGAAATAGAGGTGATGTAGACAAAGAGAGGTGAGGCTGATACAGATTTAGAGTTAATATGAGATAGAGAGGGAGAGAGATGTGTGACGTAGAGAAAGCAGTAGACACAGAGAGATGTATATAGATGTATGAAGAGAGATGGGTAGAGAGGGTGACATAGGGATGGTTGGCTAGGATTGAGAGCGGGGTGCAGAGAGAGGTAAGAGAGAGAAAATGCAGATAATGATGGAGAAAACGTGGTAGAGAAGAAGAGATTATGATAAAGGAGAAAGGAAGTGAGAAGGAGGATGTGAAGGGGACAGAAGTAGAAAGAGAGAGCAGAGGTGAGGTGAGGGGAGGCAGCGAACGAATAGTGTGGAACATTGAGAGGTTAGGAAGTAAAAGAGAGAGAGGTGGAGTAAAGAGAGCGAGAAAAGGTAGTGAGCGAGATGTGCAACAGACAGAGAAATAAGATACAGTGAGAGGTAGATAAATAGCTAAAAGAGAAGAAAAGAGAGGTGAGGCTTACAAAGATGGAGAGAGAGAGATGGTGTGTGGTAAAAAGACGGATCAGGTTGAGACAGGTCAGGTAGATGGAGGAGAGATATAGGTTGTTTAGATGGAAGCAGAGAAAATGTGTGCAGGGTGAGGGTTGACGTAGGTTTTATGCATAGCATTTAGCTTTGTTTGCGTTAAAGTATATTTTCTGTTAAAGTAAGACAACTGAGGGGACAAAGAGTGTTATGTGTGTTGCTGAGTTCTGATTTTCCAACTAACATTACCTCCCTGAGGATGTCTCAGAGTTCTCTGCTTTCACTACCTTGAGATTCAGACATTGAAGGGGCGTGCTTGGTTTTCATTTGGGGTGACCATATGATGGTTACCCCTGGGCATCAGAGGTACACAACCTTATTTGATGCAATTGGGGCCCAGTTATCCCTGGATGCCTTATATCTGTCTGAACCAGTCCTCTAATCCATTTATAACGTCAATGATATGCTGGTGATACTTGTTGGAAAGGACCCTCTTTTGAGTGGTGTACATACAGATTTTTGCCTCGACTGTTTTTGCTGGTTGTAGTACTCTATGCACTTTACCCCTGCTAACCAGTGCTAAAGTGTCAGTGCTCCCTCTTTCAACATGATAAAATTGGCAAAGACCTAATTGCTATATTTAACTTACCTATATGTTCCTAGTATATGGTGCAGAGTGTACCCTGGTGGGAATGCAGCGCCCATTGTGCCACCCACGAAAGTGAAAACATGACTGTAGGCCTACCATTAGTAGACTGACTGTGCAGTTTTTAAACTGGAGATTGAACTGTCAAAATAACCCCTTTTGACAGGTCAAAACCTTCCTTTTAAATATTGTCACCCCTACGTAGTCCCTATTGCCCATAACTGAGGGTGCATGGTATGTAAAAATAGGACATGTAATTATGAAATGTTACCCATGTCCTTATAATGGGAAAAACATTAAACAGTAGTTTTGCTGTATCAAGGTTGACTGTTCGATAGGAAAGCATGGGGATGCAATATTTAATACTGTTATCTTCGGCTAGGAAAAGGCTACCAATTTCATTCTTATATTTTCTAAGATATTTATTAAAAGCTCAATTCACTGGAAAAGTATTTAAGAAAGTCAGATTTTCTCTGCCAAAAGGCTTTGGAGGCCCATATTAAGCCCGGGTGGGTAACTCCGCTCTGCCAGCGGAGTTTACGGAGTTTTGCCTACTCCGCACTCCATTGTGAACGCGGAGTTTAGGCAAAACTCCGACTCCGTGGCGGAGCGGAGTTAGCCGGCCCCTCCACCCTCCCTAATTAATTATAATTTTTTTTAAAAGGCACCTACCTGCTGTGGCTGCCTTCTCCTCGCCATGGCCGCTCTCCTTCCTCGTCCTCGCCGTCCTTGTTCTTTGGAAACCCCTACGTTGTACGTCATGTGCATGCATACACAGAACCCTACTCAGAAAGCTTTTTGGATCTGAGAAAGAACAGAAGAGGACTAAACCTGCTGTCTGTGGCTTGGGAAGATCCTAGAAGACTAGACCTGCTCTCCCTCTTGTACCCAGGACAAATAATTGGACTCCAAGGAACATAACACTGATTTCCTGTTTAAACTACAAGAACACAACAAACTACAAGAGGACTTTTTCTGCAACTACTCAGCTGACCAGTTTCAACTGGACCTGCCCTGGACCCTGCTGCTGGCCTCTGCTGTGTGAGTCATGACCCCCAAGTGCTGTCCTCAAGGTCCTAGACCCATGGCTGGTATCAAAATTACTCCTAATATTTTTGGAAACCTAGGATTCAGAAATGTTTTGACTTCAAGAACCTCCAGAGAACTGAAACCAACCTGCCACGACAATCGGACAAATATTTGTGTTCGCTGGGCCATAGGTTTGGGTTGCTTCCACATGGAGCATTTCTGCAGCAGCAAATCTGATTCTGCTGGACCATATGGAGAAGGTGTCAGGTCTTGTGGTGCCATCTTCGACTACAGCTTTCAGCCTTGAACCGCTGGAAGAATCTGAGTTCCAAAAAAGTGACTGTGTACAAATTCAGAAATCTTCAACTTAGGCGCAAAATTGAAGTTTCTCCCACTTGGAGCTTTCCCGCTAAAAGTCAGTGGCTTCAGTGTGACCATGTCCAGCAGCTATCCGATGTCATGGAGTACTCTTTGGCCACAGCCTGCTGTCTTGCCCCACTAGTAATTCTTGACTTCTATTTCAGAGACAAAGTCAGAAGGTAAAACTTCCAAATGGGTTCAACCTGGTTTCTGTATCCAACCCGTGCTCCATTATGGTTGACCTCAACTTGTGCTAAGGTACTGATTAAGAGCAATCAGATGACCACAGTCGATGCTCTTTTAACATTTATGGTTTTCCTTCTTGGATTTTTGTCATTTTGGTATCATTTTATTTATTAAAATGTACTCCAAATTTTCAAATTGGCTTGCGATTTTTCTTGTGTTGGGTTTCGACTTTATTACCGTCTTGATACTGCATAAATACTTTGCACATTGCCATTAAGTTAAGCCTGTCTGCTCTGTGCCACAGCTACCAGGGGGTTGAGATAAGGTTTATTTAGTGATTTTAGTGATTCACCCTGACAAGGGTTCTGGGTATTACTTGAGGAGGGTAATTGCCCCCTGAACTAATACCCCAATTACTTACAATACTCAAATCTTTATAGGGAAGGTGGGTGTGAAAACCTAACCATATATTCTTCTTGTGTTATACATATTTATTCTTGTGCATAACAGTATTGATGTTTTTACATATATGACCAAGAAAATATCAATATTGTATATGCAAATGTGGATGAAGCTTCTGATTGGTTTCAAACATCAGTAGCTTTGAGTATACTTGATAATTTTCATGGTTCAAGTGAAATGAAATGAAATGAAATGAAATGGAGATTTATAGAGCGCGAAACAATCACCCAAGGGTAGACCCAGAAGCCATGTTATTCACAGTTGTACATTTGCATACTACTGAAAAGTGTAACCTCACCTTCAAACCTGGCAACTAGATGCAGAACTTTAGAAGAATAATGAGGATTTATAGTTATGAATGATATATTCTCCACAAAACATATTGCACTTCCTCAAGGAGAAAATGTTAACACCTGCTCATTAGATACATTTCCTGTTGAAGGCAACAAGTTTCTGTCACATGATTTGGTTTCATAGTCTTGTATTAAAAGAAAACATTTATATACTGATCTAACTTTTCTGTATTTTAGCAATATGCTCCAGCTGACCTTCTTATAGCCCTGGTCAGTTGAAATGACAATTTTCTTTTATTTATTTTGCTGTATTGCTTGCTATTTTGCATTCAACCCGAGTTAGACTTTGGGTTTCCTGTTGTGTTTTATTTTTAATAGGAAGAAGGCAGAAGACAACTGGACCAACCTTTGCACGATGCCCCAGGCCCAACAGGTATGGGAGAACAGGGGTGGTGGGGAAAGTGGGGTGGAGAACAGCTCAGTGCTGCACATGGTGAATTGGGTAAAAAGTATGAGCGCAAACCTAGCCAAAACTTTAGGTACAATCTAACTGCACATACTGTTTGTTTGTTGCTTGCTTGCATGGCTTATACTGTTTTGATATTAATGTATTGTGAAATAGAGTGTGCACCAATGGTTCGGAGACGATGGAGAATATAAAAGGAAACGTTGTTGGTTAGGTAGGACCCATGGTATAGAGCATGGGGGCTCGAGAAGTACTGCAGCAACAGAGAAGATAACCAGGTGTGTCAGGAACCAGGGCAAGACCCTTGAAGTATGATTGTGTGAAAGAAAGAGACCCACTGATCTAACTGCCCAAGCCCTTCATGAGCCCCTCCGAGTGTTGACAGAAGGTTCATCGACTGCAAAGAGATTGTTGGGTGTGAGCGTGCAATACATACCAAAAAAGGTGGTAGTGGTGAAGTGCGCTGCACACCAGCACCTCATGACTGACTATGCTACAAGGGGTAATGTCCTAACCAATTCGGCTGCTAAGAATGTTGCATTGGCAAAATCTGATGATGTTGCTATGTATGAGAACTAATCTATTTCCTCTACCAACTTTAAAAGATTTTCTCAATTGCAAGAGCAAGTCTTTGAAAATGAAAAACAGTTCTGGCTCAAGCAGCAATGTAAAAGAGACCCTGGAGAGAGGGGTTGAGAGGCAGCACAGGGAGTGTGGTCGAAATTTGCACTTCCCAATCTCTCTAGGTTGTAGAAAAAAGTAAAAATTCTAGACTGCTCCTTTACTTAGCTACCAGAGACACGACTAGGAGGATAAACCCCGAAATCATGGACCAGACTGGCTCCCTTAAATTCAATGTAGCTGAGATAGCAGCAGTATTCGCTTAGTACTATCACAATTTGTACATGGATTGACCTTCTCCCCATGGGAGCAGCACCGAAGCATTCTGGCGGACATACCACTTCTGCATCTATTCCCTACAGAGAGACCTGAGCTGGACGAGCCCATCTCTGTGGAGGAAACCACATCTAGGATGAATTCTGGGAAGACACCTGGGCCCGGCAGATATCCTTTGGAATAGTACTGCAAATTCTGAGATATCCTCTTCCTCCATCTTCTCAATTTATACACAGAAGTGGCCCAGAAAGGTCACTACCCACCAGAATTAGACGGGACCACGATAGTCATCCTTCCTAAGGCTAGTCAACCCCACTGCACTGCAGCTCATACAGACCCAAATCCCTCATTAACACTGAGGTTAAGATCTTTGCAAAAATTATTGCCACTAGACTAGCGAATTATATCTATCCTGGTCCATTCGGACCAATGCGGATTTATACCCAATCAGAGTATCCTGCAGTGTATATGCCCACTACAGGTTGCACTATCCCAAATGCACGAAATGCCTGAACCCTGTGCAGTATTACTCCTCGAGTTCGAGAAGGTCTTTGACTCCATGAACTGGAGCTTCATGAGGACAGTACTGGTCATATTGGGTCTAGGCCCCTGCATACATGGATATATCGACCTGCTGTATTCGGAGCTCTCTCTGACTCCTTTCCCATCCCAGGGAGACCTGACAAGGATGCCCCTTCTCCCCACTCCTGTTTGCCCTCGCCATCAAACCCTTAGCCTGACTATTGCGATGTGATGCCCAACTGCAGGGGTGGTGCTACAAAAGTACCACGGAGGAAAGAATTGCACAAATGCTGACTTTGTTCTCTTTTTTTCAGCAAATCCATGTCTTATGGGACGTCAATGTCTTGATGTTCTTGAGCTTTATGAGAGAGCTTCGGTACTTTGAGCAAATCTCTGCTAGTACCAATTCTGAGTGACAACGAGGCTATACAATGGCAAACATCCATACCAACAATACGATTGCTCTTTAAATACCTGGTAATTCACATCTTGTGCATCCTCGAGCAGACCTGGAGCCTTAATATGACACTCATCTATGGAATTAAATCAGACCTTCAATGATGGGTGGCCCTACTGGTTAATATACTGGGTAGGGTGGCCCTGTTTAAAATGATGAACCTATACACCCTTCAAAACTTCCCCCTGCCAATCCCAGACCGGTGGGTTAGGGATCTCATGTCCACCATACGTGCCTTCCCATGGGCAAATCACGCACCATCTATAGGCTAGAAAAAATTCTAGGCTTGATATCTATCACTCAATGCAGGACCAGGAAAGATGTTCAGAACTAGGTTGATTTCTGCAGAATTAAAGTCTGGCATACAGCTGGTACCTACAGAAAAGTACAAATCCCTGGTGCTAAATACATATGAGGCACAAAAAGAGCAGCCATATTTCGAGGCGGCATACTCTGTCAAGATCAATAGCAAGTTTATGATAATGAGATCTGGTGTGCTCCTCACTCTGGATTATATACCTAAATGGCAGGTTCAGTGTCAGTTCAAGAGTAAGAGCTGTCAACTATGCTATGGGGCAAACAAATCATTGTTACATGTCGTCGGCTATCTGGTTGGGAACAAGAACTTACGTCAGGCTCCATGAAGCTGTTGGGGATATTAATAGAAAATGCTGATCTAAAAGGTATCTAAATTACAACACGAAATACAACAGCTAGAGAAATACATTTTAGATTTAAAACTTCCAGAACCTACTAAGAAAAATTATGAGATACTAAACAATGCAATTAACAAACATCAAGAAGATGTCAAACAAAGAAAGGCAAGAAAATTGAAGAGGGATGAAGTAGACTATAGAAATTGGAGGGTCCTCACATTTTCTAAAAAATATGACCATTTGATTAGGAAAGATGTAGACAGACAACAGGATTACTCCTCCATTAGTCGCAGTACTTCAGCCAGTATTCCCTCTAGCAGTGATGGTAAATCAGACGTGTGCATGGGCACTATACCCCAGAACTTGGGGGAGAATCCTTTTTAGGTCTCGCCTGAGCCAGCGCATGCGCTGCTCTGCGAGACATTTAGAAAGCGGGTTTTCAAAGTGCTACCACAGGCATTTTGGTTGCCTCAAGCTTGCGTGCACGCAAGTGTGCACGCGCGCAGCCGCCATCTGTCTTTCCTCCTGTCACGGGTCATTAAATGGATCGCGATGCACTTTCACTGCGCGCGCGCGCATACAACTCCTGGTTTCCTTTTGCCGTCACGCGCGCCTCGCTTCAATGCCCCTCCCCCTCCCCCACCACAGAGCACGTCTCGCAGCTTGTTTTAATTGATTGTGAACAGACTTCAACAGTCAGCACTGCGCCCGTTTCACAAGTGCTGCGCTTTATCTACTTGCTTTCTTTTCTGTTCACTAGAGCTGGTTTTGCAGCAAAATGGTAGCCGCTACCTACGAGGCTCTTGCGGTGCCCCCTTCACGCCGTACATGCTTGTTTGATTTAGCGTCATTTTATTCAAGCCGCTTCCGCAGAGCGACTGCCTCCGCCTCCCGTAACCTCAGCCCTGGACAGCTGGTGCTGCTGCTGATCACCTCCCCTCGGCTTCCTCAGTGGTCCTGTGTCCAGCTGCTGCTCCGGTCCCCTCACCTTGTCCTCTCCAGCCGCTGCTTACACTCTCCGCCTGTGCTACTGCTTTCCTTCCCACCCGCCCCGTCACTTTACACCGTTGCGGGGTCTCTTCTTGTTAATTTTGTGCTGGATTACCCTTCTCGATCCTGTTAGCACAGTGTTGAGTCGCCCGTGTTTCTCGGTGGGCCCCTACATTGCCGCCTGCCTCAGAGCAGGGGGCACTGCTGTATGTGTCTGCTCCTCGCAATTTAGAGTGGAGTCAAGGAAGAAGGGTTTGCTGCTCGCCTCGAAGCCAAGCATGGTGAAGCCTTAGTCGTGTCACTGCTACCTCCCACACGCCTGCTGGCTTACTGCAGTTCAGTCTCCAGCTTGGGACGGCAATCATCGCTATGCCTTTCTGCAGGCTTCCTGCCATCAAAAACCATGCTATCCTGACTGCTCAAAATTTTAAAAAAACAGCACATGCAAATACATTGATTCTCCTACTATAAACTTGCCTGTAACTCGGTCGCTACCTCACCCAAACGTGCTACCACTCACAATGCAGCCTGCCACACAGCTACATCAAACTTGTTTAACTACTTGTTACTGGGTGTACAGATGTAAGCATGGGAGTGATGAAGTGATAACACTGTCAGTGACATTATCAATTCCACGTTATTAAACTGCTCAGCTAACTGGATGATTTATGCCTCCTTTCACAATTAAAGGTAGAAAAAGAAGTGTGGGGAGTTTTAGGGAGGAGGGCCAGGCAAGAGGAGCACAGCACATATTTTCTCTTGTCAACACCAACACACAAGTGTTGGAGGTGCTACTATGTTGCCACTGGCTGTAATGGATGACTTAAAATGCTCTCACAATGAAAAGTGATTAATAGGAGTGTGCCTATTAAATAGCTACGCAGCTTTTTTCGCCACAGTCTTTGTCAGTCCACTGTAAAATAGGAAGGTGGTATTTGAAATTAGGCCGTGCTTTTTATTCTGATAAAAGGGACTCTTGTGCCATCTCAGCTGCTGATGTATTTCTACGCTTATGTGAAGGGTATGAGTAAAGCGCTGCATGCATGCTTGCAGAAAGTGTGCATCCGGGTTGCCAGCTCTCTCGGTATCCATGTATTCAGAATACCACAGATCAAGTCCTGGGCGTTCATTAAGAATGAAAATGTTGTCTTTATTTGTGTAAATTAAAACAAATGGACTAGCACACCTTATAATGATGTGTGTAAAAAAACGCCACAGATCAAATAGATTGTGCTAATGAGCTGCTCCTTTCTTAATAATGCGCTTTTGTTCGCTTTTTGATTTACCGCTTCAAAAATGGGCATCCACCATCTTGGAACAGTAAATCAAAAGTAAAAAGACAAGCATTGGCATAGCCAATAGGTCTCGCTTTTGGGACCTTATAAGTATTTAGTTTTGCAGCACAATATCTTTGGTGCAACAACATCAGCTGTTGCATGGCTAAACCTTGTACCTTATAAGTGTTTAGCCATGCAACAGTTGATGTTGTTGCACCAAGGATATTGTGCTGCATAACTAAATACTTATAAGGTCCCAAAAGCGAGACCTATTGGCTATGCCAATGCTTGTTTAAGGGAGGTTTTAAGAATCAAAATGGGAAACCGGGAACCACCCCAAACAATTAAGAATTTAAGAAAAGGAGAAGGGGCAAGAGAAGGGTCGGAACAGATGGGAAAAAGAAGGGGAATGCACACAAGATCCTGGGACAGGAAGAAATGAATGAGAATCAGATTCAGGATGTAGCAATTATAAATCTGTCCATCACTCCCCTTACCTCTGATATGGATTAGGGTGGTCTATTGGCCTCCCCTATATAGCACGGCTGTGCTTTATATTGATTACAGAGAGACACACAGCCCTGATGAAGTCGATACATTCGACAATACACGTGTTGGCTACTGAGAAGAATTTGATGTTTTGAACACTGAAATTGATCTACAATGAATGATCTGTGGAGTCCAAGATTTCGATAACACCCAACTTTCGTGTGGAAATTGAAATTACTCAAGAATGTATTTTTGACGAACATAAAATTGTGAAAACTTTAATATATAACCTGTACATAGTGTGTGCCAAAGGGTTTTGTTTGACATTACATGTCGTCTGTCTTTGCCCGCACTTACTCGTCAACCGAAGGGCTCTGTTGCGCAAGAAATTCATTTCCCGGGAACAAGAACTTGCAGGTCAGCGGTTTTAGTGTCCTTAAACCTGCGAAATCTTATATTGAACATTTAGATCGTGCAGTTTTTTTTTACATTTTTAAGAACCTGATAAGGGCAAAAGTGGCCCTTGAACATGGTTGAATAGCTTAAGTCAGGAAATGGTGCAGGTTTGATGGCTGGGCTGCTAGAGAGGGCAACATGTACAAACTGGGAGAAGTTTTGGGCTGTCTATCCAAGCTGGCCAAAACAATGAACTAATTGGCTGAAGCATCATGACACCTGATTTTGGTAAAGTGGATATTAACACTGTTCCACTGCACTTTGCACTTTATTGCTATTTTTTTAGTATTCAGGATCACTACGCATTGTAGCTTTTTATCATTCCAGATTTTAATTGTGCTTTGTCCTGATTAAGAAATCTAAAGGGGCAAGGGTTTCCTGTTTAGACTGGAGACCAGGTAGTACTTTGCATTTTTTGCAGGTACTAATATTGATGTACTGCATTGTGCACTCTTTTATTCAATACCCTGTTAGTATTGTGGTACACTATTTGAAATCTGTTGCAACATCTATGGTAAGGTGCCGTGATTGCTTCAAATGTAAAGAAATAGAAAAAAAATGCGTCCCCACTCTTTTTTTTCTATTTCTTTACTTTGCAGCACCCGCACCACGCTTTTTTTCTATTTCTTTACTTATGAAGCAATCGCAGCACCCACGCTTTAGCTTAAGTCAAATCCATATTGGCACCCCCAAATTCAGGAGACCCATAAGAACATAAATGGGTTTCAAGTTAAGACAGGGCTATGTCCCTTGCAAGGGAAATTGAAGCTAATTAACCCTTTTTGGGAGAAAATGCAACAAATCTGGTGAATGTCATGTTGATCATGTTCTACAGACTGGCCAATCAGGACACAGAAGGCCTTGCTAGAACCAATACACTCCTAAGGGCGTACAGAATAGAAAAATAAATAGTTTTGTACTGTCCTCAGTTTTATTTCTGTCATCAAATAAACAGTAGTTTTGCAGAGTATAATCCCTAGGAAAATCCACACATATTCAGTATTGCCAGACTCTAGACATTAAGTACAAAATGTCCTGCATTAATGTTTGGGGATTTATGTTTGTCTGTTTGAGAAATGCATCAAAATATTGCACACATTTGCTAAAAAATGAAGATACCTCTACATTTTTCATTATAGAATCAGGATGTAATGAGATATTGAAGCGGTATTGGCACCAATAGCCCTGAATATGTGCTTGAAAACACATGTAATTCATTTGGGTGAACAGAGACCAAAGAGTTACATTTGTTCAATTTGTTTAATCAAAGTAGCACAGTTTTTTTTCTTTTTTTAAAAAGCACCCTCGAGGCTCCAGAGGAGTGCATATATCCAGCAATGAAAGGGTTAAAAGTGCAGCAGAGTGAATAGAGTGCAGGCCTTACCTAATGTGCTAGAGTACTCAGGAACCAACTCGGCAGTGGGGCTTAAGATAGCTCTGGGGCGGTGACTCTTCTCCACTTCTTACAGCAGGACCAAAGGGGGTGGATGTGCAGGAATCAGAGGAAGGGGAAGAGGGGAAGGATGACAGGGCACAAAATGGCTGACTGCTTCCCCTCTCTCAAAAAGCTTGCAAAAATATCTGCCGCTGGATTGGATCACACCATTTGTACTGGCCAATGAAGGTCGAGAGCAACCGAACCCGAGTGGCCAAAAAAAGTAGTGAACGGGGCAACTGTCATACTGTTCCCAAAGCTGACACACATCTGAGGAACAAGGTTTGCCAGTGTCGCAGTCGCGAACCCTCCCGGGTTTAGTGGGGCGGAAACAGCACCATTAAGCAGTATTGGCAGGGCTTTAAGTGAGCCAGGTCCTGCTGGTGCTCGGCATCAGCAGTTCTTAAAAGCTGGCGCTGAGTCGGGTCCCTATCGGGCTCTCCAATTTTGCCCTAACCCTCAGGGTGAAAAAAATATCCTAACCCTGCAGCAGTATCACCCTTCACTGCCTTTGAGGTAACGTCAAAGAATCTTGTTATAGTTCTTTCACATTCTCTTCATGTCAGAACATGAGCATTTTCAATGTTAAATACAACAAAGCCGTAGTTGCTGCTTATTTATCTTATGCAACTAACAACCATTGACAAAGCCAATAGTCCTGGCTTGTTGTAGGTGTAATGTTACTTGTTGCATTATATGTCTGGATGCAATGACAGAAGCAGCAAAATACCAGTCAAGCGGCACGCTATGCTGAGCACAGATTTTCAGCTTATTTGTTTCAAGCCACGCCCATAATTACATCAGCCACGCCAGTTTGAAAGACCCCCTAGTTTTTCGATCCCACTTAAAGCCCTGAGTATTGGTAACATCCACAGGCGGCTGTAAGGCCTAATGCAGGGTAAGGTTGCTATACAGGTGGGCCTTGGGATGTCTAATGACAGGGACACCAGGTGGAGCAACAGAGAAGAGGATGGGGTAGTCGCAAAGCAGACTGCCTGAGGAGTCTACGAGGTCAGACATCGTTAGCAAGATATAGCCTTGAAGCAGCTGCACTCAACAGACAGTACAGTAAAATGCTGAATGAGGACTACATTTCTGCCAATAAGCGGTGACATTGATTTAAAGTTCTTATCAATGATTTATGGCTTTAAGATGAGTGATTTATGACACTTATCAATGATTTGAAGCTTTATGAGTGATTTATGCTCTTATCAATGGTTTATGATTTGATTAATTAATAATCAATTAATAAACTCCCACCTGTTTTCTCCAACGAGAGTCTCTGGGGCGTATGTACAAGGAGTTAACGCCGCCTTAGCGGCACTTTTCTGACGGTACGGTGGCGATTTTTTTATTGCCTTATGTACAAGCTGTCGCTAACCTCTGTTAGCGGCAGTTTTCTGGCAAAAACGCCCATTGAAAAGATCGCCACTTCTGTTAGCGATAATGACATGCAAGGGAGGCGTTCCCGTACAAAAACGGTCGCTAACCCCACTTTGCGATATTGACAAGGAAATCTTTGTACGGAGCAAGACCAAAAAAAACTGTCTCTAACTGTAGTTAGAGGCAGTTTTTTAAGACCAGAAAATAGCTGGCCTTAAAAATGGAGCTAACACTTGGGGCCTCATTTCAGCAGGTTTTGGTGCTGGACAGCGCTGCAAGCAATGTTGCTGCGCTGCCCTGCGACAAAACTACAGGGCAGGAATGCGCACCATCAATAAGATAGTGCGCATTCCTGGGCCTCAGTCATGAAAAGTGTTGCAGCGCTGCGACAAGACAGCATTGCAACACTTTTCACTACGCCCTTCACTTGACAGCTCTCCATGTCGCAAGTAATGACAGATACGTCTGGAATCCTGACGTATCTGTCAGCACTAAAGTCACGCATTGCTGCAGTTGTGTCACAAGCATGATGCAACTCCAGCAATGCATGGGGCCAGCCTATCCCTGTGGCACTGCGTCACCTTTACGCCTGCCAATAGGCAGGCGTAAGGTACTGACGCAGTGCCGTCCTACAATTGTCGCAGTGAAATCTGATGGATTTCACTGTGCCACTCCTATGAGGCCTTGTTGCGTGGGAACGCACACCCTGCATACATCATACCTGATGCAGGTCTGATGTGGCACAGGGCTTCACAAGGTCACGCATATGCCTACATGCGTCACTTTCTTGAGGGGTGCCAGGGTGTCAGCACAGTTGGAGATCCATCGGGGCGGTTGCGCGCTGCAGTGTTATCGTCTGTAAGCGTTGACGGAGTGGTGGTGCTGAGGGAGTTGGTGAGACGTTCTTCGGTGGCCTTGATCCAGCTGCGAGGGGGGGGGCGATGATGGCGGTGGTGTACGGTGGGCATGGTGAAGACGTGATGTATACAATGATGGTCGGTCCAGGAGAGTCCAGTGGTGTAGCTGTAGTTGAAGTTCTCGCTGGCGAAGGAGACGTGCTTGAGCGTGTGTCCTGCTATGTGGCTTGGTGCGGTGACTAGCTGCTGGAGTCTGATGTTGACGAGCTTCCCCAGGAAGGGGTGGTGTGCTGGTCACTGGGGTTGTCCAGGTGGAACTAGAGTTCACCGAGTAGGATGTCGTCCGTGGATGGGAGAGCCTGGGGTGCAATAAGGTCTACAATGGTATCGGAGAATGGGGGTCCATGGCCCGGGGGGCCAGCAGATGAGGGTGCCGCAGAGGATGGTGCTGGGATTGGTCAGGATCTGGAAATTGAGGTGTTCCATGGTCACCGTTGGGTCATTAGAGTGCGTGATCAGTCGGAGTGTGCTTCTGTAAGAGATGGCAATGCCTCCTCCTGGACGGTCGGGGTGGTCCTTGCGGGTGATTTAGTAGCCGTCAGTGATGGCGATGGCGATGTCCGGTCCGGAGCAGAGGTTGGTCCTGGTTTCCGAGAAGAGGGCGATGTCTGAAGAGGTGGCGTTGAGGAGGTTCCAGATTTCTGTTGCGTGTTAGTGGAGGGACCGCACGTTGAGGAGCATGCAGTAGAGCCGGTCGGGTGCACTGTTGGTCGGCTGGGCGGCATGAGGCACTGGTGTGCTGATGTGGCAGAAGGTGCGTTTGTAGTTTAGACAAGAGCAGGGTTCAAGGCAATTGCACAGTGTTGCTAGATGGCAGGCGATGTGGCGTCCAGGGTTGATGGCGAGGAGGGTGCTGACGTCGTAGTGGTGGAGTAACCAAGAGGAAGGGTCCTTGGTGCTGAGCGCGGTCCAGGGGCAGACGGACGCAGACGGGCTTGCCTATGGCTTGCCTTTGGCACAGGAGACGTCCATTACAATGCAGGCATTACATCGGATGTAATGCCTTTACAACGCAACTTCAACAACGCAGGTGCCTTTACATCGCATGCCATTCCAACGCATTGTGAGGTTAGTAATGGAGATTTTTAAGTTTTAGGGTGGGTATGGGTTTTGGGGGTCAGATATGAAATTTGGGGGGTGTTTTGGGAGTCAGAGATGAGTTTAGGGTGTGTTTTGGGGGTCAAAGATGAATTTTAGTGTTCAGGGTGTGTTTTGGGGTGCAAGGGTTAGTTTTGGGGTTGCACTCACTGGAATAGTAATTCATCTCCGCTATCCAACACTTTCCCTACTGTTGCAATATGCCTAGTATTAATATGCAATGTAATGGAATGCGATGTAATGGTATGCGTTGTAACGTCATATATACCTTTAGCACACCAGTGGTATGCCCGCTGTGCATGGGCGCACAGCGGCCGCCATTGAGAAGTGCTGCGAGGGGACCTGGACAGCCGGGAGGTGGGAAACACCGGAAAGGACACTGGATGGGGCAGGGACGTGGGGTGGGGGTGTGAGCGGGGGTTGTAAATATTTTAATGAAAGAAATCTTACCTCGAGGCCGGGTCCTGTGTCTTCTGTGCTCCTGCTCTCCTGAGTCTGCTTCCAGGTACAGGAAGTAGGCAGCCAGGCTCTCTCCCCTAAGCCAATCACAACACTGCAATGCAGCGTTGGCATTGTTCAGTCGCGCCGGGACAAGGCGTTCAGCCAGGGGCTGGAGGGGTGGGCATGTTCTCCATGTAGGCTGTAATGCAGCCTGCATTGCGAACAGGGAAGTGCGCATGACTGCTTTGGGCAGCCTGAGCGGGCCAACCAAACAGACATTGCGCACTTGAGTGGGCATACCACTCTGCCCCTGCCCTGCTCCGTGAGTGGAGCAGCCCTACCCACCCTCCCGCCCACAAAGGAAACATAGCACCAGTACATCAGAAAGTTATCATGTTATAATTTTTCCTCTTCTTGCACTGCTTGAAAGCAGTGGGGTGATGCTCTTCCATCATTGTGGATGAGCCACCACTGGGGGTGCGTCACACCAGGTGCTAGGCCTGGGCGACTCGACCCCCGGGCCTCCTCTGCTATGCGTCCCACCTTCTCCTTACCTGGACATTGACACTGTGGCGCAATCAGCTGCACCCTCCTGATGCAGGTGATGCAGAAGAGCCCCCTTAGGCGTGAAGTTGCAGCGCTCCCGCCACACAAGTTCGGCGCAGCTCAGGGGCCTCACCATCCACAGCATCCGGCCAGCGCAACTTCATCCGGCCTGTGATGCAGAGAGGCGCCGCCCACCGTTGGTAATCCCCTCCGTGCACCCCGGTGTAGTGGTGGATCGTAATATGCGATGCAGACCTCCCTACGTTGGTGTGCAGGAGCGCCTCTACCATTTACAGCTCCAAGGGGCTCAAGGCGGTCTTCTCACACAGGTCAGCAACGTGTCACCATGCGACCTGCCAGACTTCACCACCAGGTAAGGGCGATTGCCGCGCCTCAATGTCTACCGCCACGGCTCATCGACTCCACAGCACCTCCGCATCCCACTCCAGGCCCCAGACGCAGGCCCAGCAAGGCATCCACGCCCCAGACGCAGGCCCAGCGAGGCATCCAGGCTCCAGACGCAGGCCCAGCGATGCATCCAGGCCTCAGACGCAGGCACAGCGGGGCATCCATGCTCCAGACGCAGGCCCAGCGAGGCATCCAGGCCCCAGACGCAGGCCCAGCGAGGCCTCCGGGCCCCGGGGACTGTCCGCACTTTCAAGGTTTTGGATGCCATGGTGTTTGCGAAGAGTGCGCAAGGAGAAGTGACGCATCACTGGTGTTGCACCGCAATGCGCCTCTTTTCATGGATGTAGCCCTGCATTTCCTCTTCCCCTGGGACTCTGGCTGGTCATCCAGAATGTTGGGGGGCTTGAGAGGGTTGTTGATCTGTGCTGCACTTGGCCCTGGCTCTCCATTCTGCATTCCATTGTTTTTTTGCCTATTTTTCATTGGAGGTCGACTGATAGGCTATTTTTGCCTATAGAGGCAAAAAAAGTCACGTTGGGCTGACTAACATGCGTTTTTTTTGCCGCTAATGGGCCTTTTGTTAGTTTTCGCCCGCTAACGCCGGAATTCCTATCGCCTTCACGCTAATATTACCGGCAGTTTTCACCGCTGATCCCTGTAACTATCGCCATGTAGCGACGTCTTGTAAATACGTCGCTAACAAGGCAATAGTTTTCAGCGGTACGTGGCGGGAAGAAAACTGCTGCTAACTAGCGTTAGCGGTAGTTATCGCCAGTCCTTGTACATATGGCCCTCTGTGTGTTCTTGGCTAGAGGGTAGTTTGGTTGATGGATAGTTGGGGCCAGGTAGCACGATTGGGCAGCTTAGAGAACAGATGCTATCCATGGTGCAAAGGCGCCTGCGTTGGTGTCAGGCACCAAATTGTGCACTGGTTGAAAGGACAGGAATGCACCTCATCTCGTTAATACGGTGCATTCCTGCCCTTTCAAATTGGAGTAAGGCAGCACAGCAAAAAGACTTGCGGCACTGCCCTACGCCAATATTCTGTAAATGAGGCCTTTAGTTCTTCAGCACTCCTGAAAGAGAGGGAGAAAAGCGACTTCAAAAGTATCTTAACTCATCCCTGTCGCCTAAAGATAACCACTGCATGTTATAAAGCAATATAATAAAATAACACGATTAAAGCAATGCAATAAAATAATAAGGAGAGTGCTTCATTGTTGTGCCTGGCTGTAGCTGCCTAATTAATAAAGTTATTTACAAAACAGTTACATCGGGTTACAAATAAATGTCGTTAAATTGCTGTGTGAACATTACCTTTCGAGAAAACCGCCAGAACGGCTCTGCCTCCCGGCGCTGCCCTCGCCGCGTGACCGCCGCGTGCGCTTTAGTGCCCCTGCACCTGAGGGAGGAACGCCGTACAGAGCGGAATCCGCGCTAATGATTAATCCGCATCCGTAGCGCCGCGCGCTAATAATAGTATTCTGTCTTTGCAATTCAAAAGGCAGCTGCAGACCCGAAAAGAAACAACACGTGGTGCCTTTACCTAGGTGAGCGCTCCAGCAAGACTGACATGCCCAATGCAGTAGCTGACTGTACATTGTTAACACCGACAGACTGGCACTTCCCCCCTTCATTAAGGTCATGGATAGATAGATGTTCACTATCCTTGTTGTCCGAAGATAGTCTCCTCACACTTTCAAGCCCCGCCCCCACTCCTGCTCAAAGGAGTATAACTTAAGCTACCAGTACCACCCACCGAGGATGTAATCAGGCCGTGCGAACAAAGTGAATAAAGAAAAGAAACAGGTAACGGGTTGAATGGATAACTGAAAGTAGTAATTAACAGGTCCTAAGGTTAAATCAAGCATTCGACCCATCACTTTTGCTTTTCCCCGTGAGACATCCTAAGGGCAGCGGACAGGTCTAGCCGCTGGCCCCCTGCTCATCATTCCTTGGAATACAAACTGCCCTTCACTGATGACAACAAGGCTGAGACTGGACTGGGCATTGCTTTTATTCTCCTTCAGAGGGGACGTGGACTGCCAGCTCAGCTGGACTGTTCCTATTGTAGCAGGAGTAAAGGCTGATTTGCATATGGTTGACCCACCCTGTAGTGGCACAGTGGGCAAAAACATTGGATTAGAATGTGAAACAGGGTAATTACCAGTGGGTGAGATTATTGTTGCTTTTGCTATTAACATCAGTCAAACTGACAGCCCATCAAAAGTAGAATTCATTCATTCCTGTCTGCTAAAGGTCAAGATGTTTTGTCATTTGTCCAACAATTGTACAGATGTTGTTCCTCTTGCTAAGTGTGGATTGAATTAGTTACCCTCGACTTTTTAAAAAGTTTATACCTGCACTTGGAAATGAGGTTACAATGGGTTACTCTCTGCCTGCCCAAGGCTAGACTTGATTTGCCCGCAGAGTTTAGCATACTTCTCTCATATAATGTCCAATTTGCTGTTTGAATAATTTTGCCAATCAATAGTAGAAGTGAAATACTCTTTGTCCACTGAGTGTGTATTTAATTAGACTCTACCGCGTCAATAGTAGATTTAACCACCCTTGCTCATCATAGGTAGACTTAATAACCTCATCGCTACCTAGAGCAGAGTTAGTGTCCCTATAAACACTGAGAGGCCGATTCCGATGTCGGACGGACTCAGGTCCGTCCGACATCGTCCAGGAGCCGTAACCGACCGACCTGCTGTCGTCGGTTATGGCCCTGCAAGTACGATGCGACCGAACCCTGTTCGGTCGCACTCGTATACTTCACAATGGGAGCATGCATTCCGAGCGGAATGCATGCTTGCATTGTGAAAAGCAGGGGTGCAGTTCATCCCTGCACCCTGTGGCCGGCACCCCAAGGTGCCTGCCACCGGGTGCAGGGATCAACAGAGGGGCATCATAGGTGCCCCCAGGCCGCCATTCGGCGGGCTCGCACCCATGGGGGCCCTACTGGGGCCCCCAAAGACAGTTACCGACTGCCTTTTCGTGCCGGAAAGACCGGCATGAAAAGGCAGTGAAATACTGCCATTGTACTCCCTCGGTCGTGAAGAGGCGGCTGGGGGAGTACTGAAGGATTCCCGAACGGCGGACGGGCTCTCCGAGCCCGTCGTAAGCCATCCGGAAATCCGAGTCGGATTCCTTTCCGACCGAGCCCATCGGAATGGCTCGGTCGGAAAGGAATCCGGCCGGCACATTCCGATTCGGTCGGAAGGGCTCCAACCATCGTTCGGTGCCCTTCCGGCCGAAATCGGCCCCTGAGTGTATACGCCTTTTAATGTCTCTCAGCAGAAGGCACAAATACTTACTCCCTTCCAGTGCTTTAAATGGGCCGGTACTGTCTGGTACGGAGTACTGGCACTTTTTTATTTTGAGAGGGAGAGTACCGGCACTTCTCAAGAGAGACGTAATACTTTTAATTGAAGAGTACCGGCATTTCGCAGAAACAAGCAGGTACTCTGGTACAGAGTGCCTGCACTTCTATTTTTCCATTTCAAGCACTGCTCCCTTCCCACCAAAGATAGTATTAGACATGTCCTACCCAAGAGATTAGAAACAGGCAGCCCTTATGTCAAACAAAAGTATGTTCTTCAGGCTGTACTCATATGTTCCACAAACATAAGCTTGTCTGTAACAGGGAACCTCTTATACTTTCATTTGTAATTAGTGTCTCTTATTCATTATTGTTTCTTTTTTTTGTCCTTTTCACTACTGTTCTCGTTTTGGAAAATTCAATAAAAACTATTTGAACAAAAAAAAAAAAGAAAGAAAGAAACAGGTAGCCCGCTGCTGTACAGCTGTGGATTACATTATCACTTGCACATTAAGGCAAGGAACCAATGCCTTGCCTACTAATCAGTTGATTTATCACAAGTAATAAGTAGGGCACTAAAGAACTCTGATCAACCTAATGAAAAGACATTGTATTAATGTCCTATAACAATAAAAAGTAATGAAGCAGCATAATCATTAATGCATTTTATATTTCAATGTTATGTTAGTCTCTTATTTTGTGACTGCAGTCATGAACAACAAATATTGAAAACACGTTTCAGCCTTACCTACTAAAAGGCCTTCTTCAGGTACCTTTTACTTTGTCTCGTACAAGCTTTTACATTCATGTAAAATCATTGAATAAACTATGTACGTGTCTGTCATGTATTGTACTAGCCACAATTTCTAGATTTTTTCTTATTTGAGCAAACTAATTAAGAACAAAACGTACTTTGTGTGCAATCCTATCTGTTTTACAATGGCAATAGATTGTCCCTCCTTTTGTGACAGGTGTTGCCCCAGCCCAACCAGCCTATGTATTGCACCGGACTGTTGTCTGGCATACTACTCATATCCTGCCCTGTGGACCTAGGTATCAGCTGCTCTAGTCTGCCAGGAAGTGTGAAGATTGCCCTTTACTCTTGCACTCTCTTTCCTCTCTCTGAGGCTGTAAATTAGTCTTGCTACTGGGCTCTCAGAAGGAAGCTGGTGCCCTCTTCCATGTGTCCTGCTCACACTCTGCACAGTGCTTCGACGCCACTGCCCTGCTACAAGACTCCGTGAAGCTGGGTAGGCCATGTTGCCACCCACTGTCTGACTGAGTGCTGAAGGTGGGGAGTTCTGTGGCTCCCAAGCAGCCCAAGGATGGGCCGATATTATCAGCCGGACGTAATCCCTAGCACAATGCTCTGATTGCAGTGGTGCCCTTCAGTTCGGTGTGACCTGACAACATCTCAAACACTGAAAGCACCCCCACCCCTTGTTCTTGTCGACAAAGATTTCCTAATCTTCACTCGTAGTCATCCCTTTTCCCACAGAGGCGGGGGGAGGGGGGGAGAGGGGGGTGTCTGGGCCAGCATTTGTGGCTTTTACTCTTTTCACACTTAACATATAAAGTGAAGTTGTGTCTTGTCTGCAGAAGCAGCGACTTTCTGTCACCACCCCGCAGAGTGGCACCACCTTGTCAGGGGCCAGTGCTGTCGACGGACAGGACATATTCATGGTAACTTGAATGCTAGGATTCATGAAGGGTAGTGTAATGCTGTGCAACAGAACCTGACAAGGCTGCTAGCCTGGGCCAGAGGCGCTATGTAAAGAAGTGTTCTAATGCCAGACACCTCATCGGCGCTTCCAGTCCATAAACACAGAACCACAGGAAAATAGGGTTGCTATCTCTGTACTGACAGTATCCAGAAAGTGCGGGGTTTTGCAGCGCGGCATCAACTGGCAGCAGGGGTGCACGGCTGGGCTGGTTGGTTCTGGAGCGACAGAGCTAGTGCAGTATTTTGCAGTGAGGCATCAACTGACAGCAGGGGCGCAGCGCTGGATTGGTTGGTTCTGGAGTGACAGAGCTAGTGCAGTATTTTGCAGCGCGGCATCAACTGGCAGCAGGGGCGCAGCGCTGGATTGGTTGGTTCTGGAGTGACAGAGCTAGTGCAGTATTTTGCAGTGAGGCATCAACTGACAGCAGGGGCGCAGCGCTGGATTGGTTGGTTCTGGAGTGACAGAGCTAGTGCAGTATTTTGCAGTGAGGCATCAACTGACAGCAGGGGCGCAGCGCTGGATTGGCTGAGTGATTATTGGACTGGTGGCATGGGTGGTTCTGGAATGAGAGAGCCTGTGAAGTGCAGTATTTTGCAGTGCAGCATCAACTGGCAGCAGGGGTGCAGCGCTGGACTGGTTGGTTCTGGACTGAGAGAGCCTGTGAAGTGCAGTATTCTGCAGTGCAGCATCAACTGCAGTACAAGTGGATCGCTGGGCTGGTTGCGTCTACGGCGGGTTAGTGGAATGACTTCCGCAGGGACCCTTCAGATCGACTCACTCCCCAGACACCCAGCTTGGATGGATCATTTGGTGCCGCAGACCCGTAAAACTGAGACTGCAGCACTCTCAGGCCAGGTTCTCTGAGCACACCTGAGAGGCTCTACCCTCCCCTCGCCACAGGCCCCAGCTTTACTGACTCGATTAGAAATGCGCCTTTGAAGACAGAGGGTCTGCAGAAATGTAAACCTGCACCCTAGGTGTGATGCCTGAGGAGAGCTGTGAAGTGCTGGTGCTGTGACACACATGTCGGCCGCGCTAGGGATTGCTGAAGTGATGAGGAGTGCCTGTACAATCCCCTTTAAAGCACAGCAGCCCTGCTGAACGCAGCGTTGGACTTCAAGTACAGCAACCACGATGAGAAGTGCTGGCACCGAGTGAAAGCCTCAGGGGCCGCAGAGAGGGCCGTTACGGGCCCGTTATGGGTATAGCATCCAACAGCCTGCTGACAAGTGCCGATACTGGTCGGTTCCCAGCCCTACCAGCCTCTCTGAAGCGCAGCCTCACCATTTCTCAATACTCCAGCCAGCGAGCGTGCGTGGTGATTTGAGGGTCTCGGGCGAGAACTCGCGGACGACACTCGCCCCGGGGATAGACCGGTCTGAACAGGTAGTAAATACCAGGAAAGCTCTGCCGTCACCCGATCTCTGGGTGGAGTCAGGCACGCTGCCCTTAAGAAGGGGGATCCGGCGCCATCTTTAGCACGACTGCCGTCTCATTCCTACTCCTGCTAGACTCCCCTCTAATGATTTGTCGGTATTTTGCTGTGTTTACTTACCCGTATGTGAAGTGTTCTTGGAAGTGCTAGCCGTCGCCACGTGGTGAGCTGTGTAGCCGATAAAGACAATTCCACCAAGTCTACCTCCATCACCATGAATTGATAAAGTAACACGATGGCCTGGTCGAGCCCCTAAGTCACTGCCCCCTCGTGCGTTTGAATAGAACCTCACCCTCCCAAACCTTGGATTTCGCAAGAATTAGAAGGCCTGGCTTTTCGAGAAGTCCCACCAGGCTCTAGGTTTGACTAGGCTCATACCTGCTCAGCGCCTTGATACCCACCCGCGTGACAGTGTGCTCTACAAATCTGCATAATATAACGCTTTTACAGCCAAATCAGTATGCACACACAATGAATGGTATTGTACCATTATATGGTGATTTATTATGCAGTATTTGCCAACAAATCATGTGTATCACGACCCAGTGACCTGTGATGAGGATTCACCTGTGCAGGGGTCCCATCTGCCTGCCAGGATACCTACCTCGGGCACCCCTGCTCCCATCACTTCTCCCCTCCCAAGGGCAAGCGCTAGCCTCATGCCCATTGCACATGCGCTGGTGGTTGGCCAGAAGGGCCAGATGCCAGCGATGGCTCGCAACCTCTCGTACCCCTGGATCCTCCATTCGAGCTCCTGCCAGCACCCCTTGGGAGGGGCACATGACCCTGCTGTCGTGCAACTGTAAGGAAAGGCAATGCTGAATTGACTCCCCAATCATGACCTCACCAGAAAGGCTACAAGACAAAATACGACAATAGCAATCGACCTAGAAGGAAAAGATTAGTTAACAAGAAAGACAAGTAGTCCAACAAACGTGAACAGCACAAACCTATTTGCTATAGGGATGGTGGGCAGGACAAAGAAATTGCTGATCGCTGTGTGGCAGGAGCACTGTGGGCGGGGCCCTTGCTAGGCTGTAGGCGGGAGTGAAAGACCCGCCCGCTACCTTACGCCCACTTTTATGGGCGGGGCTTCGTGGTACTTCCGGACAAGCACCCCAGAAGCACACCAAGTGCCTCCAGGGTCACGGCCCCGCCAACGTCCAATCGCAGCCCGGATTATTGAGGGGCGCCATGGCAATGCCCTGCGGACCCCCAATGGTTGCACGGTGAAACTGCCATGTGTGTGGCTCCCCAAGGTGGGGGAGCCTTTGTCACATGGCCTGGCATTGCAGAGGCCTTCCACCCCAAACCACACACCCAGCCACGTCCGTCCACCCACCCGCCCCTGAAGACATTTTATTTTGCACAATTCTTTGGATTGGAGGTTATAAACCACGGCCGTATTTTATTACAAACATTATTAGCAGAAAAAATACAACTCCTTTCAATTAATCACATGCAGTAACCATTAATATTTACAGCTTTATTTACACATGGTGGTGCATGCCTAACCTTAACAGAGATGCTAGACATCTGATTCATTCCACTATTCAGACATGTTCCTGCGTACCCCAATTTATGCCCTCGAGTGAGATCATGATTGGTACCCTAGAAGTCTCCCCGGTCCAGGCCCAGCCTTTCTGCCCAGTGACCTTTGGCGGGTCCCTCCTTAGGGGAGGACCCCACCCACCCGCATCCCCTCTCGGGGGGAACAGCTGTGCAGGGGGTACATCTGTCAGACAGAATACCTACCTCTGGCAGCACCTACACCCATCACACACTCAACCCAAGGGCCAGTGCTAGCCTCATGCCCATTGCGCATGTGCGGGTGGTTGGCCAGAAGCGCCAGAAGCCAGGGATTGCTAGCAACCTCTAGCGCCCCTGGGTCCTCCATTCGGCCTTCTGCCAGTACCCCTTGGGAGGAGCTCGTGACCCTCCTGTCGTGCAAATGTAAGGAAAGGTAATGCCAAATTGACCCCCCAATCATGACTACAGACCAGCATAGTTTCCCAACTATCTGGCCTCCCCCCATGCTGCACCTCTACAAAGGGCGATGCACGAGTCACGCCAAAACATTCTCGAGAAACATATCATTACTGATCTTCGATAGGTGCACTCCGTCCTGCAAGAAAAAACTCTCACCTTTTATGAAACTGGGGGGATGGATGCCAGCTAAGGAGATCTGAACAATTTACTAACTTTGTTACTTAACCGTTTCACCGAATGATTCAAAGCACTGATCGATTTGCCATCCCTCCGCTACAACCTTGGGTTGATGTGAGACCACGCAGCACCACCTGTGGGAATTTCCAAGCCAGCCAACTAATCTCATTTATCAGCAGCTCCTACAGCCGTTGATGACCAACATGCACCAATCGTTGACACCCAGATGCAGTACGATGGCTCCGGGGGGCGTGACCCCCTTTGGTAACATTGTGTCCAGTGCAGTCCTCAGTTGGGCCAGCTGCAAACCCCCTTGGCCATAAAAGAGCAGGCGGCAGCCGGCTTGCAGTGCTCTGGATGGGAAATCACCTGCCAGATAGGCCTCCTTCGCACACTGAACATAGGGGTGGCCTAGGACCCACACGTCTGTTATCCAGGCCTGGGCGGAGTTTGCAGAGTTCCGCGAAGTGACATAAAAACTCTGCAGAGTTCCGCAAGCGGCGGAGTGCAGCGCGAACTGCCGTTCGCGTTGATCTTCCTGCCGCTTGGGTAGAAATTCTACCCGAGTGCCAGATTGCGCTTGCTAACTTACCTTTAGCGAGCGGGGAAAAAACTCCACTGCCCTACGTGGAGTAGAGTTTTTTTAAATCCGCGAGCTCCACAGAGCGCAGAGTGCAGAAAACTCCGCAAACTCAGCGAACGGAGCGGAGTTCACTGCCCAGGCCTACTGTTATCCTGGTAACGTCTGCGTGCACAGGGGCCACCGAGAATTCCAGTCGCTCACTCAATTCTACACAACCTGCACAATTAGGAACAAGGACAGAGGTAAAGGGTACAGCTGCTAAACATATGCAACCTTATGTAACGCTTGTAGCAGTCCGAAGACAACCGGCCAATCCTTTGCACCACTGCTCCAGAAAGCCTCATTGCAGCCACCGCAGTGGCTGCCCCAGTCCTAAAAAAGTGAGACCCAAACTTCAATGTGTTATAGATTGCCGCCCGTAGGGCCCTGTGAAGGATTCTGCAGAATTGGTACCTGGTTAGAGGAGTCTCATCAGCATGGGCAAGTAAGGGGCCTGAACACCCTGAATTTGGTAGGCTAAGAAAATCTCAAGTTCTCAACTGGGCAGCATGCATTACCCACGGCCCTATGCAGCACGACCTGGTCACCTTTCCTGGCCTGGTCTGTCTTGGACTTGGGGATATTAATCGCCAGAGACCCAGGCCCATCCAACCACTGGATGTCCGCAAGTTGCAATCTCCCACCAATGTACTTCTTGTTCTTGGCTACCAACCTGCTCACCCGGAAAGCACCATAAACGGCGCCTTAAATAAACAAACCTCTTCCAATTACCTACAGATGGCCCTCAGGGACCGCAGAATTGCTGCTAATTTGCCCGTATCAATGGGATGCCTCACATCGGGGTTTGAGTTGACACCCCTAGGCACCCCCACCCCCTCAAAGCCCTTTGTACCAAGAAAGACCTGTTCCTGTTAGTGTTCCCCAGCATTTTTGCAAAGAATGAAATTGCAGCTATATGACACCCTGCGGAAGCCACTGAGCACCCCTCGCCCCACAGAGCCCTCAGGAATCCCATAACAGATGAGGGGGCAAACCAAATCCTGGCCACTGCATTCCCCAAGAAGTCGCAGTATGCATAAAACACCCCCTCATAAGCCTGCCCGGTCCTGGGAGGTAAGCTAGCTGCCACCAGGTCCGGTAAGCTTGGGCACCAAGCTGCCATAGATGCTCCAGGAACGGCGTAGGTGAGTCTGCTGGTCCTGGGTGATGGAACCTGAAAGCCTGCATCTTGAAACGAGACAATGCACCAGTGGCATTGTTTAAGATGCCTGGTACATGCTGGCCTTTAAACAGCACATTCAGCTACAAACACAACAAAAAATTTCCTTTAACAGCCTTAGAATCATCTTGCATTTTGCAGATTGCTGAGTAATGCACTCTACCACAGTCATATTATTAGACCAGAACACGACTGATTGATTGCGGAACTGGTCTGGCCAAATAGAGAGTGTTACCAACATAGGAAACAACTCAAGGAAGCTTATATTTTTAACCAGCCCAGATTGTATCCACTCTTGCGGCCATCATTGCGCACAACATGCTGATCCTAAGAAGGCACTAAAATCCCCATTCCCTGCTGCATCGGTGCATCGGTGAAAAGACCAAGCTCCTCAATGCTTTTGGGTTGTCCAGGCCACACCACCGTCCCACTGAAGTCCTGCAGAAATGACTCCCAGATTCTCATATACTGCCTGACCTCACTAGACAGCCTGGTATGATGGTGCTTAACCTTCAGGCCAGACATGGCTTCGGTGACAGACCGTGAAAATGGGCGTCCCATGGAAATGATCCACAGGTCGAAATTCAGCAGCCCGACCAAGACCTGCAACTGATGCAGCAGGACCTTCTTTGCACCCAGGCATGCCCGCAAGGCTTGGGAAAAAGCGTTGACTTTCTCCACAGGAATGCTGGTGACCCCAGCCACCAAATCCAACTCTAGTCCCAGAATCTCGATCATGGTGGTAAGCCCCAGTGTCTTGTCTTAAGACAGAGGTACCCCGAATTCACTCATCAGCTCCTGGAAAGTTTGCAGGGCCTCTGCGCAGTACCCCGACCCAGGCGGCCCCAAAGAAAGGAAATCATCCAGATAATGCAACACCCAATGATGGCCTGCCTATGCCTGAAGACCCATTCAAGGAAGGTGCAGAACTTCTCAAAGTATGAGCAAGATGCAGAGTAGCCCATGAACATACACTTATCAAAATAGAAGGCACCCTCAAATTTGAAACGTAGCAGGTGAAAATCCTGCGGATGCACAGGTAGCAAGCCAAAAGTGGATTCAATATCAGACTTAGCTAGCAACGTGCCAGGTCCTAGCTCTTGCAGCATCTGAATCCCCTGATCAAGGGAAGCATACTTCACTGAGCATAGAACCCCATCAATAGCCTCATTCACTGACTGCCCTCTTGGTGCTTGGAGGTTATGAATAAGCCTAAAGTCCCCTGGCTCTTTTTTAGGAACCACTCCAAGAGGGGAGCACACAAACCCATCCAAGTGGATCACATCAAATGGACCCGCCACCTTGCCAAGACCCAACTCCTTCAAGATCTTCACCCTGGCCACACCTGGTTAGCCCTGAGTGACTGTTGACTTTTACAGTAGGGAGAACCCACGTAACCCACTGCAGCAATCCTAAAACCTTCCTTGAAGCCTTCATACAATATCTGAGCCACCATATTATTATTGTACGCATTGAGCCATAGAACGATTGCTGACAAAATAGCCGGTGAGGGAGCCTTTGCTAAAACCAGATGATCAATCCTGCTTCTTGGTACCTTTGTCTTTGGATTTTCTAAAACACTTGGATTTGGGGTGGGAGGACAAACCACAGAAGGAACAGCAGTGCTTAAACCTACAAGTTCCCGCTAGTCTGGTACAGGTGTGTCTGTTGAAATCCTAACAGGCCCCTTCCTTGTCCCCCCCCCCCCTGTCGGGCTGTTAGCAGGCCCTGATCCTGTGCGAATGGACTGTCCGACGGTACTGTCCGCGTGGGAATGCTTCATGTGATGGAGCCACGTGATCACCTCAATCTGACCCCATGTCAATGCTGGGTTCTTAGCCTTAGCCCTCCGAAACTCCTTATCATACTTCTTCCAGCCCACCCCTCCATACTCATCGTGAGTTCACACAGTCCTATTCTGGTAGCAAGCAAGTTGGGCTGCCAGATTACTAAAGCACTCCGCTAATATAGCTTGGTAAATCAAGAAGCCTTTAATCCAGTTCCTCAAAGTCTCCTCGAATTTCTTCTTGACTACAGTCGCTAGAGTGCAAACATTTGCTGCACCGCTTGGCCTCTTCTCTGTCCAATTTATCCACCAGTAACTCAAAGATATCCACATACGTCCCCTTCCAGATTTTTTCCTTGACCTCCATTGAAACATGCCTGCCTAATTGCTCACACTCTGTCCGCACCTTACCCAAACCAATGGGCGGTAAAGGAGCCCACTTACCTGATTCAGCTGTTGCCTGAGCAGGGAGAATCGTCACCGTCGCTGTAGAACTCCCGGGCACGTTGCCCCCTGATGTGGGGCCTTATTCCTCTGGCACCTGGCCCGCCGACTGAGGAGGCCCACCCCGAGCCTTGTCATGGTGACGGCACTTACCGTACCTAGTGGGGTAACCGCAGGCACCCCACTGCGCACCGGATCGGCCACCCCAACTGCGGCAGCCCCCTGGGACACCTGCACCCCCCCAGTACCACCTAGGTGAGCCACCAAGCACTTGACCTTTTCCAAGTCTTCACCATCAATAGTGCCCGCAAGGGCCTCTACCACCAGAGGGACAGACAACATCCCAACTCTAGACCGCGCAGGTGCTACTACGGGCTCAACCCCGACGGCAGTGCATCTAGCTCCATTGTGCACAATGCCACCACCTGTCATCAGTCCTATTATCGCGGTGACAGCACCCTGCAGTGTACCTTGGCCTGGCTCACTTGGCTCTGGGGTCTGAGCTACCAGGGCAACCCCCAGCACGGGGGGTCCTGAACACCCGACGACCCGGTGGCAGCCACCAACTGATCCTGCACCACCCCCTTGCACTGGCCTTGCACCCTGAGCCTCTTTGGGACTGGGGGAATTAGCCGTCCCAATGGTAGCCACAAATTGCCAATGAAAAATAGACTTCTTTTAAAACATGCAGACTCCACTGCCCACAACACTGCTCCTGCTACAGTGCTCATACCCTGAATGCCACCAGATTGTCCCCCACAACGATGCCCCACCACAATGAAGCCCTCCTCATCTGCAGTAACAGCAGCCCCCAGCCCGGAGCCACCACCAAGTACAAGGTTCCCGGGTCAGAAGAGCTAGGCTTGAACCCGTGCGGCCCCCAGACTGGAGACGACTGTGCTGCTGTTGTTTGTGCTGCGAAGAGTAGAGCGGGAGAGCGGTGAACCTGAAAAAAGATGAGAGAAACAAAGAAAATTGCTGAACAAAGAAATTGCTGATCACTGTGTGGCGGGAGCAGTGCATTGTCCTTGTGGGGCGGCGGGCAGAAGTGAAAGACCAGATGGTCGCCTGGTGCCCCCTTTTATGGGCAGGGCTTTGCGGTTCTCCCGGATGCACACCCAGAAGAACACCAAGTGCCTCTAGGGTCATGGGCCCGTCAACGTCCAATCGCAGCCCGGATTATTGAGGTGAGGCAGGGCAATGCGCTGCCGACCTCCAATGCTGGCCCGGCAAAACCGCCATGTGTGCTGCTCTGACAAACTGAGGAAGCCTTTGCCAAAACCGAAAATCTGCATCCACTGTTGGAATTCCGTGGTAAGTTCAAAGACGACGGTTCCCTCAGACTAATAAAGTCAAATCCTGCTATTAATAAAACCTAATTAACTCGAAGCTCAATGTTGATAAAACCCAAGGACCATAAGGCCAGATGTACAAAGGCATTTACTGCAAAACACACAAGATGATGGACGGAATGCTGCACATTGGCAAACATTCACCCCCAGTCACAGATCTGGGTTTAATCCATCGTTATTTTGCTTCACCACACCACCCCAGTTCAGACATGGCCATATGCAAATCAGTCTTGACCCTGTGCCTCATGGGAACAGTCCAGACCGAACTGCCAAGCCATGTCTTCCCTGGACCGGAATCAAGCATCCTAGGACCGGTTTCAGGCTATCAGCCTTCATCAGCCAGGATAGCTTGACTCCAGTGGCGTAGTGAGCACGGGACCCACGTCTGGGCTTACCCTTCCCACTTAGGGCGAAATGCAAAACACACAAGATGATGGACGGAATGCTGCACATTGGCAAACATTCACCCCTAGTCACAGATCTGGGTTTAAACCATCGTTATTTTGCTTCACCACACCACCCCAGTTCAGACATGGCCATTGTTCTGCATTCTGTCCATCAACTGTTATTTTTGCATTTGTCACCCCGAGTGGGACGGGTATGCCCAGACGTGGGTCCCGTGCTCTCCATGCCACTGGAATCAAGCTAACCTGGCTGAAGAGGGGTGAAACCCGAAACCGGTCCTAGGATGCTTGTTTCCAGTCCAGGGAGGACCTGGCTTGGCAGTTCGGGCTGGACTGTTCCCATGAGGCACAGGGTCAAGACTGATTTGCATATGGCTGGGTTCAAACTGGAATGGCATGGTGAGCAAAAAACGATGGATTTAGGCCCAGATCTCTGTACTGGGGTGAATGTATGACATTGTTCTGCATTCTGTCCATCAACTGTTATTTTTGCATTTGTCACCCGAGTGGGACGGGTATGCCCAGACGTGGGTCCCGTGCTCTCCATGCCACTGGAATCAAGCTATCCTGGCTGAAGAGGGTGAAACCCTGAAACCGGTCCTAGGATGCTTGTTTCCAGTCCAGGGAGGACCTGGCTTGGCAGTTCGGGCTGGACTGTTCCCATGAGGCACAGGGTCAAGACTGATTTGCATATGGCTGGGTTCAAACTGGAATGGCATGGTGAGCAAAAAACGATGGATTTAGGCCCAGATCTCTGTACTGGGGTGAATGTATGACATTGTTCTGCATTCTGTCCATCAACTGTTATTTTTGCAAAGGCATTTACTGGTCACAAAACCTGCCATTCACTAAATTATAGGGTTTGAGACCGCTAAATGGCTTTAACAAATGTACTAAACCCATTTTGTGTTCGGAAACTGGTTACCAAATTGCAAAATGGGCTTAGAAATGCATTACAAATTGCAAATTGCTTCTACGTTTTGATTTGCAATGCTTGGTATCAATGGTTTGCAACTTCAGTTTTGGTTGCAAATCATTGGTAGGTTGCCAGCTCCTCAAAGGAGGTGGTAACCCACTCGCAAATGGGATGGGGTCTCTGTGATACACCTTTCCCTTTGTGAACGGAAATAAAAGTTTGTATGGGAATGGGCAGGGGACCACTGCCAACTCTTAAACTTTAAAAAAAGAAAATGCTTTTTTCTTAAGTGCTGCATTAAAAAAGTACTATGTTTAAATGAATCACAGATTTGGTGGTCTATTCCTATGATGGCATCCAATCGTAGTAAGTCGGACCTACCACATTAATATTCAAGAGGTAGGTCGGATTGTGAACTGACCTATTAGTTGATAGGTCAGTTTCCAAAATCTGATTTCATTTGCAAAATGTTGGTGCCCAATTTTCGCAAATGAACCGTTAGTGCATATGGTCCTCAGTGCCCGCTGCGAAGAAAGCCCGAAGAGCTCCGTACACAGCGAAGATATTGAGAAGATCTCTTTGCCCAGTGTATACAAACTTAAAGAGAGTACCAGGGTCGGATTGGCAGGGCGGGCAATCGGCCCGTGCCCGAGGGGCCTGTGGCAGAGGCCAGCTTGTGGGCCTATTTTTTTAGACTGTGGATCAAGAAACTCCAAATACCTGGGCTGGTTTTCCAATAGAGCTCCAGCTTCAGGTGAGAGGTAGTCTGAGCAGGCCACATATTAGGCCCATTAATTGTTATTTGCAGAATGACAATAGGGCGTTAGGAGGACGCCATCATGTGGTGCACCTTCTTCCATCCCGGGCCCCAGAAGGTGTCAGTGAGCCTTTTAGAGAGGTGTGTCTTTTGACCAGTGCAATTAACAAGTCCTGGGCGCAAGGAGGAAACTTTTGTCCCCACAGCAGGTCACAACGACCAGACAGACAAGCCTCAGGTGCCTGCTGCCAGTTTTCTCAGATTGAGGTTAGGAGTTTCATTCAAATACTTTGCAATGGAATTAGAGAAAAAAACAAGAAATGCAAAAGTTTTAAATAATTTTGCAATTAAAAAAAAAATCTGACTAGACACGGATAAGAAGAAATCACCTATTTCGGCATGAATGGTTGTGAACTGCAATTGTGGGCCACTTTTTTTTGGGTGCCCGGGCCGATTTTTCATCCCAATCCCACCCTGGAGAGTATCCATACTATTGAAAAAGCCAGTTAAGTCAGCGCCTATTTCTCGATAGTGCCCTTAACGTTTTGTATACAGCCCAGAAGTTATCCTTCAGATCAATAAGATATTTGACATGAACCGGAAGGGCTTGGCCGTCTTCGCTGTTTCCTGTGTGCTTGGTTTCTTTCTCTGAAGCTGTTTCTTCCTTACGTTTGCTCCAGTACACTGGCAGTAATTCTTATGTGAGATGTCTCGATCAGCTCTCTGCGGTTCACAGCACCTGTTTTTTTGGAGTGACTGTGCTGTGCACCATATTGCAGATTATCTCAGGACTGGGCATCCGTGTCCAGCAGGTCGGCACTTCTAACAAGTTCCCCCGTTGACCAAATCATCTACCACCCCCCCCCGCCCCCCCCCACACCTCCTTAATGGGCCTTTCTGAAGGGAAAAGACAATTCGCGACCTCCAAGCGCTCCTCCGTTATGCAGATGTCTCCCATGCACCCACCTCAGCAGGGGGCAGGATCTTCCTTCAGCCCCGAGCGAGGCCTGTAATCTCTCCCCCATCAGGGCTTCACAGGCCTCGGCCAGTAGGAAGTCCACCTCATTCACACACAACACATGTCTGGGCAGGTACTTGGCATCTCTGGTCGGAGCTGCAGGAGAGCTTGGTCAGATGGGCACCACAGCTGCAGGGGAGGGGACCTTATTTCAGAAAAGCCACGAAATTGATGGCGCCCCTGTGGGTGTGTTTTACAGTCATGTGTGGGGTGCTTGAACTTGGAAAGACCACTCCTTCCCTGTTGCACATTCCACGTTTGTCAAATGTGTTTTTGGAGGTGAAATTATTTGAATGCACTCCCGAAGTGCCCAACTAGTTATAGTATAGCTGCTTGTAAATTGATCAGCGCGTTCTAGTTGTAGTGGGTAGATGAACTGAAGCTGATTCTGGCCCTGGGGTCTCAGGAACGTTAGGAATGAACTCAATGAATGAAGATGCCACTAGGTACTTGTTAGCTTTAGAGTGAGACAGGGCAGGGGTAGAAGAGATACTATTGAGGGTCACAAGGGGTTAATGTCAAATGATAAGATTCCCTTTGTTTAAGCCTTAAGGGCAGCTAGAGTCATCCTTGCCTTGATGTTTTGTAACCCTTCCAGGGATTGTTGCAGTGCCTTGAACTTTGACCTATGCTGCCTTCAGCTTTAAAATGGATTTTGCTTGTTGCTAAACAGCACTGTGTGACAATAATAATATGACGGTCTTGTAGTCCTGAAAGATTTAAAAAGTTAATATTAAACCCATCGGCATTGAACGATTCTCACTGGCACGCATTTTGTACCTACAAATCGCTTCCAGCGGATGCTTGAGTGTTGTGTCCCTAGCAGGATTTTAACATGAGAAGTGGTTTTATTCTGCCCCTGTGTGGAAGGCACGTCTATGCATAACATAAGGATATCATATCTATAAAGGGATGTGTGCCACGTGCGTCCCACATGAACTGAGAATAACTTAATATGACATTATTCACACAGGATGGACCAATCTTCATAAATACTGTTATTGCTTAATGTTCATATATTTTCATATTTGTAAAAAAAAGACATGAATATATCTGTTTCATATCTATTCTACTTTTACAAAGTTACACGGAGTAGACGCATGATCCATTTTCGCCGTTAACATTCCAGTCCCCACTGACTCATTAATCACATCATTGCTTCATCTCTACATACAGAATCTAAAAGGGTAAACAACATTCCACGCACATTTCGACCCTGTCTAAACAATTCTTATATAACCAGTCACAACAACATCAAACAAATATTCATGCTCATTTTATCAAGGATATCATGTTATCAAAAAATGCAATGTTTCGGCTCCTTATGAGAGTGGAGAGTCTACCTCAGGAGCAAGAATAATTTTACTAGACTGCTTTGTGCGAGAAACAAGTATAAACACGTACAAGAAGCAAAACACCCTTGGTGCAGTAACTAGTTTTACAACAAGAAATGCAGGTAATTAATTCAGTCTTTTTAGAACAATAAATGCAGGCAAATATTAATGTGTGTTGCTTTACAGTATTTGCCTCCTTTATGAATATGAGTTAGTTCACTATCCTTCAAAAAAGAGTCATCTAGTTCACATGTATGTTGACGGGCTGAACTCTTGTTAATTACAACTGTGCTCCTATGTCCCTTCAACACAAAGTGCCCAGTCCACTGTGCTTGTTTAGCAACACCATTCGTTTTTCACACCTTAGGGATAAACAGTAATCTGCTGGGCTGTGAAGTGTGTATTGACCTGTGGGGTGATAAGAGATGGCAAGACCTCAGTAAGGTAGTACCAGGATGCGGATCTCTTATTGTGTCTGGTATCCTGGTATGTTACGAGGTGCTGGATGGAGCAGGTAAAAGGTATAAGGGACTGAAATAAACAGAATTTCTAGATATGTATATATTCATGGAGAAAAACTTCCAGCTAGTTAACAGCGAGTTTCTATATTAGTTGCCAATATTTTAATGGTCTATGTGTTTTACTTGTCATGCAGAGTCTTCATCAAAGTGTCCCAAAAACTCGATTAGCTTAATCTGGATTCTTATCATGTTTGCTTAAATTCACTAAAGGACAGGGCTGTTAAAGGACGAAGCCCTTTTGATTGCTTGCCCTTTCCAAACTTCCATAGAACCTGATTTGGATCAAGGAATGCACTAAATTTGGAATGCTGTGAAAGATTTGTCTGGTCCACATACTTTTTTTAAATGGTTAATTTCAATTTGGTGGATCTAGAGAGATTTACTATAAATTACTTCCTTCTCACATATTCTTATCTGCCTGCTGTAAAATTAAAACTTTATTAGGACACCAGTATTCTTTAAAACGAAATGAATGTATATATCTAGAAAATTCTTCAAAATTACTTAAATTAGTACCAAGTGAGGAGAGAAAGCTACAAAACCCCAAAGGTTTGATTTCCCCCACTCAGGGTATTTGTGACTAATGACACCATAGATGTTAAGGTTAAAGAATATTTTGGATTTGCATTGATAATGTATTTAGGTGAATGGCGAGCTTGTTGATAGACATTCCCCAATTTTTTTTTCCCAAATAAAGTTCAGAGAGATCAACTTCCTAGATTTAAATTAGTGATGTTTGGTTGAGAGGCACCAGAGGTGAAGGGCCCAAAACAGTCTTGTAGTTAGAACATATCACACTTGTGTGAAATGTATTTCTCAGGCCTCTGAAGCCTACTACATTCATCACTTTTGTCACATGAGCTTCGTTTCCAGGCAGTTTGACTGTTCAAGCAGCTTAAAGTCTGGATTTTCTACAATGAATGGAATTGTAAAGCTCCATCATTTTTAGGCTCTGCGGTTTTGGCTCTTTTGTGGGCTATTGCCTATAATTCACTCACCTGAGGGAGTGGAGGATGAGGGAGGTAGAGGAGTCGTGGAGGGAAGGAGGGGGTACAAGGCAGGCAATGAGTGAGGGTAAAAGATGACAGGATAGGCCTAGAGCGTAACTGAAAAAGGAAGGGGGAGAGAACTATCTTGGGAGAGAGACTGAGACAGAAACGATGGAGAGAGGCACGCATTTTATAGAATGCTTCCTAGTGGGTTCAAAGTCCATATTTCACAGGTAGGAGTCTTAAATTTGAAATATTTTTCGTAATTCACAGAGATGATATGATTACAACAAATGCAGCTTTCCAATGTACCCAGGGCAGTGGTTCTTAACCTGTGGTCCAAGGATCCCTGGGGGTCTTCGAAGCATATTGTTTTACAAAATTAAATAACATTAACAAAGTACATTAAAATAAATAAAGTATATACAAATAAAGAAGCAAAATTGAAAATGTGAAGCCTTTTTCTATATTTGTTTGTGAACTAAACAAAATATATCAATATTTGAGTATTTGTTTAGTGTATACTTGTTTCTGTATTTGTATTGTTTGGAGGTTCAAATCATAGAAATTGTTTAGGCCGGGGGTCCCCGTGTTGGTCCTCAGATTCCAGTAATGATTCAGTGGGGTCCACAGAAGTCAGAAGGTTAAGGCAGGATGCTCTAGGGTGTGAAATACCATACCAGAATATGTGTGTCTTGCAGGCTGTCCAACTCTCAGTGTCAGATTGATGCAATCAGTACCTGGTGTGGGGTGATGTTAAGCAGAACCCTCTCAGCAGCAAGATATGTTAGGGTTGTCTATATCTTTTAGCTTCCATCATCTGCCCTTTAAATATATTCTGAATATCAACTCAGTCACCGCCCCCCCGGCTCCCCCTAAATGATGACGTGGCAGAATTCAGGTGTCCTGTCTCCGGAAGTAGTCCTGAAGGAAAACAAACGCAGTCTGTGTTTTTGGAGAACAGATGTGCTTTCTCCATTTGTACGTAGCTGAAGTTTCCATTCTCTTCAATTGTGCATTGCTCCAATTTGATGTTAAAAATTAAATTAATTGCTCACAGGTCTGAACACATAAAAATGATGCTCATGAAAGCAGGCCCTGTAAAATGTCTCCTGGTCTTTCCCAAGTATTAATACACATACACTGTAATTACGTCAAACTGCGTTACAACAGAAAAACACATTCCAGAAATTAAATGTTTCCCTTATAACGCTGCTTTCCATTTAAGAGTGTACTAATAGAAAAGCACATTTAAATACTTACACTTTTCTATATTTCGCAAAGAAAAGAAACCCGCATGTATCGAATCATTGACAGACATGCCTATCGCCTCAGGAAAGAAATAATAAAATGTAAATTAAGGTTGATACAAAAATGTTTTAAAAAATACCTAAAAATAGTAAATTCATTAGTATATATTGTAATATTAAAAATGTTTCATGGCTAACGTGTAATGTGGTACGATATTGTTATCTTGGATTCCAGGTGACGTTTACAGACCACTCGACTTTCATCCTTGAGTTTTATGATGTCACCAGAACACCTTGAAAAAAAAAATATATATATATATACACACATACACACACGCACACACACACGCACGCACACACACAGAAGAGAGAGAGAGAGAGAGAGAGAGAGAATAGGGATAGATAGAAGGGGAGAGAGATAAATGGAGATGAGTGTCAGGGGCGACGTAAATCCCCGCTTTAGCAGCTATAGCAGGGCTGGGGTTAATGATGGGCCACTTCTATCTGCAACTCGGCAGAAAATGGTTCATAACGTGAAATGTGGGATGGTGAGTGAGTGAAAGGATGGATGGATTAATGCATGGATGAATGAGTGAAAGGATAGATGAGTGAAAGGGAGGAAGGGTGGGTCAATGGATGGATGAGTGAAAGGGGAATGGCTGGATCGATGAGGGACAGAGTGGATGGATGAGTGAAAAGATAAATGGATGGATGGATGAGTGGATGGAGTGAAAGGCTGGATTGATAGACGGATTGCAAGGATGGATGGATGAGTGAAAGGATTGATGGATGGATGAGTGAAAGGATGGATGTAAGGATAGATGAGGAAAAAATGAATGGATGAGTAGAAGGGGCAAATGGATGTCTGGATGAAAGGGTGGACAGATGGATGAGTGAAAGGGTAAAGGGATGGACGGATGAGTGAAAGGGTGGATGGATGGATGAGTGCTGAAATGGTGGATGGAGTGGAGAGTGAAAGAATAATGGATGGACTGTGAGCGAAATGGTGGATTGATGGGTGAGTAAAAGGGTGGATGGATAGAGGCATGGATGAATGAGTGAAAGAATGGATGTAAAGCTGGATGAGCGAAAGGGAGGAGGGGTGGATGGATGGATGAATGGATGGATGAAAGGGTGACTGGATAGATGAGGGAAAGAGTGGATGGCTGGAGGATGAGAGAAAGGATGGATGAATGAGTGAGTTAAATGATGGATGGATGAGTGAAAGGGTAAATGGATGGATGGATGATGAGAGAAAGGATGAATGAGTGAGATAAATGATGGATGGATGAGTGAAAGGGTAAATGGATGGATGGATGAGTGAATGTATAGATGGGTGAAGTGAAAAGCTGAATCGATAGACGGAGTGAAAGTTGAATGGATGGATGAGTGAAAGGATGGATGAGTGAAAGGATGGATGGATGAGTGAAAGGGAGGGTACATGGATGGCTGGATGAAAGGGTGGGCAGATGGATGAGTGAAAGGGTGGATGGATGGATGAGTGAGAGAAGGGGTGGATGAGTGAAAGGGTAAATAAATGGATGAGTGGACGGATGGTTGAAAGGTGGAAGATGAGTGAAAGGATGGATGGCTGAAAGGGTGGATGGATGAGTGAATGGGTTAGTGGATGAACAAAAGGATGGATGATTGAATTGATGGATGAACGAAAGGGGGTAGATATGTGAAAGGATGGATGACTGAGTAAAAGGATGGATGGAGGGATATGTTTGATGGATAGAGTTGAAGATGGATGGATAGGTTTGGATACGGATGGGCGGACGGATGGATGAACAGACACAACGTAATGGTGAAAGACTGAATAGATGATAGAACGTAAAGGTGAAATGATGGATATCAGTAAGTGCTTGGAAGGTTGAATGGATAGATGCTTGAACGGAAGAGTCAAGCAAGCTCTTCTGGGGAGGGTTGCGGTGACTTGCTTCACTTGCTTGGTGCCATACAATCCTGGGTTCAAAGTGGGGGGTATTTTAATTTACTGACTATTCCCTTGTTCAGGACAGTCAGTAACACAGGGATAGAGAGAGTCCTTAGCTAGAGTCTTGAAGTGGAAAAACAGGGCGGTTCAGCGATCCAGAGAAAGAAATACGAGAGAGACTGCTGAGGTAGAAGGAGGGGTTCAGGGAAAAGGAGCACACGATGGTGACACAGAATATTGATAGACGGCCCCAGGCAGAGAGAAAGGAAAAGACAGACTAGAGGGAAACAGGAGCTAGAAGGGAAGAGAGATATAAACGGAGAGAAGAGGTGTTGTAAGAGAAAGAAGGTGGAAAGAAATGGAGATAGGAAGAGCATGCAAGCGAGAGAAAGAGGTGGAGACGACAAGAGAGGGTGAGAGAGCAAAAGAGAGAGAGAAGAAGTGAAAGGAGAATTGAACAAGAGAGAAACAGAGCGCAAGAGGAAAGAGGAAAGAGAGAAAGGGAGGGGAAGAAAGAGAAGAGGGAGCGAATGTGAGACGGAGAGATATCTAGACAGAAATGGCGAGGTAAAGGGCATTGCTAGATGAGAGAAAGATGGGGTCTAGGGGGATTGTGAGAGAGGGGCAGAAAGCGAGCAGAAGGGGACGGTAGAAGTGGTGGTCGGGACAGGAGAATGCTTTAAAGTGCAAGAAAACAAAAAGAGCGATTCAGACCAAGTTAACTCGATATAGTTAATGGCGGGAAGCAAGTGGAGCTCTAGGCATAAAGTTAATCAAAGGAGTGGGACTGTAAAGCGCAGCAGTGGGCGACAGAATTACCACAGAGGCAGCGCGAGGGAGAGACAGGAGATGGGACGGACGTCAGTGAGCAGGGGAGGCGGGGAGTGCTCACACCTGGCCCCACCTCTCCTGCTCTGGCCTCACTCACACAGAGTGCTCACCTGAGCCGGGAAGAAGACTCCTCGCCACCTCCTCAGGACTTCCCCAGCAGGGGCTTCGCTTCAGCCGGTGCCTGCTCACCCGGGACATCACCTCAGAGGGACACACCTCAAGGGGCGCCTCACCTGAGGGCGGAGATGGCAGCAGGAGGGGCCCTGGCGGCACAGGAGCCCCGGACAGGCAGCGACTAGAGTCCGGCAGCAGCACTGCGGCCAGGTACGGATCCTTCTGACCCCGGGCTGGGAGAGGGTGCTCACCGGGCAGAAGGGTCCAAAGACGGGACCCTGGCAGGGGGCAACTGAGACAGGCGCAGAGTGGAGAGACAGGGCCCTGGGAGAGAGAGAGAGAGCGGTAAGGAGGGGCGACAGAGCATGACACTGGGGACGGGCAACACGGCACGCCCCAGGGTCACAGGGCGAGGGGCAACAGGGCCGGGGGGAGATTTACAGACACAGGGAAAGGAGTAACCCGGCAAAATCCGAGAGAGGCGCAGCTGGTCACACAGAGGGGTAACAGGACATAACGAGAGGCAACAGGAGGCAGGGAGAGGGGCAACGAGACACAATGATGGGGCAGAAGCACACTGAGATGGGCAACTGTGTACAGGGATGGATGGGGAGGGAGGGCACAGTGCCGGGAAGGGCCAACAACATAAAGCGCTGCAAAATCACCGACACAGAGAGAGACACCGTGACCAGAGACAGGCACAGAGACAGGAGAGTGTGGAGGGCGAGGACGCACGAGCCGCTGTGAGGAGTAGTGGGGTCACGGCAGGGAGCGCTGGCGGACACCGCATGTCATTTCCTATTTGCAGGGATGTGTAGGAGCCAGCTGATAAATGTGTGTGTGCGCTGCCTTTCACTCTGTACTATCCGCACTGTGCATAGTCAGGTATATATGTGTGCAGGTTGTATGACACTCATTTGTTTGGTGTGCGATCTGGGATTAGTTTACAAGCCTAAACTATATGTGCAATGTGACATGAACGTGCCTGGTGTGCACATTGTATTTCCCGCCGTGTTGTGTGCAATGCCTTGTGATGTGGGCATTTTGTGTGCTCCACTGACATGCAGTGAAATGGGCTGCGTGGTGTTTTATGTGTGGTCCGCCTGTCTCAGTGTGTCATGCACAATTTAACATTCACAAGCTTGATGTGTGTGGCAGTGTCGCGGGTGACTTGGGGTTACTTGATGTGCGCAATGCACAGCATCACGCGTGCAGCACTGTCATGTGCATTGTGCCATGGTCATACTTGGTATGTGGCCGTAGGTCACGCGCATATTGACACGGATAGGCAGGCTGGGGCCAGCAGGCCAGCCCTTGCGGCTGTTTTACGGCGCACGAGCCCTCCATGGCTCGCAGTTTGCCCGTGCTCTCTCTTCCGTGCCTTTGCATAGGTTTATACTCGTGGCTTCCACCACTCGTGCTTCAAGCTTATACCCTTCAAAGACTACTCTTGCTTTGAAAGTAAATCATATCTCTGGAGCTTGCACCCTTCGCACTCCCCCGCCGCATGCCTCGCAATGGTCTTATGCTGTGGTCTCCTGGTCCACACACACAGGACGGCTCTTCCGCTATGTGTATTTTCCTTAAGGCCTGGGGTCTCTCTATCTCCCTGTACTTCAATCCCGTTTATGGATGTAGACTTTAATATTCAGAGGAGTGTTTGTTTAACCATTTACCTCTCGGCCGCCCGTCTATCATTCATACTAGTCTTTCTTTATCCTTGTGCAGAAGCTCTGGGAGAGAGTCTGTGCCATTCAGGGCACAAGTCCTAAAAAAAGAAGTGGGGGGACGCTCCAAGTTAGGTGGTGTCACCTGAAGTGACGTCACGACAGGAAGTGACGTCACAAAATGTAGTTCCCTCTAATTAACAAAGGTTACAAGGCGATGCGGGCAGGTTCAAAGGGCAAAGCAGAATGTTTACGTTGGAATTCGTCACCGTATTGACACTCAAAGGAGCGGGGAAATTAAAGCTGCGCTTGTTCGGTGCGTATTTATTGCCCACAGTAAATTTGCCGGTCTCCGTCTGAAATGCGTGAATACATACTGACCTTTTCTAATATAGAGCCACGAGCGCCCGTCTGTCATACTGAACGGCTCCATCAATGTGAAACAACTTAAAGAGCTCTGTTCGCCCTCTCTCGACAATATGAGGTGAGGTTTGGTGAGTGCTGAGCGCGCGCGCAGGTGCAGACTCGGGTACCGGCTCCATCTTTTGGGCAGGGGGGACGGCGTCCACCCGGTAAAAACCCGGAAAAATAAGTGGGGGGACGCCGTCCACCCGCGTGGTACCCCGACTCGAGCCCTGGTGCCATTGTCAGCCCGATCTGGACAACACTCCGGATGCAGCCTCTGAAAGTAGACACCGTGCTGCAGATCTGTCCTCTTCTGGACTAGACGCGCGAGGCCTTTCAAACGGGGCGCAATCTGCTGGGGAGGCCGCTGACCTGAACACAAGTCCAAGTGGTCTCGGGAGTCAGCCTCATCCTTTCCCTGCTGGGTATAGATCTCTGGGTGCCCCCCCCCCTACCCACACCCCTCTTGCCCTGCCTACAAGTGACCTTATTCTGTCCTCTTCAAACCCACCCGTTCACTAACATCGAAATGCATCTGCTGTTCCATGAGCTTAGGGAGCCCCCTGCCCTCCCATCCTTTGACAAGCCTCCCTGTACGGATGTCCTAAGTACACAACTTCTTCCTGACTCCACTGACCTCACTAAGCCCTTTCATGTGCCACTCATCTAGCGTTCCTAAGCAGAGCCTCATTGTTGTCACTCACCCTGGGATATCAACCATGTGACCGAACTTTGTATCATGTCTAACTTGGGATACTGTACTGTCCATCTGCGCCTCAATGACTCCTTGTACTCTGGGTGTACCAGAAGGGTCAATATCTGTCTGTCAATGACTCCTTGTACTCTGGGTGTACCAGAAGGGTCGATATCTGTCTGTCAATGACTCCTTGTACTCTGGGTGTACCAGAAGGGTCGATATCTGTCTGTCAATGACTCCTTGTACTCAGGTTGTGCCAGAAGGGTCGATATCTGTCTGTCAATGACTCCTTGTATTCTGGGTGTGCCAGAAGGGTCAATATCTGTCTGTTAATGACTCCTTGTACTCTGGGTGTACCAGAAGGGTCAATATCTGTCTGTCAATGACTCCTTGTACTCTGGGTGTGGCAGAAGGGTCAATATCTGTCTGTCAAGGACTCCTTGTACTCTGGGTGTACCAGAAAGGTCAATATCTGTCTGTCAAGGACTCCTTGTAGTCTGGATGTGCCAGAAGGGTCAATATCTGTCTGTTAATGACTCCTTGAACTCTGGGTGTACCAGAAGGGTCAATATCTGTCTGTTAATGACTCCTTGTACTCTGGGTGTACGAGAGAGGTCAATATCTGTCTGTCAATGACTCCTTGTACTCTGGGTGTACCAGAGAGGTCAATATCTGTCTGTCAATGACTCCTTGTACTCAGGGTGTACCAGAAGGGTCAATATCTGTCTGTTAATGACTCCTTGTACTCTGGGTGTACCAGAAGGGTGAATATCTGTCTGTCAAGGACTCCTTGTACTCTGGGTGTACCAGAGAGGTCAATATCTGTCTGTTAATGACTCCTTGTACTCATGGTATACCAGAAGGGTCAATATCTGTCTGTCAATGACTCCTTGTACTCTGGGTGCGTGCAGTGGAACGGCAATGCCTCCCTGCCAATGGATCCTTGAACTCTTAGTGTACTTGTAGGGTCAATACATGTCTTCCAAATGACTAACAAATACCTAAAAACCCTCCAATCAATGCTCAGAATGCTTGAAGAGTTAATGCCTTTCTCCACCTTACTCCATTTAATCTGGATGTATTCTAGGGAGTAATGATCATCTCACAATAACAGCTAGTGCAGGGCTTTGGGTATGCTGGAAGGTGTGATGCCCCCTCCCATTGGCTCCTAGTACAATTCTCTAGTTATATTGGAAGGGTAATGTCCTGATGTCTCACGGTGTGCTACATGCACTTAACAGTTAATATTATTTCCTCTAATGACTAATTGCATATTCCATGTACCCGACAGCTTAAGTATTATGTTCCTCCTCTCATAGTGCGTGCGGTGAATTGTTAGTCACTATTCATACGGCAGTCCGGTAGCTTGTATATACTGAAGGAATAATAACAAGCCTAATAATGTTGTTTCATAGGCTGGGTACACTCCACGGGCAATGACCTGTCCTGAGAGTGCCATGCACACTCAGTGACCTGAATGGCACACTAACCCGGGACCAAATGACTATGTTGTGAGTACTGAAAGGTTAATAGCACGTGTCCTAATTACAGATGCAAGCTGTGGGCTTGGTACAGGGTAATTACTTGTCGCTTAATGACTGTACACTCAGTTTACTTGCTGGGATAATAACAACCTCTCTCTTACTACATGCTTTTAACTCGGTGTGGATCGGATAGCTCAATACCTTGTACAGGGCCGGCTTTAGCGCTGGTGGCGCAGGTGCACCATTCTTTTTTGGTGCCCCCAGTGACCGCCTTCTCCATGGATTCCCTCACTACCACTCTCCATCAGGGCCCCTCATTTCTCCTCCTCTCTGACATGCATTTGAGTTTTTTTTTATAGTGCTACATAGTTCACTCACACTTGGTTCTGTGATCTGCATGGTGCATGTTCTGTGCAGCAGGCACATTAACCCCCTGCACTACTTTAGGATGAGTCAAAACTGCCCCTAGACAGAACTCCGATCTCTATCCAGCAGGAACATTAATCACCAAAGCTATCTTGACATTTTTATTGTTGCCTGAAAACTGCTGGACACACAAGGGTCTCTACAGGAAGTGCTTTTAAGCCATAAATTATTTTTAAATAGCGGCCCCATCCCCCACGTGAGTGCCAGGTGTGGCTGCATCAGTCACACCGCCTTAAAGCCGCCCTGTCCTGTTATCCTAAAGGCTCACTGTCCACTGGGCGTACTGAGAGCCGTACCAAGCCATGTCTTGTTGGATCCCTGCAAGCTGGGGCTAGCTATTGAGGGGGTCGGACGTGGTTGATTGTGGTCGTTTCCTTTGAATAACATGGACAATCAAGTGCTATCATGGGTTTCATCAAGCACTTACTGCCGCTGTCTCACGACTCCAAAGTCCTGTAATCATGATCTGTGTTACTACTTTATTAACTCAGGGCCCGATTCACAGAACTAACTTAAGACAAAATCCTAAACTTACTACCATTTTGGTATTCACAGAAGGCACTTACTCATTTTGGTATTCACAGAAGGCACTTACTCATTTTGGTATTCACAGAAGGCACTTACTCATTTTAGTATTCACAGAAGGTACTTACTCATTTTGGTATTCACAGAAGGCACTTACTCATTTTGGTATTCACAGAAGGCACTTACTCATTTTGGTATTCACAGAAGGCACTTACTCATTTTGGTATTCACAGAAGGCACTTACTCATTGATGAGTAAGTGCCTTCTGTGAATACCAAAATGAGTAACTTACTCATTTTCGAGTAACTTACTCATTTTGAGTAACTTACTCATTTGAGTATTCACAGAAGGCACTTACTATTGATGAGTAAGTGCCTTCTGTGAATACCAAAATGAGTAAGTGCCTTCTGTGAATACCAAAATGAGTAAGTGCCTTCTGTGAATACTCAAAATGGTAGTAAGTTTAGGATTTTGTCTTAAGTTAGTTCTGTGAATCGGGCCCTCAGTTGTGCTTATTATCATTCTCGGAAGGATGAATGGCTGAGTCAGCAGTCAGCATAAAACCCTGCAGCATGTTGTTAACCCACTGACATATACATATATACTTATTGTTTCAGAGGCTTATAACTGAAAATGGGAGATGTTCTATAGGCAATTACATCATTGTTTAATGTGAATTTGGCCATTCACAAGAGTCTGCTAAGAACGTATCTCAATTTTAAAGAACGGCGGATTGAAGTAATCCATTTAAATCGGCTGTCATGTTCAGATTTTCAAGATTAGCCGCTGGAGGTAGGGATTTCATGCTTTACCTGAAGTCGGTGAGTCACTTTGTTGTCCAGGAATTAGAATAACAAAGACGCTTTCGAGCTTGTGTAAGGAACCCTCCCAAGCCTTAGCTGGGATAGCAGCTGACTTAAAGATCTGGCAAGGGTGCCCTTGTCCTATGAGCTGACGTGAATACTCCGGAGAGCGTCCTGGTTAAGATGCACATTTTACAAGGCAATATACAAATCCTGATCACTCAGCTGACAGTACACAGGGTTAATATCTACAGCCTCGGTGCAAGTCAGTTCTCCAAGGTTCATGGTGAGCCTGCCATCACCACTTGTATCAGCTACGGCTTTCATAGATCTAAAATGCAGGCCACACAGATCCTAACAGAGCTGTAATGCTCGTATCTCAAAAGCGGAGAAAATAAATAAGGCAACTCATTGGGAGTCACTGAAGTTGAACTATCACTTGTATGCGTGATTTCCAGAGCTTGCCGAAAGCATTGAAACTCGTGCCATCTGCCCACAATTTGAACAGAAAAACGACAAAAAAATAAGGACATCAAGAAGTGATTGGGAACATGTCTGACTGCTTCGTAAAGGAAAGAAAAAAATGGGGGAAAAGTAGAAATAAACATTTATTTACATTGCTTAGAATGCAGAAGTGTGGTGCAGTACACTATATACAAATTAGTATTAGTAGTAGTAGTACTATTGTTTTTTTATTATTATAGAATACATGTCTTAAAGCCTTTTTTTTTTTTAGGTCTCATCATATAACTTTGGCATCTGTCCTGTTTCTGGGCCTTTTAACTTGAGATGCTTGATAAATCGCCGACCACCTGATCTCCTACTCACAATCAACTATTCCTGATACAAGCTTCCCTTTAACTGCATTTTTTGAAGACCGGGGTCGTATGCTGTGGCCCCATTGGGATAGTGATAGCTAATAATATAAAGTGTTGTGTTTAGAATATCAAGACACTTGACTTTGGCTCATTGATAACATATGGATGTGAGTATGGTCTTCATTGTGCACGCTGAATATATGTGTGATGGCCTCATGCTTACAGTGTACCTGGGCGACTCCTAGAGTCATTAACAATCCAGCACAACTAGGCCTCCTGGCTTTCAAATCCACACTGTGGCTCTCCTCCTCTGACTAATCCAGTCATTGCATCGGTGTTAACCTCAGGATGGCCTATATTTAGAATGTCAACACTTCAGGCTTGAGTGAGCAGTGGATATATCTCCGTGAGAGAGTACCACCTCCAAAGCTAGCTTGTCCATGGACTTGCGATGAAAACTAAGCAGTGATACATGAAATCTTAGCTTCCTCTTGGTATGAAGGTGAGTAGTATTTTGACTTTTCTGCTCCCTTATGCCACGCCCATTTCCTGAACATAATTTGTCCCAAGAGGTGAAGGCATTCATCGAAATACATAATAAAATAGTTACGAAGTGCGGCTATCTTTGCACTCCCATACACATTCCTAATTAGGGATGCATTTGGGTGAGCATGTATGATGCCATTTTGAACTGTAGGAGTGCCACTTGGAGGAAGAGGGACCAGTAGATGTTCTTGCTAAGAACTAGCTCCACATGGATCCTCAGCTGAGAGAGGTCCGAGATATGAACAGTGTCTTATGGAACATCCCCGCAGACCAGAGGAAGTCAATCTACATTCTTTAGGAACCATGGTGTAACAGACTGTCTGCTGTCACCTCTTCTGAAGGATAGTTCTGTACCTGCTGACACACAAATGATCGTAGGGTAAAGCACTGGGGAAAATGCCTGTCTGTTGGAGATGTGGGGATACTTTGAGGGGACCCATGTGTTGCATCTTCTTGCTGTTTAGGTCTCGCCTAGCGTTGCAGCGCATGCGCTGCACGCTCTGCGAGATCTATTGTCGTCGAGGAGACTTCAAAAGGAGACTTGAAGCCCCGCCCATCCTTCCCATTGGCCGGCGTCATTATTTATGTTAAACGCTGGCCTCCGATTGGAAACGAGGCTTCTTGGTGAACGCCCTGTCTCCTTCTCGGCCAGCCCATCCGGACTGGATCGTGTGCTGGCGGCGTGAAACGGTCTCCTTCAATTAGGTCTGTGAGCACTTTTTTTTTAATTCGGCTTTTGCAAACACGCGGCTGCATTCGCGCACTGCCAGTACATGCCCCACAGGGGTTCGCGAGGGAGATTGTGTTTTATTCCGTCTTCAAGTGAGGTACAGTGAATGAGTGAAAAAAAGGAATGTGTTCTTGTGTAATGTGACTGCGGCTCATGTATAGCGCTCAAATGCCTTCGCATCACGTTCGCGCTATATGGAAAAAAAACGGAATTAAAAAAAATGTGAATAACCATAGGCACAAGTTGTGTCGTGGAGGAGGAGAGGGTGGCTTTATGATCGGTAGTTTGTCGTCGTGTTAAAGCATCCCCGCCTGCCACAGAACCTGCGCCATCTGAGTGCAGAGCAGAGATCGCTGGCTTAAATTTGAAGTTATAAATGGTGTATTCGTCCCCCTTGACCCCTCCACCGTGAAAGCGTTCCGGAAGCCCCGCGGTAAGTAGTGTCGCATATACCCGAGGGGACCGGCTCAGAGCTCCGGAACTGCCAGGTCTGGAAGAAAACTTTTGAAGAGGGCGTCGTGGGAAGGGTGCGGCGCCCGCATAGATGTGGGCCGGGGGCCCTGTCCTCGGAAGGGAACCTCGTTAGACAGAGAAAACTTGCGTGAACAACACCTGCAGACGCTGCATGTGCAGGGAGGGAGCGTCCGGAGGGGCTGGCTGACCGTGCTGCCATGGACCCGGCAACGAGGAAGGGGCAATCCGGGCCACCAGGGGTGTAACGCATCCCCCTGCAGCCCTTGTGTGTGTGTTTGTGGGGGGCATTCTTCAAGGCGCCCCTACTCACTTGAAATGAATGCTTTATTGGAGAATAGGCTGGGCCTTATCACAACCTGCGCGGGCGGTGGGAGTAAAAACCATTTAGCGTTACGCCCCCGTGAGGCTTTCAGGCTCTGCAGCCATCATTGTGCAGCATGTTCAGTGGCACCAGAGCCCTGGAGGGCCCACTGAACCCTGATTATGAAGATATTTTTGGTACACAACCAGTAGTGAAATGGGCTCATACCCTTGCTTTCACCAGAGCCGTTGGTACCCCTGATGCACCACTACTGCGCAAAGAGCTGCGTCACTTCTACCCAAGGCTTACTGTGCGCTCACTGCTGCTCGCTGGAGTGACGCTAACTGCTCACTGACCTCCACTTTGTTTTGGGCTAGAATATGCTCAGTCTAGTCATGCTGATCTTCTCACTGTGTGTTAGAATTAGAACATTCTCACTGCTGATACTATTGATTGTGTAACAACTCCCCGACTGTCAATTTGTGTTAGGCTTATCACGTGCTCACTGTTCACACTCGCGACGTGTTATAGCTCACTCACTCTGTCTTTGTGTTAGGCTCACCATGTGCTCACTGTTAACGCTAGTGATGTGTAACGGCTCACTGACTGTCACTATGTGGTAAACTTATCATGTGCTCGCTGTTCACACAAGTGATGTGTAACAGCTCTCTTACTCACTCACTATGTGTCAGGCTCATCATGTACTTGCTGTTCACACTAGCGATATGTAATAGCTCTCTCACTATGTGTTAGGCTTATCATGCGCGCGCAGTTTACACTAATGTGTAAAGGCTCACTTACTCTCTCACTATGTGTTAGGCGTATCATGTGCTCACTGTTCGCACTAGCAATGTGTAACGGCTCACTTGCTGTCACTATGTGTCAGGATCATCATGTGCTCACTTTTCGCACTAGCAATGTGTAATGGCTCACTTACTGTCACTATGTGTCAGGATCATCATGTGCTCACTGTTCACAGTAGTGATGTGCAACGGCTCACTGACTCTGTCACTATGAGTGAAGCTTATCGTGTTCACTGATAACACTAGTGATGTGTAACGGCTCACTTACTCTGTCACTACGTGTTAGGCTCATCGTGTGCTCACTGTTCACATTAGCGATGTGTAACCGCTCACTTACTCTCTCACTATGTGTTAGGCGTATCATGTGCTCACTGTTCACACTCACGACGTGTAACCGCTCACTCACTGTCACTATGTGCCAGGCTTCTCGTGTGATCGCCGCTATGTGTTAGGCTTAGTTTCTGCTCACTTCTCACAGTAATGACTGGTAACTACTCACTGATGCTGCCACTATCTCATGGGCTTACAGTATGTTAGCAAGTAAATGGTCTTTTAAAGACCTGCGAAGTACTCAGCTCAAAAACTGTCTGTGTGTGTGCCCGGGAAGCTGTCTCAGCCCGGGCTGACACACAGGAGGGCGTTGCGCGCCTGCTGGTCACAATGGTGATGTGTGACTGCTCACTTTCTCTGCTCACTGTGCATGCTAGTGATACTAGTGCTGCGTAACAGCTCCTGCCCTGGAGGCTTCACCACTGCCCACAAGTAAGTGAGTTGCACTCTTTGTTGTCAGAGAAGTCTATTCTGATAAAGTACCAATGGAAATAAGATGGCAAATGAAGTGCGCTGTATTTGTAGAATTATTATAGCACCTACCACACATACGAGGGGTGCTGAAACGCCTGCCTACCTGATTTGCATGCTACATTGTGTGGGGCGTGTGGTTGGAAGTATGTTGTTTTTGTTTTGATCCCGTGTGAGAAGTGTTTCCGTGTCTTGCTTGAGGACCACCAGTGTGCGGTTGTCGTGTTTTGGGATGAGGCGCTGAGAAGCACGATAGATGAAGTGTGAGAGATAGGCGCACACTATTCTGGAAGCGCTGCTCATCTCCCTCTGCCACCTGCAGCGATGGACTAAAGAATAACTAATTACCAGCAGCGAGAAAGTCATAGAAGTACAAGCTTCAATACCACCAGATAATGTGCTTTTTGAGACAAGTGTACATTCTGCCCAGGAATGTACAAAAAATAGAGGGACATAAAAACATACAGGTGGGAGATGCGTAGTTTTGTGAGCGCGAACTCGGCCCTAAACAAATTCACTCCACACCACATAATTCCACAACTAACTAATCAAATCCAACCCACATAATTCCGCTACACACCACATGCATACACTCCATATCACATAGGAAAAACACACTGCCATTTACAATGCCAATAGCTCTAACTCTACAAATGCGAGACCTATTGCATTTCTAATGCTTGTTTTTATAGTGTCTGGAGAAGTCTATTAGCATTACTTTGCAGGATGTGGCGAGCATGTTACCATGACTACCCCAAGATGATCCTGGGAGGTGCTGGTTTCTTTTGGCTGCAAATTGTGTTAAATTGTGTTGTAAGTAAAAAGTACAAAGTCATGAGAGAAGAAGTGGGAAATTCTGCACCCTGTTATTGAGGGGTCAAGAGATAGTGCAAATTCCGAAGACATGTACCTTGAATTCAATAGATGAAGGCATCCACCAGAGACTAAGGATATCGATATCAGAAACTCTAGGGGGGCAACGAAGAAGACAGAGCAGATAAGGTGCTTCTGAGCACAGCTGGTGACAGGGGAAGTTGTGCAGGCACCTGAGGGAAGTGAAGGCTGTGGCTCTTCTAGGGAGAGCACTGTTTGCTCCCCCCATGGCACTGGAGGAGGCAGATTGGTGCCAAGTTATGCCGCTGCCTGCGCCCCTTGCCCTTCTCCACCCGTGGTTTTACAGGGTGCAGATCTGGGCCCAGTAAAACCAAGTCTGTTGTTTGTGCACCCAGAAATATCAGACATAAAAACACAGGATCACTCATAGTTGCCTAAAGTAGTATTCCCCATCCCCAGCCTCTGGTAAATTCATAATGGGGGGCACTGACTAAGAAAGCAGAAAACTGGACCCGAGCAAGCTTTTTCACCCAGGTTAGGTGCTGGCTGGAGACATACAAACAACTGTGTTCCCTTATCCCACTCTCACTTTAAAAGCAAAAAGCTCGTAGGATTTTATTGTACCACATTAGAACATCATTTGGGAGGTTACTGTAGATCGTGGCTGATTTTTGGACTTTAACAAGATTTTTTATGTTGCTGGTTTTGGGAACATGATAAATGTACATAAGTATTTGACATTTTAAATGTTTCTACCATTCTGGCATGGATTGTCTTCATTTTAGAACTGAAAGATAGCTCTTGTTTGTTTTATTCTCTTCACTGTTCTTTCAATTGTGCTTCCCACACACTCCCCCACGATGGGAAAACATTTCATGTAGGTTTAACATCGCATATGTGTGTTGGATTACTTCAGCCATGTTTTGTGGGTCAGCTGCCTTAGTACTAGGAAAGATGAGTTCTGCTCTCTGCCTCTTAAAGGCTGGTTTCTGGACCTCCCTAGATAAATCACTGTACAGAGAGTCAAAACAGTCTGTTAAAAAAACTAATTAGAAAGGAAATTACAGGTTGCAACAGCAAATTTAGGTTTAATAGAAAAATACCCATCTTATTTCATGAAACTGTTAAAATATAATAACTTTTAAGCAAAATAAAGAATACAACTGTTCTATAGTTAAGCTGGCACAAATGGCCAAAACTTCAGGTGGTATCGAAAAATGATAATCCCAAACATCTTAAAAACCCTTACCACACAAACTAAATCAACAGTTCAACTTTTCATGCATCCTTCAGACAGTGTAATGGGTTGTAATAAGAGGGAGATTTACAGGCAGTGCTTTAAGTGACATGACAGGAATTCCTTAAAGCCATTTCTGATTGCGACAAGTTCTTTGATGCCATAGTTTTTCTGCCTGTAGGTTGTCTGCCTACAACCAGCATGTGCAGAAGGAACAAATGATGGACGGAATACTGAACAATGCAAACATTCACCCCCAGTCACAAAGATCTGGGTTTAATCCATTGTTCTTTATCTCACCACGCCACCTCAGTTTGGACCCAGCCATATGCAAATCAGTCTTGACCCTGCTCCTCATGGGAACAGTCCAGCCTGAACTGCCAAGGAGGATCCTCCCTGGACCAGAAACAAGCATCCTGGGACCGGTTTTGGGGCATCACCGCTCATCAGCCAGGCTAACTTGAATCCAGTGGAGAAAGGAGCACAGGACCCACATCTGGGCATATCCTTCCCACTGAGGGCGACAAAAGCAAAAGGAACAAATGATGGATGGAATGCTGAACAATGCAAACATTCAAGCCAGTCACAAAGATCTGGGTTTAATCCATCATTCTTTTGCTTACCATGCCACCCCAGTTTGGACCCAGCCATATGCAAATCCGGCTTGACCCTGCTCCTCATGGGAACAGTCCAGCCCGAAATGCCAAGCTGGGTCCTCCCTGGACCAGAAACAAGCATCCTGGGACTGGTTTCGGGGCATCACCCCTCATCAGCCAGGCTAGTTTGAATCCAGTGGCGCATTGAGCACGGGACCACATCTGGGCCTTTTCTTCCCACTTAGGGTGACAAAAGGAACAAATGATGGACGGAATGCGGAACAATGCAAACATTCACCCGGTGAGGGTGTCATACTTCATCATCGGGCTTAACTCCTCGTGGGGTTGGCGCTGCAATACCCCACGGGTCCTGCGACCTACACAATCTCCACACTTTGCTTAATTATTTTTCTTCATAAACTAGGAGCAAACAATTGACACATTAATTTTATCTCTACCAAGAGGACCCCGGATTAAATTGTTTTTTGGTACACCTTAAATATTTTTAACTCACCCTTTCACTTATCCAACACACCTGCACTCATCATAACGGCTATTTGATTAAAAGATCTCCGCTAAAGAACCCACTCGCTGGGCCCATGGGGTATTGCAGCACCGGCCCCACAAGGATCTTAGCCCGATGATGAAGCATGACACCCTCACAGGTGTGTGAGGGCACCACTTCCTATAAAGGAAGATCTCCTCACTTGTGCCATTTTTCCCCCCAGAGATACACTCCTACAGGAACAGTTTTCCTACCAGTATTTTCCTAAGTGGCTCCTAGGCTGAGAAAGGGGCTGGCGGTCCATGTACCCATGATCATCATGACCTTAGGCCTTGCAGAGGTCAAAGAATCACAAGAATGGGGGACTTATAGGGACTCCTGAGCACCTGCATCCTAAGTTTACTCCCCCTGTATGCGGGTTCCACTCTTTCAGACGTATTGCGTTAGAGGTGGGTGAGGCACTGAAAGCTGGAGCCATATTCAAGCCTGGCTCTGGCTCAGCTCGAATACTGTTGGAAGCTCGAGCCCATAACGAGCCAAGCATTCAAGTGGCGTCTGCCTGTCACCCTGTCTCTACCAGAGTATGGTGTTACGGCCAGAGCTACAGACTTTGGAGCTGGAGAACTAGGTTTGAGTCTCAGCGTTTACTCAACATCCTGTGATTCTGAGCCTCTGTTTTTAATCATACCAACCAGAGGCCTGAGTAACATCGGCAGCTCCTCCGCTAAGGCGGAGGAGCGTCGCCCCACTGCTCTGTGAGCAGTGTATAAAGGAAAACTAAAATGATAATAACTAATGTTATTATCGTTTTAGTTTTCCTTCCTGCTTGGATGCAGTGCGGGGCAGGTGGGCCGGGCTAGCCAGTACAGGGGGCAGGGGGAGGAGTGTAGAGCACACTCTAAAGTGGGCATGACGATTTGTCCAGCCCAAGAGGGCCGGTCAAACCGTCACTGCACTTTGCATCTTCCTTACCAGACTGCATTACACAGCCTGGTGAGGAACATGCAAAGCCTCCAAGCCCCTGCCTGAGAGCCGATCCACGGCGCTCAGACCAATCATAATTCTGCTTAAGGCAGCGCTGTGATTGGACAGGGGATTCTGGGACGCTGGGAGATTCCTGGTGCGGCGCGGAGGAGATGGAGCAGAGGCGGCAGCACCTGGCGTCACCCAGGTAAGTCTGTTTAATTTTATTTTTTGTATTACCCCCTCCACTCTCACCCCCTCCCCCCCGGCCTACCACCTGCGCTTAGTAGCGACTGCTACTGCTGAGTAAATAATATTTTACCTACTGGGTAGGTATTCTTAATATCCCATTCTCCACACAATACATACCCCCCCCCCCACTCCTATTTTTTGCCATCAATTCACATCATAAAATCCTAAAGCGTGCTCCCACGTAACACACAGGTCGAAGCAAGCCCCGTTCCTCAGCAGAATAGGATGAACCCGATGATCAAACATGCCACCGAGGGGCAACCCTGGTGGGTGAGGGTTATCTAAGAAAACCCTGCGTTTTCTTCACCGTGGAGAGTTAGTTCATAAAAACAGAAGGGCTCTTTTTGATTTTTGATACATATTTTATTTCGCCAAAACTCATTTTTCTTAATTATTGCATATGAAAGCACTTTCTAATATGTGAGCTCAGAATACCAGTTGTACAAAAACATAAACGTATTGAGTTAATTTAATAGACTGTAATGTTGCTCTACAATAATCTGCGCCATAAAAAGTTTACATGACAACTGTCTTACCTCTTAGTTCCCTAATGGTTCGTTATTAAAAACTATCACTTTTAATAAGTGCAGTGCTATTATGTGATGAATTAATGTCAGAGCTTTCATATTTTAAAGAAATATACACTTTTTTGAATTTTGAAGAAACTTTATCATATTTTACGTGATGTTTGTTGTATGAATTACATAGCAAACATTTTCAGGGCTCCGCTCATGCACGGGCTCTAAGAGCCGGACCACACCATTATCTCAGCGCTCTCTGTTAATTTGGTTGCTCGCCCACCTCTGGTTGGCTTTACATTTAAGAGAATCCCTCTGCTTGTTGATTGTTGGTACCTTTCTTTAATATATGACTTGCATGATGCCTTACTGAAAAACAAGAAAGGGACGATGGTACTGGGAAATGGTTGCTGCAGGTAATTTTGCATTCTAATCGGATAATCAAGTTACTGCTTTTGTGCCCTTGACTGTGCATGGACAGTGACAGCGAGCATCAAGACTTACGTAGTGGAGGGTTTGGAAGTCACATACAAAATGACCCTAGTGATTACACACAGTAACTGAATGTCCTGTAAGAGCAACTCCTTCTAAAACATTGTGATTGTGTCGGCGCACATTTAGCGCTGGAACCTTCTGTATTTACACAACAGGGTGTACATACACCTCAGTAATACCACAGAGCCCTATGAGCATAAAAACCAGGCACAAATGCCTGTTACTCCACCAGGGCACTTCCTGTAATTCTTCCCCCGGTTTATATAAAATCAGTCCTCTTAGAGGGATGGACCTCAGATGGCAAAGAATCTGGCAAAAATGTCCAAATAACCTAATCCCCAGATATTCCCACCGAGCTTGGAAAATGGCTACTGGTTTGGCAAAGAAGATAGTCCAAAGTCCAACAGAGTCAATGATCTTGAAGTGTCAGTGATATGAACCACTAGGAATCCGTTTACCTCTATACACGGACAAGGGATTTCAGAAACAATTTACGTGGGACCAGTAGCTTTAATTGTTCTCAAAGTCAGTGTGTGCAGTAGGGATTTGCTAGCTGTATAACTAAACTTAGAGCCTGATTACGACTTTGGTGGTGTAGCAGCTGGCCACCACGTCGGCGACCAGCTACCACACCGCCAAAGTCGTCCACTGACCACCCGTCAGATTAAGAGTTTTCTCCTGGTCTGGCGGGTGGTGCTTTGGCGGCCCCAGATGGTGAGCCTTGGAAAGGCACCACAATGGGAACGCAAAGCACGTTCCTGCACCGGCTGAAATGCACAACATTGCAGGAACATGCAGGTGCATACAGACAGGGGGGCACACCATGTGTCCTCCTGCATCCACCCACATGCACAGAGGAAGCAGGAGGGCATGTAGGGCCCCCTAAGTTTCCTCACTGTCACCCTCTTCATGGCGGGCTCACTGCCATGAAAAGGAGGGCAGTGACGATACTGATAATATGCTTGGCGGTGCAGCAGCTGCACCACCAGCATGTTATGGCCTCCGATTGCTGCACCACCACCACGGGATCAAGGATCCTGGTGGTAGCAGCAGTCCTGTGGCGGTCCCACCACCGTAGTCGTAATACGGCGGGTGGACCGTCAGTCTGTGGGTCCAGGGACCGCCACCACGGGTTTGGCGGTCAAATGAACCACCAAGCTCATAATTGGCCCTTGGTGCCTTGCTAAGACCAAACCTTAAAGGACCTATCTTGAAAATGTCTAATCAGATTTTCGGTTAGCATCGACACTCACGTGACTCCAGGCATTCACTGTATCTCGCTGGTAGAAATAGGGAACTGACATTTTTGACTGGTGTCCAGCCACAAGTTTGAACCATGTTATATCCAGAACTGATATGGCTAGAGTAATGGTTTTAACAGTTACTGAGTGCGGTGACCAACCACAATCATAAACAAATTACCATAAAATCTACAGGGAAGGGAACAACAGCTCAAGATGTAAATGTGGAGATACGGACTCACGCAGAGTTAGGGATTGTATACAGTGGGTGATCACAATGCAGGCACCGCACGCTCACAGGGCTGAAACACCTTCAGCGGGTCCGCCCCATCTTGAAAAGCAACTGACCTCCCTGCTCCGAGGCTTCTTACTGGTGACCCTTGCTCTTCTCCTCCTGGTCAGAGGCCAGATCTTCTCCAAACACAGATAGTATAGATTCTTCATCTTCTTCTTTGGAGTCCTACAATTGCCATTAGCAACAACATGCAAAGTCTTGCTATTGAAAAATGTCCCTTTGGGCTGGTGCAACAGAGGTTCCTCTTGAAGTCCAGACAAAGTGCACCGACTGATTCAAGGGGGACATTAAGTGGCCGAAGGGGGGGGTCAGGTGGTGTTGGGGAAAAATGTCCTGGTCCTCGAAGGGTGTGGAGATCTATGAGACCTTCGTAATGCTTTCTTTAGAGACAACAATATGCAGGTTGTTATGTCCACAGTTCAATAATTCTGCAATGAATTGACAACTGTCTTTGAAGACTATAACCACTCAAATCCATTTCCGACATTAAGCCCCAGGAGTCTACCACTGAGGAAGACTGCTGAATTCAAATCACAATATCAAATACAAGCTTTGAAAGAGTTTGGAAAAAGTTTTCCAGCAATAAAGACAAACTGGCACGTCAGTGCCATTCCAGAGTCTATAAGGAAACAGCCACACTAAAATGGCTCCTGGACTTGTGCCATGTCTCAGAAGCCCCTTTCCCATCATTGAAGCTACATAAAATTATTACTCAATTCCAGAACACGAAATGCCATGACTCAAATATGACGAAATCTCATGAACAATATATCTGAATCTCTGGCTGAGCACCTCATTGCAAAAGTCCTAAAAGCATACCTTTATAAGTACAAACTTTGGCAAAACAATTGTCTCTGCTGCGAAACCTATTAACTTTGCAATGCTTTTTATGTCTTAGCCACCACAAGTGTGCAAGCATCTGCAGCGACTATCTTGGAATAGGTTTGTAAAACACAACAAAGTGCTTTACAATATGCCCACTGCAGATGAGCAGGCATGCAGATCGGCCATATTTAAATGCATTTTATTTAAATAAATACTTTTCAAAGACAGCTGCTGTGGACGCACATCTGCTGCAAGCGATCTTTGGATGGGATTTGTTAAAAATAAAGCAAAACCCATTCCATGATACCCACCACACATGTGTGTTTATGGGCACGTGTGGACGGCCATCTAGGAATACTCAGAAAAGCATTTTAAGATGGACCACTTCTCGATAGCACGGCGGGTCGTGATGAAGTAAAATACAAAAGTGGGCTTGGGGGTAAAAAGATGCTGGGTAAGGGGTGGTAAAGTGGATGAGAAGAGAAAGTAATGGGGAGGAAGAGGAGAAGGGGGAGAGAGAAAGGGTGAGGGGAAAAGTCCCTCCTGCGCAGTTCATAGCAAGGTCTGACATTAGCAGTGAAGCATACATCATCCAATATACACAGTGTGAAACGGAAATGTCCATGGGCAGCATAAGCACAAGAATAGGGAGGAAAGCCATCAAATCAAAAGCAGACACCTGGGGTATACAATAAAACCTACCAATCATGAGCAAGGGACAGACCCGAAGCCCACTCTAAGTGCATATAATGTATTGGAAACAATAGATTCAAAACTGACGGCTAAAGCTATCTTTAACCGAGACCTAAAATAGAGAAGATCCGAACTTCCACATCCACACCTCTTTTAGTTCATAAAATAAATTGAGACCAAATCTGCTTGTCTTTAAACCTATATACCCTAGCAGACTTCACACGCACCACAAAAGCCTTTGGCATATCTTTTTCCCCAGCTGACTCATGTCCGGCTCATATGCTCAAGGATATTCTTCTCAAAAGCTCTGCTGTCATTCCAGTCAGAACCATCATCAATCATCCCTTAGTACCAGGGCATTCTCAAGTGAACTCAATGAGGCTGATATAAAACCTACTCCTAGAAAACATTGCCTTGATTATACTAATCCTTCTACCCATCGACTGATGGCTCATGTGCCATTTGTAGCCAAAATCATTGAAAAGTCAGTTTTGAATCAAATATCAGCACCCATTGAAGACAATAACATGCTCCTGGGCTACCAAACTGACTGCATTCTGGCAAAGGTTCTGAAGCAGCATTGATAGCCACATGGCACAATATCAAATCTACCATTTAATCAAATAGATTATCAGTACTCAGAAACGGGATCTCTCATCAGTCTTAGACATGGTTCTGCGCCTTCTGTTCCTATAGAGACTTGATGATAAAGGTGTCCAATAATATGTCCTAAAATGAATTGCCTTCAATCTCACTGACAGATTACTCATCATCGCACTTCCTCCCTTAGAGCCTTTCAAATACACAGGTGGCGTACATTAAGGCTCAACCATAGCTCCTCTCGTTCAGTGTTTACCATGTACCTGATTCTCATATCGGCATTTAACCTAAATTGCTGTAACTATGTTGACAACACACAGATAAGCTTGAAACACCATCAGATCTTGACCCCAGTACTATCAGACAAAGTGTACAAGAAATTGATTGTTGTTGTCAACCACCTCAAATTATAGCCCTCAAAATTCGAGATATTGGGATGTGGCAAATAGACCAGCTGTCATCCTTCAACAATTAGGGCCTCCACCACCCCACTCTGACAAAGTGAAGAGCCTAGAGCTGATTGAAGTCTTCCCTCTCTCCATTATACTACAAGTAAATCAAATCCCAAAGGAAGCTTCTTCGTGATGACATGCCTCCACAACATGTTCCCATATCTTTGCTTCCCTTGAAAGGTTCATGCTACCATTCCCCCAGCACTCTTCCAGATTGAATATGCCAACATACTATGGCTTCAAGCACCCCTGCTAAAATTATAGGATTTACAGGGAATTCATAAAACAGCTGCTGGACAACATCTGAACCAGCAGGGGGGTCGGAAAATATCTTATTTTCAGTGTATGGCTAACACCATTTTTGTACCTTCAAATAGTTGGTGCCGCTGAACCTAGAGCCATTGCCACCAGCCATTAGACTCCCTCCCTAACCTCCCTCGGTTATGGATCAGGGTGGACTTTAGGTGCAACCCTGGTGTCAGAGGTTGGTTCTCTGCTGAGGAATGGAAGACAAGTAGGGAGCGCCTCCTCAAGTTTGAAGTTTTCAAGTTTTATTTATTCAATGTTTCGGAACTCCGAAGAGATCCACATAGAAAAATCATGCCAATAAATACTACATATAAAATTTCTGTTTCAAATTAAGATTAGTCAAATTAATTGAGACATATACAAAATCAGGTTATTAGCTGAAAATTCATAGAAATCATTTGAACCTTCATTATTTCTCTGAAACATTAAAATACATTAAGACATATCCAAATTCAAATCTTTTAGCACAAGGTTCAAAGCTAGACTAATATAAGTTTAGGAAATATTTAAAAAGTTAAAAATTTGATAACAAACAATTCGTTTGGAGGGTCAATTAGAGTCTGTAAAACTTCAGAAGAAGGTTGAACTGACAATTTCAGATAAATAGGCCTCAGCCATTTACAGTCATGCAATAATAGAGCTGGGCAAATGAATAATACATGATTCCAGTCTTGAATCCCTTACTGACAAAAGTTATAAACTTCAGCGGTTACATACCATTTAGAAGTTAAACAATTTAGAGGAAGGCTATTCTATCGTGAAAGAAACCAAAAGCGCCTGACACCGTGTGACACATTCCATTTTACATATGGTTGTGCTCTGTTCATTAATAAGGTGTCTTTTACCTTTAGGAATCCCCTTTTTTGGCACAGGCCTCACTATCCAAATGAAATCTTAAGGCCTGCTAAGAATGCTTCAAACTAACCTTTAGTTGAGAGGGAGGTTGCTTAAGCACCAAACTAGACTCGAGCCATTTGGGATGTAGCTTACTTATAGTTCCTGAAAACTAGTGTCTCATCCTTCTTTTCAACCAGGATTTCCTTTCTCGTGTGGTGTCTTAATCTATCCTCTTTACTCCTCCCAAGACAAGCAACACTGCAAAAAAAACCCTGCCAAGCCCTGAACGTATGCACTTCTAATTCCCATTTCCAATCTTAGTGCAGCCACTCGTATTAAGGTGTTACAAGACGTAAGCTTTCTCAACACCTACCCTTCAATTCTATTCAAGAATTCCCATCTAAGAATATCAATGAGCTCCACAGCATATTGTAGGGTGGTAGGGACTTTAGCCCGATAAACCTCTAAGAGGTGGGAAAAATGTCTCATACCAGTAGCAACATAAAGTGCACCCAAACCTTTGGCCTGAGTTAAATATTGCCTTACACGTGTTGCTTTTAATGTGATCACTGTCACTCAAATTGCTACACATGATTTTCCCTAAGAAGGTATAGGTTTTTACCACTTCCATTTTTTGAGACCTCCAAGTACCAGAGAAAGTTGGGATATTTAAGTTTTTTCTTCGCATGGAAACAGGGGGGGCAGATTTACAAGCCCCTTGCGCCACATTTGCGCCGCCGTTGCGTCACTTTTGTGACGCAGCGGCGGCGTAAAGCTAGCGCCATGCTGCGACGGATTTACAACGTGACGCATCTAGGGAGATGCGTCACGTTGTAAAGCTCTGCGCCACATGAAACCTGCGTCAGGTTTCATGTGGGCGTTCCGGCGCAGGGTGGGCGTTCCGGCGCAGGAACGCCTCGGAAAACTGCCTAAGTGAAATCTACAAGGTTTCACTTAGTCACTTTTCCGACGCCGCTGCGTCAAAACCTTGCGCCTGCTTGAAGCAGGCGTGACGCACCATGTTGCAGATAGGCCGGGTTGGCACAGTGTTGGAGTTGCGTCGCGCCCGCGACATGACTTCAGCACTGCGCCAACCTTACGCCGGCAGATGCGACACGCATCTGCCTATCCTTGCGCCATGGCGCGCCACATTGTAAATGCGGCGCATCCGTGGTGGCGCAAGGATAGCATTGCGTGTCACACGTTTCCTGGCGCATCCCTGCTGATTTGCAGGGATGCGCCAGGACTCGTAAATCTGCCCCAGGGTATTTTACTTTTAGAGGAGTTCATTTTTAAATAATGTACGTCAGCTTAATGTTGTAAAGCAACCAACTGGTAATTTAGACCTTTAGGAGTAAGATCCAAAATCACTATGCCATCTGCATACAGAAGAAGTGATTGACCACCCCCTAGTAATCAGAGAAATGCCTGAACTTTGTGAGAGAGAGGTAGGTAGGTCCGAGATATATAGGAAAAATAGCAGCGGGCTAATAAACACCCTTGTTATAAACAATTCTTCACCTGAATTTCCCTAGAAAGACCACGATCACCCACTAGTAAAATTTTACACCATGTGGAAGCACGAAGGGCGGTGATTGGATGCAGTAAGGTACCTGGCATTCCGAGATCTGTCAATGTTTTCCACAGCACCGGGCGATGTACTTTATCGAATGCCGTGGAAACGTCTATAAATGCGGCATATACCCCTCCTCTAGTAGCCACATACTTCTCATTAATTAGTTGTAGAACAGCTACATTGTGAAGATTTCCAAGAGGGAGCACCTCCTTCAGAGGAATCACGGATAGTCGAGTCCACTGGGGTAAATTACAAGGAAGGCCAGAAAGAAAACAAACAGGAGAAGTGAGGCAAAGCCCTCCTTAGCCAAGTGAAGCCTTTCCTCCCTACGCTTGAAACAAACAGAGGGCTTAGGATAAACTTGCACTTTGCTGACAGGAACGGGGGCCATTTTCCTCTCTTGTGGTTAACAGTGTTTGTGGTGAGTTGCCTGGCCTGTAATTTGTCCTGTGGTTTGGATGTGCAGTCTGCTTTAATTAACTAAATCTCTCTCTAAACGTGACTTGTGTTATTATAGGACACGCGCACAAAGTAAGGGTCGACTTTCAAGGGTATCTCTGCCTGTCTGAAAGAGTGAGCGCGACCCAAGCGGTGCAGTTTATTCCCTCGGTAACTGTGTGTGTCACCAAAGCTCATTGAAGCAATCACCAATGGGAGCGCTGACGGGGATGCAGAGCATCTCATCCTGAGCGCTGTGTGGCTTCAATGACTGCCTCTGGGATACAGAACCTGTCGTCTACGGGGCTGATTCATTCGGATGCAGAGCCTCTCAGACTGGGAGGGGACCCAGCGACTGGCACAGCGACATGGGTCCTGTCACCTCCAGGCTGGCTCAGATCAGGCCATGTGCTCCAGTATATAAAGCCTTTAACCTCTCAGACTGGGAGGGGGGCCGGCGACTGGCACAGGGACATGGATACTGTCACCTCCAGCTCTTGATAGGCTCAGGGGACTGGTATAAGGGATACACTGACTGTCAGCTCTAGGACTGTTCAACTCAGGAGATTGTCTCAGACATAATGATAATGCCACGTCTAGGGCTGGGGCGGCTCAGAGGATGGGCATATGAGTCCAGAGCATGCCACCTCTAGAACTGGCCAGTGTTTTTTTGCAGTTTTATATAGCTCAAACTCGGCCTGAAGGTATCAGAGTGCTTTACATAAGCACCAGTTGCATTACAGGTGAACATATTCATTTTTAGGCACAGGGAGATTAAGTGATTTCGGCCGCTCTAGCCACCAAGCCACAAGTGATGCACAGGTGTTGCAAGCCCTGATAAAGTAAGGGGTTGCAAAAAGAACAATTGATGGACAGAATGCTGCACTATGTCAAACATTGACCCCAGTGCAGAGATCTGGGTCTAAATCCATCTTTTTGCTCCCCAGGCCATTCCAGTTCAGACTCAGCCATATGCAAATCAGTCTTGACCCTGCTCCTAATGGGAACAGTCCAGCCCCAACTGCCAGGTCAGGTTCTCCCTGGACCGCATCCTGGGACTGGTTTCAGGGCATCACTCCTTATCAGCCAGGGTAGCTTGACTCCAAGGACATGGACAGCAGGGGACCCACGTCTGGGCATACCCGTCCCACTCGGGTGACAAATGCCAAAAAAGAATTGATGGACAGAATGCTGCACAATGTCAAACATTCACCCCAGTACAGAGATCTGGGCCTAAATCCATCGTTTTTTTTGCTCCCCAGGCCATTCCAGTTCAGACCCAGCAATATGCAAATCAATCTTGACCCTGAGCCTGAACTGCCAAGCCAGGTCCTCCCTGGGTTGTGGCATTCAAGGGACTGTGTATAAAGAGCCCCAGATTTCGGTGATTATATTAAAAGACACCTCACTCCCGCCTTCGCCCCTCAATCCTTCTCCGAAGACGGACACTTCGGAGAGCCACCTCTGCCTAGTGCATTAGCCCCGCTGCGCCTCCACACGAGTGCAGCACATGTTCAAACAAAATACCCATTGTTTCTGCCAGATCCTGAGCAAAAATGCTCACCGAGGCAATAAACCCTTCCAACCTTATCAGCAGTGTCTGATACCTAGAAGCATGTGCCGTGGTGTGCTGGGCACAGAGCCACACTCGACGCTGCGGGCTTAAGAGGCCCTGCCACTGGGCCTTCCTGGCTAACATTACAGATGTGTGATAAATAGGCAGGGGTACTGGAATTATGCGATTCCGTGGCGTTGCATTTGCCAATCAGTTATGAATTTGGAACATTTGCCACATAACCCATCATCTTCCACATAAATTGGAGATTTTAAAAAACAAAGGGGGCATATTAGCAAGACCGGCGATAAAATTATCGCCGTTTTAGCGGCAGGAAACTGCCGCTAAAACGGCGATAATGGGCTTGCTAATATGCGTTATAGAATTCAATAGAAGCCCAGGTTAGATGTGCAGGACATCTAACCTGGGCTTCTATTGGAATTCTATAACGCATATTAGCAAGCCCATTATCTCCGTTTTAGCGGCAGTTTCCTGCCGCTAAAACGGCGATAATTTTATCGCCGGTCTTGCTAATATGCCCCTAAAATCTTTCTAGCTCAAGCGGATCAAATGTTATTCAAAAAAACATCAGCACAGGCGTTGCTCCGCAGTGGCAGGCCTTTTGATGTGCAGAGGGAGGTCTCCTTTTAGTTGCTAAGTGTGGTATTTCGATGTTAAATTAATACAGCGTTGAAATCACACAGTGTTAAAATGTGTAAAAACTCCAAAATAGTGAAGTAATATTGCTTCAAAATGTGCGCATAATGTTGCTTATTTTGCCTTTTCTTGCCGCATAATATAGTCCACCCTCCCCCTTTATTTGGTCCTCGTCTTCTTGTATAGTTTTAAGTGGCCCTCTGTATATCACCGCTTCCATCTTCCGTGCCCCTCCCCCTGCAGAACACCTTCCCCTCACTCACTCTGGCCCAGAATAAGGGTCTATTCGTTTCATTCTGGGGAGCAATACTCACAGTAGTACCAGCAGAGGGCCAGGAAGGGAGCTGGGATCAAATAAAGTAGCACGAATCACAGCTCATCGGGGACAGCACCTGCTGACGATATAAAAGTGTAACTTTCAGGTCGCACGTGTCAATTTCGCAGGACTGACTCAGCCTCTCCTCTTACCGAAGTCGATAAAAAGGGCAACTGAGAAAGCTGCACTTTTAATGGCCATCCTCTGAAGCCTGCATCATAACGCCCTGCCGAACTTTTAACCAGTCATCAGTTCATTTACACAACTGTTCAAGAATCCTCACTTGATATCTCTTAAAACGAGACTTTTCTTTGAAACTTTGAGTGGCACCTTTTTTAATGCCTTTGCAAATTCCAGTTACATTCTATTCACCATATTTCCTAGACCTACACGTGTGCTTACTTTCTCCCAAAAGGCATCTCGTTACTTTTGCAAGGTTACATCCCCACCCATGCCAATTCTTTCCGATTAGACATTGCTTGTGCAGTTGGTCATAGATTTTGTAAATAAAGTGTATTTCAGGGTTTTTCGCACGGACGTTCTATGGGTGTTGGATGGGTGCTGTCATATGGATGTTGTTGGATTGATGTCTTTGAAGTGATGTTGAGTTATGGGTGTTTTGGATGTTTTGGCTGGATGTTGTATGAAGGTATTTGAATAGCTAATGTTTCGGTGTTTTTCGCACGGACATTCTATGGGTGATGGATGTGTGTTGTCAGATGGATGTCGTTTGTCATTTTTGAAGTGATGTATGGGTGATTTGGCTGTATGTTGTATGGAGGTTTTTGGATAACTATTGTTTCAGTGTTTTTCGCGCGACGTTCTATGGGTGTTGGATAAGTGTTGTTGGATTTACGTTGTTGAAGTAATGTTGTTGTATGGGTGATTTGGCTTTATGTTGTATGGAGGATTTTGGATAGGTATTGCTTCGGTGCTTTTTGCACGGACGTTCTATGGGTGTTGGATGGGTGCTGTCATATGGATGTTGTTGGATTGATGTCTTTGAAGTGATGTTGTGTTATGGGTGTTTTGGATGTTTTGGCTGGATGTTGTATGGAGGTATTTGAATAGCTAATGTTTCGGTGTTTTTCGCACGGACATTCTATGGGTGATGGATGTGTGTTGTCAGATGGATGTCGTTTGTCATTTTTGAAGTGATGTATGGGTGATTTGGCTGTATGTTGTATGGAGGTTTTTGGATAACTATTGTTTCAGTGTTTTTCGCGCGACGTTCTATGGGTGTTGGATAAGTGTTGTTGGATTTACGTTGTTGAAGTAGTGTTGTTGTATGGGTGATTTGGCTTTATGTTGTATGGAGGATTTTGGAGAGGTATTGTTTCGGTGCTTTTCGCACGGACGTTCTATGGGTGTTGGATGAGTGTTGTCAGATAGATGCTATTGGATTGACGTCTTTGAAGTAATGCCGAAGAAATGTTATAAATATGTTTTGGCTGGTTGTTATAGGATTGTGGTTGTATTATTGCATGGACTTTCCATAGTAGCTGAACAGGTGTTAGATGGGTGGTGCGAACTCGCAGAATGCTGATTGGGATTGTAGGTTTTAGGCCTTGTTCTTCCCAGGAGATGCAAACTACATATGCACACTTCAGTCTTTTTTTCATCATTTATTCTTAAGCCTATCACAACATGTTCATCCATGCATGATTCTCTGCAGTAGACAACCCAGGAGGTGTTTAGCATTAAGCCAGGGATTTGCAGCATTGCAGCGTTAATTCTTGGGGCAACATTCACAAGTGCCTTAGGAAAACTTTTCAGATTAATATATTTTGTAAGGTTTTTCACTTTGGGACTTCAACTGTGAAAAATGTCACTTTTATAAAAAAAATATGTGGCTTGCCTCCTTGTTTCATACTAATAAAAATGTTCTGCAGAAGATATCAGTGTGGTTCTCCGCAATGCCCTTTTGATAGAAAAGATCAGCAATATGTAAACTTGGAGGAAACAATATGTATATAATTTTGAGCATGGGATTATGACACAAATATGCAAGTACATTAACCTGGGCCCAGATTTTCTATCTTCCACAGAAACGGAGAACAAATTGCAACTCTGCATTGCTCTATAGGAAACCGTGTAGCGCCAAATTTACAAAGGGTTGCCTTCCAATGAGGTCTTTGACGGCACTCGTGCTAGAAAAGAATGTACTTTGCACTATGAGGAAGTGAGTGGTAAACCAGCAATGTCTAGCATAGGTTGTGTAGTCGAGGTACAATATCCAGCACAAATTCATACACAAATAGAAGCACACAGATGTCAAAGCGATATTGGGCCTGAACAAGCGCCAGAAAGTTGATCAACTCTGCTGTTGACGCTACTTTGCCCGCGCAAGCTCCCGCACAAACCTGTAGCCAATCTGAGCCTTGGCTTCCACGAGCCATTTTTGGATTCGCCGGGTTCCATCAGAGAGAACATTTTCACGCTCATCAGATAAAAATATGAATGGTTGACGGTTTCAAGAGAACGACCAACAACCGAAAAGGTAACAGACTGCAGGAAGCGTGAAAAGGGGTACTTTACAAAACTTGCCTCACGTTTACACAAAACACACTGAAGTGTGCGATACTCTCAGTGCCCCTTCATTGTACCAAGGCATTGCTTTTCCTGCCCCCTCCTTCCCCCGGGGCAGGCGTGTAGCAATAAAACCCGCAGTAATGGGAGCAGTGCGGGCCCTTTTGTTCGCTCTGCTCAGGGTTTGACAGGCGTGTGCCGACAGGTTGGCCGGAGACAGAGTATAAAACAGGTTTTTTTTGTTCCAGGATACTGTTCAATAGCTATAGGTGCGGATTTTGGGGGAGGGGGCAGAGATACCTGTGGGGTTTCGCTTTAGTGCCAGGGACTTTTGAGAAGGTTTGAGGTAGGGTGTGCGCTGTGACACCGCAGCATTTCTTGTGTGTGAGAACATCTGGATCAGAGAACTGGGGAGGGGAATGGCTGTACAGTACGGCTGGAATACTGCACTCAGGTGGTTCTGTTCGAGCTCCTGTTTCCTTCGTGCTGGCTCAGTTTCCATGGCCGGAGGGGACTAGGGAGAGAATATATGTGGCAAGTGCGGTCTCCTGCAGCAAGGACATACGAAAACCCGAGCTTTTTTAAAAGGGATTTTTACTGAGGTAGTTTCATTTATACTGCACGCAATTGGTGCCGCGAGGCTGTACAAGAAGACATGCAGTACATAAATAAAGCTGCAGTTCACCTTTCGTATGCAGCACACTAGGTCTGATCGCCTCTAGACACTTGGGATTGGTCCAACAAATTAAGCGTCATAGATTTTGTAAATACAGTGGCATGTACATTTTTTGTACAGCGCCTTTGCCAGCTGGTTCTACGAGTACACAAAATCAAAATCCCACTTATGCTAGTAACACACCCAGAATCATGGCGCCGGTACCATAACACAACGTCACCTATCACAAGGCAATGCCACCATATATTACCACACCACTGTACTATGCTACCTACACCATGACAGGGCCTACCACACATTACAATAGTATACTACCTGTACCATAATGCTATGTTTCCTACTCACCCGTACCACTATGTTGCTTATACCACAAACCATGTGTACCACAACCCACTATTCCCTCCTATCATACTACAGGGTGCCACCATAACATGCTACCTAGAACAGTATACCCTTGTGCATACACCACAGTATGGTGGTAGTGCATGCCATGCAGCCACACTAACTACCCTGAAATACAAGGCCACATGTAGCAATATTATCTCCTCCACAGTACCATGTTACCACAGACCACAGTACCATGCAATCAACACAATACCATGCTAGCTACAACCAAATACAGTGCTTCCCTGCTATATGATGCCTACCTCACCCTACAAATGAACCCATGCATCAGATGAACACATTTCTGCTGGGAAACTACACAACCAAACAAATCACTGAACCAACAGCTCTATGAGACTGTGCGCTATACAAACAACATAGCATAACATAGCATAACACAGCATAGCATAGCATAACATGACATAACATCACGCATTCTCTCTGGTTGATCACAGCACCCCAGCAGACCGCATTCATTCCAGCGCCCCCGGCTACCTCTGACTCGTGGTGACCCTCGAGAAGAACTGAGGAATCGTGTTAAAGGGCAGGGGGGAGGTGGGGGGGGGGGCGCTCAGCTTCTGCTTCTCGTTAGACATTTGACTCCTCTGTTTCCCTCTGGTAATTCTGCTGGAGAGCAGGGCCGAGCCGGTCTCACATTCCTCCTTCCGGTCCAGCCAGAGCAGGATCTGCGGACAGGATCCACTGGAGGCGGACATTAGACGACAATCTGATGTCACTGGGTGTAAACCTCCCTAACACTGGGTGCTGCAGGCAGGGTCGGACTAGGCCAGAAAATAGGCCTGAACACCAAAATAAAGGTGGCACCATTAGCAAATCAGACATCTACAGCGGCTCTCGTTTAAAGGTGGCACCATTAGCAAATCAGACATCTACAGAAGCGGCTCCTGTTTAAAGGTGGCACCATTAGCAAATCAGACATCTACAGAAGCGGCTCTCGTTTAAATGTGGCACCATTAGCAAATCAGACATCTACAGAAGCGGCCCTCGTTTAAAGGTGGCACCATTAGCAAATCAGACATCTACAGAAGCGGCCCTCGTTTAAAGGTGGCACCATTAGCAAATCAGACATCTACAGAAGCGGCTCTCGTTTAAAGGTGGCACCATTAGCAAAACAGACATCTACAGAAGCGGCTCTCGTTTAAATGTGGCACCATTAGCAAATCAGACATCTACAGAAGCGGCTCTCGTTTAATGGTGGCACCATTAGCAAATCAGACATCTACAGAAGCGGCCCTCGTTTAAATGTGGCACCATTAGCAAATCAGACATCTACAGTGGCTCTCGTTTAAAGGTGGCACCATTAGCAAATCAGACATCTACAGAAGCGGCTCCTGTTTAAAGGTGGCACCATTAGCAAATCAGACATCTACAGAAGCGGCTCCTGTTTAAAGGTGGCACCATTAGCAAATCAGACATCTACAGAAGCGGCTCCTGTTTAAAGGTGGCACCATTAGCAAATCAGACATCTACAGAAGCGGCTCTCGTTTAAATGTGGCACCATTAGCAAATCAGACATCTACAGAAGCGGCTCCTGTTTAAAAGTGGCACCATTAGCAAATCAGACATCTACAGAAGCGGCTCTCGTTTAAAGGTGGCACCATTAGCAAGTCAGACATCTACAGAAGCGGCTCCTGTTTAAAGGTGGCACCATTAGCAAATCAGACATCTACAGAAGCGGCTCTCGTTTAAAGGTGGCACCATTAGCAAATCAGACATCTACAGAAGCGGCCCTCGTTTAAATGTGGCACCATTAGCACATCAGACATCTACAGAAGCGGCCCTCGTTTAAAGGTGGCACCATTAGCAAATCAGACATCTACAGAAGCGGCTCTCGTTTAAAGGTGGCACCATTAGCAAATCAGACATCTACAGAAGCGGCTCTCGTTTAAAGGTGGCACGATTAGCAAATCAGACATCTCCAGAAGCGGCTCTCGTTTAAAGGTGGCACCATTAGCAAATCAGACATCTACAAACAGGTGGCACCATTAGCAAATCAGATATCTACAAAAGCGGCTCTCGTTTAAATGTGGCACCATTAGCAAATCAGACATCTACAGAAGCGGCTCCTGTTTAAAGGTGGCACCATTAGCAAATCAGACATCTACAGAAGCGGCTCCTGTTTAAAGGTGGCACCATTAGCAAATCAAACATCTACAGAAGCGGCTCTCGTTTAAAGGTGGAACCATTAGCAAATCAGACATCTACAGAAGCGGCTCTCGTTTAAAGGTGGCACCATTAGCAAATCAGACATCTACAGAAGCGGCTCTCGTTTAAATGTGGCACCATTAGCAAATCAGACATCTACAGAAGCGGCTCTCGTTTAATGTTGGCACCATTAGCAAATCAGACATCTACAGAAGCGGCTCCTGTTTAAAGGTGGCACCATTAGCAAATCAGACATCTACAGAAGCGGCTCCTGTTTAAAGGTGGCACCATTAGCAAATCAGACATCTACAGAAGCGGCCCTCGTTTAAATGTGGCACCATTAGCACATCAGACATCTACAGAAGCGGCCCTCGTTTAAAGGTGGCACCATTAGCAAATCAGACATCTACAGAAGCGGCTCCTGTTTAAAGGTGGCACCATTAGCAAATCAGACATCTCCAGAAGCGGCTCTCGTTTAAAGGTAGCACCATTAGCAAATCAGACATCTACAAACAGGTGGCACCATTAGCAAATCAGATATCTACAAAAGCGGCTCTCCTTTCCAAATCAGGTTAGTTTTGAACGTGCAAAAATACGCCGTATAAATGTTTTGCAAGATATGGGAGACGGCATGCATTTGTGTTTGCTGCAGTTAATGTGTGTGATTATATCAGGGAAATGAGGAAATCGACAGAAAAACCAGCCAACCAGACCATAAAACACACCCACAAGCGGCTAAAACCGGCCCACACACAGGCCTGTCAGACCAGCCCTTCTCGCACTGCCAGATTGCCCTATAGGCCAGTCCAGTCCTAGCCAAAGAAGCAGTGGAAGAGCGCGGAGGGGCTCGGTTCAAAAGGGAGGCGCAGTGGCAGAGCGGGTGCCCAGGGCCCTCAGGATTGAGAGGCATGGGCAGGAGCGTGTGCAGTCTTAGACCAGCAGCGCGTCGTGTCCTTTGGCAGAGCGAACGTGTGTACCAGTACTAGAAAGGTGTGTGCCGCTACAGGCCAGGGTTGACTTCAGCTGCATTTGACATGTTTGTGTTGGCCCCAGTACGGGAAGAAGCGGGAAAAGCTGCATGCCCGGAAGAGGTTTAGCTCACCGAGCTGCGTATGACGGAGTTAAAAGTGCAGGCTAGGCAGAACAGATGTACCGGCGTGGCTTGCTTCTCCCCGCGTTTGGGGACAAGTCAGCGAGCGCAGGCCCTCGGGGCGGGCCCCATTAAACCTTCCTGCACAATGCCGGCTCCAGCCAGTGTTATCTGTCTGCCTCTTTCACGAGATAGGAGATTGGCTCCAATTATGTGTGAAGTGTGCACAGTGCTCCCACGTGACACTCCTCTCCCCTCGGTCCTCGCTGACTCCAGGGTTATCTGTGAGATAAGAGCCCGCCCCTCCCTCACAAACCCCCACACCCCGCTCTCCGTGAATTGAAAGGAGTGGCGCCGAGGACACGTTCCCACACGCTGCATGATCCGCTTTTCACAGACGCGTACATGGCTTCCCGTGACCTCTGACCCAACCCTGCTGAGCAGAAGACGGTACAGGGCATGGAACTGAGAGCAGGCCTCACCCCTACCGGCAGGGGTGGGCAAATTCCGAAAGGCGGGATCACCTGCGGCTACACATAGGGACATGCTTCGAGAATACCGATTTGTTGATCAAAATTAGGAATTGACATAGACTCGAGGTGCTGCCGAGAAGCTCCACCCACCGCCCAGGCTTTGAACGTAGAACTACCCTGAAGAACATTCAGAACTGGGACAGGCACATTAACATGGAGGACATACTTGGCCATAACTAAGTCAAAGCTACACCATGCCTTCTAGCCAAGATGCCTTTTAATGGGAGACAATTGAAAAGTAAAGGGAATGCCTTGAAAATAAATTTTTGGCCTTGATTTCAGGTTTTCCATTAATAAAAATAAAATGTCGGAGAAAGAGTCCTCATGCCATATCATTTTTTTTAAATATTTAAACCCCGCAAAGAACGAGCATTTCAATGCCTAACAACATATAACTTGCATTTCTATGAATTATATATTTACCGAACAGTCACATATTTTACAGCAACCGGAAAGATGAAATACAGCTGAAGGGTAGTGTCTTATCAGTAGGCATCAAAAGGGAATGATGTTTAGGAACAATATCTGAAGTTTATAGAGAGTGCAGCTGGGGTCACAGGTATTACTCCGCTTTTTAAGTGCATGGCAGAGATCAGTTGGTCTCTTTGTGCTCCGTGACCCACAGCTTCTTGGCTTCAGCAAACCCCACCATAGATCTACATTTTTCTCATCCATCCAACCCTATGAGTTATGGGGCATTCGTAGTTGGTGCTATTTTCAGCTCTCTGAGTTTTCGGAAGGACTTTTTTTGCATCATATTATTGGGTGGGGTGGGCTCCTGATTGGCTTGGATACACATAGCCCCCTTTTGCAACTTACAGTACAAGTTAATAGTAAAATGGATGTCTTTACCCCAGTGGTGGGTTTTGGGGAGAATCTTGGTACCAGGGGGCCGGGAGGGGCACTTACATGGCTGGTCTATCCCTTTGTTGTGTACTTCACCTATTCCCTGCAGGGAGGTGGGGTGTGGCCTACGTCAGGGGATTAAGTTATGGCCTGGTTGTCCAAGCATATTTCTGAGGAGGATGTCAAGCTAAAGACACTTCTGGCATAGTTTTCTGAAGTCCATGAGGGTGGGAATTGCTTCTCGGAAGAGGAGCAGACTGTTTATTATCTTTGATCTGGACCATTGCTTTGTACAAGGTGCCAGGGTGTGACGTGCCGGAACACCCCTTCAGAGGCCACCCATGAGTCTAATAAATGTTCTGGATAATGACAAACCACAATAATTATGGCATTGGGTCATGTTGTTTTTTGCTACTGGAACTGACACTCCCCAAGCCCCCCTCTTACGCACCAAAGTGCACTCCAGTTCAGGCAGTGCTCCTGATAGGAGTGGGGGCCAGTCCAATAATGGCTGCTGGGGCCTTTCAGAGGGAACTCAGGAGCCTGCAAATGTTGGCTTCCACCTGAAACCGATGGACGTGGGGTTGGGGTAGGTAGAGGCGACTGGGGCCACACCTTAATCTAGCACAGATGCCTACTGAGGACTATGACAATGGACTGCACTTGTGACCTTCTGCACCCCCTTCCATCACAGAACTGAGACCCCAGACAGCTTTACAGTTGTGTGGCGCTGAGACCCATGCACAGCTTTGCCTAACTTTCAAAACACCGTGTTTCCCAGCACTGAGACCCGCAAACAACACTGACACTGCCCCATTGCCCCAGTCTTCAGCACGCACGGTACACCAGCATTGAGACAGCCATCTTCACCAGTGCACACTCAGTCCTGACATTCAGCACTCCAGATACCTCCGCTCTCAAAACCCTTACACAGCTCTACCAAAGCACTCACCAGTCCTCACCTTCAGCACTCTTGTTATCCATATACTCAACCCAATACACCGCTCTGACAATATGCCTCACTACTGAACTGCCACTCTACCCATCACTTTTTTGTTTTCCTCACTCCTCATCTTCAGCATCAGTCATATTTCAACACACAGCTCTGCCAATGCGCCTCAAGCTTGCCTTCAGCATCCCTGCTATCTCAGCTCTAAATCCTAACTTGTTGATATCTCTGCTGTGTGTAATACCGGATCCGGTACACAGCCGTGCCATTGTGACCCAACCATGTTACGCAGGACCCCGAGGCTTCAGAAGGTGGATTCCTACACAGATCTCTCAGTTCTGCTCATGTTTGCATATCAGCATCATCATCAGTTCTTGCAGTGCAAAGGTACATACTGCACTCTGGCAATGAGCCCCAACTCTACCTTTCAGCACCCACAACTACTTCAAAGCAAACCCCACTCACTTCCGCAATGCACCTCAACCTCACCGCAGCACTCACAGCTGCTCCAGAGCGGACAGCATCACTCGCCACTGCCGATGCACCTCAACCTCACCCACAGCATCTACAGCTACTCCAGAGTGTAGAGCTCCTTGCACCACTGCCGATGCACCGTAACCTCACCTGCAGCACCCACAGCTGCTCCATAGTGGAGAGCTCCATCTGCCACTGCTGATGCACCTCAACCTCACCAGAAGCACCCACAGCACTCCAGAGTAGACAGCATCACTCACCAATGCTGATGCACCTCACCCGCAGCACCCACAGCTACTCCAGAGTGGAGAGCTCCATCCGCCACTGCCGATGCACCTCAACCTCACCAGCAGCACCCACAGCACTCCAGAGTAGTCAGCATCACTCACCAATGCTGATGCACCTCAACCTCACCCGCAGCACCCACAGCTACTCCAGAGTGGACAGCATCACTCACCACTGCCAATGCACCCCAACCTCATCTGCAGCACACACAGCTGCTCCAGAGTAGAGAGCTCCATCCGCCCCTGCTGATGCCCCTCAGCCTCAGCCTCACCCGCAGCACCCACAGCTACTCCAGAGCGGACTGCATCACTCACCACTGCCAATGCACCCCAACCTCATCTGCAGCACACACAGCTGCTCCAGAGTAGAGAGCTCCATCCGCCCCTGCTGATGCCCCTCAGCCTCACCCGCAGCACCCACAGCTACTCCAGAGCGGACTGCATCACTCGCCACTGCCGATGCACCTCAACCTCACCCGCAGCACCCACAGCTACTCCAGAGCGGACAACATCACTCGCCACTGACAATGCACCTCAACCTCCCCCGCAGCAACCACAGCTACTCCAGAGTGGACAGCATCACTCACCACTGCCGATGCACCCTAACCTCACCCGCAGCTCCCACAGCTGCTCCAGAGCAGACAGCATCACTCACCACTGCTGATGCACCTCAACATCACCCGCAGCAACCACAGCTGCTCCAGAGCGAACTGCATCACTCGCCACTGCCGATGCACCTCAACCTCACCAGCAGAACCCACAGCTACTCCAGAGTGGAGAGCTCCATCCACCACTGCTGATGCATCCTAAGCTCACCCGCAGCACCCACAGCTACTCCAGAGTGGACAACATCACTCGCCACTGACAATGCACCTCAACCTCACCCGCAGCAACCACAGCTATTCCAGAGTGGACAGCATCACTCACCACTGCCGATGCACCTCAACATCACCCGCAGCAACCACAGCTGCTCCAGAGCGAACTGCATCACTCGCCACTGCCGATGCACCTCAACCTCACCAGCAGAACCCACAGCTACTCCAGAGTGGAGAGCTCCATCCACCACTGCTGATGCATCCTAAGCTCACCCGCAGCACCCACAGCTACTCCAGAGTGGACAACATCACTCGCCACTGACAATGCACCTCAACCTCACCCGCAGCAACCACAGCTACTCCAGAGTGGACAGCATCACTCACCACTGCCGATGCACCTCAACATCACCCGCAGCAACCACAGCTGCTCCAGAGTGAACTGCATCACTCGCCACTCCCGATGCACCTCAACCTCACCAGCAGAACCCACAGCTACTCCAGAGTGGAGAGCTCCATCCACCACTGCTGATGCATCCTAAGCTCACCCGCAGCACCCACAGCTACTCCAGAGCGGACAACATCACTCGCCACTGACAATGCATCTCAACCTCTCCCGCATCTCCCACAGCTGCTCCAGAGCAGACATCATCACTCACCACTGCCGATGCAGCTCAGTACTGAACTTTTCCATGCCCCATCCTTGCAAGTGGTGGTGATCTACCAACGCCATGGTATGCCACTATGGTCCAATGGGAGTGGCATAGTGCTGTGGAGGGCACACCTGCCCTATTCCCCAGCCCTGCGGTTAGTGCCCATCACATGTGGTTTGCATAAGGGGCACAGTAACAACACCATTTTACAGAATGTGCTGCACACAGAAAAGTGAAGGAATGCTGTTCACATATGACAAGGGGTGCAGGGCCTGCACCTCTAAGCATGGGAAAAGGACAGACCTGGGATTGGCTGGTGACAGAAATAAAAATGCATACGGCATCTCTGCCCTAAATAGGCACCACTTGCTGTCTGTCAATTGTCTGGCAACTAAAAAGCACGACTCAATGTTTGTCGAAGCAAACATCGCTACTATCTGAGGTTTCAGATAACCGCCTCTTGCTGTCTGTCTATGCACAGTGATAGGTACCTCTAGCTAGCTGTTTCTAGCCGGGAAGGGGAGCTTTTTCTGGTCTGTCTATTACCTGTAAGAAGCACCTCTCGCAGTCTGTCTATGACCATTAAGAGGAACGTCTTGCTATCTGGCTATGTTATGTAAGGTGATACCAAAGGGGATGATGGACGGAGCGTTAGAGCAAATCAAACACTCACCCCCAGGGTTTAATCCATCATCATTCTTTAGCTCACTCCACCACCCCAGTTCAGACATGGCCATATGCAAATCAGTCTGACCCTGTGCCTCATGGGAACAGTCCAGCCCGAACTGCCAAGCCATGTCTTCCCTGGACCGGAAACAAGCATCCTGGGACCGGTTTCGGGTTCAAAACCCTCATCAGCCAGGCTATCTTGAATCCAGTGGCAAAGTGAGCAAGGGACCCACGTCTGGGCATACCCTGCCAACTTAGGGTGAACAAAGCGATACCAAAGGGGATGATGGACGGAGCGTTAGAGCAAATCAAACACTCACCCCCAGTCAACTGATCTGGGTTTAATCCATCATCATTCTTTAGCTCACTCCACCTCACTCCACCTGGCTTGGCAGTTCGGGCTGAACTGTTCCCATGAGGCACAGGGTCAGACTGATTTGCATATGGCCATGTCTGAACTGGGGTGGTGGAGTGAGCTAAAGAATGATGATGGATTAAACCCAGATCAGTTGACTGGGGGTGAGTGTTTGATTTGCTCTAACGCTCCGTCCATCATCCCCTTTGGTATCGCTTGTTCACCCTAAGTTGGCAGGGTATAACCAGACGTGGGTCCCTTGCTCACTTTGCCACTGGATTCAAGATAGCCTGGCTGATGAGGGTTTTGAACCCGAAACCGGTCCCAGGATGCTTGTTTCCGGTCCAGGGAAGACATGGCTTGGCAGTTCGGGCTGGACTGTTCCCATGAGGCACAGGGTCAGACTGATTTGCATATGGCCATGTCTGAACTGGGGTGGTGGAGTGAGCTAAAGAATGATGATGGATTAAACCCAGATCAGTTGACTGGGGGTGAGTGTTTGATTTGCTCTAACGCTCCGTCCATCATCCCCTTTGGTATCGCTATGTTCTGTAAGGTGGCACTGCTCGATGTTTGTGTATCACCAGTAAGCGACACCTCTCGCTACCTGTCTCTTGTCTGTAAGCAGCACATCTTCCTGTTTGTCTATGACCACAAAGTGGAAGCTGCGGCTAACCTTCTGTGGTCAGATAGAGGCACCTCTTACTGTCTGGCTTTGGTAGGCAGGAGGCACCTTCTGCTGTCTATGTCCTGTGAGACACATCTCGCTACCCGTCTCTGGTCTGTAAGAGGCTTCTCTTGTTGTCTGTCTATGGTCTGTAAGAAGCACCTCACCCTGTCTGCTTCTGGTCTGTAAGAGGCTTCACTTGCTGTCTGTCTATGGTCTATAAGACGCACCTCTCGCAGCCTGTCTCTGGTCTGTAAGAGGCACCTCTTACTGTCTGTCTGTGGTAGGCAGGAGGCACCTTCTGCTGTCTCTGTTCTGTGAGGCACATCTCGCTATCTGTCTCTGGTCTGTAAGTGGCACCTCTTGCTGTCTGTCTCTGGTCTATAAGGAGCATCTCACCATGTCTGTCTCAGGTCTATAAGAGGCAGCTCTTGCTGTCTGTCGGTCATTTTAGAGGATCCTCTTGCTGTCTGTCTGTGGTCAGCAGGAGGCACCTCCTGCTGTCTGTCTGGCATGTGAGAAGCACCTCTTGATGTACATCCATGATCAGTAAGAGCCCCATCTAGCTATAAGAGTCTTGTCAGTAGGAGGTGCCACTTACTTCCTATATATTGGCAGAAAGAGCACCTCTTACTGTGGGCCTGCGTATGTTGGGCACCGCCCTTTGCCAATCTATGTTTGTGTGTATGGCCGTGCTCTGCCATGCCTCACACTGCCGCCTGGCTCTGGCAGTCACTCATTCATCCTGGCTGTGCTTTGCCATGCCTCACATTGCTGCCTGGGTCTGGCTGTCAGTCATTCATCCTGGCCGTGCTTTGCCATTCCTCACTCTGCCTCCTGGGTCTGGCAGTCACTCATTCATCCTGGCCGTGCTCTGCCATGCCTCACATTGCTGCCTGGGTCTGGCTGTCAGTCATTCATCCTGGCCATGCTTTGCCATGCCTCACACTGCCAACTGGGTCTGGCTGTCAGTCATTCATCCTGGCCGTGCTTTGCCATGCCTCACACTGTCGCCTGGGTCTGGCAGTCACTCATTCATCCTGGCCGTGCTTTGCCATGCCTCACACTGTCGCCTGGGTCTGGCAGTCACTCATTCATCCTGGCCGTGCTTTGCCATGCCTCACACTGCCGCCTGGGTCTGGCAGTCACTCATTCATCCTGGCCGTGCTCTGCCATGCCTCACATTGCTACCTGTATCTGGCAGTCAGAGAGAACGTATTGCTGGCACCAAACCCCTGAAGCGCCCATTGGCCAAAAAGAAACCTACCTCGAGCTTGAAGAACAAGTCTTTCCTGTTCGAATTTAGGCGTCTCTTTCATAGGTTGGTTCCCTTTATAACCATTTGACAAATCAAACCAGGAAACCGGAGCAAGGAAATAGCACATGCATAGCTCCAGAGTCCCATCAGTTTGGGCGTGGAAGCCGGGTACAGTTCGTGATTTGAAAGAACTTCTCAGAATATTTCCTGTTCGTTATTCGGTGATAGTTTTAGCCTCCTCGCTGATGGCAGGGTGATCCCAGTGCATGCTTTATCAAGGTAAACCTGTGTTTTATGGGTCACTGCTGTGTAAGTATCATATCAAGGCTGCAAATGATTTTTGGTGTAACCTTGCACTTCTCCGGCTCCTGCTGTAAGTGTTCTGTGCTTGTAATTCAGGTGTACGCTGCGGCTGCCTCTCTGGTCTGAATGTGTTAGTTAAGCTTGCACTGCAGCTGCCTTCGCCGTCGGTGTGTAAGTAAAGCTTGCACTACTGCAGCCTGTATTGTCAGTGTGTGTAAGTGAAGCTTGCACTGCGGCAGCCTGTACTGCCTGTGTGTAAGTGAAGCTTACACTGTTGCAGGTTGTGTTGTCTGTGTACGAGTGAAACTTGCTCTGCTGCAGCCTGTACTGTCAGTGAGTGTAAGTTAGGGGTGGGCAGAACTCGCAGGATTTTTGCTGGGCGGAATTCCGCAGAGTTACATAAAAACTCAGTGAGATTGCGTGAAGCTCTGACAACGGGTGAAAAATATGCAGCTCGGGCTGGTTGCACTGCAATTTAGCACCAGTAGTGCGAGCAGCGCTGAAAAGTCAGCACGAAAGGCACCATGCATTGCGCAAGAGCGTGTGGCCATTCGAGTTGATTGTGCTGCCACTCGAGTAGAAAATCTACTTCAGCAGCAGCAAATCTACTCGAGCGGCAGCCCTCTGACCGCTGTCACTCGCAACCGCCCGAGTTAGAAAATCGCACTAGGGGTTGCCAAATCTCGCTCACCAGCTCGCATTTTCTTAAACCTTGTGGGTGAAAAATTCCACTACGAGGCAAATGCGGAATTTGGCTGGAACTCTGCATTAAAGAGTATGCAGAGTGCCAAAAATTTTGTCAAACCCACCTCTAGTGTAAATGAAGCTTGCACTGCTGCAGCCTATACTGTCAGTGTGTGTAAGTGAAGCTTGCACTGCTGCAGCCTGTACTGCCTGTGTGTAAGTAAAACTTTCACTGCTGCAGCTTGTACTGCCTGTGTGTGTAAGTGAAGTTTGCACTGGTGCTGCATGTGCCACCTGTGTGTAAGGACACTTGATGTGCCACCTGTGTTTAAGGGACACTTGTGCTCAGTGCTTAGTTGAGCCAGTGGTTACAACTGGGGTGCACCAGCACTCAATTTTAGGATCAGACCTTATTTTTCCTCAACAAACTTTGATCCAGAGCAAGGGAATGAAAAACACAAAAGGGGGAAAGAAGGAGAAAGACAGAAAAACAGTGACAAAGGGAGAGAGGAGGGATGAGAATAACCTTCAAGAGTGAGACAAAGAGGAAGGGGGTATCTAGTGGTGGATTAAAGAGGCATGATGGAATCAAAACTACATAGCCTTCGTATTCGGCTGCCACCTGACCGTCAACAGTGCCAGCCGTGGGTTTCTGAATTAACTTTGAGCCCCAGCACTTATTCTTTTACAAATTAAGCACTGCCTACGTGAAGCCTTCGTCACTGTTCTATGTGCTCAATATAGAAAGCTGCAATGCTACCGGTGCATTACTGATTTAAACTGTGAGAGGCGCCTGCATTGCAGCCATCTGTGAATTGCCCATTCAGACTACATGTGAGGAAAGCTTAAGCCACTGGTGCTAGTGTTGTACCTGTTATTTGTGTCAGTGGGAAGCTTGTGCTGCCATTTCATTACCTGCTCTGATTTTATGTGAGAAAAGCTTGCACAGCGGCTGCCCACGCTATAAATGATCTTTGTGTATAAAGAAGATCACAGTCCTGCTTCACTATCATTGTCTGTCTGTAGAGGGGTAGAATTTCACCACTAAGTTCTGAAGTGTGTAAAGCACGAATTAAAGAAAGATGATGGTTTTGGGCGGATGGTTAATTCTGGCTTTACGAACGGGCTACAAAGTGCTGGGGAGTGGCAGGAAGAAGTGAGGTGAACCAGTGGTATCCCTTTAAGGATGTTTAATTTTTTTGCGCTCTGAAAACTCACCAATAATCTATTCTTTTTTCTCTTCACAGGGAGGTCATCACGATGGAATCCTCACAGAAGGGACGGATCATGTGTCTGTTGCTTCTTCTGCTGTGCATCATGGTCTGTCCTGGCACTCAGGAGAAAACAACCACATCCCCAATGCATTTCACACATCTGATGTACAATGCAACCGTCTATGAGAACTCTGCGCCCAAGACCTACGTGGAGACAGAAGTCAAGATGGGCATCTTCCTTACTGATCCACATTGGATCATCAAGTACAGAATCACAGCCGGAGACAGCCTGGGATTCTTCAAAACAGAGGAGCACATTGTCGGCGATTTCTGCTTTCTACGACTAAGGATTAAGAGTGGTAACACTGCCATGTTCAACAGAGAGGTCAAGGACAGCTTCTTATTGACAATTCAAGCGTCTGAGAGGAACTTTGATTATGAAGCTTGGACACAAGTTAAGATCCACATTTTGGACATCAATGATTTGAAGCCTCTCTTCTCACCACCCTCCTACAAAGCTACAGTCCAAGAAGATGCCCCCCTGAAGACCATCATAACCAGGGTCAGTGCCACTGATGCTGACTTGGGTCAGAATGCCCAGTTTTATTACACCTTTCACCCTCAGAACTCCTTGTTCAGTGTTCACCCTACCAGTGGTGTTGTGATGTTGGCTGGAAACCTGAATGCCACTGTTCAAAAGAAGTTTGACCTCTGGGTACAGGCTGTGGAACGCATGAACAAAATTTCTCAAGGCAAAGCATCTGGTAACCTAGCCAGTCTGGTAGTCGAGGTAGAGGTCGGTGGAAAGATGCCCCCAATTATTACTTCAGTGAACATAGTGGAATCTGGTTCTTTAGACAGACCCTTCTATGCAACCATTACTGTGATTGCCAATGGCTTTGGGGTTGATTCTGTAGATATTATGACTGGAGATCCGGACAAACAATTTAAGGTTGTTAAATCCTACGTAGGAAACAATGAGTTTATGATTGTGCCTACCAAAGAAATCAACTGGTTAGAAAACCTTGGTGGTTTTAATATTAGCCTGCAAGCTAAAGATAAGAGTCGGCCACCTCAGTACTCTGAAGTCAAAATGATAAACATAGCTCCCTTTAAATACATCTCTGTGAGATTTGAAGAAAAGGTTTACAAAGTTAAGCATAGCGAGTGTGCCCCAATTGGGAGCCATGTGGCAATTGTCAAGGTTACTCAAGACATACCTAACCTGAGATATTCTCTAAAACCAACCCCTGACAGCAGTCATTTTGAAATATACCCTAAAACTGGATTGATTACGACGAGTTCACAAATGGATGTGAAGGATCAGTCTCGCTTTAAGCTTGAAGTCACAGCTGCCAATGGGCAGGCTTCCGTAACCGTAGTGGTGGACCTCATTGACTGTAACAACCATGCCCCGGTCTTCACACAGTCATCATATCAAGGCACTTTTAATGAGAACCTACCTGTTGGTACTAGTGTCTTCCATGTGCAAGCAAGTGATGATGACCAAAGGGACAATGGTCTTGTCACATATTCTCTGGTTAACCAACAATACCTTCCGTTCACCATAGAAAAAACATCTGGCATTATTTCCACTTCCAAACTGTTTGATTATGAGCTAACGCAGAGAGTATATCGCTTGCATGTATGCGCATCGGACTCTGGATACCCATTTTCTCGTCAGACAGAGGTTTATATCTCCCTCATGCTAAACAACTTGAACGACAATGTTCCGGCCTTTGAGCAGGTAGACTGCACTGGGAGTGTTCCCAGAGACCTCTCCATTGGGAAGCACATAACCGTCTTGTCTGCTGTGGATGTGGATGAGCTCCAGCACATAAAATATGAGATTTTATCTGGCAATGAAGAGGAGATATTTGAAATTGGGTCAACCACAGGCATCATCTCTCTGAAGAAATCTATGAAACTTGTTTCTGATAGCCGACCTTTTTACTCTCTGCAAGTCACAGCGACAGATGGTCAAAACTATGCTTTGCCAACAACTGTGAATATCAGCGTTGCTGATTCTGGTCTTCCAGTTTCCATGCAATGCCAGGAGACCGGAGTCCTTCAGAAACTAACAAAAGCAGTGATTGACTCGATACAGTCCCAAGAGCAACATGAAGACGAGGACACATCTTTGAATATTCATCTAATCAATAGCCACACGCCTCAGTTTGACAACAGCTTGCCCACCTCCATTAATATAGTGGAAGACTTTCCAGCCAACTCCACCATAATTCGCCTAGGAGCTACTGACGCAGACACTGGTTTTAATGGGAAACTAGCCTACGTGATCGCCAGTGGGAATGAAGACAGTTGCTTTGCCATTGATACAGAGAAAGGCTACCTTAAAGTCTTGTTTCCCTTGGATCGTGAAACAGCAAGTTTCTATACCCTTAACATAAGTGTTTTTGACTTTGGTACCCCTCAGAAGTCATCATGGAGGATTTTAGTGGTGAACCTCCTAGATGTGAATGATAATGCCCCCAAGTTTCCTGTAGGTGGGTACCAGACAACAATCCCAGAAAATGCTAAGGTAGGCACGCCAGTAATTCAGGTGAAAGCTGAAGACGCCGACAGTGAGGACATGGGTCTGGTTAAATACTCTTTGCTAACCTGGACAAGCAAATTTAGCATTGATGAAGTCACAGGCTTTGTAACTGTAACTCATCCCTTAGACCGGGAATCCTTTGATCACTTTGTGTTAAAGATTGAAGCTAGAGACCAGCCCAAAGTGGGCCATCAGCTTGTCTCTGTTACAGAGCTGACTGTGCTATTAGAAGATGTCAATGATAACTCCCCACGCTGCCAGCCTCTCCGCAGTAAAGTGAAAGTGCCTGAGGATTTGCCCAAAGGTACAATTCTTCTCTTTCTTGAGGCATTTGATCCAGATGCTGGTCTTGCCGGGGAAGTAACTTACATGCTCACCAACAGTGAACAGGGGACCTTCAAGCTGGATAAGAAGACCGGAGCTCTGATCCTGGAGAAGGAGTTAGATTTTGAGACCAGATCGTCTTACAACTTGACAGTGCTGACAAGTGATGGTGGTTGGCCCTCACCACGTACCTCCCGGTGTGCAGTCGAAATTGAGGTCACAGATGTTAATGAGAATCTGCTGCCTCCTTCCTTTTCTTCCTTTGTCTTTCGAGGCGAGGTTCCGGAGGATGCTCCAGCAGGAACATCTGTGATGACCGTGACAGCTCAAGACGGAGATAAAGGCAGAGATGGAAAGATCATGTACATCATCCGAGACAGCATTCATCTTGCAACCTTCAGTATCGAGGAAGATACAGGTAAAAACATGACAATATCTGTGTATGCACTGTTATGACATGAATAGCGAGATACTTTGGGTTGTATTATGAAATTGGTCACATAGTCCTGGTCTGCAGTGGTGCATTTGATGCCACCTCTGCAAACCAGGTCAGTGACCTCATTCGAATGAGAAACTCTCTCCATGACTTTGCGCTCGTGTGAAATGTTCGCCTGCACAATAGGTTTTACAGAATGGGATGCACAACTGTCTGCAGCCCCTTCTGAAATATGGATGTGGCCCAGGGGGCAAACACCAACAGGGGTCAATTTTGCATTCAGTCTCCTGCTGTCCAATTTTATTTTGTAAACACTTAAAATAGTTGTTTTATGAGTTATGGGAAATTAATGTGTTCACATAATTTGAAATATTGAAATCACATTTTGCAGTCATTTTTAGCAAATAGTTTACTTTGTAGAATTAAAGTGTATGGTGTACAAAATATTTTAATCAACAATCTCCACAATTTTTCTGAATTTCTTCTGCATGTTTTAATTGACAAGTGAAGCTTTATTCATACTGCTAAAAAACTATAATATTTACCAAAAGTCGGACTTCTTCCTGAAACAAAGCCTAAAATAACTTTTCTACAACTTTTTTAAAAGTTGGTATTATTTGCTAAACAATTATAGTTTAAAGCTGTCATTCTCTTGGGTTAAAAGCCCTCTAATACATTCTTTCAGAAAGATGTAGCTACAAAAATCAATGCAAGTTAGAAAAATGTCAAACAGGGATTAAAGAACAAAGCTTTTGAAAACTTGATAATATTGTTGCTTTTTAGGTCTCGCGCCTAGCGTTGCACTGCGTAGCACGAGACATTTAGGGGCCGATTCCGATCTCGGCCGGTAGGGCTCCGAATAGGATTCGGCTTCACCGGATCCGATTCGGAGCCCTTTTTCCCGACCGAATCGTACGCGGGTCCGGCCGAGCGAGTACGATGCGGGTCGCCGACCGACCCGTCCGGGCGACCCGACCGCTCCGACCGACTCGCACCCGGATCGTACCGCTCCGACCGACTCGCTCGGACCCGATTCGCACCGCGCAATGGAGACGCTTTCCGGCCGGGTAAGTACGATGCGCACCTCGACCGCTCCGACCGACTCGCGCCATCCGACTCGAACTCGCTGTCGGAGCCGTACTTTGGGGGTCCGTGTCGGACCCCTGTACGCGTACCCGTGCGAGGCGCACACAGGGGGACCCATGGGTCCCCCTACCTGTGCGTGTACGCCGCAAGCGCTCCGCGGCGTACTCGCTGTAGGGGCGCCCTTGTCCGCCTCGCACCCATTGAGGCAATGGGAGCCCGCGTACGCGTTGTGACGACCGGCTCCCATTGAGTTCAATGGGAGTCCGACCGACTCGTGTCCGGTGGCATACGAATGCATCGGACTCGTTCGGTCGGACTGCACGGGTCCGATTCGGTCGGAAATCTCTCCGGGTCCGGCTCGGTCGGAGAGATTTCCGGCCCGAATCGGAATCGACCCCTTAGTAGGTGAAAAACGGGGATTCAGTACTGACCTAGGAATCGAACACGCTCGTGTGTGTGCGATTCCTTTTGTGCTCCCCCATTGGCCTTTTCGTGCGTCTTTGTATAAAAGACTGCACGCAATTGGCCAAAGGCGGGCGCATTGCTCCGCCCATGGCCTATTGGTGTCTATTACGCGCTTGGTGCGCGTAATAGCCACCAATAGGCCATGGGAGGAGCAATGCTCCTCCCATGGCCTTTTGGTGTCTATTACGTGCTTGGTGCGCGTAATAGAAACCAATAGGCCATGTGGTTTCAATTATCGTGCCCAGACACGGGCGTGATAATTGAAATCACATGCTTAGCTGTGGCGCGCGTGCGCGCACCACTTGTTTTAACATTTGGTTTTGGCCGGAACACGAGCGCTCGTGTTTTGAGTCACTCTTATAACTTTATTTTTACATCTCCCCGCAATGCGTCCAGTACTTAATGTATGTGGGGAGACTGCTCACTATTACTTAAGGTAGCACTCCCTAAATATAGCTTCCAATAACAATAAACATACAACATAAAAGACGCCACATTAAAAAAGAAAATGCAAGATACATTTACCATTCAAGTTTCTTGTAGAATTTCGGAGCAGAACAGACGCGCAATCTTTCTACAGTGTGTTGCAGTACACTGTGCAGTTGTGAGCTTCACCGTGTGTTAACACTGTTACAGTAGACGTGTTTAGTTTCGAGCTTGTGTTACATCATGCCGTGTGTTACAGTACACTTGTGCAGTTCCGAGCTTGGGCTGTCACTCACCAACAGTGTATCATTACGTTCTGTACTACCTACCGTAAACGGTGGCGGATATGGACAGCCTTCTTTCCCAGGCATCTGATGAGTCTCTGTGCGATGTCCATGGATAAGTGGCATTACATTACCCGCTTTCTTCACGGAAATTTGTGTACTAGGTAACGGTATTTCAATTACATCTTATATTAAACCTCTCAGCTCCCTCTAGCGGCCAAATCAGTTAACGCGCATGCAGACAAGAAGCTTGTGTTAAAAATCATTTAGCAACCAACACATACTAAACGACTAGTGACCTACCGAGTGTGAAGCTAGGCTCCGGGTGTAATATGCATTCACTCCCATGTCTCTACCTGAAGTCCGGCAGAAAATACACTATGAATTATGGAATACAAGTTAATGTCTATGGTGGAGTTTAAATACAAAAAGTGCATTACATGCTTTCCACGCTGGAGAGCCAAACAGTGTTGACACCTCCTCTGATAAACCACAAATGCCAACTGCAGGGCTCCTCAAACACCTAAGAGCATCCCAAGTCCTTTGCCATGCATGAGTTTGCTCCTCCTCTCCCAGCAAAATGTCCTTGCACCCTACAGGGCCAAAGCGACAAACAGCATCAAAGGGCCAGTCCCCGGGAAAGCAGGAGCTTCGTTCTCATCGCCACATAGGGAGAGAAGGTAGCCCTGAACAAATATTTGTCTCTCCCCCCTGGACGACAGCTTCTGTTAATTCCAGTTCCTCGCAGGACTTTGAAGGCCTCATTATAGCGTTTGAAATGTCACTGATGCACCTCCAGCCTTCAAAGAGCCTTTAAAACCACATTAACTAAATAAACTGAGGATATGACTTCAATTTCCAGTGTTGATTCACCCATTTGATGCAGTGTGTGATCTTGCCTAAATCAGTTTATCTCCCAATGCCTCGCTTCTCTTAATTGCAAATGGGAATTATTTAGTTAGTAGGTTGTTGGCAATAAAGTGCCATCTCCATTGGAAATGTAATATCCTAAAGAGCGAAGCAGGTGCAGAACTACACAAACTGTCAAACTTGCAGGGGACAAACTTAATTAGGGTCTGACAAGCGTCTGCCACACCCCTGTGTCTATCCTAGACCTCTCGCCTCACAAAATAATTGAGGCGACATGGTACGCCCAACGACGAGCACACTGAATTTAGCTACGGAGGCTCAAAAGTGACACCAGGGTGGCAGTCACTAAATGCTGGTAGAAGCTTTTTAGGTCGAGCCTAGTGACTCTAGGCTCGACCTAAAAAGCTGCGCGCAAACCAAAACATTTTTGCCCGGGAGGATAAAACAAGGAACTATTGAATTGGAAACTTCTCTGCAGTGCCACACATTCTAGTTTTCCTTGCTTTGATTTTCCCCTTATAAATTTAAAGTGCTTATTTAGCACTTTTAATTTTCTCCAGTTTATAAGCAAATTGTTTTATGCCTTTGTTTTGTAACCATTTTTAAAGGTTAATAGGACTGCTGCAAAGAATGTGTACAACGCAGATCACAGCAGTGTATTTTATGTGCATAGCTCTGTGGGTTACTGCTTTTGTCACAGAGATCCTTTTGTTACTGTGCAGTTCATAATTTACAATAGTAATCTAGCACAGTGAGCTAAGAACTGCCATCAAAGAGCTGCATGCAAACACACTTGTGCATGCAGTCATATATTCAAACACTTAGGGCAGGATTACCAAACATGCCAACGGGTCTTAATCTTATGGTATTACAGACTTTCTCACAAATTTCAAGAGTAAGCCAGGACTTAGCGCGGCATGGCTAGACACTTATAAGGCCCCAAAGGCGAGACCTATTGGCTATGCCAATGCTTGTTAATTATGTCAACTATTGCTCTGTGGTGACGAGGTCTGCATATCTCCAGGCATAATAGATGAAAAACCCTAATAAAAGCTAGAATGAAGCAACACTTTAGCAGAAGGCCCCTTTGTTAGATGGTCTTAAGCGACTGCAAGGATTGAACAGAGGAATTTAGCGAGTTGATAGCCTGAGTTGTGCAATACTGACCCAAAGATCTGCAGAGGTTGGTTCACTCAGTGTACTGAGTAGACTCTCGTAATTCCATTGGATCTTCAACGGGGGTTGACTAAGATCTTTCTGTGGGAGTTGGCTGGGGCAATCTTTGTTTGCACCCATGGCCTATTACCTTCTATGGCCTATTACCTTAGGTTATTCAGCTTTAGGGAATGGGGACAACAGCATTGAAGGGTGATTAAGACTATGGCGGGCAGGGAGGTGGAGGCGCTCTGCTACACAGTTGCACACAATCTTCAACTCCACCACCACACTACATACAATGTTGCACCCGGAAAAATTGCAGTAAATACCTTATATGCCCTTCTTACAGTTTGCAGAACAAGGAAGTGAGCAAAATGGCTTGCCTCATTTTCAATTCTGGTCAGATTCCATAAATATTTGTACTGGGCAAATGCAGAGAAACTTGATTAGGTACTCTTAGCTGCAAACAGAATAAGGAACAAAAAGAACAGACTAATCCACATTAGCTTGCTCCTAGTCTGTAACGAGATATACCGAATGATTACTAAGAAAAATTCACATACTTGATAAATATTAATAAAAACATGCATTTACAACAGTTTACAGAGATGTTACAAACCTATTAATACCCATTGTCTACAATGTGCGTATACAGAGTTTTACTGAATGTGCATTATGTTTGTAAAATTTCTTTAGCACGCAAATCTCATGCAAATCTCGTGTTTATAACGTTTTGCACCTTTGGAAATGATACCTAATGCATTGTTCAAAGGCTGAAGTGCTCCTCTATTACATGTTGTCTCCAGAAATTATACAAATTGGTGTTATTAGGAATCTAAACAGTTACTCAGAAATGTGCACAATTGAAGGAAATTAACTAACAAGTTGCACCGGGTCTGCGACAGGGGTTTGTGCCAAAAATGTACTCTTCCTCGAGGCAGGCTAAACGTTTGAGAACAATCTTTTGATTTAAAAATGTTAAATTTTTGCACACATACAAAGTGCGAAAATAATTCATCTATGTCACAGAATAGTTTTTGTAGTGGGAGTACAAAAGCTATGCATGACATTATGCACACACCCTTGCACTATGGTGAGAGAAAAATAGTGCCATATCTTGATAGGTATGCCCCTGTTTTTCTCTCTCCCTTTAGTTGCTGCACTGTGTTGCATTACATTTTTGTAAAAGCGCTGTTTGGGGCGCTTTTACAAAAAAAGCATTTGTTTTTCAAACAAATGCCTTTTTGGTAAAAACGCCCCATAACGCGATTTCACTTTAATGGCAGCCCCGCCCCTTACTTTAGATGCGGCTCGTCTAAAGAAAGGGGTGTGGCCTCTATTCACGCGCAACCGCGGCATGGGGCACTTGGAAACAAAAAATATTTGCAATTCAATAGGTCTCACATTTACGAGAATTTAAGCTATTGACATTTACAATGCCAATAGCTGAAAGTCTCGTAAATGCGAGACCTATCGCATTGCAAATGCTTGTTTTGTCTGCATGCCTGCAGTAGGATCAGTTTTTGTCTGCATGTCTGGTAGGATCAGTTTTTGCCTTCATGTGTGCAGTATGATCAGTTTTTACATGCATGTCTGCAGTAGTCTGCTGTAGGATCAGTTTTTATCTGCATGCCTGCAGTAGGATCAGTTTTTGCCTGCATGTCTGTGGTAGGATCACTTTTTGCCTGCCTGTCTGCGGTAGGATCACTTTTTCTGCATGTCTGTGGTAGGATCACTTTTTGCCTGCATGTCCGCAGTAGGATCAGTTTTTACCTGCATATCTGGTAGGATCAGTTTTTGCCTGTATGTCTGTGGTATGATCAGTTTTTGCCTGCCGGAGGATCAGTTTTTGCCTGCATGCCTGCAGTAGGATCAGTTTTTGCCTGCATGTCCGCAGTAGGATCAGTTTTTGCCTGCATGCCTGCACTAGGATCAGTTTTTGCCTGCAGGAGGATCAGTTTTTGCCTGCATGTTTGCAGTAGGATCCGTTTTCGCCTGCATGCTGGCAGGAGGATCAGTTTATGCCTGCAGGAGGATCAGTTTTTGCCTGCATGCCTGCAGTAGGATCAGTTTTTGCCTGCTTGCCTGCAGTAGGATCAGTTTTTGCTTGCAGGAGGATCAGTTTTTGCCTGCAGTAGGATCAGTTTTTGCCGCTTGCCTGCGTAGTATTTGCCTCACCGGTACCCCACCCACCATTATTGGACCACATCAGCAGGGTGCAGCTGCAGGGACCTTCCGAGGCAGCAGACTTCAAGGGTTGCCCTTGCTGTTTACATACTACAGCAACAATTTCTCCCATCCCAGAGCTAGACAGAAGTATAAATTGGGAGCATGAAGGGATGCGTTGTAGCAGCATTCTTATCTGAAACTAACTCATAAGCATGATCCATTGTATCCAAATCTTAAATGAGCGGATGTGCATCCGTTCATGCAGCACAACAGCAGTATGCACAGGGTGGCTATCGTCCATTTCTTGCCTCTTTGGTCCACCTCTGGACGATGTCCAGCCAGGATGGCCATTATATGTCATTGAGGGAGAGTAGATGCCAAACTTCCTGTTCGGGGGCATGTTTGGAGACAACACTGTCCGGTGAACAGTGACAGTGGGCAGAGAAGAAATGGGAAGCAAGAGAAATTTTCTGTGATGGCGTCTGTATTTGGGGCATGAGATAGGCGACATATTCACGAGATAGGCGACATATTCTCCCACACACCCCAAAAAGTTATGAACCGGCAAGTCTGCCCTGTAGACAGCTATTGAGCAGTAATTAAGCACCATTATCACTTATCTGCGAATTTACCATTGTATGTTAAACTTGCTCTGTTACATATCCACCATATTTGTTTACATTTTCAGGTACTATCCGCACAGTGGCTCCGTTAGACCATGAATCTGTCTCCAGCTACTGGTTGTCTATAACCGCCGTGGACTCTGGCTCCATCCCCCTTTCATCTGTCACCCAAGTGTACATTGAAGTGGTTGACGTTAACGACAACATCCCACAGCTTGCACGGCCTGTCTTCTATGCCGCGGTGCTGGAGAACTCCCCAAAGAATGTTTCCATCCTACAACTTGAGGCCAATGACTCCGATGCGTGCTCGGCTGGTCGACTATCCTTCAGCATCGTGAATGGGAATGTCCAGGGATTCTTCACCATTGATCCGGTCACCGGTAAGTACCTGGTCAACGGCTCGCCTAGCGCTGAGCATTCAGGGCCAAAGCCAACTGTGGAAAATGATCTGCCCGTTTGCGAGACGGATATAGCAATCTCAGAAATCACCCAAGCAGCAGTCCTTTATTTAGGTTTCGTCCTTACTTCTCGTTACTAGCAATATAGCTACAGTAAATTTAGAGAGTTTCTTTGCCTTGGTGGTGGTATGCGGGTTTATAATGAAAATAGTGAGTGTAGGGGTAGGAGAATAGATATGACTTCTGAACAGAAGGGGCAAGTTTCTTTTATAATAGATGGCCTATGGCCTGACTGTTTACCAATTCTGGATGTTGAGAGGTAGTTGCTCAGAAAGATCACATTCTTGTTCAAGTGACACAACTCTGAGGAGAAATCAAGGGCATCATTTTAATTTTAGTGGCGGATTCCGCTGCATTGGCGGAAGGCAGGTGAGTTGCCAAATTTAAAGAAGTCTACTGCCGTGCACACATTTCCCCCCTAAAATGGTTCTTGCGAGTATTATAGAAGCTTCTTCCAACCAAAAATAACTGTGGGACAGTTCTGTCTTGCCAAGTTGATGTGGAGGACCTGTCATTTTGTGATATATGAAAAAAGACCCTCATGACGGGCGTCTTTTTCAGGATTTATATTGGAAATGTCCCAAACGCACTGGGAGTTTTCTCCTTGCACATAAAGGACCACACATAATTCTTATTTTGGACAGAGTGGCAGCTCTCCTAATTGACAGACCATCTGATGTCATTCCCATGAACACCAAGGAGGCTGACCCGGTGTTTCCTGACGGCAGAGCCATCGGTGTCTCTTGCCCTGCAATCTGCATGAGGTAAGGGGGACATATAGGTGAGCGGATGGGCATGTGCCATTGGTTAGCAGGCAGCTTGTTACTGCTCATCTCTAAATTACCCCTTACATTTCCTGCTTTCGAAATTGGCAATTTTGTCATTAGGAGGACACCGTCTCTCAGTAGCCTCGTGCCGGTATCATAAACTCTGAAATACTCATTGGTGTCCAAAGTTACAATAACTAGTCATGTAATTACATTTTAGCCTTCAGGATCAATAGTGTTTGCGTAAATAAAGAGTCACTGCATGCAGTGGTAGTGCGCTTCGACAGGTCAGGCGTGAGCCACATTACTTTATTGCCAGGTGCCAGTCTCCACAATTCACAATCTATTTATTTGGCGTGGAACACAAGCTTTTCAAGAGCAACAGTTTGCAGTTTAAGGTAGGACCTACGCAGAAGAGCCTGGATTTGTCACAGATGTGTTACATTTCAGTGGGCATACTGCCTGTTATTTCTAACTATTAAACTGACTGTTTTACTCTTAAAAAATATTTCTTGATTGTATTATTTAATTTAAAGTTGTTGTGTATTATTTTGTTTGGTAGCGTGCTCAAGATAGTTTGTTCCTTTGTTTGTGCTTTATAAATAAAAACAAACGCTAATAAACGACAGTATAAACAGTTATTTTTAATATAGACATATTGACAGAGCCAGGTTTAATGCAGAAGTAAGGTTTGTGTATGGATAAGTGTTGACGTACTTGTAAGATTGATGGTTCCTCGTGGGCAGTCTGGAGGGAGGTGAGCCGATCATTAGTACATATGAACTCGAGGAGTTGCCGTGCAGGGATCCTGGTAAACAGTTGGACCAAACCCAGATGCCAGGCATCGGCCCTGCGTTGCGTTGGTCGGTTTTTAACCCCTGCACTAAAACCTGTTTGTCCAGGGCTTGCAATTATGAGATGTGTGGTATTTTATCGCACTCAGTGATTTCCGGGTGTGTTAGATGCCTCGTTCTTCTTTAAATGTTGGCTGGTTGAACCTGCCAATATCTTACAGGGGGAAATAGTACAGGATTCTCTGTAACATGACAATTTTGCTGTGGTGAGGACCAAAGTTCGTATGATATTCTCAAAAAACTCAGAATAGGTGCTATTTTTCACAACAGATACATTCCGAGCCCCAGGGAGTAGGATTTTATCTGGTTCAATAAATAGCATCTGCTCCTCAGAAACACACATCATGAGGGCCATGGTGTTTTGAATATGATAAGGAGATTAAGGTTAACAATTGTAAGTTCCGCGTTGGGACATGTTAACTCAGAATCGAGAAGCGGTAGTTCTGAGTGAGCCATTTGTAACCTAGGATCAGTACATTCTAAAGAGCTCTCTTCTTATCCGACAACCATCTAGCTATGTGTCAGTAGACTGAGAGAGGTGCTTTTGGGAAGAGTGTAAACATCCTTCCGGCATAGTTTAGAACCGTGCCCAATTGGGAAAAAGTATCAAGGAGAGAGCAATCAGAAAAATGTTGGATTGGTGGAATTTGCTAAGGATAAGTGAGGGTATTTATTAATTTAAACATTTTTACATGCAGAACACATACCAAGGGTCTAGCCTCTAGGAGCAGTAAACTATAGTGTCTGAAAATAATCATTCAAGTTTGAAAGTAGAAAAACAACACCGTACTATGAAAATGCAATACAGGTTGAAGGTGGGAAAGTCAACTAAAATGGAGGGAGAACATAACACTAGAAAAAGATGTGAGGTGGGGGAGTGGGAAGCCTGAAGAAGGGGAGAGAAAGGTGCAGTGACATGAAGAGAGGGGCTGAGTAAGCAGTAACAACTGTGCCTTTTATGGGGGAGAGTCACTTACTTTGGTAATCATACTCGACTCCTCCCTCGCCATAACCCGCCAGATCAATGTCGTCACCTCCAACTGCTTCAACACCCTCTGCATCCTTCGCAAGACCTTCAAGTGGATCCCCCCCCGAAGCCAGAAGGACCATCACCCACGCACACATAACAAGCAGACTGCACTACGGAAATGCCCTCTACGCTGGAATCAACAAATCCCTGCTACGCAAACTCCAGACTATCCAGAACACTGCAGCCAGACTCGTCCTCCGCATCCCACGACATGAGCACATCACCCAACACCTGCGAGACCTCCACCGGCTCCCCGTTGAGAAGAGAGTAACCTTCAAGCTACTCGCCCACGCCTACAAATCTCTCCACAACACCGGACCCAAATAACTCAACAAAAGAGTCTCCTTCCACGTACCCAAAAGAAATCTCTGCCGACCTCGCCCTAGCAGAAACCCTGCGCATCCGCAGAACCAGAGCGGGTGGATGAGCCTTCTCCTACATCGCAGCTAAGGCCTGGAACGAGCTCCCGGTCAACATCAGACACTCCCCTACCCTGCACACCTTCAGAAAAAGCCTCAAGACCTGGCTGTTCGGCTAACTCGGAGCTGCACCACCTCTCTCCCCCTCCTCCCAGCACCTTGAGACCCTCTCGGGTGAGTAGCGCGCTTTATAAAATTCCCTGATTGATTGATTGATTGAGAGAGTTCATGATGTCCTAGGATGGGAGATTCATTGAGAAGGAGAGGGTTTTGAGAGTGGATGAGGAACTTGAGGACATAGCTGGTTTGATATTCCTTCATGTTTTAATGAAGGGAAGTCTGAAAGATCATTTTTGTTTCAAGTGTAGGAGTTGTTTAAATGGGTCTTTGAAGGATATGAAATTGTTTAATGACTTGATTTCTCTGGGAAGCTTGTTCCAAAGTTTCTCTCTTGCTACTTTTAGAGTTTTGCTTCTGAATTTTACAAGTCTCTATTTTGGAATTATCAGTTTGCAACCAGAGTTGGAACACAGCATAGGCGCTGTTTGAAGAGCCTGATAGGTGTCCAGATACTTTTGTGTTGATGCTGCATCCACATTCTTCTTCAGGAAAGAAGTACAAATTCTACTATCCAACAAATTCCTCCCACGCTAAGGACATACCTACCTTTCCTGCCTGCTGGCCGTTGCTTCTTGTCACTCCTTCGCCCATAACCCCGAGAACCGTGATGTTTTCCTGCGTTTTCCCAGCCATCTTCACACCGTTCTGACACCTATCGGACTCTGCTCACACAAGTACTTATGATTGATTGTGTGTTATTGTCTTTCTTTTTATCATTTGCTCATGTAAATACTGTCCTCATGACCTATACCATGTATTTTGTATACTGGCAACCGTTTTTATCATACCTTCTTTGTTATTCTTGTAAAGCCCTCTGTCACCCGAACGGTTCTTGTTTGCGCTATATAAAACTATAAATAAATGAATAAATAAATAAATGCCTTACCATACAAAACATAGGCCTCTGTGTTGCGGGGGCATAAGTTATAGTTAGCTCACGTAAGTATAACTGCTGAATTTCAGTGTTTTTTTACAAATGAAATCTGAGCCTAACTGTAAGGCCCCTGTGACCTTTGTTATTTTCAGTGAATATATATATATGTGTATGTGTGTGTGTGTGTGTGTCAATCAGGGAATTGTAAAGCACGGTACTCACCCGTGAGGGTCTCAAGGCACGGGGGGGGCAGGTAAGCTGCTCCGTTTAGTCAAAGAGCCAGGTCTTGAGCATCTTCCTGAAGATGGTCAGAGAGGGGGCGCGTCTGAAGTCAATCGGGAGCTCGTTCCAGGTCTTGGCCGCGATGTAGGAGAAAGCCCTTCCGCCCGTTCTGGCTCTGCAGATGTGTGTTTGCGTGTTGAAAAAACAGAGGAGAGTGTTGAACCTTCGGGGGAAGCCACATACTAAGTTAGTGGGTACTGAGTCATGGTGAGCCAGATTTACTTGCTGTTTTTGTTCTTTCAGGAATTAGCTAAACTAGTCACATGCTTTTCCTGTAATGTTTGAGTTTCAGACAGGTTAGGAACATTACACAGTGTCCAATGATACCAAACGTCTAGCATGACGAGAGCTGTAGGGTAGTTTTAGTCTCTTAGGCTTTTTTCTGGTGTCCATCGCCATTGTTTCTTTACCCCTTAAAGGGCTGAATCCATAGTGCATGTGAGTGAGCTGATTGGAAACTTCTGCTTCAATGATGTTCGACAGGAAAGGCAAAGTAGAGATGAGATGATAGTTGCCTGGAATGGAGGCATCTACATTTTTTTTTTTTAGTAGAGGTAGTGTAATGGAATGATTTAGAGCGTCAGGGAAATTACATCTTTGCAGGGATGCATGAACAATTAAGTTGATATCCTCTGCTAATGCATCAGTGTTCTTTCTTATGAGTATTGCAAGCCAATCATACGGGACTGATCCAGATGGTCTCACCTTTGATGATCTTGATAATGTGTTTGCTAGAAATGAGGATGAAGAAATTACGTTGCTACTGGAGTGGCTTAGGGAGTGGATTATTGACTGGAGAACTTGAGGGAGCAGTTGGCGATTTTATTGCTAATATTTTGGCTTCTTGAAGAAAGATGGAACCTTCATTTTCACATGGTGTTTGAGAGGTTGATTTTTTTGAGTTTTTACTCTGTTTTAAAGTATGATACTTTTGTTTATTAATTCTGAATGTTCTGTTTGGAAGTGTTTAGCAGAATAGATACTGTTGCTGCAGAAGGATTTTTTGGCTGTGCTGATTCATCAGTTATATTTTGTGTAGTGTGATTTACATTCTTGTTTATCATATTTTTTGCTGGTTTTTAACTAGTGTCATTCAGACTTCCATATTCTTGTTTCAGCAGGAAACACGAATGATGAACCATACTCTGTATGTCTTTTGCCTCGAGAAACCTTTTTTTTGTTTTTAGAGGTGCTAGGTGATCAGGAATCTTCTGGCATTTGGAGTTGAACTGATTTGTGATATGGTCAGGGTTATTGGAGATGTCATGATGAGTTGATGTGTAGTAGACTAAGAAAAATGCAATCAGTGGAATGTTTTTGTATTTTCCCGCTGAGCTGTAATGTATCTGTACTGGAATGTGATGTATCTCCTGGTACCTGGGTGTGGGAATGGAGAATCTTATTAATGGGTGGTCAATCTTAATCTATGACACCAGAGTGATTTAGAGCTAGGGACAGATAGGGGTAGATTATGGGCTAATATCAGGTCGATTGGATGCCTGTTTGGTGGGTTGAACCCTTGGGTGCTGCTGAGTATTAATGATAAGAAGTCTTTCGTGAGCGATTTATCTTGAATGTTGAAGACATCCATTAATAGGATTTCGTTTCTGGTGCCTTGTAAATGCTCACACGGTTTAAGGAATTCTGACACGAAAGTACAGCAATGTTTCGGAGGATGGTAAAATATTGTTATGAGCATTGAGAAATTTGATTCAGGAGTGCATGTCACAGATAAATATTCAAAGAAGGAGAAATGGGGTCTGGGTATGTCTGTTAATTTGTATTGGAAGTTGTGTCTGATGGTGATCCCCTCTCCTTCTCTACCAAGCAAGGTAGACAAGTGGTAACAATGTATTTAGGTTCACTGCAGTGTTGAAAGCATGTTTCTGTGACGGGCAGAATGTGGATTGCTCGATGAGCTCTGAGATATGGAGTGCATGTTTGACAGATGATTGTGCATTTATAATCATCAGAGTTGAAGAAGTCCATAGTTGACAGAGTGGTTGGACTGGAACTGAAGGCTCTGTGAGATACAATTCTGTGATAAAGATGAGGGATATGTTTAGCAAGTTATTTTGTAGAGTAAAAGAGGATAGTTTTAATGGGTTAAGGGGGTAATGTGCAATGTCTAGAAGGCTGGTTTATATTCTTGCTACAACCAATATACAAAAGGAGCGCACAATTAGTTAATGTTTTACAAGCAAAATGCTACTTTAAAGTCCATTATACATTGTTCATTTAAAAAAAGTCAGAAGAGAGTCTTTCTATATTTCCAATTTCTTTGTTTATTATTAGATCCAATATTTCATCCAGAACAAATTATTACAATCAATCCAGCCTATGCATGTCGTCCATTATGGACATCATCAGGGCTCGGTAATAATTGGAAAGTCACACCTTCTGTGATGTCAATTCGTCCACTCGACGGCTTTTCTGGACCTACTCATCCCACCCGGCTTCTCTATCCTTAGAAAAGACAGGCCCAAGAGACTAGGTGGTGGTCTAGCTATAATCTATAAAAATGATCTTCTTCTCTCCCTTTTAAAAGACTCTGACCACCTAACCTTTGAATATCTTGGCACCAAACTCACGACACAGGGCTCGCCCCCCATCCGACTACATAACATCTACCACCCCCCGGGTGAACCTCTTCTCTTTGCCGAAGAACTATCCGACTTCATTACACAATCCTCTCTTTCTGACTCAAAAAATATCTTCCTAGGAGATTTTAACATTCATTGGAACAATGTTGAGGATCCCACAGTCTTGCGTCTTACCAACCTCCTAGAGGTTAACGACCTCAAACAACTATGTCAACATCCAACCCACATCAAAGGAGCCACTCTTGACTCCATAATTTCTAACAACGACCTTACCTCCCTTTCCAAAATCACCCCCACCGACTGGTCTGACCATCACCTCATTCTTTTTAAGATTGTAACAAATCCCCCTCTCCCCCTTTAAAAAGCACCAAACCCTCAAAATGGACCAGAAATCTTAGTCAAATCCCCACCGATGTACTTGAATTAAAACTCCAAGCCCAACTCCTTCTCACCCCTCTCTCCCACAACGAGCTCACTGAACATTTCAACAAGACCGTCAAGGATGTGTTGGACCAATTAGCCCCTCCTAAACTAAAAAAACAAAGAAACATCCCTTCCAAATCTTGGTTTAACACCGACCTAAACAATGAAAGACGGTCTCTTAGACTGACTGAAAGAACATGGAGACAACACCCCTCTCCCTCCCATCTAGCCCTCCTCAGATCCGCTAGATCGAAATACAAGAAACACATTTTCAAGGAAAAGACCATCTTCTTTCGATCACAACTTGATCGTGCCAAAAATAGGCCCAGAGAACTGTTCAATATCGTAAGAAAACAATCATCATCCTCTCCCCCTGAACTAATTGCCTCAACAGAGAGATGTGAAGAAATTGCTAACTTCCTCTCGGATAAAATCACCAATATCGAGCAATCCTTCCTTCCAACCCTTGACTCGCCCTCCCATCAACCTGCTGTTGATGTCTTCTTAGACCCACCGCCCTTGCTGACCCCGCCCTCTCACCCCAACCCCCCAACTCACCGTCCCGTTTCAATCTCTCCTGAATCCAACCCCTCCAACATACCTTTGAAAAATAATGCCTCCTGGCAAAATTTTCATCCTGTAACGGAACACGAAGTCCTCAACATCATCTCCAAACTTAAGCCGACTTCGCACTCCAATGACCCTCTCCCTTCCAGCTTTGTCCAAGATCTTAAACACATCATTGCCCCTTACTGGACCTCTATCATTAACTCCTCCTTCGCTACGGGGTGTGTCCCCGACTCTCTCCAGCTTGGTCAAATCACGCCCATCCTCAAAAACCCATCTGCTGACCCTAACAACTTTCGCCCCATATCGAACCTCCCACTTCTATCTAAAGTCCTGGAAAAATGTGCTCTCCGACAACTTGACAACCACATCTACAATTTTAACCTACTTGACCCGTTATAATCCGGTTTCAGAAAAGGATGCAGCACAGAAACTGCCATGCTAAATATTGTTGATGACCTCCACCGGCTCCTTGACAATGGTGAGTCCTGCCTACTCATTCTACTCGACCTCTCTGCTGCCTTCGATACAGTTAACCACTCCTCCCTACTTAACTCACTCCAAGCACACTTTGGCATCAACGGTCTTGTCCTCGAATGGTTCTCCTCCTATCTCCAACACAGAACACAACAAATCAAAATCAAGGACTGCCTCTCCAACCCCACTCCGGTCTCCCTAGGCGTCCCCCAGGGCTCCATTCTCTCTACCTGCCTCTTCAACCTCTTTATGGAACCCCTTACCCTCATTCTGAAACAAGCAGGAATTAACTACCATCTCTATGCGGACAACACCCAACTGTACTACAAAATCAAATCCCATGCCGATATTATTCACCTAAACAATGCACTGAGTAAGATCCAATCCTGGTTCTTCTCCAACCACCTCAAACTTAACCCTAATAAAACCGAAATCATTCTCTTCTCGCCCAAAAACAACAAGCTCCCCATCCAAGGCTGGCTCTCTGACCTCAATGCCCTTAACTGCTCGCTCTCCTTATCTAACTCAGCAAAATCACTTGGCTTCAATATCGACAACAAACTCACTCTTAATAACCACATCAAAAACTCGGCAAAAGGAGCTCTCTTCACTCTCCGCCACCTAAAAAAACTCAAACCCTTCATCCCTTCCGACGACTTTAAATGGGTCGTCCAATCCCTAGTCCTCTCGAAAATCGACTATGGTAACGCTATGCTCACCGGAACCCCCAAAACACACCTTGCACCCCTCAGATCTGTGCTAAACTCAGCCGCCAGGCTAATCACCGACTACAAACGTTTCGACCATATCTCCCCAGCCCTCAAGGCCCTAAATTGGCTACCGGTCGAAGGAAGATCCGCATACAAGACTGCTTGCATAATACACAAAGCCCTTCACCAACAAACCCCGTTATACCTCTCCAACAAACTGGAAAAAGCGGGCTGCTCCCATCAGATGAGAAGCTCAAATGCTCTTCTCCTCGTCCCCCCCCTGTCAAAAAGGAACACCACACAATCTTGCTTCTTCTCCGGAAATGCCCCGATCATCTGGAATGCCCTCCCCAGAGACCTATGCTGCAACCCCTCTTACCTCAGCTTTAAAAAATACCTTAAATCCCACCTTCTCACCAAATACTGGGGCCCTTAACCTCGCCGCTGACCCTTTATCCAATCCCCCCTGACACCTCTTCTACTTCCTTTCTGCCCGACTCTTCTCTCCTCCCCTCCATCTCTCTCCTTGATTTACTCTCCACTCTAACCAACCCCCCCCGCACTTCCGACCCATACCCCTAGCTCCTCCTTAATCTCCCTCTAATTCGTTACTTGCCTTCACCTAAATTTAGTCCCCTCCCATCCTACATCACTCTACTTATCTCTTCCCCACTTAACAGCCCCGAATTCTTCCTCTCCCCGCTTCTAAAAAGGAGCTGAACTTCGTGTCTCTGTCAATGTATAAAAGTGTATACTGTCCCATGTAAATTACCCTTCTTTTTGTTCCTTTGCCAATCTGTTACTGTTTTTCATGTTAACTGTTTGTCCTGACAATTTTCTCCTCATGGCAACAACTCTTAGCCTATTCGTTTACTTAAGAACTGCTTGTAATCTGCCTTGTCTGTGTATCTTACCCCATTGAATCAACTGTAACTGACTGGATTGATTAATGCTCATGTAAAGCGCTCTGATACCTCCGGGTCTTTCCAGCGCTATATAAAACATTTCAAATAAATAAAGTCTCCGGCATTTGAGTCCTATATTAAGGCACTCGTCTGCAAGCTCCAGGTTCCCTTCTAACGCGACTCCGTCTTAGGCTGATCCGCCTATTCCCTCCATGGTCTATATTCTTGCAACAGGTTTTGAGGAGTCAGTGCACAGAACAGGTGAGGTCATATGCAGAAGTTGTGGGAAAGAGGTATGGCGGGTGATGGTAGAGTCAGTGAGTGAATGAGTATCTGTGAAGAAGGGGTGCAAAAGCGCTGAGAAGTCACAAGGAGAAGGGGACCAACAATAAAGAATACTCAGCTGAGCTAGAGTGGAGTGTTAGGCAATGAATATGTGAGGGAGAGGAAGCTGAGATGTGCAAGTGGAGGGAGGTGAAGAGAATTGTTGTAGTGTGTATGTCAAGAACAGATGAGGCAGTGAGGACATTGTTTCAAAGAGCTAGGCGGGAGGGAACAATAGAACATTTTTCATAGGGGATGCACTGCAGTAAAACAGAAGAGCCCAGGTCGAGGCTGAGATTATGGAAGAGAGTTATGGCATATGATGGAAGAGACGGTGAGGGAATAAGGCTTTTGGTGAGGGGCAGATGCAAAGCGCTGAGCAGCTACCAGAAGGGAGAAGACAAACTATACAGAATAAAAAGCAGAGCTAGAGTGGCGTACCGGCAAGATAAAGGAGAGGGGTAAAAGACAGTGTAATGATAAGTGCAAGGAGGTGATGGGTATAGTGGTAAAAAGTGTGCCAAGAAAAAGTGAGACAATGAGTAACTGTTCAAACAGCTATGTGGATGAAAATGTAAGTACAATTGTCAGAGAGCTATGTGGGAGGGAGAATGGGAGCCCAGATTATACTCATATTGAGATTGGAAAATCAGAAAATAATTGCTAGCTGGAAATAAGCAAAAAATCAGTGATTATGTTGAGGATAAAGAATTGCTGCACTGATACAGTACATAAATAAATAACCGGGTAGGGTGTAACTGATGTGTGTCCTGAAGAGATGGCTGGCGGCGATGTTTGCGACTGTGGATATGGTGCGGCAGATCCTGGCCACACATCTTCACATCTGTGCCGTTAGTTGGAAGCTGCATTAAAATACTGAATGTTTAGAGAACATCTCCAGATGTTTTGATCCGGAACTGTATGAAGGACACAGGGGTAAGAGTATTTATATGCTGTGGTACAGCACTGCCTTCTGATAGTCCATTATGTTGAGAAGCAGAGTGATGGTTACTAGTCTCATCCACAAGTGTTTAGTCTGGTACAGGAATAGAAACAAAGATGGGGTGCTGGCTTATTGTCTTGATTTAGCCTTGTGACTAGGGAGAGTGTGCCGAGACCAGGCATGTCTATTTTTATGTGACAAGTCGAAAGGTCGCACTGAGTGTGCCACGGAAGACTGATTGTAGTAGCATTGTTTATTCTTAGCAATAATAACGTGCGTTTGTAATTGTCGGGGCTGAAGTAAAAAGCAATGTAAGTGGCAGCGGGATTAAGCTTTAAATTTGTGAGGACTGAGATTAAAATCAATGTAATTAGCAGTGAAATTAACAGTACCTCTTGGAGTATATAGCGTCGCATCTTCTTTCCTTGACTGCGAGTTAACTCCTATTTTCAGTCAAGCATATTTATGTGATGAGCAGATGCACTTATAGAGCGCAGATGATTGCTTAGCCTATGCAATGTGGCTGCTTTAGTTTCTCAGACGCAGAAGCATAAATTACGTCAGGGTGCGTCAAGACCAGACGAGAGTGGCCGTTAGGAGAAGGCTTTTGAGAGAAAATTTATACTTTGCGGTTCACTCGATTGGTGCGCTGTGTTCCAGGCCTAAAGACGTGCACTGCTCATTGTAATTGTAATTATATTTATATAGCGCTTACTACCCCTGACGAGGCGTCAAAGTGCTTTTCGGTGAGTAGCACACTACTCCAGAACCCAAAAGGATTAGTGGTGAATTATTAAAGGGAAATATGAATGAATTTGAGTGGTGGACATGTGAGTCGGGTTGAAAAGGATAATGGAGGGATAGAAGAGGGAAGGTTCTAGAAATAGAATAATAGTAGGGAGGTCCTAGTAGTAAAGTTAGGTCTCAGATAAGCCTAAGGAGGGACACACGAAGGAAGAATTTAGAAAGGGTTATTTGGGAGATGTTAGTAGTAAAATGAGGTTTGAGGTGATGCAAGGAGGGATAGAGGAAGGAAGTTATTTTAGAGATCTTGGTAGTAGAATGGGTTATTTTGGAGTTCATAGTAGTAGAATGAGGTTTGGGATGAGTCAGACAGTGAAGGTAGAGAATATACTCAGAGAGGTATAGGGTGAAACATAGGGCAGTGCATGGGAGAGGCACAATTTTTCTTTATTAACAGTAGGAGTAAAGTAATAAATATATAGATACATAAATACATGGAAGGTAAACCTGTATAAGGAGGGTAATATATCAAGATTTACGTTGCAGTTAATAAACTCAAACTTTCAAGTGTTGCTGTACTTTAAGCAAATTTATTTGTGTGTTATTTCAATAATTTAATAGTGAAGCAAATGTAGATAAATTGTTATGATAGAATTTACATATTGTGATAGATAATCGAATAAATTGAAAACTTTGCAGTGACCTACATACATGTTAAGCATAGAATATAACCATAAGTAATATGTACATTTGTTAAGCAGACCTAAAGAATATCCATATATTTATAAAAATTATTATTATACATATAAATGCACATATCTAGATACATACATATAATCAAATTAAATGCCGATTTACACATGGATATGATGTACATTTGTGTTTGAGTATGTTGGTTATGTAGGGAAGAGCCAACTCTTGAAAAGTCTTTTGAAGATAAGATAGTTATCCCTGGATCTTATGTTTAGGGATAGTGAGTTCCATAGTTTGGTTGCTTGAACAGAGAAGAAGCATGTACCACCTATGGTTTTTTTCTTGGATGGTGGGATCTGGACGGATGTTCCTTTGTTGAATGTATTTGGTGATTTTATTCCTGAGAAAAGCAGCCCTGTTCCATGTATTGCATTGTGGGCGACACAAAGCAGCTTGAATGTGGATCTTCTGGCAACTGGTAACCGATATAGGGCACTCAAGTCAGGGGAGATGTGGGCTTGTGGCTTTACATGTAGGAGTAGTCTGGCAGTAGAGTTCTGAATCTGTTGTAGTCTTTTCATAGTTGATAAAGATGATCCTTGGTAGAGGCCATTGGCGCAATCAAGTTTAGACAGTACAAGAGAGATAGTAGCCTGGACCTTGTGTTGAAATCCTAGGTGGGGGAAGATGCGTGTAATATTTAGTGGCAACAACAACTGCTACTATTTCCTGCTGTCGGTTGCTGAAAAGAAGTTGTTTGGAAGCATGCTAGGATCTTTTTCTGTAGGGTGATATAGTCAATGGGGAGATATTATATTTTCAATAGTGTACACTATGGCCCTAATTACAATTTTAGGTGCTATTTATCGCACCTGATAAATAACGATACCACAGGGTACGTTATTCATCGGGTGCGATAAATAACACCTATTACAAGCTGCTGAGAAATAACATTCGGATTTTGGTGTTTAAAGCACCAAAATCCGCATGATATGGTAAACACCCAATGCTTTTACCCGGTTAAATTTCGGCAGGTATGATATAATAAATGTTGAGGTATTTAGCGCATCCGATAACTATTGGATGAGTTAAATATTGATCAACTCATAATTCCAACCCATGCATTGAAAGGGATTTATGCACCAGTCCAAATATACCGACCACCTAGTAATTAGGCCCTTTGTGTCAAAATGATTGTTGAAGGGCAGAGGAAATCACACAGGCATTAGTGTTTGGGGTGGAAACAAATCTTTACATACAGCTCGGAGCGTCAGCGCTTTAATGGGTCTCTCCAGGAACTCATGCACCTCAGTTGTCTGCAGGCCTGAATATTTAGATATGGCAGAGTGGTAGACAGCAGGGTGGGGAGACGGCAAATCCCCAACTCCTGTCCAAAAGCAGTGCAGCCACTTGGAAGTAGCTGCTCAGTAAGTGGGTTTTCGTACTTAGGGTACTTTGTTCTGAATTATTTTTTCATCACCCATCATCCCAGTGTTACATAAAGGTACCCCATGGCATTTGTGAGTGATTTGTATTAAACGAGGAAGTAGAATTGTCAGAAGGCAAGAAAGGATATCAGTGTATGGGCTGTATGGAAGGAAATATATGGAAAGATTTATTGAGTGTTCAGTAATTGTAATGTGGTTTTTGTAGCCATTTTGGTTATAAATGTATTCATACTTCTAGAGAGATTGAAGTGTACTCTTAGGTTTGTGGCTGTGGTTGTTAAAGCTAAGATATAAGGGAGGGTGGGTGGTGGAAAGGGTAGGCAAAGGAGGCGTGCTGAAGCTTACATGTGGTTTTGAAGAGTTCATCTTAAGTGATCTAACAGCCATCCTGTGGTGGATGACCGTGAGGCACTGTCAGATCTGTGATTGTAGGTGGGCAGTGAAAGTGGGAAATGTGGGAATGATTTGGGCATCATATGCTTAATAGTGATAGGAAAGTCTGAAAGGAGTGATGATTTTGCTGAGAGATGACATGTAGGAGGAGAAGAGATTAGGGCACAGGGCAGACCCTTGTGGGATGCATGCATGATGTCAGGCTAGAGGGGCTGGGGTGCAAGGATCACCAAGAAACTGAGAAAGAATGATCAAAGAGATAGGGAAAGAAATGTAATGTTAAACCTATGGTATTAGGTTTGTATGGGGCGCACAGAAGAGTAGGGCAGTTAAGTTTCAACAGAGGGATTGCCAAGTATGAGAAAAGAAGTAGGTGAGTGTGATGGGCAGAGGCTGTGAAGCTGGACAAATGGCAGAGGGCAGTTTTTGTCAAATACAGAGCATAGAAACCAAGTTCGACCGGATAAAACATGTTATGAGTCATGAGTAAGGTAGTGAGAGGATTAAACACTAATCACTAGAGAATCTTAGGGAAGAATAAGAGTAGAGAGACAGGACAGTAGTCAGCATGGGTTGAAAGGTCAGCTGGAGCCTTGTCAGCAGATTTAAAGAATTGTGGATCTGCACCTCTAATAAAAGAGTATTTGAAGAGAGATGTTAGGCAAAATAGGACATGAGAGGGAAGAGTGAGATATTTGTTGACGTCCAGGATGAAGTGGCCAAGTGGTCCAAATGATAGGTCAACTGGTGTTGAATGTGAGTGTAAGTTAAGAGGGAGATCTGTGAATGAAGACATAGCTTGTTTCTATACTGGTATGGTTAGGAGAGATGTAAGAAGAAGAATGTGGGGTTAGAACGAGTGTTGCAAAGTTTGTTCTAATTTCTTAGATATTTGAAGAGAAGTAATTTGTAATGTTTTTAGGGATGAGGGAGAATTGAGTAACAAGTGTGTCAGGAGGAGACTGTGAGTGTTTATGGTGCTGGCAAGGCATTAAGTGCTGGAGCGCACTGGGGAGATAAGATTCTGATAATATGGGGACTGGGGTGATATGGGTACTATTGAAACCATATCAAAAAACATTCAAGGCAAGTTTACAGGACTCAATCTGTTCCACGGACAGGGTATTCCTCTAGCTAGGAAGGAGTGCATGCAGTGTTTGCCTTTAATGTTTTGAAGGAGTGAATAAATCATTGTTATGGATATGTAGCGCAGCAGTGCAGTTATGAAGGCAATAGGGCGGCGCCAGTCCTATTCTCAGTGTGTTGTTAGGTTGTTCAATAGAGGTAGAGTTCAATATTGTATTGTATTGTATTGTAATTGCATTTGTATAGCGCTTACTACCCCTGACGAGGCGTCAAAGCGCTTTTCGGCGAGTAGCACGCTACTCCGGGACCCATAGAGGATTAGTGTTGAATTAGTATAGTGAAACATGCAAGTACATTTTAAGTGGTGGATATGTTAGTCAGTTATTTGGATTCGGAAGGATAGCAGAAGGATAGAAGAGGAAAAAAGGTTTGTATTTATATAGCGCTTCTTACCCCTCATGGGGTTTAAAGCGTTTTTTGGGGGGGGTTTTTGGTGAGTAGCACGCTACTCCGGAAACCCATAAAGGATTAGTGGTGAATTAGTATGGTGAAATATGAAAGTAATTTGAGTGGTGGATATTAGTCAGTTATTTGGAGTGAGAAGGATAGCGGAGGGATAGAAGGGAAAGAAAGGTTTGCATTCATATAGCGCCTGTTACCCCTGATGGGGTGTTGAAGCGCTTTTCTGGCGAGTAGCAGGCTACTCCGGAACCCATAAAGGATTAGTGTTGAAAATTAGTATAGTGAAATATGAAGTAATTTGAGTGGTGGATATGTTAGTCAGTTATTTGGATTGAGAAGGGTTGGGGAGGGGTAAAAAAGGGAAAAAGGTTTGCATTTGTATAGCGTTTGTAACCCTGATGAGGTGTTGAAACGCTTTGTTGGCGAGTAGCACGCTACTCTGGAACCCATAAAGGATTAGTGGTGAATTAGTATAGTGGAATATGGAATTAGAGAAGTGAACATGTTAGTCTGTTATTTTTATTGAAAGGGATAGTGGAGGGATAGAAGAGTGAAGGATTTCTTTTTTTAGGTCATAGCAATAGGAGGAGGATTTTGGATGAGTAAAAAGGGTTTTTGGAGGGAGAGAGTCAGAGGGAAGAGTTTAGTAAGGTTTGTTTTGGGGGATCGGTATAGTAAAAGAGGTGTCAGATGATGCAAGGAGGGGTAGAGTAGGAGAGAGTCAAGAAAGGGTTATTTTGGGGAACATAGTAGTGGTATGGGGTTTGGGATCAATGAGAGAGTGGGTGTAGAGGATATAATGATAGATGTATAGGGTGAGAGATAGGGTAGTGCATTGGAAAGAGTAGTAGAAAGAAGTTTGAGATGAGTCAGAAAGTTGGGCTAGAAGATATATTGTGAGAAGTATAGGCTGAGAAATAGGGTAGTGCATTGGAAATGCTAAATTAGAAGAAAGTGATAAATATACAGATCCATAAGTACACTGAAAGTATATAGATGCATAAAGGAGGTAAGTATACGCAGATTAAAGATATTGATAGAGGTACAGGATGAGAAATAGGGTAGTGCATTGGATATGCTTTTTAAGGAAAAAGGTAACAGACACACAGATCCAAGTACATGGAGGTACATAGATGCACAATGGAAGCAAGTACATGTAGACCAAAGATTTTTTTTTTTTTACAACATAATTATTTACACGTTTATACAAAGCAATACACAAAGATAGTTACATATCTATAGTGAAAATAAATGCTTATATATAGAGGGACACAAACATAGGGTGGGTATTAATGAATGGGAAAATGGGCAGCATTTCTGGCCCAGGTCCCGACCAGTCTCGAACAGGCTCAAACAGGCACTCACCCTTGTCCTCTCCACCCTTAACAGGCTCAAACAGGCACTCACCCTTGTCCTCTCCACCCTTAGCTGAGACGCCTGGGCTGAGACGCCCTAAGCCTCGGACGTTTATAGCCCTAGTAGTCAGGTGACCCCTTCAGCCAATGGGAACCCTAGCCCTAACCCTATCCAATCACAACACTAGCCCTAAAATCTAGAAACAATAGGAGACGAGGACCTTACAGTCAATCTCAGCCCTAGTCCAAGCACCCAATAACTTTCAAAAACCCTGAACTCTACGTCCAATAGAGGCCCTAGCCCGACCAGTAGTCCCAACCCAAGTCCAAGCAACCAATGGCACAGGAAGCCCTAGTCCCTACTTCCAATAGAAAGCCTAACCGTACTCTTAGTACCACACCTAGTCCAGCAACCAATCACACCAAAAGCCCTAATCGCAACTTCCAATTAAAGGCCTAACCCTAGCCATAATCCCACCCCAGTCCCAAAAACCAATAACACAGGAAGCCCTAGTCCCTACTTCCAATAGAAATCCTAACCCTAGCCCTAGTCCCAACCCTACATTGATTGAATCACAGACTTAGAAACCAATCAGAACCCTCAAATACCCAACCAATGAGGACACTAACCCTAATCCAATAGAAACATCAGATACAACCTCCAATCAGTGTATACATGTACCTACCACTAGCAGACTATATAAGGTCCCAGCAACCTCAGACAAGGTTTGCTGGCCAGGGAGTTGGGAGCTGCTTCTCTTGTTCAGAATCTCCTAGGAGACAGACAGGCTCAATCCACACTTTGGACTTCTGCAGGTATAGGGCTAACTTGTCCTCTGAAAATAGTGTTTGTATATAACTTTACTCCCTCTCCTGGACAAAAAACGAAGTGCACAGTCACTATTAAACACAGTTTAAACAGCACACAGAAGATCACTGCTGCCTCAGAGCACACTCTGATGTAGAATATCCCTGTTGCTGGGGGGGGGGGCTGGTTTCAATGACTTGTTAACACAAAATAGTGGCTGGGGGTGCACTGTTTAACATACAGGTCTTAGCACAGGGGGAATTTTGGAGGGAAAACTGATAGTCACCGGTAATGAGAGGGAAAAACTACAGAGATTTAGGACTGCAAATCCCACAATTCAACACGTTAAATGGAAGCAATCATGGGCAGGAAAAACCACAAGTTTGAACACAAAACAGGTAATTAAATATGCAATCACGGGCAGGTTAAAACTACAATTTTTAACTGTAACAACCACAGGCAAAGACAGTAATCACAGATAGGGAAAATCGTTTTTTAACTCTTTTAGGAAAGAGACAGCACTAGTCTGCCTCCTTACCACTTCCTGGACTCTGCTCACTGCAATCTGGGGCCAAAGATCACTGTAAATTTTGCCTAAGAATGATGGTGGGGAATTTGGTGTGTTTTTGTATTTGGCCATAAGGTTCTTGGGTGCAAGGGCACAGATGAAAGAGATAGAAGCCAACATGAGTATAACTGCATGGTAAGGGGGAGCTAAGCTAATGGTAGGTGTGGAGTGTTTTACAAATCAGAATCAGATCACGTAGATTGCCATTTGAGAATATCTGAAAGGAGTGTGTGTGTTTCCCTGAATAGTTACAGAGAAATTGGTTGAATATGATCTTAGCTAGTAATTGGTTGGTTTTGAGGTCAGGCTCACCAAGAAATGTTAGTGACGTAGATTTTGACATAGATTTCAATGGATGATCAAGTTGATCAAAAAGGAAGACAATGTTCCCAATGGGCTGTTGATGGCAGTAATGTGGGTGTTCAATGGGATATTGACAGTAGCACTGCAGAGTGGTACTCGGAAGTTTGTGGAGTGGAGGTTTATAAAGGTATCTTGTTGAGATGGATGCCCACTCCTCTGGACTTATGATTGCTATGAGTCATCTAAGATAATGTAGTGGATTTGGTATGAAAGGCTGCTGTTGATGGAAGCCGGATTGATCCAAATCTCAATGATGGCTGTAACAAGGGTAACGAGAAAGAAGCTGTGAGAGTTAAAATGATCAGCTATGGAGGTTGGCTTATTGTTCAGTGTTGTGGTTGTGTGTAATCTGGTGTTTGCTTTGTGTTAGAAGGGTGTAGAAGCCGTGGGTGGTGAATGGTTGGTGAAAAGGTTGAGAAGGGGGTGAAAGTTGGCAAGTGCGAAAGAGAGGTGTAGAGAGTATTATGAGCTGCTGTAAAGTCTCTTGATTTAGGGGATTAAGAGGCAGAGAAGGAGGATGGAGCTTGTATTAGGCAGAAACCCGATGATGTGTATTTCAATAGATGTAAGCCTAATGCTAAGGGGTATTGTGGATTGCAGTGCATGGTTATAGAACAGCGCTATGCGATGCTCTCTGTGTTACAGGGGAAAACGTTAATCGGAATAAGGCTACAAGTCAAGGTTTCATGGACACAGGCGATAGCATACAATGACATGATGCAATAATGGTTTGACATTAGCAGTGTGCATAGAAATCTAAAGTGACCCTTGTAGTAGATTGTAAAGTGATTTACTTTCAGGAACATTGAAATATAACGGTCACTTTTTATCATAAACAATTATAATTGCAGAGCTTAAGTCTATTACGGAGAATGAAAAGAATTCAAATGATATTACCATCACACAACTGTAGATTGGGAGTTGGCACAGTTAAGCCTAATCACGTGCCACAGGTATTCAATGGAGCCCTAAAAGGCTCATCGCTATGTGCCCTTTGCCTTTTGCCCAGGCACAGATGCCTTGGGATGCACAGCTTTAAAAGTCTGAGGGTCAGGCTTTGGGCAGGATGTCAGCTTTAGTTAAGCACTTCAGGGACTCGAGAGGGACATTATCCCATCAAGAGATGGTCGCCAGGTGTGTAGGAGGGACTGGCAGTCAGTCTTCCTGCTGACTCCTGTCTGACCGATGGCTCCTTGTCATGTCTTCCAGGGCTTGTGGTCAGTTACGGATTACCAAATAGGCAAAGTAGGTGCCGGCCTATGGGCCCCACTCCTTTTAGGGGCCCGTGACAATGGATCAAAATACAACTTAAAGTACATAAACCAGAGACATCAGATTCACATAACAGCTTGTCTCATAAAAGCTCATCTTCTGGCAGCTGTCAGTTTGTAAAAAAAATCCGGCGTATTGGATATTAGGAGATAATTTGCAAGGGGGGGCCCCGAAATTTCGACTGCGTAGGGGCCTCCACGGGGTTTCATCCGGCACTGCCTGTGGTGCCCAGTGGTCAATCACTCCCACCCCACTGGGGTTCAGATGAGTGGGGCCAGGTGCACAGTACAGCTTGACTCCTCCTCCTTTATACGACGGACCAGGTGCAGGTGTTGGGGGGTCGCCGATGAAAGTTGGACATTTTTAGGGAACATTACAGGCATGCTAATTGTCGGCATCTGGGCTTAAAGATCATTGGCTGCTTGTCCCTGAAAAGTCAACCCAGAGAGAATCAAGACGCGTGTCGGCGAACAAAAGAACCCTGCTGGCAGTATTTGAGAGACTTAGGGGCATATTAGCAAGACCGGCGATAAAATTATCGCCGTTTTAGCGGCAGGAAACTGCCACTAAAACGGCGATAATGGGCTTGCTAATATGCGTTATAGAATTCCAATAGAAGCCCAGGTTAGATGTCCTGCACATCTAACCTGGGCTTCTATTGGAATTCTATAACGCATATTAGCAAGCCCATTATCGCCGTTTTAGCGGCAGTTTCCTGCCGCTAAAACGGCGATAATTTTAACGTGGGTCTTGCTAATATGCCCCTTAGAGGGGCCCACAGGGCGTGGGGCAATAGTACGCATGCCCCTGGAAACAATGCAGATGTTAATTCAGGAGCACTTATTTTCCTTTCCTTTCAGGGGGGCTGACGTCTCTCTATTTACTGTTGCATCGAACAAGTGCTTGGGGCGCTGTTGCCAGTAAAGAAAGAGAAATTAACACTTTGCTCTTTCCTCCTTTGAAGTTCGGAGGAGACGCTAACAAGCAGATGCATGCAGGCTTGGCCTTGGCAGCAATAAAACGTGCCTAGAACCGCCTTCCCCCTCTTTCCACTCGGGGACTCTTTTTCTTCAGAATTCTGAATTGTAAGGGACTTAAATCCACTCTTTGTGGGAGTCACCCTAATACTGTGAAACTGGAAGTTTCCCTCATGTTTCCTCCAGATTTCACTCAGTCTCTCAGATAAAGACTAAGTTAATTGTCGTAAATGTTCTCCCCTTTAGTGAGTTCAGTAGCCAGGGTGCCCTGCCCTTTCGTTGCCACGTTTTCTACTCCTGAGTGTGTTTGTAGACCCTGGCACTTCAGTGGAACGCGCATTCTGTAGCTGCATGAGTGGTAGGGCAGGGCGGGTGCGTCCACAAGGCAAGATAATGCAGCCGCCTTACGGAGCTCCTGGCAGAGAGCAGCAAAACCCCTTTGTGGGGTGTGCTGGGAGGGGATTTTTTACTTTTCACCCATGCTGGCTGGGTTTGAGAGGCAGACAGCATATTTCCAGATGGTTGCCAGGGCAATGTAATAAATACTTGTCAATGAGCAATGCCTCTACATGGGTAATACATAACAGTCATAGCTGCAATGCCCTGAGAACCAAGGTAATAATATTAGTACTAATGTCCCCAACACTGTTTGATTTTTATCACTCAAATAAAGCTTTGAATATATTTTGGCAATTCAGCCACTTTTCTCCAGACATCAGCTTATGAATTCTGAACATGCATACATTTCCATCTTGAACACACGCTTTCCAAATTTGATATAGCCATGTTAATTCAACCAAGCAAAAGCTTCTAATTTAAATCACTGGGCTGCACACAGGAGAGCTACTTGTAGGTAGCTGGAGAACTACCAGTAGTCACGAGCTACTGGTGGATGAAGCCTACACTAGACAGTTCTAATAAGATAATCTTTAAAAGTAGTAATAGCTATTTAAAGTGCGTAGTCAGCACAGTAAGACACTACATTCAGGAAGATCCACGTGAATGTGTGTGGGGGTGGGATGAAGGCAGTAAATGGGACGATTGGAATTGAAACCTCCGCAAACTGGAAGATTGCACCCATGCTCCCTATTGTAATCGGAATTCAGAATCTTCATTGCCAGACATCAACAAAATCTCTGAAAAAAAGACATCCCTGTGGGCAACTATCGGATTCCACTAGGTTTTTCAAACCTTGCGCCATTGGCAGCTGGCACCGATTGAGGGTGGCGGGGAGGGGAGAAAAATAAAAAAATCACTCACCTTTTCCCTGCGTCCCTCCTTAGTTGTCTCTCTGTGTCTCTTCTGGCCGGAACCAAGCAGGAAGCACCCAGGCTCCCCTGAGCCAATCACAACGCTGCAATGCAGCATTGTGATTGGTCTGAGCGCAGTGGTTCGGCGCTCAGACGGGGACAGGGAGCCTGGGCATGTTCTCCACCCAAGATGTAATACAGCCTACGTGGAGAACATGCAAAGTGTGCATGACTGTTTGGCCGGACAAACAGTCATGAGCACTTAAAGAGTGCCGCCACTCCTCCTTCCTGCTCTGTGAGCAGAGCAGCCTGCCCCACCCCACAAAACTGCTTCTGCAGGGGAAAATAAAATGATAATAACCTTGTGTTATTATCATTTTATTTTTTCTCTTTTACACTGCTTAAAAGCAGTGGGGCAATGCTCCTCCTCCTTAGTGGAGGAGCCGCCACTGCCTTGCACCTTTTTTTTGGCTTTTTACAACTTTTCTTTTATTCTTTAGTTCTGGGTGATCTGAAATGTTTAATTTTCCCTTTCCACCTGAAGTCTTGTTTCTGCTCATTAAATCTGCTGTCTTTGTGCTGCTTTTCCCCCCAGTTTATTCACATCTTTTCTTTATCTGGCATCGTAGGACTTCTCCGTTCTATAAGTTAACATTATGTTTTCAATAGATGTTTCTGTCTTACTTTTTGTCTTTACCACTGACTGTAAATTTGATGAAAATGTATGTGGGACATTTTAATTCCATAAACTGCAAGACAAATAAAATGTCCCCTTTTGCAAAATGGCAGTCTAAGTCCATTGACCAACATATTTGAGGATGCAAGGGCATCCTCCACACATGACCCCACGAGCCCTGGGAATAAGTCAGATGTGAGATCCATCTGTCAACTGGGCTTTTTATGAGTCTCCAGTCTGGCTATTTCCAAAGAATTAGCTTCAAGCACCTTTGTCAAAATATGGGTCGCGACCTGCCCTCGGTGTTCAGCTTGTCAGATGTAGAGAAATTGTGTATGTATTGGCGAAGGCCAGGTGAAAAGTAAACAGTAGTGTGATTTTGGAGCCATAGTGCGTGGGATAGCTCGGCGAGGATCCAGGAGGCACATGAAAGACAATCTTGTTCACGCCCTTCACCTGTGCTTGCCATCTAGCTTACACATCCTTATGACTTCGACGGCTACGCTCGTCTTTCATGCCGACAGACAATCAATTTTGTAGCAAGGTTTGGTAGAAGTTCAAAACGCTAACACTCCCCACTTTTTCATTTTTATCCTTTTCATCCCTATCCAGAATATATTTTTGGGTTGCATTTTATTATCACCGGGTGTGCCTTACTCCCCTTGTACTTTGTGCGGTTTTAATATCCATGGGCTATGTCAGCACTAGATGAAACTGAATCAAATTTCAAGAAAATCCCTAAATTCAGAATCAAATGCAGTTATCTCAGAATTTCAAATTTCAGATGCAGAATCAGATTTCCAGATCATGAGGAATTGAAATTTATTGTTTACTCACTTGACTGAAGGTGAAGAACGTTTTGCTTTCTGAGTCACCGTTAATGATCAAAATTAGCAACTAAAAATTCTAAATCACCAATCAGAATTCTGAATGCTTTGATACCCATCAGCAGAGAGCTTATACAATCACATTTCTGAAGGAGCAATACATTCTAACTGCTCGTTGATGTGTACTGATCAGTATGTAGATTTATAATAGAACATTCAGTAGCCCTATCAACTTTTTAGAATTCGGAAAAACAAAATGATTTTGTAGATTTTTAATTCTACTTTTCAGTAATAGAGAAAAATAAGATTTGTGAAAGTAACATTCCATTCCATTGGGATTTTTCTGTCTGGAATAAACCCACTTCTTACTGCTTATCTGGGCCAGTAGGTACCACCAGCAGCTATCCACCCTTTCACAAACATGCCACAAACTCTGATCTCACAGATATAGGGGCCGTAAGATCAAAAGACAGAGCAGAGAAAAATGGTATAAAAATTATTTTAATTTATATTTTACATTTTATGTTTCTAGGACATGATGGTGAGCAGGCACGAGGCACTGGAAAATGATGCCTTCTCATTTTGCGCGGGTGGGTTACAATATGGCCAGCATTGAGAGAACAGATATAGAGAGCTCACCTAGGTTAAGAAAGGGCACTTGATGGATAATAGACTCCATACAAAAGACAGAAAGTTGTCTCCACACAGAGACAACACATACAAGATAGGCAAAATGAATCATAGAGATAATGCAAGATGCAACCAGAAGGAGATCAGACTGAGCCTAGAGAGCAAGGATGCCAGGGAGAAAGCATAGACAGAAGCAGTGCTTAATTTGTAAAATAATAAGTGCTGGGGCTCAATGTTTTGCTCTGAAGGCCACGCCTGTACTATTGATGGTCTGGGTGTTGAACACCAAAGCTGTGTAGTTATAATTCCACTTTACGCCACTTTAATCCACCACCAGGCACTTCCTGCTCTTCATCTCTCCCTTCTTTTTCATTCCGGCTCTCCCTTTCTCACTGCTTTCTGTCTTTCTCTTTCTCCTCCCCTCCCCCACCCCCCTTTTTTGTTTTTCTCCCTTTTTCTCTGGGTCAAAGTCTGATGAGGAAAGTTAGGTGCTGGTCCCAAAAAATGAGTGCCGGTGGGCCCCACCTGCAACGACCGGCTCAAATAGTCACAGGACATAAGATAGACTGAGGATATCAGGTAGAGCATAGACACCAGGGAGACAATGTAGGCAAAAAATAAACCGAGGGCATCAAGGATATAATGTAGCCACAGAACAAAGCCAGAAGATAAAGTGAGGATACCAGGAAAGAACGTAGATAATAGAGGGTGGACTTCAGGTGGTAACAAAGACCCAAGATTGAGAAAGGGCACCAGGTAGAGACAAAACTAGAGACAGAAGTTAGATGGGACTAGGGAGAACCTCAGATATAACCAAGGGGTTTTTTAATTGGGGGTTGTACCTATGTGTGCAAACACGTTGAGCGCTTGTGTAACTTTGTGTGTGGGGACACTGATGTCCTGGGAGGGTTGGTTCTCATAATGGTCCCTGCATACTTATTGACTTTCTCTGGGTAGGTATTGCTAGTGCTGTTGTCAGCTTTGTGTATAGTATATAGCAGTCAGGCTCATTTGTTTGTTTATGGATAATGCTGACTCTGTCTAATCGCTTCATAAGTAATCGCTCATTACAGTATGCAGGATTCTAAGTAGAGTTTTTGAGCTTTTTGTTAATAAGGTTTGCCCACGTGCCCTTGAGGCATGAAGGTTGGCCATTCAAGGTTCTTTTGGTCTTCAACAGGAGGCTTTTTGTCCGAGATGTACAGTAGATCCGTTCCACCTAACAGGTGTATGTGCGAATCCTTACTGGTCTGACACATTCGTTCATCCTTCTGAGGTTTATAAAATGAGCCCCATTGAGAATGGCAATGATAGCACCCTTTGTTTAGGCACTAAAACACAACTGAGGTTGTGATAAATTGTTTTTCATTTTGTATAGTTTTGAAGTTTGTGCTTGATTCTTCCAATCAGCATCTCTTTTGTCTCTCCCTTGCTCACCTCCCCTTCTACCTCGAGCCTGGGATCTGACATATCTTGGCTCTGGTAAAGTTTCGTGGGAACTTTTAAAATAGTTATGCTGAAAATTCTCTCTAGCTTCTGTGTACACTGGGAAGCTTCTGTGTACATTGGGACTTGTTTCTAATGTACAGCCCGTGAGCAGGCAGGGTGTGGAGAGGGAATTAAGAATGATTAAAAGGTGCAGCAGTGACTGTTGGCACATGTCGAAATCAAACTTCGATATGCAAAGGTTGATGCTAATTCCAACTGCTTAATGGCAGATGTTTTGCAGGTCTGTACAGCTGACTCTTGAGCAGTTTATCCAACCTCCATGTAGTGGGGGCCTGATGTAAATGATAGGCCATGGGGTGGGAGTAGAGTCAGGGAGAAGTTTCAGTACTGGAGAGGACAGTCCGCCCAAGTATTCATTGCTCTTGCCCATAATCCAGTGATCTCGAGCCTCATTCCCCAGAAGTTTTACACATATTCGCAGTATCAATCAGGACCAGCCTAGATTACCCTGTTCATTAGTGATCCCCTTTACTTTTGACCAATTTTTCTGGCCCCATAGACTCTACCAGAGTTTCCTTCGTGGCCAGCCTCAAAGGCCCTATCATCTCTATTGGTCTCTAGTCTCACCTCTGGTCATCTTCAAGGGCCCCCTACAATGTATTTTCAATTCTGGATGGCCTCAATGACCCCGAAAGAGCTCAACAAGCATAGATTCTAAGCTAGTTTCAAAGGCTCCTACTCTTTAGTGGAGTCTTTCATTTATGGCTGACTCTGATGGCCCATAGATTAGAATATTGCTTTGTATATTCCAATGATCTTTTTTCAGACGCAATGGCCCATATGTATGTATTAATACAACCTCTAGCACTTGGCCAGGCTCAGTGGTCCCAAACATTCTAATATGGTTTCACTTCTGGCACACCTCAAAGGCCCAATAGACTCCAAAACATATTCACTTCTGGCCATTCTAACTCCTGGTCAAACTCAGAGGCCCATTGATGGCAATGGCATTCCTCACTTTTGCCCCCCATAGTCACAAATTAAGTTTTGTTTGGCAGTCATGCCTAGCTTCAATTGCCTCATCTCTTCTAAGGGAGTGTTTCTCCTAGCCTACAAAATTGCTTGACAGACTCTAATGTTCTATCACTTTGATCAGCCTTAGTGGCCCCATATACAAGAATGAAACCTCTAGTCCTAGACTAGCTTCAATGGCCATAAAGACTTTATAGGTCTTCCATTCTAGCCAGGCGGAACTGCCTCAAGGTCTCAAATAAACTCCCTAAGTCATAGCTAGCTTTAATGGCCCCATATACGTTAATGGACTAATTGTAGTGAGACTCAATAGTCCTATATACTCGATTTAGGCCTCTGGCCCTTAGCTGATGGGAGCAAAACTCTACCCCAAAATATGGACAGCCCAAAAGTTTACCTCATCCGGTTCCCCTACAGGATGAATTGCACATTAAGGCACCCCTTAAACATTGATTAGCAAAGTAAGACAGTTCAAATAAATACTAGGTTCATTCAGTAACTGAGTTCTAGAAGTGTAAGTTAAAGGGTTTTATTACAAAATTAAACAAGCATTGGCATAGCCAATAGGTCTCGCTTTTGGGACCTTATAAGTATTTAGTTATGCAGCACAATATCCTTTGTGCAACAACATTAACTGTTACATGGCTAAACACTTATAAGGTCCCAAAGGCGAGACCTATTGGCTATGCCAATGCTTGTTGTGTCATGCATCGAGGACCCACAATGCTCCCTTCTCCTCAGAAATGCCTCTTCTATCCCAACTTAAAAAAAAAAAAACTACGTAAATCTGTTCATTGGTTACAAAAAAACCTTGCCCTTATGCTCTGGCATGTGTTTCTCTGTGCTTGCCTTCTTCCTCCCTAGCGCTGTTTTCTCTTCCCTGACTCCTCGGCCAGGACGCTTTGTGTGACAGAGTAAGGCTCTGCTGCCCAAGCCCTGATCCAGCGCTCTGCCTCCTATCTGCCTCTAAACAGGCCGCTGTTCTCCTCGACACCAAACGTCTCCTTAAACATCGCCTCACTTTATTTAATGCAAACCGCCTCTTGTGTACGTTTGAGAATGTTCGTCATTCATTCAGTGCCTCTTTCACGGCTTAAAAAATGATGTTCCAAATGTCTAATTTACCAGCTTCCTCTATGAACCCTGGATATGTTCGTGCTTCGCTCTATAGTTCTATCGGTTAAGTACAATTTCCACTATTTTTGTTTTAAGATGTTTTGTCATCAACTTTATAAACGAGTATCTCGCCACTTATTTTATTTACATATGTACATTTTATACTAACCCATTGTACAAGCCATGTTCATACCCCTATAAACTCTCTCTATCTTGTGTCCTCTTGTTAACTTGTACATGTTAAACGTCTGTGCGTAGGGTTGGATGTGCAACAGAATGTACGGTAGTGACTGTTGTGCAATCGCCAAGACCACAGGCAATGATAACAGGCCAAACCAGAGTTGCTACATAAGAAATGTAATTGTTGTTGCATGCCATACAGAGGGACGCGACGTGTTTCGACCCAGAAGGATCTGGATCCTAGTTATCAAAGGATTCCCCAAACCTTCGGCAGCTCTAAATTTGTTACTGAAATATTCATGTACTTAACATAGGCATGCTCTGTGAGGCTAAACAAATGTTCATAGCGATGGATTTTACAGTAAATACTTCTCGGATATTAGATCTAAATGAGGATACTCTACAACAAGCCCTTCTTGTTCGGCCGCTGCTTGCTGACCCATTTCCAGTTGTATTACGACCTGTTGTGTAAATTTAATGTTAACAATAGTTCTTAGTGACTTAACTTTGATAAGGTTCAGACAATCATTACGTGCCCCTCTGATAAGCAATAGCACAATCATCTAATATGAAATGTAATTTTGCTTGAAAAGCCCTAAGAACTGGTAATTGCATTTGTATAGGCTTTATCAATGTCATTACTTTGGGTTTATGTTCACAGACATAAATTAAGTATTAAAAATGAATATAGGCGCGTTAATAAACTTGGAAGACCAGTACTTGTTTTGCGGAACAAACGAAGTCATTCTTGTGGGCAGTTCTGTCGAGGGAAAGGAGCTGGTTTTGTCAAGCAGGTGCAATAAATCATTCATACAGAGAGAGGTCAAATAACCACGGGGCTAGGACGCAGCCTTGCTCGAGGCCATTCTCGGTTTCAGTTCTCGGCATATGCACCCGACTCACGTATTTTGATGTAAACCCACTGTCCTTTTAGCAGAGCAGTATCCCTCCCTATTTTCAGCATGAGTCGCCTCTCTCGGCGGCATCTGGCGCTAGCGCTGAACCCCACAGAAGAGCAATAGACGGGACTGCTTCTGCGGGTGTGAGAAAGGAGACCCGGCTGCCGTTCACCCCTGTGCAGCCTGGCTGCGGCCGCTGGACTCTCTTCTTGGTAGTGCTCAGATCCTTTAAATGGAAAGATAATGATGTGGCAAAGATTTTCGCCTCAATCCCTGAAACTGTGATTGCTTCATGTGGTCGCCTTTGTTATGCAGGGGGCACCAGGGTACTGCTGCCTGCCAGGGCTCGGAATAGTGGCATTTTAATGATTGCATTAAAGAGGGCAGTGGGAAGCCTTGCACGGAGGCTCGGATAACACTTCCGCGTTTTAGCTGCCGCACCATCAGCTTCAGGTTACTATGGGCCACTGATGTGGGGTTCCTTTAAAACAACTGTGAAGGACCCATTACCACTGAGGTCAGATTTATGGGGACACATGATCTATTGATTAAGGATCGATAACCCCATATCTGAAATACGTTCTAACTACCTTCTGCTTTCGCGATAATCCTCCGATATTGGCCGCTGTTACCAAATCTAAATGCTGAACACGGTTTACAACACTCCTCCTCATAAAACTTGCCTTCAGCGTGTTATGTGCACAGCGGCCCTCCTCAGTTCCGACTCAAGGCTGAAACCAAGAAGTTCTATGGTCACCCTTGCCGATAAGCCATTTATTGATGCCTTGGAATGTTTTTACTGTTGTCCTTACCCCATGGCTGCAGCGAAAATTCAACGAAATGTCGATGAATGAAACGGAGATGGTGAGCTGTGCCTCCCTTATTACCAAAGTCACCTCTAAACAAGCATTTGAAGGCACGAGCGGGGAGGAGGGGGGGCGACGCGAGTGGTGCGCGCGCGCCACAGCGAGCGATCTGTTTCCAATTATTGCGTCCGCGTGTAGGCACGATAATTGGAATCAGATGTCGGCCGCGCTCGTAACCGCAGGGAAAAGGCCATGACGCACGAGCGTCTGGTCAGCTTTGAAATGCCCCTAACATAAAGTCTCGCCTAGCAGCGCTTGCGCGCTACTCGAGGCTCGACCTAAAAATAAGTGTTACAGGGTAAATGCCATAAAGGCTTGCAAATAAAAAGTTATACAGTGTATGCAAAATCAGAATTATTCTAAGTCCCAAATAAGCAGCAAAATCAAAAAGATGTTGGACAGTATCCCTAGTAGAACAGGAAAATCTTCTGGCTCACCCCAAAATACATTGAATTAGCAAATAAGAACACAAGGAAAATTACATGTCATTACCTTAACACATAAGCACTATCTCATTTCAAAACACACATTCAGCTTTTGCTATGCTAATACCCTCTTACAAATATGAAACATTTAAACAATGGAACTTTCAGCGAATGAATGAGCTAGTATGCGCAATGGAAGGCAGCAGAAGTGACCTTGATAATTTTTCAAATCATAAAGAACAGGAGAAAGTTAATCGAAAGCGATGCATTCATAACAGTGAAAAACAATACACATCAACTTTCCTGTGTTCTGCGGAGACTGGGGGAAACAGGAGTGAGTGACAATGATGCCATCCATCTTGTCTAGGTTGGCATCTAACAGAAAAATGTGGTATAACACATTAAGAAACACACTTCTATGCATCATATACCATTCATTCAACTACAATCATGTTAATTTAGCAGATATACACAAACTCAATTTTGAAAATATCATACTCATTGTTATTATTAATGCACAAAAATATAAACCCCGAAAAACATTCCAACACTGGTATCAATGACCGCATAGACCAGTCTCTAATTCATTCCTAGTTTTTGTGATCTCATGCATATTGAAGGTCCCTTCTAGCTGGGCTTTGTGAGTTAACTTGAGTTTCACTTCCCGCAGAAGATTTTAATGCAGTCTCATGCTAGGAATCACGGTCCCTTGCGCCATCAGAACGTCACTTTTTGTGACGTTCCGTGGCGCAGGAGCCTACTCCATATTTACGAGGGAGCACTAAGCCTCTTTTTTTGGCTTAATGCTGCCTCGTAAATATTGTCCCCTTTAAGGTTTCCCTTCCTGCACAGAAATAATCATCCCTGCAACTCAGGAGGCACTCTTGCATCATGGTGCAAAGGTGCCTGTGTTGGCGCACGGCAGCCCATTGTGCACCAGCGCAGTGGAAAAGGACAGGAATGCACTGTATCTGATAGATACAGCACATTCCTGCCCTTTTCTTTTATCGTAGGGCAGCACAGCAGAAAGGCCTGCGGCACTGCCCTACGGTAAAACCTCATAAATGAGGCCCTATGTTTTTTGACAAATATGTTGTAATCTGGAGTGCTAAAATCTCACACATTGCACATTGGACTCTTAACATTTCTGACAAGCTTCTCAGCCTACCAAGTAGGCAAAAAGAAATGCATCTTCCAAGGCTTACGCCGTGTAGAAAGCGACAGAGCGGGCACGGTTCTGCACTGTCTCTAACCTCTCCTCCCCAGGCTGACATGCCCCTACCTGCCACTGTGCACTCCTTCAGCTGAAAATCCTTTCTTTTGTTCCTTAAACCTCACATTCTTGGGTCTTGACTCCTGGGATTAGAAACTGTAGAAACACAATAACCAGAGATGAGAAAGAAACAACATTTTTGGAGAGGCAGATCAGATCTCGCTCTCACGTCCCCAGGGATGAGAGTGCAGCCTTATCACACAGGTCATCCAGTCTTTGCCCCTTGGGAGCATGCCTCCTTGCTTTTTGATCAGTCTAATGACAGAATCGGCTGATTGACAGGTGATCTGCAGGAGGTGCACAGAATTACTAAGGCAGCAAATATCCCAAGTGTAGGAAATAGGTGTGGGTGTACTGGGGTGAATGTATGAGATTGTTCAGCATTCTGTCCATCAATTGTTCTTTTTGCATTTGTCACCCCGAGTGGGACGGGTATGCCCAGACGTGGGTCCTGTGCTCTCCATGCCACTGGAGTCAAGCTAGCCTAGCTGATGAGGGGTAAACCCCGATACCAGTCCTAGGATGCTTGTTTCCAGTCCAGGGAGGACCTGGCTTGGCAGTTTGGGCTGGACTGTTCCCATGGGGGACAGGGTCAAGGCTGATTTCCATATGGCTTAGTCTAAACTGGAATGGCATGGGGAGCAAAACAACAATGTATTTAGGCCCAGATCTCTGTACTGGGGTGAATGTATGAGATTGTTCAGCATTCTGCCCATCAATTGGTCTTTTTGCATTTGTCGCCACGAGTGGGACGGGTATGCCCAGACGTGGGTCACGTGCTCTCCGTGCCACTGGAGTCAAGCTAGCCTGGCTGATGAGGGGTGAAACTGTAATGAAGCTGGCTCATACTAGCAGAAAAAGAGAGCTTGAGTCACCTCTCCACTCTCCAGACATCACTAGTGTTGCGCTATCTGGAATCTTGTGTCTAGTTCTGTAGGCTACACATAGACTATTGCATCCAGTTGCACCGTGGTGATGATAGTTGTGTTATTAAAAATACCAATGTCAACTATTGCAAAAGGCAGATCTTAAGCCTAGTCTTCACCACTAATGGTCATGTCTTGATGATTGTCACCATTTCCTGAAGGCAATATCTTCATTACTGGGCCCAGTTCTAGTGGTGTCATTTGAAGTAGTGTGTTCAGTTGTGGTGGCATCATTTGGAATATCATGTCCAGCTGTGGAAACATCATTGGGTTAAGCTTAGAGGCACCTTTAGCTTTTCCACATCCTCATGTATTAATAGAGAAATCATAAATAACCATCACACCAGTTGGCCAAGGCAGACATATTAGCTTTGCCAATCCGTTTTTTGAATATTCTTCTGTTTCTGCATACATCATTGGAAGCAGTGGGTTCTTGGGTCTCAATAGATCTCAGATACAGGCAGCTTGAGCGTTCTGCTGACTAGGTCCATTGTTTCCAATAAACATATAGTTAGCTTTAGGGCAACCCCTTGCTCACGATTGTGTTGGTTTGTTGTCTGTCTTCCTTTCCTGCTCCTGTTTTCACAGCTTTCCTCCAAATGTATGTGTGTGTCCCACCTAGGAGCATTTCTGTCTCACAGCACTATGACTGGTTGACTTGTATCCTTCTACTGCTGATCTTGCTTGCATTGAGTGAATAATTTTCCATTTTCAGGAAGCACTGCATAGGAGTACAATGCAATATTTAAAATAAAGCATTTTAGTAAACAAACCATAAACATGTCTTTGAGTCTTTTTTAAAACATTTTTCAGGCCGCAAAATGCAGCCATACAACCAACCACAAGGTATCCATGCACTACAGCTGAAGAGATACAGCACCAGCTCGGAGTGCTTTAAAAATAATGGTAAGCTCTCCTGGGGTCATGGATTCAATGACCCTGGAAACTTATTCTGATTTTTTTTATGTTGCTGGGGGCACTGCTGCATTCCCTGCAGCCCTCCACGACATTACAAAACGCTTGCTGTTACCCCAGGCACTTGTAGGGGCACCACCATGATCAAAAAATATAATTAAAATGCCCTCGAATAATAAATGAGCATATCCTGCCGTTCATATAGTCCTCCTTTTTTTGGTTCTGTATCTTTTTTGTGTGTCCCGGTACCACCAGGGACACCCACACTTTATGTGCATTTGAGGCCACATGGGGGAGCCACAAAACCCCGACTGGTCCCTGCTGCCTCCCCAGCCAGCACCCATCCTGGGTGCCGGTGGGAGCCATCCATTTCTATATTTACCGTGGGTCCCCTTTTGCCACATGGGGCACCCACACATTTTTTCAATGTGGGGGCTGTGGGCGGAGCCCCAAGGCCCCCGCTATCCCTGCTGTCTCCCCAACCAGCACCCATCTTGGGTGCCTGCAGGAGCCAGCCATTTGTCTTTTTACTGTGGGTGCCCCGGTGCCACCAGGTCACCCATGCCTTTTACAAATGGTGGGTGCCACACGGGGAGCTCCAAGTCCACCGTTGCCCCTGCCGGCCCCCCCAGCCAGCTTTACTGCTTTGCTCCCTCCCTGGTGGGAGCAGTTTGTTTCTCTTCTCTTGCCGGGCAGGAGTACAGCTGTGTTCCCTGGAGAGTTCGGGCAGGGAATTAGATTTGTTTTCCCTGCCCACACTCTCCCAGATAGGGTACTGCACAGTGGTCCGAGGGATAGGGTCCCTGGGACACTGTATGTCATTATACCTGGGAGGGCCACTAGATAGCTTGGAGAAGGGTACCCACTCCCCAAAAACATGATTCATCCCCAGGGAATGGAATCCTCAAGGCCTTCAAAAGGCTGGGAAGAGGGGGTCCCACGCCCCACCTCCCCTTAAAATTTGATATTGACCCTGGGGATGGGGTCCTTGGGGCATTGAAAAGGCTCAGGCAGTGGGACCGCACCCCTCCTCTTCATAATATAAGCATTGTGCCGAACCCCGGGCCCTGGCCCACCCCGGGGGTCTTTTATTTAAAACCGGCGGGTGCCTGCTTTTTAGGTCTCGCCTGGCGTTAGCAGCGCGCATGCGCTGCTCTCGCCATGCGAGGGCTTCTTGGAATCAATACGGTTCCAGAAGTTCGCTTTGTGCTCCGCCCATGTTTCCCATTGGTGCGTGTCATTTTGCGTCACCTATTATGCTAAACGGGGTGTTATGATTGGCCCGGAGGCATTTTTGTCCCTCCTGGTTACCAGCTTGTCCACTTTTTCCCCGCCCACCCGGACTGGATCGTTTACTTGCGGCTTCACACACTCTCCTTTAAAAGGCCGTAAGCATTCTTTTATTTTCATTTTGAGCCCGGTCCGCTTTGGATGCGTTTGTTTCTTTAAGCGTGGTCCGCTTTGGCTGGGCTTGTTTTCACTGCCTCTCTCACGTCTCGTTAACCCCCTCCTCACATTCTGTCCATTACCCCCTTATAGCCCCCTCTTCACATTCCGTCCATTGTCCCCTCCTCACATTCCGTCCATTGCTCCCCCGGCCCCCTTCGTCACAATCGTCCATTGCCTCTCTCTAGCCCCCTCCTCACATTCCATCTACTGTTTCCCTCTATCTGCAGCTGTTCCTCGGCCGGACTCAGCATCACATTGTCTCTTCAGTCTGTGACTGGGCTTCAGCATGGGAAACCCCTGGAAGCTTCAGACCCGTCCATTCACGTGCAGACTGAGTGGGGGGAGGGGGGCTCCGAGGTATGCGGGAATGTGTACAGGGGCGGAGGCAGAGCGCGTGGTTTAATGTGTGACCACGTGAGAAGTGGACACGTCTTGTCACTGAAAATGATGTGTGTGTGCGAACTTGAGTGAGGTGTTGCGTGTGCACATTTCACTAGTGCTGTTCCCCACTGTGTGCACGAACAGGCCTCTGAATATTGTTCATTCAGCTTCATGTGGAATTGAAAAATGTCCGCATTACGGTAAAGTGTTGAAGAGTATATAGTAATCATACTGTTAAATACGACCGAATCGTAATAGAAGATGTGAGAGGGTGTGGCCTAGCGGGCAGAGCTGCCGATTTTGGAGCTGGGGAAACCAGCTTCGAGTCTGGGCGCGGCCTAAACATCCTGTGATTCTGAGCAAATCACTTATTCTCCCTGTGACTACAAAAAATGAATGTGTCCTGGTGTAATGTAACTGGTGCTCGTGTAAAGCCTCCAAGATCTTCGGCTCGAGTTTGATCTATGTAAAACAATGAAAAAACAGCCACACGGCTGCAGCTGTGAGCATCACCAAAGCACCCCGTCCTCCCTGAAATCAGAAATCATTGGTGTGTGAAATCCGCGCTTCAGAGAACCTTTGAGAGGTGTCAGCTGTGTGGAGGGGTCAGAGAGGGAGGGTCATAGGAGTCACTGCAGCACCATTAACACCTGAGGCTAATTTATAAGGGAGAGGCAGACCTGTGTCCCAGCCATGTTTATTAACAGGGTGAATGCCATGGTGTACAATATCTATGCGTGTAAATATAAAAAGTGCTGCATGCAGCACCTCGAACCCCAAGAATGCCCATGCACCTGTGCCACCCTCACTTCCGCCAGCACTCAGCGTGATCAGTGCCCCGCCCTCCTCTCTGTGTTGTCAGACCTCCCTCGTGTATGAGAGTGTCCTGCAGGAGTGTGTCAGGTCTCCCAGCTGTGTGTGGGGCACACCCACACACTTACACGAGACAACAATCAGTTTAACTCGGACACCTGGTCCCCGAGGAGGTGAAGCAAACTCATACATTGTGCGTGGAGCTCTCTCAGCACATATTAATAATATCAGCAACGTGCTTTCTTATAGCGCTTCATACCGTGTTTCTGCAGATTCCAGGTGCTTTAACTAAAAGTGGTGGTACCTTTATTCCCTCACGGCACCCCCTTGGTGAATTGTGCACAAATCTCAGCTATACAAATGAAAACATGGAGAAAAGCTGTTAATATTGAAAGTCTCTTTACTGAGCTCTGTCATTGAACAAGTCAAATTTCCACAGATTGCAACAAGTCCCTTAATAAAGGATAACAGTGAACAATGACAAGACACAATGTCACATCAATGTCACAGCAGAGACAGAGGATAACAAGCATTTGCAATGCAATAGGTCTCGCATTTACGCAAGTTTAAGCTATTGGCATTGTAAATGACAATGCCTTTTATTTATGTTTAAAAAACAAAAACAAAAATAAAAGGCATTGTCATTTGTAATGTCAATAGCTCAAACTCGCGTAAATGCGAGACCTATCGCATTGCAAATGCTTGTTATTTTTGTTTTTAATTTTACCATGTATCTGCGGAAGTGTTGATAAAAATCTGTTATGGCCCCACCAGGCCTAAGGGTTCAGGGTGTCTCTACTCTGCCCTCCTATATGTCACAGAGTCCTACAATGGCTACCACAACATTTTTGTTAGCTTTTAATCTGTTGGATCCACAGAACCTCCGCCTCCCTCTACATACAAACATTTTTTAACCTTATTTTCTCAAAAACTACTGAACGGATTTACACTGTTATCATAACAAGCATTGGCAAAGCCAAAAGTTTTCGTGTATGCGAGATATTTTGGCTTTGTCCATTTTTTTGTAGATATGATGCACATCAGCGTGAGTTGCTGTGCGAAATGGCTTAAAGTCAAGAAAACAAAGCACTATGATGTGTCCAGCATTGACCACGTCATAGCACTTTTTTCTTTAATGTACTTCTATAATAGTACTTTTTTTAAAGCCATGTTGCACAGCAGCCTGTGCTGCTGTGCAATATGTGTAAAAGCAGCACACGAGGGCCAAGCAACACAAGGGTGGTGCGGGGGAGAAGAGGGAGGGAGGGAAGTAGCAACAACAATGGACAACGGAAGGAGGGCAGGTGCGAACAAAGGACAACGTGGGCGGTTGGGGGGGTTAAAGAAATGACAGACATTGAGAGGAGAGTGGGGGAAAGAAACAGCAGATAGCAGTAGGAGGGCAGGAGAAAGAAAAAATGGGCATTGGGAGGAGGGTGGGGAAGCAGCAAAGGACAGAGGGAGGAGTTCAGGGGGCAGGGATGGGGGGAGCAGCAACAGCAGGAGGAGGGCGGGGGAGGGAGTGCAGACACATGCATTCTATAAGAGTGAGTGCAAAAAAGTTTTTAAAAAATTATCTGAAGGAACACACAGTCAGTGGACGGACTCTGGCTGCAGACAGGCAGCTGTACTTGGTCCATGCTCCACGGCAGGGACATACACGAAGCCCCAGGAGGAAGCAGTAGATGAGGAGAAAGCACTGGTCAATAAGAAGCAAGGAAACAAGAGTCACATCGAAGCCAACCAATGGTAAGTAATGTTAAGTAATGGGCGGGCTCTAAATCCGTTTTAACCTTTTTTTTTGTTAACAATATATTTAGCTGACACTGCGTTTGCACTGTTCAGGCAAAACCTAAAAAGCACGCTTTGTGCATAAAAACCTATCTTTCTGCCAAACTTGGATTAATTCTGATTAGCCGTTGTGGCTGTAGCTGTGTTTAATTTTCCTATGGGAAATTGCATAGGACTGACCAGTTGCCGGATGTTGTATACAATAGTGAGCGGAAGAAAAATGTGAATGACACAGCAACAGACGATGAAAATGGTATATGTATGTATATATATATATATAAATATATTTATATATTTATTATATATATATACATACATTGCATACAAATACTGATCCAGCGGGTTACTAGCAACAAGCATTCATACACAAAATACTCACCTGGGCCCATTCATTCACGCTAACTAATAATCACCGCTGGTGGGAATCAGTTGTACTCTTTATCAAAATCCCTGCTACCAATTACCTTATCTGATTGAAGAGTAATGACTTACCAATGGAGCTTTGATAATTGGGGATAAAATGAGATCATACAAATACGATTTCATAAAACACCTGAAATAACCACTGACTCAGGAAGTTTTAAAATGTTTATCTAAAATATTTTAGCAGAGTAATATACAAGCCACATGGCACTTAATTGCATATCAAGGAGGAAGTACACTATAATATCACCTATTAATCACAAATGACGGTCCCTCAGAAAGGAGAAGATAGAGACAGCAGTACAACTAAAGATTACGCATTTATAGTTACCTAAAGGTGTGAAAACCAAACCCCTTGGCCAAGGAGTTGGAAAGGGACCCAAGAAAAGATGAAGACCAAAGACCTCCGGACCAGGTTTAAGACAGGACAGGTGACCTCTCTACCAACGACGCCTGCGTCTTTCCCTTTCTGACACTTCGTTCCTCCTCGATTCTTCCGTGTCTTCTTTTAATGGAATCCGCCGCCCCCACCTCAGGACCTCTTTGGACAGCGGTTCGGTCTGCAATCGATCAGCTCGTTCTGTGTCAGTATCTGAGTCTAAGTGCCTAGTCTCTCTAATTAGCTAATTCTATATCTATTATACCCTTCTACACCCAGGTACCTCCCATTAATGTTTCAAAATTATGGGCCCACTACTTCTGATTGGACAGGGGGTTGATCCTCACACCATGACAATTTAGTTCAATTTCTTTAAGCCCATTGTTTTTAAAATACCGCCCCTCACAATTAATACATTTGCTTTATTTCCCACCCGTCTCACGACAATTTCAATACAAAGTGTATACAATATGTATCAAATTTTGGACATCTCAGATGAACTGTGAAGGTGATCAGCGGGTCATGTCCTTGGACATCTTCCAAGTTGACTTCATCACTTTGTCTTGTTAGTTTTAGAGCGCATGCGCAGGTCCCATGGCTCTTGAGCTGCTGTTCAGTTAACCCAGGCCCATTTTACGAACTAATAGAAATCAAAGAAGAAACATATTAAAATCAAAAATAAATGTTTTCACTGTATACCCCCTACTTCTACTCTATTCCCATTTAATTATAAAATCTATACCGCATTAGTTGCGTTAGAATACCACATTATTAATTGCAGCAACGCGAAGACTTTAGCATGTGAGAACATAAAGCAGCCATTTTAACATACACTGCGCAGAAGCAAAGATTCCCTCCAAGCAAAGAAAGACGTCATACCACGTGATATGGTTGTCACATGCGCAGTTGAGTTTCCGCGCTTTAGCGGCCATTTTGGATTAGACAAGGATTATTTATTAGTAGAAAACACATAGGCAAGCATCATCTGGATAAAAATTTTTTGTGTATGCACTTATTAATAAAGACGTTACAAGGTTTTAGTACAAATTAATTAATACTGTGAGAAGGTTGCTTACGAGCAAGTCTCATTGTGAGTCCTTGCTCCATCAATCCCCTCTCTGATGGCGTTTCTGAGCCATCAAAACTACCTATAATCAGATGCCAACTTAACATATTTTTGTCAATTTTCATTTTTACATTGTCTATTCTTATCCTCTGCTTTCAGTTTCTTGTATATTTTGCTTTTCAGATCTTCTAATTCAATTTCATCAAATTTCCGTTTCTTGCCTTTTCCTGTCACCTTATATGTTTCGTTCTTTCTACAACATTTGCACCATATCATTATTAACAATACTATTATTGCTATCCCTACTAAGGGTACTAATATTTGACCAATAAGTCCTTTTCCTACATTAGTAAACCAGGTACCAATTGACGCAATGCTATTTGTCAATCTTTCCCATACACTATCAACTTCCAGTGGTTTCAGTTCATTCTCAAGTTTTGTTATATTCTTATATACGTTCCGATTTCTGCACTTTTGTCAGGAATATACGTGCAACAATGTTTCGTTTTCAACAGTTTACAGACTCCGCCCTCTTTTGCTAATATTATATCAAGAGCAAGTCGATTTTGCATAACCATAGATCTAATCGCAACCATTTCCGCATTAATCATTAGAAATCCTCCAGCAGTATCCGTTGATAAACAATCAACCACTGTAGACAATTTACATATTCTCATTGAGTTCAGAATTACTCCCACTGAAGGTATCAATGCACCAAATATATCCCCTACAATTTCTGAAAAACTAGCTCTTTTACTACGTGTTAATTCACTATTATTTTCATTGCTCCCAGTGTTTCTTTTTACGTGGTATACCTTTGGAAAAACTATTCCAAAATAACAACTTCCATACCACCGTGCAGGAAGCCTAAAGTAAGCCTTATTCCCACACACATAATAAATTCCAGGAAAAACTGAATCTGTTCCTCCTTTTAGTCCCCAGCCTCCAAGAATTAAGAAATTATGTTCACATTCACTGGTACCGATGAAAATATTGTTATAATCAGTCTTTAACCTATGAAGACAAATTTTTCCTGTCTTTACAAAATCCAGAGCCACAGCAGCTTGAGCCTTGCCAGGTGTGTAAATACCCTCTTTCTCAGCCCAAGGTGGAAGATGAGCTTTATGCTCAGACGCTTTCTTTTGGAAATTCTGTCTTCTATTCTCAACCAAGTTCAAAAATATATTTTCTTCCTCACGTAATGAACATGTTAGATTGCTTCTATGTGCATGTGTTATGTCTATCGACTTCATTGTTAAGAAGAATTCTCCCATAAATTGTGCATCTTGACTACTAAGCACTGGGTTCAGATTCTTTCTAATAGGAACCTCTGAAAATATCACATCTACATTTGAATAATAATACTGAAGTTTCCCTGTTCTATAAAATAAACTAGTTAGTACACTACATGATATGCCATAAGTTAAAGGCAAATGATGATATGTTAAACCTTCTGCTACTGATTCAGGTAACTTCATACAGACATAACAGTCACTAATTTCCATTGTATCTACGTACTGAAACAATAATTTAGTAAAAACATTTAAACTAGTATCATTATCTGTTACTACGTGATGAAACTCTGGTTAATCTTCTGCTTCTATTTTTACTCTATCACCTTTCAAGTTATCTATCCTTCCCTTTGTATCGTTGTTAATCTTTTTGTCCATTATCATAAGGTAAGGAATTGCTACTATCACAACTAACCACACTATAAGCACCACTACCAGACTACATATGCATATAGCCCAGCATCTTTTACAACATTTTCGTTTCGGTCTCCCAGAAACTCTGTCGTCAGCCATTTTTGACAAACGAAGATTTTTCTTCTTTTCTTTTTCTTTCAAGGCTTTAATTTATCAAGGTGGTTTCACTTCTTTTTCAAAAGTCAATTCTGCACTTATTCTTTCGTCACCACTTTCACCTGACTCTGAACTCTCATAGTCTTCAAGGATTATATAAGTCCAATCAGGACCTTTAAACTTATTGTTCACAAGTTTCAATCTTTTGCTTTTTCGTTTTTCAGTCCCACTTGTTTGTCCAGATAAGCTTGTTACTTCATTTACTTGTTCTGGATCTTCACTTCATGTTTCTATATGGTATTTTACTCTTTTAATGACACTAGGCCAATGATCACCTTTTCTGACTTTCTTTGTTTGCACTGTATCTTCACCTTCCGAGTCTTTTCCAAAAACTCTTTTATTTTCAAGGTGTGGCACAAATTGATTTTCCTCGATTTCAGTTTTCTCTTCCATCTGTTCTTGTTCAGGTCTTATTGTCGTTTCTTCAGTTGCCTGAGTGTGAGTTTCTACTAACTGACCCTGTTCAGGATTGACGTTTTCGTGCTTGATGCTTTCTTGCTCGATGTTTTCTTGGTTTTCTTCTCCCTGAACGTGTTTTTCTTGTTCTAACTGGTTCTGAACAGGGCTTATTGCACTTTGTACTTCTGCAGCCTGACCGCGTTCTTCTGAACCTGTCTGTCCCTGCTCAAATTTTGTTGTTTCGTTGTCAATTTGAGCCCAATTTCCTTTCCCTATCTGGGCCTGCTCTGGTTCTCTTATTGTTTCATTCTCCCTATCCTGAGCTGCTTCTTCTTCACCTATCTGGTCCTCACTAATTTCCTCTAATCTAGCTCTACTTTTTGTTTTGATGAAAACTTCTGTTATATCAACCACTGGTATCCAGTCCTGACTTGTGCTCGGTTGTTCTTCTTCAGCTTCTCCCGAATCTATCACTTGGGATTCTTCAGCTGGCCAACCTTCAGCTTCCTCAGCTATTGATACTGACTGAGGATCTTTTCCTTCAGGAGCTGGCACCCTTTTGGTGTGGCTTACATGAATCCAATTAGGCAATCCTGCACATTTCACTGCTGTGTTTGTAACCAATATAACCTGATAAGGTTCGCCCCACCTGGGTGATAAACACGTTTCTCTGGTGTGATGCTTCACTACCACCCAGTCTCCGGGGTTCAGATCATGCTCTTGTTCAGGCTGCCTGGAAACTGCGTCTTCTCCAACCTGGTGAGAGACAGAACGCACGAGGTCAGCCAATGCCTTGCAATAATCTAGAACCATATCATCAGTTATATTCAGCAGTTTATTTCCAGGTACATGGGCTTGTCTCATTGCTCTTCCCATGATGATTTCATGTGGACTCAATCCTGTATTTCTATCAGGAATGCTTCTGAGTCCCATTAAGACAAGAGGCAATGCATCTGGCCAATCTAACGATGTAGATGCACACATCTTTGACAATCTTGATTTTATTGTGCCATTCATTTGTTCAACCACTCCAGAAGCCTCTGGGCGGTACGCGCAGTGCAATTTTCGTTCAATTTTAAATGCTTCACAGATTATTCGAATTACATCGTTATTGAAGTGACTCCCTCTATCTGATTCCAAAGTTACTGGGAAACCGAACCGTGGAATGAGTTCTCGTAACAACAGTTTTGCAACTGTAATGCTGTCATTCCTCCTAGTAGGGTAAGCCTCCACCCACCTTGAAAACAGACACACTATGACAAGTACATATTTCAGTCCTTTACATGGTGGTAACTGAATGAAATCTAACTGCAATCTCACAAAGGGACCCTCAGCCTTTCCAATTTTTCCCAAACCAATTACTGTTCTCCTTCCTGGATTATTCATTTGGCAAATTAAACACCTCTGGCAAAGACTCTCTGCTGCAGCCCTAAACTTTGGATTGTACCAACTTTGTCTGAAAAGTCTAATCATGGCATCTCTCCCTACATGTGTGTCTCCATGATACATTCTGGCGATTTGTGAAATCAGGCAATCAGGCATGACTGGTCTGCCATCTGAATAAACCCATACGTCATCATCTGTTCTTCGTCTACACCCTATTTTTATCCAAACATCTCTTTCACTCTCCTCAGCATCATCCTGCAATCGCTTCACATCATTCCATGTTTCAGGTGTTGAACATAGCATAAGTTGGATTCCCATCCTTTCGACTTTTCTGTTTACTGCCAATCTGTTTCTGGCACAGTGTTGAGCAATTAGGTCTGCATATCTGTTACCGGCTACCACCCAGTCATCTCCTAACTGGTGTGCGGCACATTTCACCACTGCCAATTCTTTTGGTGATTGTATTGCCTCCAATAATTCCTTTACAAACTGCCCATTTTTGATTGGGGATCCTGAAGAAGTCATGAAATCCCTCTGCATCCACAGTTGGCCAAAATCATGCACAACCCCGTACCCATATTGACTGTCCGTAAATATGGTTACTTTTAAATTTTTCCCAATTTTGGAGGCTTTGATCAAAGCAATTAATTCAGCTACTTGTGCTGATTTGACTCCTGGTAAATAGGATGCTTCGACTATTCCAGAAAGTTCACATACAGCATAGGCTGCACTCAATTTGCCATCCTCATGCCTTAGGCATGAGCCGTCCACAAACAGCTCCCTATCTGGGTTCTTCAGGGGCATTCCCTGTATGTCGGGATGCGGTTTGGTACACAACTCTGTGACCTGCAAACAGTCATGTTCTGGATCGTCCTTAACTTCTTCACAATATGGATCTGCCAATAATTTAGCAGGATTTACAACTGTGCACCTAGCTATGGTCACATTTTCAGCTCCTAGAATTATTCGCTCATATCTTGTCATCCGACTAGGTGTGAGATGCTGAGTTCTAGTTCTTGTCAACAGGATCACAACTGCATGTGGGACAAACACTTTAACAGGATATCCCATTACTATTGACTCACTTTGTTCAATGCTCATACAGGTAGCAGCAACTGATTTTAGACAGCCTGGCAATGCTGCAGCCACTGGGTCCAATGTAGCAGAAAAATATGCTATAGGATGCCTGTCTAGTCCATGTCTTTGGGTTAGCACTGAAAGTGCACAATTTTCTCTTTCATAGCAAAACAGTGTGAATTCTTTTGTATAGTCAGGCATGCCCAGGGCAGGTGCCTCACACAAAGCATTTCTTAATTTTGCAAATGCACCGGCACTTTCATCATCCCATTCAACTGGATCTTTTGCTTTCTTTTTGGTTAGCTGAATTAAAGCTAAATTAAAGTGAAAACCCTATAATCCATTGTCGACAGTATCCTACTATTCCAAGAAACATTCTCACTTCTCTTTGTGTTACTGGCATTTTCATTTGCTTCATTATTTTTATTCTTTCAGACGTTATTCTTCTTTTCCATCTTTCAATTTGGTGTCCCAAATATTTAACTGCTGTTGTACAAAATTGTAATTTTTCAGGTGACACTTTGTGTCCTTCCTCAGCCAAATGGTTGAGTAATGCAATTGAATCTGCGACACAATCATCGTGTGTTCTTGATGCGACCAACAAGTCATCTATGTACTGCACCAAGACTGAGTTCCTGGGCAGTACTAATTTTTCTAGACACTTTTTCAGTATTTGATTAAAAATGGAGGGACTTTCTGTGTACCCTTGAGGAACACGATTCCACACATAGACATGGTTTTCGAATTTAAACGAAAACAGATATTGGCTATCTGGATGCAATGGTATTGAGAAAAATGCTTGGCACAGTTCAATCACGGTAAACCATTCTGCATCCCATGGTATCTGGTATAGGATCACTGCAGGATTTGGTACTATAGGACAACAAGGTAACACAATTTTATTAATTTTCCGCAAATCCTGAACAATCCTATATTTTCCACTAGGCTTTTTCAAACTCATAATTGGCGAACTACAAGGACTACTCAGAACTTCTTTTAATATGCCTTGTTTCACCATTCTGCCAATTTCCTCAGTAACTCCTGCTTTTACTTCTGCACTCATTTTGTGCTGTCTGATATTTGCGAAATTGCGCCTTCTTTTACAGTGATCTTCACTGGGTCTATTTTTGCCATAAGTCCTACTTCTTTCCCAGTAAAATCCCATACCTTAGAGCTCACTGTAGTTCTTAATTCTTCTGGTAATTCATCTTTGTTTATCAAGGAGAACATCTCATCTACTTCCGTACCTTGCTTGGCTATCATGAACTTATAAACATGATCTTCATCCGGGGTCTGTATTGCAACACCATCCGGTGTGCAAAAAATAGTGCAATTCATTTTGCACAGTAAATCTCTGCCCAGTAAATTTACTGGACTGGAATCACACACCACAAATTGGTACATTTCTCAGAAGTTTCCTATTCTTACTTCCATGGGCTCAGTAAGGGGTGTTCTGATCTTTTGATTTGCTACACCTACAACTTGGATAGCTTCTCCAGAGAGAGGGAGGTCTGGGATGTCTGCTGTTCTCACAGTAGAACGGGTAGCACCAGTGTCCAAAAGAAAAGTGATATCATTACCTTTTACTTTCCCTTCAACATATGGACCTGACTGATCTACCGGCAAGGATGCGCCAAGTACGCACTCTTTTTCCCCCTCTCCTAGGCACCGTCATTGATAATTATATGGATTAAAATCATCCTGTAAAAGAAACTGTGAAGTTACATATTCATTCTTACCACTTCCTCCTTGATATCCGACGTCTGTACCGTGCTTTGCTCTGCTTACATTACCCTGTATAGGGGCAGGTGGCAACTGACTCTGAGGATTTACACCCTGCTGTGAGTCATTCTCCGTCTGTGGATTTAAATTATGATTTGGGCCATTATTATTTTGAATCTTTTACATTCGTTCTTCCAATGTCCCAACTTTCCGCATCCATGACAAGGAAATTTCTTTTTAGCCTCTTCTCTACTCATTCGTCCTCTCACTTTTCCACCATTCCCTGTGTCACCATTCGTTCCAGATTCTTTTCCCTGACTTTCTGTTGGATTATCCAAATTAATTCCTTGTCGCTCAGCCATTTTCACTTGAGCCCACATCACCTTTTCTTGTAGTTTCTTGTGTCTGTCTTCAATGTCATCTCCACAATATTTAGCATATTTTAAAATTTCATCAATAGGCTTTCCCTGCCAACATAACATGTGTTGCTTAATCATCTGACAGATCTCGGGTTTTAGACCATAAACAAATCGATAGACAAACTGACTCATATTTTTATCCCCAATATCTTCGAACCCGCTGAACTGTTTGAACACCTGTAATAGACGTTCGTAGTAGGCATGTACCGATTCACTTGCCTCTTGAGTAGTCCTGTCTATTTTCACCCAATCTGTTTCTTTTGGTGGTATTTTCCCTTTCAAATAAGTTATTACCTGGTGATACTTTTTCATCACATCATTTGATGGGGCACCTGTCTTTGGATCTCTAGGATACTCTTCACTAGGCCAATCGATTGTAATTTTACAATCTGTCCATAAATCGGCAGGTACCACTATGTCAAACAAACCATCTAAGTCCTTAAACAATACCTTTGAAACTTTCACAAACCTCTCAACCTGCTTGTACCATTCAATTGGTTTTTCTCTCAACTTTGGAAAATCATTCGTAAATGACAAAATGTCTTGCCTGCTCCATGGGACATGAACATAACCTCCTCCTGGAACCTCCCGCATCGGGTACATCTGTTCTACTTTTCCTGTTTCCTTCAGTAAATATTCGGAATTCGTTCTACTGAAACGTGCCTCTTCCTTTTTCTTTGTCCATCTAGTTTTCCATTTATCCAGTTCTCCCCATTTCTGTAATACTGACATTAATTCTTTCACTTGTAATTTCCTACCAGATGTATTCATATTTTCTAAATCTTTGTCAGTAAAGTCTGCTCTATATGGTTTCTGTAGTACTTTTGACTTTCTTATTTCAATTCCCATTTCTGAGGCCAAATCCGTTAACTTTTCATGGAATATCTTTACATTTCTTGTTATGCTCCTACATACGAACAATAATTCTTCTTCACTGTAGGTATTTAAACGATCTACTCCTACATTGCCTGCTATTATTTCTTCTAACTCGACTTTTAATTTATAAATGTCCAAAATCTTTGGGGGTGAACTTTGTCTGTCTATTCCTAGTGCCCATCTTTCTAAGTCTTCTGGAGTTACTACTGTTGCACTTTTAGTTCCTGAAGATGTTATTATATTCACATCCTTTGAGCAACCAGGTGTGACTCTTCTGAGGGTGCTATTTGCAGATTCTCGAATAGGCAAATCCATTAGTGAAATCATAGATTCACAATCGCTGATATGGTCATCAATTATTACAGCTTCATGTTTAGGAATATCCACAGGTGTAGGCATAACTAGAAGTTTCGGACCATTTACTTTGTCACCATATAAAGGGACCACGGGACCAATGGTTACAGGTATGGTCAGGGAATCAGGATGTACATTCAACTGTGTTATTTTCTGTATCAATTCTGCTCTGTTTCTATCTACAGCCTCTCTTTCCTTATCCTGAAGTACCCTATTAACTGGTGGCTTATGCAGTACTTGAGGTACCAATGGCGTTCTCAAAATTGGTGCACTTGGGAAACATCCACCCAGCCCTTCTTGGTATGGTGGAGGATTCTTTAGTATTTCTTCCATAAATTCATCTTCGGATTCTCCAAACCCTGTCATGTGTTTTGTCTTTTCTTTGCATTTGCTCCCTAATGGCTCATCTGCCATGAATACTGGATACAAACCCTCGGTAAGCATCGCTCGTCTCCACTGTTTCATCTGACTTTCTCGTGTCTCATTTTGGTGTCTAGGGAAAAATCCCCTATAACCCCTATTGCTTCTGGGTCTATCACGTTCAAATGCCTCTGTTTCCCATTCTTCTAGGGCTTCGTATTGCGTTAATCTTGGTCTGGGTTCTAATTCATTCATTCTTATTCTTAAATTTTGAAGAATTCTCCTACTGAAAGTACCATTCTCTGGAAAAGCTAATAATCCGTCATCTTTTGTATATTCTATCCAATTTTCTAACCATACGCAAGTATGATAACCCCTCTCCATCATCATGAATGAGGCGGGCGTTTTTGCTGGTGGAATGATAATTCCTTCCCTAGTTTTGATTGGCTTATCCTTCTTAAAATAGTTTTTAATCTTTTGTAAAAATGACATTTTTCTCTTTTCTCCGTACATTTTGGGTAAATATCTGTTTATTGAATTATATTCGGCAAAACCTAGGAATCTCCTGTCTGGACGTGTTCCTATTAACGTCGGATCGCGTTTCCATATATAATCTACACAGTCCACTAAGATTTCGACTTCTATGCTGACAACCAATCAAATTCCAGCTAACATTTGTCTCGGTCCAATCCTAGCGCGGCTTTTCTGTGACGTCTGTCTGACGACCCCTCCTTTACAATCTGCGCTTCTCTGTCCCTCGCTTTTTCAACCAATCCCAGCGCGGCACCTGTGACGTCAGTATTACTCCTGACTACCGACCCCTCCTTTACAAGCTCGCTCCAGGCCCGCTGTGTCGAGCAATACCAACGCGGCGTTTGTGACGTCAGCTTTTACTCCGACAGCTGACCCTCCCTTTACAAAAATCGTACGCAAGACTTTCAACGCTTCTTATTAAAATTCATTAACAACATAAAACATTCGCTATTGTGCCAGTTTCTCTAAATTGGAAAAGATAGATTTCTCTCACTTCTTAGAAAAACCCTTCCGCTTACTAACATACACTACGAGTAAAAACCCTTCCGTTTACTCTTCACATAAGCTTCGGAAATACCTGCTACTCCTTCAATGTTACCCTTTCTAGGTGATATAACATCAAATTTTCATCAGCGTATTCCTTTGCTGTCACTCACACGCACAGAGTCCCTAACAAGTACTGATAGCCCTGCTTAACTTTTCAGTACTATTTCTGCCTGATAGATAACCTCACTGCAGTATGGCTTCCACTTACCATCCACTATTCAAATTCCCCGGGGATTCTAGACAACATAAAACAAAACTTTTAAACAAACGGATGTTAGTTCATAAAAATAAAATTCTCATTACCCAATTAACAAAGTAAAACCATCCTCTGATAACCAGAAAACTGATCCAGCGGGTTACTAGCAACAAGCATTCATACACAAAATACTCACCTGGGCCCATTCATTCACGCTAACTAATAATCACCGCTGGTGGGAATCAGTTGTACTCTTCAAATACTGGATTTACATTTACATCTTTATCAAAATCCCTGCTACCAATTACCTTATCTGATTGAAGAGTAATGACTTACCAATGGAGCTTTGATAATTGGGGATAAAATGAGATCATACAAATACGATTTCATAAAACACCTGAAATAACCACTGACTCAGGAAGTTTTAAAATGTTTATCTAAAATATTTTAGCAGAGTAATATACAAGCCACATGGCACTTAATTGCATATCACGGAGGAAGTACAATATAATATCACCTATTAATCACAAATGACGGTCCCTCAGAAAGGAGAAGATAGAGACAGCAGTACAACTAAAGATTACGCATTTATAGTTACCTAAAGGTGTGAAAACCAAACCCCTTGGCCAAGGAGTTGGAAAGGGACCCAAGAAAAGATGAAGACCAAAGACCTCCGGACCAGGTTTAAGACAGGACAGGTGACCTCTCTACCAACGACGCCTGCGTCGTTCCCCTCTCTGACACTTCGTTCCTCCTCGATTCTTCCGTGTCTTCTTTTAATGGAATCCGCCGCCCCCACCTCAGGACCTCTTTGGACAGCGGTTCGGTCTGCAATCGATCAGCTCGTTCTGTGTCAGCATCTGAGTCTAAGTGCCTAGTCTCTCTAATTAGCTAATTCTATATCTATTATACCCTTCTACACCCAGGTACCTCCCATTAATGTTTCAAAATTATGGGCCCACTACTTCTGATTGGACAGAGACAGGGGGTTGATCCTCACACCATGACAATTTAGTTCAATTTCTTTAAGCCCATTGTTTTTAAAATACCGCCCTTCACAATTAATACATTTGCTTTATTTCCCACCCGTCTCACGACAATTTCAATACAAAGTGTATACAATATGTATCAAATTTTGGACATCTCAGATGAACTGTGAAGGTGATCAGCGGGTCATGTCCTTGGACATCTTCCAAGTTGACTTCATCGCTTTGTCTTGTTAGTTTTAGAGCGCATGCGCAGGTCCCATGGCTCTTGAGCTGCTGTTCAGTTAACCCAGGCCCATTTTACGAACTAATAGAAATCAAAGAAGAAACATATTAAAATCAAAAATAAATGTTTTGCTGTATACCCCCTACTTCTACTCTATTCCCATTTAATTATAAAATCTATCCCGCATTAGTTGCGTTAGAATGCCATATTATTAATTGCAGCAACGCGAAGGCTTTAGCATGTGAGAACATAAAGCAGCCATTTTAGCATACACTGCGTAGAAGCAAAGATTCCCTCCAAGCAAAGAAAGACGTCATACCACGTGATATGGTTGACACATGCGCAGTTGAGTTTCCGCGCTTTAGCGGCCATTTTGGATTAGACAAGGATTATTTATTAGTGGAAAACACATAGGCAATCATCATCTGGATAAAAAAATGTTGTGTATGCACTTATTAATAAAGACGTTACAAGGTTTTAGTACAAATTAATTAATACTGTGAGAAGATTGCTTACGAGCAAGTCTCATTGTGAGTCCTTGCTCCATCAATACCATATATATATATATACACACACACACACATACATATACCATTTTCATTGTCTGTTGCTGTGTCATTCACATTTTTCTTCCCCTCACTACTGCATACAGCATCGGGCAACTGGTCAGTCTAGTTTAGCCAACAGCTAACTTCTATGTGAGAGACTGCATTGTTCTGTTTCACTAGGAACACATCTGCATTTAAAGTAGTCCCTTCAGTGCCAGGCACTACTATTGCAATGGGTGCATTTGGAGATCAGCCAGTATTCTTATTTATATTGGCTCCCACAAGAAAAGGTTTTACAAAAACCATGATAAAAAAACAAGCACTGACAAAGTCAAAAGAATGGCAGCCAACGTCAGACCCATTGACTTTATTACTGTCTGTTTTTAGTATTCTGTCTAATTCTATTGGCACTACTTACAGCAGCGTGTCGGGTTCTGAAAGCCTTCTTCGGAGCAGTATGTCCAGTTCTGGGAGCCTCATTTTGAGTTCTGTATCCCTGACTGGAGTGGAGGCATCATTTGGAGTACTGTTTGCAGTTCTGGTGGCCTATTTTTGGGTAGCATGTCCTGTTCCACGAGTCACTGCTCCAGAATAATCAGGAAAGCCTGGCAGAGGTCTAAAGACAGACGGCCACCACAGCGAGATGGATGCAATCCTGCAGTATCCCACACGGAACAAGTAAGAGAGAATAAAAGACAGAATGACTTTAATACCCACAAGTCAACCTTGAAAGACAGAGAACACTGCTTTCATGAAACAAGATTCAATCTCAGTTAGAAAAGACGTGGAAACGTATTTTAAAATAACAGAATTGAGCTGAACTACTAAAGAGAGAGAACTCATTTTACAGATAGGGAAAAAAATGAAACACAGGATTTGTGGCCCTCAAAGCATACTAGCCCATGAGTGTTATGTTGAGTTCTGCCGTCACTATTTGGATCGGTAGCTCCAGTTCTAAGAGCCCCATGTTAAGTAGTGTTTCCTGTTCTGGATGGAGACATCTTCTGTAGTAGCGTGTGCAGTTCTGGAGGTCTCATTTCAGGTAGAGCACTAGCCTATGTCCGCATTCGAGTTCAAACTTCAATGATATTACAAGAGCCAAAATGATCGCTACGGCACCCAGAGCACAGTATCCTAAAGCACTATCTTGAACAAAACTATTTTGAATCAGGTTAAAGCCACAATATGCTTCCAACTCAACATGAGTAGAACGAGACTAGAACAGCAATAGAACAGACTAGACCTGTCATTGTACTGGAATCTACCAAAGCATATGAAGAATCAACCGAGAGAGAACTATCGACTTGGAAGAGAACCACCATCAGATCAGGACCCAACCGCACCAGTGAGAGAGCCCAGTCATGCTAGAGAAAGACCCTGGCCATTGAGCCAAGGATCAGCTCTGCCGAAGCAAGAGCAAAGTTGTCTTGGAAACCTCCCGCTGCTGAAGCCCTAGGTACAGCTCCAAATACGCCACTCACTTTCCTTAAAAAGCTGAGCCCAGCCTTTGACACTAGGCCCAGCTGTGAGATTCCCGCGCGCCCACTCGCCTCTGTGCCCGGCGGGAGCTCGGCTGGCACCTGCCCAGCTCTCTGGTGGTTAACTGTCACTTTCAGCCCAGCAGCTACAGGAATGCAGATTTTCGTACCTTTAGCAAACAATAAGGTGCCATTGATGTCCCTGCGCCTGTTCCGACACGACTGCCCGAGCAGCTTCAATGTAGTAAATGCAGATGGCGCCCACGGCTCCCTCGGGCGGGCCCGTCCTCTCTCACCGCTCCTCACGTAGACGCTGTTTGTTGTGTGTCTGCGCAGGGCCCGTACGCAATCCAGCCCGGGAACAGGAAGCCATCCGCACCTTCTCCCGTCCAGGAAACGTTCCCAAATAGCTGCCGCGGGCCCCTATGCCGAGCGAGGTGTACATGTTTCCATTCAGCGAGACCATCCACCCAGATCTGCCTTTGAAAAGGAGATGTATATTTTGAGGCATGTTTTGGGAGTTTTGTGAAAATAACCTGAAGAATTTCCACGCATGAATGAACGTGCGATACCAAAAGCAGAGCTGAGAGACAAATATAGGACGCCCGGGACAATCTCCTTTTATGTTAGTCCTTCTAACCCCGCAGCGAGCGGGTCTCCGATCCTAGGGGTGGAGTGTCTTCGGGGCTGAGGGCGGGAAGGTTAGATGTTGCCTCACTGCAGCAGCCCCTTCATAACAAACTCTCTTATTTATTTGTTGTTTAAAGTCTGGTGCGCTGGATGTGAAATTCAAGTTGTTTAGTATTGTCGACCAGATTTTTACTTTATTTTAATTTTATCGCTCTGTGGTCAGTATGATCTCCATCTGATGCTATTACAATGGACATATCAACACCATATTCACCTGGATATTAAACAGTTCATAAGAGCACAGGTTATTTATTGACATTTTCGACATGCGTTTATCTATTTTATTAGGCGGCTTTACAGGACCAGACATACTGCCCACGTACAGCTTCTGAGATCTGTTGGATTCATTAGTAGCATTGAGGGAAGTTCTGTTTTTGGTGCTTGTTTAAGCATTCGCCTGGTTGAGTGGGCAAGGTATCCCTTTGGCGGAGTGCCCGTGCCTCTCCTCAGGACCACAAGAAACATGTTTTATGCACCAGGCCTCCTATGTGGTCTCAGTTTCATCGTTCAGCTACTGTGCAGTGCTTGCCAGGACTGAGTTATAAAACAAAAGCAAAAGAGCATAGGGCAGCAGAGAGAAATGATTGCCGATTCGATTTTGGGCAAAATGGTTGGCAGTCAAGGAAATATGGCTGAATGTAAATAGTTAACAGAGGATACACGTTAGACACTTCTGTGTCAGGTAATCGCGGTGGAAGTAGCATAATTTCGAAGCATTAGCACAAATCCACACTTGATCTCTTTTCGGAAGAAGAATGACAGCTCATTGACCACTCTAGTGTTTTGGGAAAGTTGTACATCGCAGACGTGCACGCTCTTTCCTCCCAAATGGGTGTTTTTTCACATTGCTGGGGAAACTAGTTTCATGTCTTTGGTCAATAAGAGTTTATACATTGGTTGCTAGACTTTCCAGGGCATAGACAGAAAGGTGGGGCATTTCTCCAAAGAGATTTGTGTGTACTTAGAGGTTACTTTTAATTGTGTTCTGTTCCTGAGGAGCAGGACATGGAACCAAAGTTTCTTGTCATCTTAGGCCCAGTGTGACTCTACCCAATTTTCATACGAATCCTACATTGAAGCCTCCAGAGAAGACAGGTCTAGAAAAGGATATAGCTTGCAATTCTGGAATTTCACAGTTGAGTAGAAGGCATGGTGAGAATGTTTATGTTGATATAACCACTTCTGTCAATATGTTAATGAGGCAGGTTAAATACAGCTGTGAAATGAATTGTGCAGCTGAGTTTCTGACCTAGAGGTGGTGATAGCCCAAGGATGTCTGACCATAGGAGAGTAGGATATGCAGTGGCTGCATCACCAGCCAGAGGATCAACATCTTCTGGATTTGTGGCACAGCCAACTTCACACTGTGCATCCAGTTTCCAATTGCTTGGAGGAACTGGCTGATTTGACATGGTCTGTACTCTTGTGCCCATTACACTAATCAGTGCTCAACTTTTTTCCAAGAGTTACAGTTGAAAGAGTTGATCAAATCTGTAAACGGCCTCAAATAAATGTTGAATCGTTGGGGCTGGATTGTGGAGCCTAGGCAATGTGTATGATGTAGTGAACGTGGAGCTCGACTAGACTCCCTCGGTCTTCAGTGGTTGTTTTCAGTGCCCTATAAGTACTGGGGGGAGGCTGCAGTGCCTGAGTTTAGAGAAAGTCTGCCTAGGAGGGCTTCATAGTCAATGGGGTCAAATAAGATGCAGAGGTTTATTTTGCATTTATTTCGTAGCTGGGAATATTTCGGCAGGAAATGCTATATGTAGACTGTGAAATAAGATACATAAACAACTGCAAGGAAATGTACTGTACTCCTTTGCATAAAGCCTGCATATTTCTTGAACAAATCAAGGAAGTTATTACACCGTTCCATCACCAACTTAACGGAAATATCTGTATCATTGATAAGGGGTGCTGACTTAGGTTTGTAACACAATCTCTGAAGTGAGGAGTTATTCCTGTCGGTTCAGTGTATTCAACAACATTTATATGTACTCCGCAACTCCAACATACTAAAATTCTCACATATAATTGACCAATCATGCATTCTCCGGCACTCTTTTTTGGTTTGTAGAGTGAAAGCAGAGGTGTGGTAACGTGTTCTTAATGACTTATGGCTCATTTACAAGCCCTTTTTAGGTCTCGCCTAGGCAGCGCTTGCGCTGTCTCTTCGAGACATGTTGCATTCAGGATAGGGTCGTAAATCTCCGCCCACTTTCCGCCCATCTTTTTAATTGACTCATGTCACTGTCCTTTGTAAATGGTGCCTTTTTATTGGTCAATAGGCTTAGTAGTCCCTCCTTAGTACTGCCTTTTCTCTTCTTGTAACCTCCCATAAGGACACCCCCTGTTACATGTGTTGTTCCTCGGTAGGCTTTAATTACAGCCTCCGAGCACTATTTTCTTAAATAGCTTTGCCCTGCCTGCTATTGCAGGCAGGACATGCTCTCCAGCAACGCTTTTTTTTGCCCCTCAGACCCCGATGACCTGCTCCGTGCACATCCTTGCCTGCTCCATGCACTCCCCCCTCCCATTGGCATCTTTTTTGTAAAACTGGAATCTACCGGATCCTGGCATTTGCATGTCTTTGATTTTTGCTCATCAGACGCCGATAGCGCCTGCTCTGTTCACTTCCCCCTCCCATCCGCATGTTTTTTGTCAGCCGTAATTTCCCCGATCCTGTAATTATATATATATATTTTTTTACAATAGTTGCTATGCATTTAAATTTACTTGATACCGTCCCCATGTTTTTTGTAGAGCCGACAGAGAAACTCAAGCTCGGTTCTCCAGGCACAAAGTCGGCAGCTCTGCTTGTTAGGCCATATAGCTAACTTGTTTTTCGTATCCCAGAAGGCTAGAGGTAAAACTGAAGCACTGTTTTTTTCGAAACAGAAAGGCTTGGATACTTACCAATCAAAGAACTGCGCGGGGCTCGTAACTTGGGCTGAGAAACCAATTGGTATGTCTTGTGGGCGTGGTTTTGGAGTCGCTGAAAGGAGAACCGCTGTCTGTGAGAAGTACGGTGTGGTGTTATTGGTGAGGGCCAATGTGGGTAGCCCAGACAACTTCGGCGACAGTCCTAGGCCTGACATAGTTGACTTTCAGTAAATAAAACTTAAACGATGTATCAAGTGCTCTTGGAATCTGTGCGTGGGGCATTTGAGAGGTTCTTTCTGGTAGTGAAGAGTGGGATGGTCGGCTGAGCATTTGGAGAGGGGGTGGGGGAGAGTGTCTAACATTAAAGAAACCAAGAATGCAGGGCGGGACACTTCACTTAGCAAAATCCAGTACCTCAGCCAATCTATCACAGTATTCTAAAGAAACTAGGCTTATTATGCGTCACCCCTTTTAGCAGGCTGCCTTCTCCAGTTCCAGGTATTTCTTAATTTGTTTTTAACACTGTCATAATGGCCTCGGAATCCCAGTGTGATAACTTTTTGGGATATAAACACTAAGGGTGGTGATATGGTGTTCAGTTCATTGGTCGCCGCTCGTGTCTTCGGTAAGTTGCGGGGCTCCTGCCAGCAGGACCCCGAGCGCGTCTCCCTCTCCTCGGGTAGACTGTTTCGGATTCATCTGCTAACTGTTCATTCTTGCGAGAGAGACGTTTACATTGACTGTCAGCTGCACATAAACACAGAGCGGCAGTGTACCATATACACCAGCTGAGGGCACAGAGGGTGTGTGTGTTTCACTGGCTCCAGATCCAGCCTGTTTATGTCACAGGGATATGCATTTCCTGTGGGAGAAATCAGGGATGGATGTTTTGTCACATCTACCAATTTGCCTTTATTTTAAAATTCATTCATTCATCGACTCCCGATTTTCAGTTACTAATCTTAATTTATATTTGGGCACCCAAACACTTCAGCCTTAGAATGAGATATTCTACATGAAAAAAGGCTTAACGTTGCTAAAAAATGGCCCTCCTCACCACAGACACTGCAAGGTCTCCTGGCATGCTTCAGATGTGACACCTTGCAGCATCTCAAGGCGGCCTGTCAGCTGCCCGTCTGTGATGCAATGACCATTTTCAGCAGCGACAGATGTTGTGATAGGGCTGGGTGCCCTCCATCTCACATGCTCCAGCTCATACATTACAAATTATGCATGTTTCCATTATTCCGAGTATGACGGTACGTTCTGGGTTGCAATAACAGAAACAAGCATTTGCAATGCAATAGGTCTCGCATTTGCGAGAGTTTGAACTATTGCCATTGTAAATGACAATGCCTTTTGTTTCTGTGTTTTGAAAGCTGCAAGGGGTACGTAAACACACACTTTGTACTTATTGTCCTTGCTTACGAGAAGCAAGGCTGGCAGTATCTGCTCCTATTTTACTGCCGCTTTGAAAGAAACCCGAAAGAGTTGCTTGATACCTATTAAATAAGTATGACAAGTATAGCATTTACATTGATTAATTCATGAAACGTATCACAAAAGATGTTGGAACACATATCATGTGACGTAGAAACACAGATTTAAAGCAAAACACCTACTAATAAATGCTTGCAAAAGGCTCTTCTTTTATATTAATGAAACGTATAAATCAAAATTTACAAGAAATCAGAGGGCTGTCAATACAAGAAATACTGACAAAGTGACATGTGATATGGTGACATTAAGTGCTCAGTGATAGTGGTGCAGTGCATATATACAAAGTGATATTATGTACAATTCTTTATACAGGGGAATAGAATGCGGTCAGAATGAAAGTAGGCAATAACACTGGTGAACAGCAGGTTGGCTTATTGATTTAGTATGTCAACAAGAGAGAGAGGGGGGGACCAGGAGCTAATTAAAGGTCCAGTGCCTGTGCTCTAGACGGTAAGCGTAAATGCACAAGGGTGAGGACACTGTTCCTAGGGAGGTTTGCAGAATATTGCTCCCTCCTAAGGGGAAAGAGAGACAGAAAGGGAGGGGGGGTGTTGGGTTGGTGCTAGGTGTACTAGGCCCTGGACTCAATCGTGAGAGGGGAAGAACAAGTCTTGTCCCTTGTTGCCCTCACACACCCCGAAGGATGTCATGCTTCATCATCGGGCAGTTCCTCCTCGTCGGGCTGGCGCTGCAATGCCCTACAGGTCCCCCGTAGGGTCACTTTGTCGGAGATCTTCTGCGAACTGCCGTATGGTGCATGCAGGTGTGCTGGGGGAGTCCTAAGTGGGAAGTGTGCTGAATGCGTGCAAAAGTTAAAATTGACTACGGGTTACCAACAATATATGTTTTAATATGGCGGTACCTGTGTCAAAATAAAAAGACCCGTAGGTCGGGTGTTAATCCTGAGCTTATCTGACGCTTGCAGATCCTCTGACGTCACTTTGTCAGTATTTCTTGTATTGACAGCCCTCTGATTTCTTGTAAAGTTTAATTGATATAAAAGAAGAGCCTTTTGCAAGCATTTATTAGTGGGTGTTTTGCTTTAAATCTGTCTTTCTACGTCACTTGATATGTAACATCTTTTGTGATACGTTTCATGAATTAACCAATGTAAATGCTATACTTGTCATACTTATTTAATAGGTATCAAGCAACTCTTTCGGGTTTCTTTCAAAGCGGTTGGGTTCTACCCGACAGAACCATTGTAGTTTATTGTATACATACCCAGGTTCTGAGGGACACAGGGTCGCCCCATTGTTGCCATACCCTATTTTACTGCCAGCTTTGCTTCTCATAAGCAAGGACTATGGGCCAGATGTACGACCCTTTCATTTAGTGCCTCGCAATTTGCGACTCATTGCGAGTCGCAAATTGCGAGGCGCTAAATGAAATGTACAACAGTGTTATTACACTGTTTTGCGATTCCCAATGGGGTCGCAAGTTGTGAGGCTCATTTATATTAATGAGCCTCTCGCAACTTGCGAGCCCATTGGGAATGCCAGCCCTCCCAGGGATGGTGTCCTGCTGGGCTCAGCAGACCACCATGTCTGGAACTGCTTTTTAATAAAGCAGCTTTTTTTTTTTTTAAATGCAGCCCGTTTCCCTTAAGGAAAACGGGATGCATTTAAAAAAAAAATGAAACGTTTCGTTTCATTTTTTAAGGGCAGGCAGTGGTCCCTGGGACCACTGCCTGGCCTTAAAAATATTTTTAGAGACAGTCACAAAGTGGAAGGGGTCCCCTGGGGACCCCTTCCAAATTGCGACTGCATTACCACCCTCTTGAAGAGAGTGGTAATTTGCGAGTGTTTTACTGCCGCAATTGTGGTCACAAAACATTCACACATAGCATTGCGGACGCAATTAGGAAGGGAACGCCCCTTCCTAATTGCGACTCGCAATTCCTAAATAGCGAGTTGCAAATAAATTGCGACTCGCTATTTAGGAATTCTACATGGCCAACAGTGATTTTGCATGCGCAAACGGGTTCGGAAACCCGTTTGCGCATGCAAAATCACGTCGTACATCTGGCCCTATAAGTACAAAGTGCGTGTTTATGCACCGCTTAGAGGTTTTCAAAACACAGAAATAAAAGGCATTGTCATTTACAATGCCAATAGCTCAAACTCTCCCAAATGCGAGACCTATTACATTACAAATGCTTGTTAAATTCTGATGGGACTGAACATAGGAGTGACAGCCCCATCAGAATTATGAACCCCATAGGAATACCACAGAGCTGGTGTTGTTCGAATAGGACACTTTACTCCACATGCTTTTACAACGCGTGCCATTACCCTGCATTTTTTACTACGCAAAATCTTTTACAACGCGGGGCTTTACAACGCAACGCATTATAATGCATTCCCCATTCCAACGCAACTTACTATTCTAACTCCACCGGGGCGTCACTTTGGGGAATGCCCTGCATTGTAAAAGATTTTGCGGAATAATAAATGCGGGGTAATGGCATGCGTTGTAATGCATGTGTTGTAAAGGATGTTTACCGTGTTGTTCACCCAGAGACCCCATTTACTAAAAGCAGTTAGAATCTCCATGTGAAATACCGGGTGCAAAACGAGGAAAAACGGGGAAATTGGAGCTGGGATTCCCCTGTTAATTGTTCATTTCTTTTGAGACCCTTAGAGTCCTATTTGTGATCTCCAGTATGTTCGTCCCCCTCTGGAGGCACTTATAACTTTGGTATCTGTGTCTGTAGTGGTGTGGCATTACTCGGAGTTTACCGGTGCCCTCGTAATGAGGCCCTTGGAGTCATGTGGTCAGTCTAGTTTGAAACCTATGCTCAAGTGGTGTTAAAGGGACCGGGCTGCCCCTTCTTTCTATCCCCTGACCCGGCTCGTGGTGATTCCTCTCCTGCAGCTGGAGGATACCTGGAGATTCATTTCCAGTGATCTCTGTGCACCCACCCCATGTGAGGAAATCCGTTTCTGTTCCACATTCCCCTCCAACACCAAAGAACCCCCATTATGTGCAGCAATGCGCTTCATGTGCCTGAGTCATGACTGGGAGCGCCTTCTCTATCTCAACTCCTGTCATAGCCTGGGTATTGGTGTGCTTTGTTGCTTTACACGGAAGGCTGTCATTTACATCAAAAAAGACACAAGTTTGGCGGCAGTCTTCAGTCTTTATATATGAACAGCTGGGGAATGTTTGATCTGCCTCACGCAAGTGTTCACAGCTGCCGTCCCACTGAATAAAAGGATGTGGGTGGGGTATGGGCTTTCACAAGAGGTTGACTGCATGAGGTGTGTGGGTGTACGCATTTATTTTGTGAGACTTTGCACCCACCAGCGTTGTTTGAACAGCAACAAACAAATAAACCGAGTCCCTCAATGACAGAGATCCTTAAATCCGGTTTGCTGGTTTGGGTTGTCCACCTATCAGCCATTTTGGAGAAAGATAAAAGCATACATGAAATTCTTCAGCAAGGAGACATTTTCAGAACGGAATTAGCCAGAGGTGGTCCAGCTTGTCATAACATCAGATTTGTCAACATTCCAGTGCTTATGGTAGCCCCCTGGGCTGGGGCGGTTGTATGACACCACAAATGCTTTTACCACGCATTTTTTACAATGCATCCCTTTACCACACATATGCCTTTTACAAAAAAAAAAAATATATATATATATATATATATATATATATATATGTTAATTGTTTTTCTTATTATAAGGTAAATGATATATATATCTACACACACACAGACACACACACATATATATTATCACTTGTTCCCTAGATTCAAAGAAAACACGCCGCAGCCCAATTCCTTTAGCATGAATATTTATTTCTTACAGCGAAAACGCCCGACGCTTTTCGGAGCTGACCGCTTCTTGGTCACGGGTCAATTACGTTTACTGTCCCCATACGTAAATAGATGTGCACTTTTCCAAATCATTAAAGTAGGACTACAAGATCGTTTACATCATACTGCAAATCAGCGGACATTTTGGAAGGGTCACTATTTTTAGAAACATTAAGCATTATATTTTTTCATACTTCTTGCTGAAAACATTACACAGCGTTAAGCGATAATAGTTTATAATATGGACCAAATCCTTCAGGTTTACCTGTTCTCATTACCTTTAGATCACACTTCAGATTCAATATTCAAGCCCCAGTGGGTATCTATCTTAGTTGCCCTTGATGTTGTCCATTTTACTACTCTCTTTTTGCCCCAGTGGGCCATGTATGAGAAACAACAATCTTAATACTCAACCATTTATATCGACTTCATCAACCCACTATTCAAAATCAACCCAGATATTCCAGCTCTTTTGCATTCCTCTTCTTCATATGACGATCGCCATGTCTCCTACAACAATAAAACAGAGTGCATGATCAGTTAAGATGAAGCCTATGACCATTAAAACCAACAAACTTGAAACTTAGAGATGCTATGAAAATACAAAAAGATATAGAGAAGGTATAGGGCAGAGATTTGTATTCCCCAAAGTGCTCATTAAACAGAGGTGGGGCCTGCCATTTGAAGGACTAAGGAGTTTAAACATATAAGGAGGTGGAGCAGTGAGTCCAGTCTAGAAGTCACAACGAAAGGAGATATCAGCCTCCATGGTGCGAACCAAAACATTTCATTTGATGGCCTTCGTGAAATCTTTGTAGGTGTTCATGGGAGCTTTTGCCTAGCATTAGCATCCCCCAGTGGCGCAGTGGATTTAATACATTTATTTTGATTTCATTCAAAGTCTTGGTAGTTTGGAATGGGTTATTTAAGGTGTGACACATCAAAGCTATAGCATTCCAAATGTTTTTCATTGCCAGCATTTTAACAGTTGAACCATGCACAACCCCATTTTTCGTTTTCGCTACCATCACTGCGTGCCAAATACCACGATGTAAAGGCTGTTTCCCGGCTGGAGCACAGCCAGCCATGTGCTAGGCAATGATATAGACGATGGGCACACGCTGTACCGACAGACGTCGACAATAACTTTAAAGAAGGAAAGAAATGCTGTTTGTATAGGTATCAAAGTCGATATGTCAAGCAAATCGTGAACCACTGGCTTATTACATATTTTGACAGATTTTAATATTTCTCTTTCAGTGTTTTTAAATAATATTTTATAGCGGGTATAAGAAATACATAGTGCATTCAAAGTGTTCGTATTTGTAGAGTATAAGCATATTGGATGGAAGTAGCTGAAGTCTTTGATCGTGAACAAAATATGAGGCATATGGAGAAAAATTATAAAAAATATTTATTTTTTCCATCTGTTTTTTGTAATTGTAGTTTCAAATTGTATTTACACAATCTAGAAGTTTCTTCCATAGCAGATTCATAGTATTTTTGTGGCGTGCAGCAGAGGCTTGAATTTGAATTTGAATATCGAATGACTGTACAGCACGATAGTTGTGTATAATTGATTAGGTGATAACGAACATGGTTAAATTCTGTTCCTGTAGATATGTTTTAACTTTTCATCTACTAAAGTGTTGAAGCTGTCTTTGCTGTATTTCAACCTCAGCTTTGCATTTTTAGGTAAACTTGAAGAACTCTTTGATAAATTTCGTATACTGGTACATTCAAGTCAGTGGCACATGCAACAATAAAAATGAAGTGAAATAAAAAAGAATGTAATAATGTGCTTAGGGTTTAGGCCCTGTTACAGCAGCATGTCCTGCATTGTACAGATGGTGAGCACAGTGATTTGGAGTGTCTAGTTTTGGTCAAGTTGGTGGACTTTAACGAACGGTTGTTTCTTTTGCGCATAGTATGTGATCAATGTCTCAATGACGAAGAAATCATTTTGTTTGACACCTCTCAAAAGTGTTTTCCTTCATGTTAAAGGTGGATCGGCCAGTCTTTTGGTGATCAGAGTGTCACAACTGATTAGTTCACTCTCCATTATTTGTATTGATAAGTAAAGTTTACTCCACACTGATTGGCATTCCCAGGCAGAGCACTTTACTTAGTAACTAATTGAGCGTGGCGTGGATCCCTTGTTATATTCCTTAGGACCCATGTCCAGGTGGATTTTTCTGTGGCAATTTGCAAGGCTTTCAGTCAGTTTCCTCATGGTTTTGCAGGGGAGCATAGTCCCACATTAAGACCAAGATGAAGCCAGAAGTAACTGTAGCAGATCCTGTCTATTCGCTCTTAGATTTTTATTGTCTACACTTTGGCTTGGTGTATAGCCTTACTTTGTTGCTATTGATTGACTGAGAAAGCGTGGAGTGAAATATGAGGCCTTGACTCCTCACGTGGCAGACAGAGTCGAACTGGCCTGAAGGGCAATCAGGCAGTGCCTGATGGGCTGGTCTGACAGATTAATGTGTTGTCCGGTTTCTTGGCTGTTTTTGGGCCTATTTTATGGCCAGGTTTTTACTGTTGAGTTCTTTGATATTATCACAACCTTTGCCTGCAGTGAACACAAATGCATACAGTCTCCCATTCCCTTCAAAATACCCATGCAGCGTATCTTTACAAGTTCAAACTGTCCTGATTTGCAAATTAAGACCACTTTTGTAGCTTTCTGGTCCGCTAATGGGGCCGATTTTATTTTGGTAAAAAAGCCTATTTCTTATACCAGTCCCAGCCTGTGGCCAGATGATAGTGATTGTTCACCTTGGACATCTGGTCATAGATGTCTGCAGTGTGGTGAAGGGGTCTCACCAACTGAAAGTATCTTAACCCTGGGGTCAATGAGGCAGGACTAGCAGCCGAGCGCCCTGCTTTTGGTCACTTGGAGTCAGGCTAATCTGGCTGTGCCCCAGCTGCCAACTGTTGCCTGCTCAATGAATGCTAAAATGATGATATCAGCTATCACTGAGTGCATTAACTGACTGATGTGCCGCTACATATTTAGCTAGGTAGGGAAGGTATAGGGCAGAGGTTTGGATTCCCCAAAGTGCTCATTAAACAGAGGTGGGGCCTGCAATTTGAAGGACTAAGGAGTTTATACAGATAAGGAGGTGGAGCAGTGAGTCCAGTTTAGAAGTCACAACGAAAGGAGATATCAGCCTCCATGGTGCGAACCAAAACATTTCATTTGATGGCCTTCGTGAAATCTTTGTATGTGTTCATGGGAGCTTTTGCCTAGCATTAGCATCCCCCAGGGGCGCAGTGGATTTAATAAATGTATTTTGATTTCATTCAAAGTCTTGGTAGTTTGAAATGGCTTATTTAAGGTGTGACACATCAAAGCTATAGCATTCCAAATGTTTTTCATTGCCAGCAATTTAACAGTTGAACCATGCACAACCCCATTTTCCGTTTTCGCTAACATTGCCTCATTGATGAAATGGGTAGAAAGCCCGATTTTTAGTCTTTCCCACAACTTCTCCTATTATCACTTCCCTTATCCAATATGATCTTTCGGTGGCTTTTAATTCCAGCTAATTGAAGAATAATCAAGTTATACTGAGTGACAATCAAAAGAATATTGCTGTCATAAAGGTATAATGAGAGTAACGTTGGCAAGCTTTGTGGAAATGGCACACCCGATAAACAAGTAGTACACAGAGATGCATATCTAATAATGGCTGCCAAGCCCTTCTAGCCTCAACTTTATCCTGGTTCTTGAAACCATAACAAGACTCTCATTATGAGTGGCCCAGTATTCTCGATTTTGGCTGAAATTAGAAGTTTTGGTCGCAGTTTTCTGGGTGCGACAATCCTGCATTACTTTATCTGGGTAAAAATGTAACATCCCCAGGAATAGGTCAGCAGAAAAGGCACAGGAAATGGAGAAGATGGGGAAAATGACCAAGGAAATGAATAAGATAGAAGATGGGCTTTGCTAATTGGATGCTGGCCCAGCCCTTACAGGGCTGGTAGGCCATGTTGACACTTCCAGGTCACAATAGGTAGAGTCTGATAAAAAAAATTCAGGAGACTGGCAAAGAGGTGCCTGGCAATAGCGGTTGCTACAACTCTCTCTCACTTTATTATCGGTTCTCACCCAACCTTGTTCCATCACCTTTATTGTTATTCTCCTCCTCTGTTCCCCTCGGTCCCTCCTGCTGAGTTCTCCCCATTGACTCTGATGGCACTTTCGCCCAGTACTGCTTCGATTCTTGCCTTTCTCTGAATCCTCTCCCGCAGTCCTTTTTGGCATCCCAGCACCACTCCGCATTTCCCCAAACTGGAGGGGGTTCGAGCATCTCCAGTTCTCAGACGAGTTTCCAGGTTTTCCTGGGGGCTAGTTACAGTGATACTCCTCAGCTCATGGGTAAGCATTTATGAATATCTCCTTCGTGTCTATGCACATTGATTTTATATCTGGTGCTTTACTTACATTATTCCTGTCTCTCTGTGCCCCTAATGCCGTAGTCCTGCGCGTATTTGACAATGTGCCACCTGCAATTGAGAATCTAGTCACCAACCATCCTGGTGGCACAAGGCTCTCTCCCCACTCCCTTTTCCCTTAGCTCAGGGTTTCCTTCACAGCTCTGTTGATTAGATACAGGCCATAAGTTAACTCATAAGGGGAGTTGGTGGAGTTGGCTTCACTGTACAATATTCGGTTATCCAAGGGTCATGACCACAAGTCATCGAGGTCATCATGCCTAGAGGACTTTGTCCTCAGTAAAAAGCCTAGAATTACAGGCTCACTTGTGGAAATCGGTGCTGCTCCATTCATAGGGGCCTGTATGCGACAGACATGATCCATGGTAATATTGGGGACCAGTATTCCCTTCCATGGATACTGGGATACATTTAATGGGCCCCTTTGTCTTTGGTTTCACAGTCCAGTTATTCACGGGAAACAGCCTTTACTATGCAGCCAGAACTACACATTACCATTACAACGCGGTCAATACAATGAACACGTTCCATTACCACGCAAGTCGTTACAACGACTTGCATTAGGGAACATGTTGTTGGATTCTAAATCCAACACCTTACCTACTGTTGAACAGACTGGAGTTGGAATAGTAATACATACTATTCCAAAGTCTAGTGCTTCCCTAAGGCAAGTCGTTATAATGACTTGCGTGGTAATGGAATGCATGGTAACAACGCGTTCGTTGTATTACCCGCGTTGTAATGGCATGCGTTGTAAAAGCATGTGTGATTGTGTCATACATCGGTTATTCACTAATCTCAGCCGAATTGATTAGTTATTTCTGTTGCTGATTTTGACTGCTCCTGCCAGAAGGCCGTTGAAAGCTTGCACTACATTATAGTAAACATACACAAGAGCACATCTGCCTTTCCTACATATCTTCACTACACCTCATGCTTCATAGTAGCCATACATTGGTTGTTGCAGGATTAGAGCACAATCTCCAAACATTATGCACAGCCCTGCAAACGTTTCCTATAAAGACCACATGCAAGAACATGCCTTTTACCGTCCATGCACAGCGAACAGAGTAGCATTCCACTAAACTATTTAACGGGGGTCATAAGCAGTAAGAACGCCTTAAATAAGAGTCACTAAAATTCAGTGCAGTAATACTTGGTGGTTCTTTATTCTTTCCTCTAGACCCATTCGTCTGCCCCCTCTTTTACTGTGTTTATATTGTGAGTTAATTAAATAGCTCTAGAAATCGCTAGTGTATACAGTTTAAAGTACACGCTTGACAGAATTTCTAACTCAGACTTTGCACCATATCTGTAGCACCCTGGGGATTTTCTCTAATGCAGTAAAGTGTCTGAGTCTGTTAAGCACTCACTACTGACATTTGTTTTTGGAATAAACCCTTGACAGGACTTCTGAGATCAATAAAACTGAATATCACAAAATTGACCAATGGTTACTTGTCAATGCTATAAAAACAGCAAAATGTTAATATTGGTGTAAAGCTCTGGTGTCCAGATTTGGACATGTTACTCCAGGTCAGGTTTCCCGGATGTTGGAGGCCCCAGCACTCTAGTGTGAAATGCATCAGTGCCATTGCCAGGTGAGATGGACCTTCTAAGCACTAGTTTATAGTGAAGGTGCTTTTGGAATTAAAGTCCAACTCACAAAAGATTGTGGAATTAAACGATTAGGCACGCATACTCAAGAAAGATGAGGCTGTGTGGTTAAATTGCTGACTGTTAAAACAGGAGCCCTAAAACCACCCTTATCACATGGCCATATAACTTCGGCTAATCAAAGGGCGTGGACTTGGAAACAGGCTCAACGTTTGTATTGTAAGTACCTTACAGAAAACAATGTTTGAAAATACAAAAAGTGGATAATGTAGAAATTCTGTTCAAGTACCTGTCAAGGAAGCAACTTTTTAAAAAGTGGGTCCTCACATATTAATGAGAGCAAAACATTTGGGAATGCTAATCCGTTATTAAAATTGGATAACTGCAGTAAAGGAAACAGTGTTGTTAAAAAAAGAAACAGGCCAGAGAAATAGTTGTATGTCAGAAAGTAAAGCACAAGAGTAACGTGCTTCCAAATTATGATATATCACAATAGCACCTCCTCAAGTTCCGGGGGCGAGGGAATGATAGAGAAGAGACGTCTGACTACGCATGCATCCTCCCAAACACTATTACCACATAAAGCAAATGTAGTGCTATCTAATCTTAGTACTAGTGCCTCTGTGCTCCTGGCTCCGGACAAGACCTTATTCCTGCTGGTGTAGAAGATGTCCCTAGTGTTTACCAAAAACGTACCCTTAGAATATTCCTAAAAATCTGTAGGATGATCTCACATACCTCACGAAAGAATCCTCTAAAGGCGGGCCTTTACGTACCCTCAACACAACCCTCAGTTGTGTTGAGGGTACGTGCAGGGATGAAGGGAAGAGGATCCAGACAAAGGAAAAACATAAAAATCTTGATCGCTTACCCGAAGAAACTAATCGATTTAATAATGGGGTGGTGATGAGGTGAATAAAACAAGAATGAGGATGCACTTGGAGAGTATTATTACTCCTACATCCGACACGTCAGCATGTTTCAGCCCTAACTGTGGCCTATACTATCACTGGTGAATTTCAGCATTTCTTTTAAAAACAATACTTTTTATATTATTACAAGGACTGCCTATAACGTCACTTTAACCTTTGGCTTTCTCAGTGCATGTCTAAGATTTTTTTAATGTCAAGATAGATATTATTATCATACCTCACTATAACGTCACTTTAACCTTTATTTTTTTCAGTGAATTTCTGGGTCTTTTTAACATAAAGAAAATCTTATTACCATTCCTAACTGTAACGTCACTTGAACCTGGCAATAACCTTTGTTTTTTTCAGTGAATTTCTAAGTTTTTTTTAAAAGTAAAGTAAGAGTTCATTACCATACATAACTGTAATGTCCCTTTAACCTTTGGGTTTTCAGTGAATTTCAGTTTTTTTCATATTCACCCAAATCCCTCACTGAGCATACCATTTGTCGTGCAAAGCGTGGGTTGGTTGCAGGCCCTGTACCCAATCCCCCCAAGGGTGGCCTACCCCCCGAAGACACCATACCACATTTTTCCGCTCTGGGTCCCACTTAAGTCCTGCAGCACCTCATGGGAGGCCTCAGTGGGTCCTACAGGAATTCCGTGGGACCAGCACCCTAAAAGAAATACAATTAAATTGCACAGGGTGAGGGTCTCTGGGTCCCCCCCTCCCCCACAAGGACCAGGTGGGCCAGGGTAACCCTTCCCTGCCACCTTATGTCCAATTTTTTATACACATACAGATTCAGGACACAGGGACCAAGTCTCAGTGTCCTGTAATGGAACACCAACATTTCTCTCAATGTTGCAGCCAGTCAATCAGATCGCTCGGCCCCGCAGAACCAGTATTGGCCCCATAGGACTTAGATGACCAATGGGAAAAAAAACCCTCTTGGTCAAGCAGACCACTCTATTTTTTTAATTCTTGGTACCATGGGAGTCCTGTGAGACTCCCAGGGGACCAAACTGTTTAAATATTTTTAACTTTTTAATGAGTTCAGACAACCGCACAATCAAAAAAATGAAACAAAAATTACTCCATGGGTTACTGGGGATGCGTCTGTTTTAGACTATCATTGACTCGTAGGTTAATGTGAATGCCAGTGGTTTTGGACAAATGTTAAGTCACAGTGAATTTTCCTCTTTGTAGGTAAAATTTGTCCCCTATGTTGCTGCGCCCCAGAGTTAACTATACTTGTTTCAAATTAACATTAATTTCTCAGTTTTAGATACAAATTGTTGCATAATGTGCAGTGTGGCTGCCTTGTTTGAATAATTATTGTTCCACTGGTTTCTGTTGCTGTCTACTGTTAGTATAGTTCAGTTTGAATTCTGTCATATACGAACTCTTTTACATACACTGCTGAATTAGTCTTCTTTCTGGTGTTGATCCCCCAAAAAGTCCTCAACACCTATTGGTTCTAATACTCCCAAGAAGCCCTAGTACCTCTTTCTTGCATTACTAACACCAATTCTCTCCTTCCCTGGCAGGCTTGATCTCCACTACCTCTCATCCGCTTGATCGTGAATTCAAAGAAGAGCATAACCTTGAGGTAAGTGACAAAAGCGTCAGTTCCATTACAGTACTGCGGTGTGCAAATCCACAGGCTTGGGGCAGGACCCAGGGACCTCCCCTCTCCCTTTCTCACCTCTTCTAAATGCAATCTGTAGCCAGCAAAAAGGTGAGGGATGAAAATGCTTTAATCAATGTGAAACACTAGTAATGAACCTATTAAAGATAATCACAGCCACATACACCCAAGGATTTTCTTTAGCTCCTCAATGTTTACAGAAAGGAACTAAACAAAAGCAAATAAGTCTTGGACCCCACTCCAAAATGGTGGGCAGTCCAGACTTACCTACTAGACCAAATTTTCAATGAACCGCAATACAAACAACCAAAGATGCATTTCGGCCTCATTGTACATTATTGGTGCTGATTTAATGGCCACATCGAGTTCAGAGCCCCGTCTGGATTTACCAAAGTCCAACCGAGGTTGCTTGTGTTCCATTGAAAAGCAGAAATTGGCTTAACAGTTCGAGCTGGACAAACTCTTTTGTGGTGGCAACACTGCAGTGATGTGCATATGCTTGATCCTTGACAGTAATGACGCTTACAGTTGATTGTGAATATTTATAACGAAAATCAATACAAATAATTTTAAAAACTCATTCTCTCTAGAAGAAACAGAAATATGCAGGTACATCTTAGGCAAACACCTACACAAGTGTCCCATGACCATGAGATCTCTTAGGCCCTAATGTGCAACATTTTCAAGCTTTTCCTCCTCCAATGTTCTAAAGTCGAATAAGAAATTTGTTGACATTCTCTTCTTTCACTTCCACGAATTAGCGAAAAACGATGGACAGATATTTCTATCCTGTGAAATCTGAAACTTTTTTCTGCTTTAAGAGACACTGAATACTGTGTATTATGTTTATTGTCTACTAATTAACCACGTCAACTTGTAAAATCAAATAACTCTACTATCTAATAAGTGTGCAAACACTGTTGTACTCTTCAGAGAGACATTAGCTTCTTTGTGCTGATGGGTGTTCTGTTTAGGCGATTCAGCAACCTCATTTCGCATGATTCTGAATTTCTCCTGCATTGGCAGCTTTCTCTCCTGTCACGTCCTAGCAGCTCAGTAGGATTGTGGGAAGTTTGTCAGTCACACCATTTGGCAGCAGCAGTGGTACGCATAGGATGATTAAACTTTACTTTTGTGGGCTTAGTCCACTTTAGCTTTAATTGGTTATAATTCCTTACAGCTGGGTTCTTTGCTTGATTGTTGAAATGTTTGCATTATCATTCGCCTATTTATAAAAAATAATAGACCCTGTATCGGACTTTGGTTTGCTGTTATTGTTATTATTAGTTTCGTTATTTTGCTTATGGATAGCACTCAATCTGCCGTTACCATGGCATTGCATTGCTTTTCAGGGTTGACTTTCCAGGTGATCCCAAAGTTTCCTCAATAAACAGGAGTCTGGTTCGCTTTGCGGAAATAGGTGCTCAGTGGAGTGAATGCTGATGTTTATCTGTTAGGGTAATATGTCAGGATTTCACTGTCCCTATCACTGATATATCCTTGAGCTGTGTGTTGGCCCACATTTGATTAACAGACCCTGAAATAATGTATTGAAGTTATAACATTCTGGTTTCTGAGATGTCTGCAGTACTGAGTCTAACAGTTCAGTTGTTGGGTGACATTAGACACATGCTTGATGGTGGGATGACTGTCATTTGGTCCTATGCAGTCTCTCAGTGGCCTTTGACACAGTTGACATATTTCACATCACACAAGCACGCATGAAGATGGACTGAGCTTGCTTATCCTCTTTGCTGTCTAATCACTTTCATTGGTTCAGACTGGAGAGGCCATACCTGGTCCTGCGTCACTCCTCTTCATGGTTCTTCCCCAGTCCCCATCTTGTTTATCTAGGCCTAGAGCCAGTGGTTGACAAGCTGGGCATCTCCAGGTATCAGGATTCTGATAATACCTCGTTATACCTTTATGTACTATCCCTTGGCATCCAAAACCCCAGCCACTACCATAGAAAAACTGAGCGCTTGAAACCCAGGATTATCTAAACAGGAATGACACTAATTGGATCACTTGAGACTAACCAGTAAATTTCACCATTGGCCTATTCAGCGTGGAAGAACTTACCTGTGATATAGGCATCCAATCTTGGCTGTACAGTTTAAGGACCTTATTTACCATTTTTACAGACAGGTTCTCTTTCAAAAATGTCGCTGCTGTGCCATATGCCATATTATGAGTACAATAGGCTATAATACCCCTGTAATACAGTGGACAGGACATTCGCCACATTTTTGATAGTGTACCCAGTCTGTCAATCGCTAAATAAGGCCACAATCCTGAAACGTTTGCTTTGCCCACTGTTCTTCTTCAGACCAGACGTGTTTCAATTTTCAGAAACTCCAAAGTTTTAGAAAGAGGTAGAATCTGAATCGTCTCTTTGCTGGGGTGGAAACATCGTCCTGCAATACTTTTGTTACGACTTGCCTGGTTTTAGATTTGATCAGTATCGCATCTGATAAAATCTGCCACTTGGGTACTTGGAATTTATCAGGTCTTATAATTGTAGCTTATTACAAGTTTTGCCTATGAAATGGAATATCATGCAAATTTTGGTACTTACTGCGTTAAAATCTGCACATTCTGGTATTTTCTGGCCTTTTTCCTTCATTTAAATTCCGGCAAGTGTGACCTGCTGAAATTTAAAGGGAGATGTGTTTACTACACTTAGTATGTACCAGGTGCGACAAAAACTTGAAAACTCCTAATTACAATATGTGGGGTAACAGGTTTTACTGCATATATCAGAAATTATCAAGCCACTCACAATGAGGGCTTCTGTTTTTAGAAATCACTGTTTATCTTTCATTAGCCTTTCGTTTGGGAGTAAACGATTTTCCTTTAGCTTGTTAGAATAATGTCATAAGGTCTTTGTGGTTTTCCTTTTCAGGTAGACTATAATTGTTGTCTAGTGTATGAATGAATGAATTAATGAATAAATCTTTATTTTGATTACATAATATAATCATAAAAGAAGACAGATTAAAAACACAGAAAATCACAATACATAGATATATATAATAAAACCAGCATGATGATAGTATAATAATGTTTATAAATACTAAAAAGCACTCCAACATGCTGCACCCATACGGCACACAGATTTACATTACAGGATTAAGAGCTCATAATCTTATTCCAATATAAGGCACCTTTCAAGAAAGAGGAAACAGCCAGAATTACTGCATGATCAGATAACTTTGAATATAAAAAGGCAGGCCGAAACTGTCGAAATCCCCTCAATTTTAAAAGAGGAATTAAATACTTGTGTCGTAAAAACTCATAACATTTACAGAATAGCACCAAATGTTCCAAAGTCTGCTGTGAGGAACCATTACAAGGGCAAACCTCAATCGTTTTTTGGGTCAAACTGTCCAGGCCAAAAACAGATAAAAGGGCGAATGGACCCTAACCAAAATTTAGTCAGAAGTGATCTTTCCCGCGGATGGGTAACAGCAAGAAGATAAGGCTCAGGACCTGCCACAGTTTGCAGAGACAGAAGCAATCTTGAAGTCGCCTCTGTAAGCACTTCCAAATCACTAACTTACTTTAGATATTGTGAAAAACGATCCCCAATTCCTTGTCTATCCCCCATACTAAGGAGATGCGGCTTATAAAACAGTTCGGGGCAGCCCAGGGTCCGAGCAACAGCCTCAACATAGCTCAGCCATGGAATTCTGTGATCATATTCACACCCAAGGCAGTCCTCAATCACATCCCTGTTAAATCCCATGTGATCCCCAGACCACACAGCGATCCACGGTGACACAGGAGCCAGTTTCACAGAATCCTCCATGTAATCAAGGCCTAATTCGTCATGTACAAAAAATGATAAGCTATTAGGAGGCCCAAAAACCGCCTACAAAAACGATTGTCCTCTTGCTGTAAGACCTTACAATTTCGATAACTCCAGATAGCTGCACCATGTAGAAGTACCGGTAGGCATTTCATTTCATTGCAGTAGTGGTAGTGTGGGTTTATTCCCAATCTGTTTGGAGAATCTGAAAAGAGCACTACTGGCTAAAGAAAAGTGGGAACACTGCTTTGATAAGCAAGCAAGCCAGTTATTCATATAATCAGAAGCAATTCCCCCAAATAGGAGAAATCGGGCACCCTAGTAACCCTGTTACCCTTTAGGTCTAGTTTTTGGGATTTTCCTCCCACATACCATGTAGTGTGTTTTACTGCTATTCACCTCCAGCTCCAACGCAGCCATAAAGTTGCCGAATTTGTTTTAACCCATTGGACGTTCGGGCCATCAGCACGGCATCATACGCATAGAGTAAGGAAGGCACAGGAACTGATTTTACCTTGGGCACATCTTTCCCATGTGCGGCCAAATAGGAATTCAAACCATTAATGTATAAAAGGAAAAGCACACATCCCTGTCTAACCCCACGTGGGAGGGAAAAAGATTCAGAACAATCCCCACCCATGCCGTGTCTCACTGAAGCATTCACATCCGAGTGCAGTGCCCTTAAAAAATCAATCAGTGGGATGGGTAGGCCTAACACCAACACATTTGACCATAGCTTTGCCCTGTTCAGACGGTCAAGGCACTACTCAGGTCCATAAATGCAAGGTGAATAGTCCCTTGCTTAATTGTCTAGTGTATGTTTTTATATTGTTGATACTGAAATTGCAATCTACAGTCCTGTGATGACCTCATGTCTATGCGGTAGTAAAAAACTCCAAATTAATAAATAGACCCGTTATAAATGTTAATATTACCAAATCAAACATTTGAAATTCCTAAATACCTTTCACAAGTTAAAAAGTAGTTTAGCATGAGTATTAAAATATCTAAAAGAACTTTTATATGTTTTTTGTTTCAGTAGGGTTTGTTTGCTCAACATTTGCTTGTTTATTGAACTTTTTCTTGTTGATTTCTTTTCATGTTTACAATTAATTTTCCTACACATTTTACATAGGAACATTTTACAAATGGAGTAAGATGCAATTATTTTGCAAAATGTGCAATGTTCACATTTTTACCATGATGCTTGTGAATACAGTCGCTGCCAAGGACGGAAGGGTTCCTGTAGTTTCTCACTCACTTCTGCGGGCGCTGGTGCATTATATGAAACGTCCATCTTGTCATTTTAGAAAGGCACCTAAGGCTAAGTTATGGGCAAGCAATACTGATAGCTCTTGTGAGGATTGTGACCTGGTCACTGTCAGTCACTCTGAGACAGTGAATGGAAAGAGATGGAGAGGATTGTGTAATGATCTAGTAAGCATATGGGGTCATAGTCATGAGACTGGTTAAAATGTTTGATTGCCAGAAACTTAGTCCATCTCTGTCTCCCCGTATCGTGTTTCTTTCAGTACAATGTTTTTCAATGACCAACAAGTGAAGGAAACAAAAAGTGTTGGGTGGAATTCTTAAATAACTCCCAGCCACTGGTAATTACTTTTTACTGTATTTCACTTCATAACTCTGCTCATTATGCCACTGCAGGCAGAGAACAACCATTTGCAAATAAGCCAAGGTCCTTCTTCAAGGGAGCAGTGAGGCCCGAACTGCAAAGCCACCGCCCGCCTGAATGAGCATATATGCTACTTTGGGATGGTTTCGGTCTTGTTGAGTCTCATCAGTGAGGTCCAGCTTGATTTTGATGGCACACAGTGGGCTACAGCGCATGGTGATATCTGTCTATGTTAGTGCATTACACTGATAGAAATAAGTGATGGCAGACTACTTGAATTAACAACAGCCATTGGTAATTACTCTTGACCGCATTTCGGTTCATCTTTTTTTGCTGACTGAATCACTCTGGATAGAGCACAACTATATGTATATCTGCCATGGTCCTGTTCCAAATGAAAGTTTGAATGAACGTCCAGCCACACCTCTGAGAGAGAACAAAAGCAACCCCTGACCAGTTTTAGTGTAATTGGGCCTCATGAGTGAGGTGCAACTTAAATCCTATGGCACAGTGAGCTACAGGACCCAGATCTGGGCATTTACCATTGCACTTAGTGCATCACAATGAGAGGAACAACAAGTGATGTGTGGGAGGCTTGAATTAATCTCAGGCACTGTTAAGTACTCTAGGCTGCTTTTCATTCCATGATTTTTTGCTCCTTGTGCCCCTTCAGGCACACAGCAATCATATGTACATCAACCTTAGTCTTGCTCCAATAGGCCCTTCATTATTTTTTTATATTGAAGAAAGAGCACTTTTTCATTCAATTTATTGCCAAAGAGATATCTTAATTGACTTATAAAGAGTAGTGTGAGTAATTGCACTCATGTGAATATTCCTTGCACCAACAAAGTATTGTAACTCATCTGTAACAGTTTTGCGCTGTAAAAACCATTGAATGAAACAAAAATAGATTATATTTCTTTTGGATGGCAATAACTGAAAATCAATTGGTATGGAACTATTGTTCAGTTATGGCTTGGATATTCCATTTAGTTGTTACTTGAATGTTTTATTTTTCTTTCTTTAAATAATTACAGATATGTGATTAGATTTAAACATGCTCTGATGTTTCTTTGAGAGTGAGTTTGTACTTACAATCTAAAAATGATATGGTATAATCCCTGATGTACCCTTCTTAAACTGATGTCCTATCTGTCTAAATATTTTTTGCTAACTCACTCTTCTTGTAGGTCGCAGTCTCAGACAACGGGAACCCCCCACTCCAGTCGAATTCCCGGGTCATCATCCAGGTCCTAGATGCCAATGACAATGCCCCAACCTTCCTCCAGAAACGCTTCAGTGTCCAACTCCCAGAAAGACTTAGTTCTGAGGACCCCACTAATATCTTCAGGCTGGTGGCCTCTGACCAGGATGAAGGGTTGAATGCCCAGGTTACATACAGCTTGCAGGATCAAGAAGATGACATTTTCTCCATCCACCCCACCTCTGGTCTTGTCTTCTCCAGGAGAACCTTTCGTGCTGGAGAATACAACATACTTACAGTAAGTCTAACTGTCACGCTTGAGGGGTATTCAAGAATGACTGGCAATGTATGTAATATTGATACTGCAAGGCTGTGCCCTGCCAAAGAATAGAAGCGCCACTTTTTGGCGTAGCCAGTAGAGAGTGAGGACAAGCAAGAAACAAGATCTTCAGAGGCTCCAGGTGTGGTGTCAGAGCAGGGTAAAATTTAATATTCACTAATGAGAATTTTAAGTAATGTATCTTAAAAATCTCTCTTCCATTTTACATGGAGTGGTAAAACAATGCCTACCACAGCGAATTGCTTTAATGTCTGGGTAACATATATATTCCTAGGCCCTCATTATGATGTCGGTCAGACCGCAACCGATGGCCTGTCTGTTGTGGTCCGACCGACATCTAGTGCTGCGATTTGACCGCCGCAGTATGATGCGCGCCAGTCAGAGGCAGCATGAGGAGGGACCAACCGATGATTCTGATGGGCTCAAGGAGCCCGTCCGACCATTGGTCGGAATGTAAACCCCTAGAATGGGGCGGTGCCTGCTCAGGCACCCCTGTAGGGATTACAATGTCCCTCTCAGGCAGCCTTTCAATGGCAGTCCCACTGCCATTGAAAGGCTGTCGGGAACGGAATTTGGGGGCCCCTAGCAGGGCCCCCATCTCTCCACGGCCTCCGCTATAAGGCTTGGGGGGCACCTGTGATGCCCCCCAAACATCCATGCCCCGTGTGCCAGGCACTGTGCATGGATGTTTGTAAACATCCATTTTCCCAATGCGGCTTGTGCTGCTGCCCTTTTCCGGCCGCTGCACAAGCCGCAATGGAAAAATTTATGTTTCCAAACACCTCATGGGCGGTTGCTTCCTAATTGTGTTGGATGGACCCGCCGACTACTAGTCAGTCATTTTACATTCTGACATGATGCCGGTCGGACGCTCGTCCAGCCGGCATCGTAATCAGAGCACTAGTTTTGCAGAGAGGTTTGCAGAGAGCCAGATGTGTGCAATACTTACTTGAGGAATCTCAAGCTCACCTACTGTCTAGGAATTGTGGATGTATTCCTGATCCTGAGAATTTTCTGATATCTCTGATATAAGACTCACCTCTTCTTCCTAGGACTCTCTTTTCAGTCACCAATCATGTAACCTCTTAGGGTCTGTCTTGAGGTTACAAATGATATTTTCTTTCTCAATCATTTAATCTTTATAATAATGGTGTACTTTTATTGGTTTCTGCCCTTTTCACTTTACTGTTTTGCACTGTTTTCACTTACAATGTTTCTGAGGAGAAACCATGTACTTGTGCACGTCAACCTCCTTCATCCATTCCTCGTATTCTTTCTCTGTTGCACCCCTTAGAGTGAACGTAAATTGGGCAAGCCAGCGGTATGAGAACCAACTGCTACCACAGGTTTTCCCTTCTTAGGTTGCAGCCTACCAGACAATACAGCTGTCTGGTTTGCTAAATACATCTTGGGGACATTCAGAAAGTTGACCTAGGTTCACATTTTGTGGCTTTCTATTTGCTGACTTCATTTCCTATAGGCTGTCCAGCTCAAGTTCGTCCCTCCCAATGCCCAAACCTTTTTACTGTATTCTACCACAAACTCACTTTCTGTAAACAGGCCTTTAAATCTTGTTCTTATATTGTTATATTTGCTGTGCATTCAAAGACAGAGGTCAAATGTCAGGCTGTGTCTCTCAGGGAGCTTGGAGTTTATTTTTCTTTCTCTGACTTCAAAGTAGAGGATTTATGTGACAGTCATGCTAGCTGGAGAGGATCTGCTTGAGGAAGGCTGTATAGATGCTAATTTGTTTTTCTAACACACAGCAAAATTTAAATGTCTGTAAATGAACTGTGCTGATGATCAAATCAATACATTGGGTGATGATGTTTCCACACATTATCGTTTGTGTGCTGTATATGTTTTATCAGTAAAACTGTATGTGAGTGCAAATGTAATGGTTATATCAATTCAAAATGTGTTGTCTGTAATGGCAGCACACTACCAATACCATGCATAACACATTACCCCACTCCACTTTATTTTGCACCACTTCACGCCACCGCACTCTACTTTGTACAACTCCACTCTTCGTCACTCCACTCCACACTGCGTCACTGCACTCTTCTCTGCACAACTCCACTCTACGCCTCTGTACTCTACACCACTCCACTCTACACTATGCCAATGCACTCTACCCCACACTACTCTACTATACACCACTGCACTCTACGCCAATGCACTCTGCACCACCCCGCGTCACTCCACTCTATGGCACCCTACTCTGCAACGCTGCACTATATACCGCTGCATTCTCCTCTGTGCCACTGCACTCTATGCCACTCTACTCTGTGCCACTACACTTTATGCCAATGCACTCCACCCCACTCTACAATACACCACTGCACTCTACGACAGTATACTCTGCAACACTGCACTCTCTGCCACTCTACTTTATGCCATTCTATGCCACTGAACTCAACGCCACTGAATTCTATGCCATTCAACCCTAAGCAACTGAACTCTATGCCACTGCACTCTATGCCAATTCACTCTAAGCCACTCTAATCTAATTTGCACCACTGCACTCTACAACACTATATACCACTGCACTTTACGCTATTTCACTCTACTCTGAAACAATCTAACTGCCACTGCACTCTACGCCACTCTATTGCACTCTGCACCACACCACACCTGGACACGCCACTCCACACCATGCCACTGCATTCTAAGCGTCTGCACTCTACACCAATGCACTCTATGTCTATCTACTCTGCACCACTGCACTGTATGCCACTATACTCTTCTCTATGCCACTGCACTCTATACCACTCTACTCTACACCTTCGCACTCTACGTCACTTTACTCTGCACCACTGTATGCCACTGCACTCTACACCAATGCACTCTACACCACTCTACTCTACACCACTACACTCTACGACACTTTACTCTGCAGCACTGCACTCTGACACTGAACTCTCTGCCACTGAACTTCATGCCACTCTACTCTGCGCCACTCTACTCTGCACCAGTCTAATCTATGCAACTACACTCTACTCTGCACCACTCTACCCCACTCTTCTGCACTCTATGCAACTTCACTCTACGCCTCTCTACTCTCCTGTGCATCACTCTACTCTATACCAGTGCACTCTACCCCACTATAATATGCACCATTGCACTCTTCGCCAGTGCACGTTACACCACTCCACTCTGCACCACTGCACTCTATGCCAGTGTACTCTACACCACTACTCTATACCACTCCACTCTACTCTGCACCACTACACTTTACGCCACTTCACTCTACTCTGAAACAATCTACTCTACCCCACTGCACACTATGTCACTGCACTTCACACCACTCTACTCCATTTTGTGTCACTCCACTCTACGCCACTGTAGTCAACGCTGCACCACTCTACTCGACACCACTCTACTCTATGCCACTGTGCTTCATTTCACTAATCTATACTACTGTACTCTACCCTGCACCACTACACTTTACCCTGCACCACCCTACTCCACTTTACTCTGAAACAGTCTACTCTACGCCACCGAACTTTATGCCACTGCACTCTACACCACACTGCGCCACTCCACTTTATGCCACTGCACTGTAAGCAACTCCACTCTTCTCTAAACTACTTCACTCTATTCCAGTTCACTCTGCACCACTTTACTCAAAACCAATGCACCCTATGGCACTGCACCTATGCCAACAACTTTGCACCGCTGCACTTTGTGCTACTATACTCTACAACATTCTAATTTATGCCACTGTACTCTACGCCACTTCACTCTAACTCACTCTCACCAATCTACACCATTGCACTGTACGTCACTGTACTCTATGCCACTCTATTCTACTCTACACCACTGTACTATATGTCACTGCTCTCTACACCACTCTACCCTGCACCACTCTCCTCAGTGCCACCACTGCACTCTATGCCACTGCACTCTATGACACTGCACTCTATGACACTGCACTCTATGCCACTGTACTGCACTCTACACCACTGCATTCTACACCACTGCACTCTACACCACTGCACCCTCTATTTTATGCCAATGCACTCTACATCACTCTGTGCTGCATCACTCCACTCTTATGCCACTGCATTCTACCTTGCACCACTCCATTCTACTGTGCACCACTCCACTCTGCGCCACTTCACTCTACGTCAATCTACCCTGCAACACTGCTCTCTTGGCCACTGAACTCTCAACCACTCTACCCTGCATTGCTCCACTCTACACCACTGTACTCTACGCCAAACCACTCTAATCTACTCTGCACCACTGTACTCTATGACATTCTACTCTATACCACTGCACTCTGCGCCAATTCACTCTACTCTGAAACAAGCTACTGTGTGCCACTTCAGTCTACACCACTCTATTCCACTCTGCATCAATCCACTCTATGCCACTCCACTCTACACCAACACTATCTACATCACTTTACTTAAAACCAATACACTCTATGCCACTGCACTCTATACCAGTCTACTCTGCACCACTGCACTGTATGCCACTATACTCTACTCTATGACACTGCACTCTAAGCCTCTTTACAGCATTGAACTCTGTCACTTTGCTCTGCACCGCTCTACGTCACTGCAATCTACACCACTGCACTCTATGCCACTCTACTCTACAGCACTGCACTCTCTGCCACTGATCTTTATGCCACTCTACTCTGTGCCGCCTTAGTCTATGCCAATGCACTCTACTCTGCACCACTCTATGCACTCTGCTGCACTCCACGCCAATGCACTCCATGCGACTCTAATCTATTGTGCACCACTAAACTGTATGACACTGCTCTCTACACCACTCCATTCTAGGCCACTCCACTCTACGCCACTCCACACCACTCCACTCTGCAACACTGCAACACTGTACTCTACACCAATGTACTCTACACCACTACACTATACCACTCCCCTCTACTCTGCACCACTCTACTCTACCCTGCACCACTCCACTCTACCCTGCACCACTCCACTCTACACCACTCCAATCTACTCTGAAACAATCTACTCTATGCCACTACACTCTATGCCATTGCAATCTATGCCACTCTACTCCACTCTGTGCCACTCCACTCTACGCCACTGCAATCAATGCTGTGCCACTCTATTCTACATCACTCTACTGTAAGTCACTGGGCTCTACCCTGCACAACTATACTCTTCCCTGTACCACTTCACTCTACTCTGAAACAATCTTCTCCCCACTACTGTACTCCAAACCACTGCACTCTATGGCAATGCACTCTACACCACTTTACTCAAAACCAATGCACCCTACGCCACTGCACCTGTGCCAACTACTTTTCACCAATGCACTATTCACCACTATACTCTACAACATTCTACTCTATGCCACTGCACGCTACATCACTCTACACCACTGCACTCTACATAACTCGATTCTATGCCATTATATTCTACTCTTCACCACTGTACTCTATGTCACTGCTCTCAGCACCACTCTACTATGCACTGTTCTACTCTGCATCACTCTACTTTGCACCACTCTGCTCTGCAACACTCTATGACCCTGCACTCTACGCCCTTGCACTCTACGACCCTGCACTCTGACACTCTACTCTGCATGACTGCACTCTATGCCACTGCACTCTACTCTGCACCACTCAGCTCTATTCCACTCTACTGCACTCTACACCACTGCACTCTATGCCACTTCTCTCTATGCCACTCGACTCCACGCTGTGCCACTCTACTCCACTCTGCGCCACTCCACTCTACTCTATTACACACTACATCACTGCAATCTGCTCTGTATGCTCTGCGCCACTGCACTCTACTCTAATCTACGTCACTGCATTCTATGCCTATGTACTCTACACCACTTTACTCAATACCAATGCACTCTACTCCAATCTACTCTGCACCAATGTGCTTAACACCTCTTCACTCTAGACCACTCTACTACACTTTACGATACTCCACTCCACGATATTCCACTCTATGATACTCTACTCCATTAAACTCTGCACCACTGACACTCTACTCCACTCTATGCCACTGCACTCTGCAGCACTCTACTCCTCTCTAAGCCATTCTACGATAATACTCCACTCTAAGACAATCTATGCAGCTCCCTCCATGCCACTCCATGCCACTTTACTCCACTCTATTCTATCACACTACTCCACTCTACTCCACTCCACTCTATGCCACTCCACTCTATGACAATCTACTCTGCAGTACACCACTCTACAACACTCTACTCTACACAACACCCTCTATGCCACTCCACTCTGCTGTACACCACTCCAGGACACTCAGTGGCACTCCACTCTACGCCTCTATACTCAACTATGACACTGTGCTTCAATCTATGCCACTCAACTCTATACCCTTCCACTCAACTACACTCTACTCCCTCCACGACACTCCACAACACTGTATGCTACTCCATGACTCTCCACTTCACTCCTCTCTACGCCACTCAACTCTACTGTACGCCATTCCACACCACTTTACGCCACTACATAACACTCCACTCTAGTCCACTTTATGACACCCCACTCCACGCCACTCTCCTTTACCCTACTAACGTTTGGCCATGCTGAACAGCAGCAACTCTGGTGTACAACTTGCTAAAACATATTGCCAAAGCCAATAGCTCTTGCATAGGCGATACCCATTGGTTTTTGCCAATGCTTGTTATCCCTGGCACTTCTCCCTTTGGTGTCAGAGATCATGAAAGCAATATGTAGGACAAAAAGTATACACGACTTAATGAGCCCAGTTCACTTTCGGTGGATTACACTCTTGGATGAGCCCTGCTGCAGTAAATAGAATGCATCCCACTACCTCTGGCATTTAGATGACTTCACCTCCATGACCTTTGCTTTAAAAATGTTTTTTTTAAAGTGCTAATCCTTTTCATGTTCATGTGTTGTAAGAGTATAATATACAAGGTCAATCCATATTCCAAGGTAACCTGTGTAATTATGAGTATTCAACATAGTGGTTCACAGGGAATCATTTAAAGACAGCAGATAGTTATATAGCAAAGCAATTACTATTAGTCAAAAACATTGACCATCGACGTGAATCTAAAACAACAAAACCAAATTACTGTTAATAAGTAAATGTCAAAAAAGAGAGAGAACAAACTAGATTCGTTTGAATATTGCATATATTTATCTGGAAACTGAAAACGCAGAAGCATAATGTTCAAGTTAATGGTAAACTTGCTCGGTGTCTCCAGTGATCACACAGCAAGAAATCAGAGAAAGAACTTGAATGTGTGTAAATACAGTGTGGTAACAAGCGACTGCAATCAAATGCAAAAGCTGGGCCAATTATTCAACAAGAGCCACAGCTCTGTCAATTAGTGACCGAAAAGGTCCTACTCTGCTGCAGTTTTAACACCATTTCGACTCCCTAAATGCATTAGAAGGTCATCGTCAGGACAGAAGTACATAAAGGACACAGAGAGAGGAAATTAACCACCTCCAGGGTGAGACAAAAGACCTCTCAGAAAGTCCTCAAGGGACCACTGAATGGAAAAGCTTGCTATGAGGAGTATATGTATGCTCACGCTATGCAGCATATTATAGAGTAACAGTTTATGGTCACACAGATAGCTCTTAAAAGTTGAGTTGACTTTAAATCATCGGCGGCGGATGATGAGCGTCCACACTTGTAGGAGAAAAGTTCCTGCAAGGGAGTGCACGAGGAAGCCGAAAGGAAGAATAAGGAGTGGGGCGGCGGTGCAGCCATCAGTGGGCATCCATTTGACTCCCTGTCCCACTTCCTTCATAGATAGAAAAGAAGGACATGAACTGCTGCAGAAGAGCCACTCTACCTCTGTGCAAAAAGGAAGTGCTGTTTACTTACTTTTCACAGTTGATCGGTCCTCGTTATACAAAGTATTTTCACTCTAGTGATTGTTACATAGAGGTTTCTTTCAAACAACAACTATATTTTGTTCTGACTGTCAAAAATTTCCTGTTCTCTCAAGACTTTCCTCAGCATCAGAATTACACAGACTTTTATCCATGTACTGGTACTTTCAGGGATTGAATCAAGAGGAACCCTCCCTCAACCCAATCCAGGGGGGTCGCCCCTATACTCATACCTTAGTCCCAACCATCTCAGCCTTGAGGAGACCCTTTCCTGCTGCTATGCCTGCACCTGCTCAGGCATTCTGAGGCTCAGTGTGTACTGTCATGGCTCTACTCCTGGAACCGCTGCCTGGAACCACTGGAGATCTTACTCAGGGCCAGGACTACCCAGTTTATAGCCACAAACGGAATGTGCTGGATCTCAGTGAATACTGCACTTTCTGCACACCTAGGACCAGCTAAAATCTTACAATTTCATAACCCATAATCACTGTAACTATGGCACTGTCTCCATGCTTGGAACTAGCAACGATCCTGACTTGGGTGTCTGGACAAAGGATGTGTTTGAAGACCTGGGATCTCTCCTGCTCCCTAACCACACCAGTACCCCGCGCAAGACCATGGAGTAACCACTGCTCGGCCTTCCCTCGGCCTCGGATTGCGTCCTGCCTCAAGGCGACCACCACTTGTTTTTCAGTTTGCCTGACACAGCTGCATCGCTCCCTGAGGCTCTCCATTGCCCTGGGTGGTTGAACAGGCTTGTCTCTGGGCATTGTGCCCCTTGAGGATTATTGGAAACACACAATGGCACTGCACAGCCGCGCCTCACACCCTGCCACTTACTGACCACAAAAGCATATTAGGGAACACGAAGTGATCTCTGGTGGTGAAATCTTTGCCCAGACAGGCACAACATTCAATAAGCGATCTTCAAAGGGAACATTGGCAGGGTCTTCCACCCTTTCTTTTCTTACTTAGGAATGCGGGGCCAGTGCAAGCCAGAACTGAACAGTAGCTGGAGGTTTTCTTTTTAGTGTTTTCATTAGCATTGTAGCTCAGAGGCTTGCTATTATCTCGAGAAGTCTGTAGAATTCCATGCGTCTGTGCGTCTGAAAGGCTGGTAGGGTTGGGTAAAAGTCAACCGTACGTCAGACTGATCTCTGAAATACGAGGAGGGCTGAGACAGAGTCAACCACTCATTAGGCTGCTCTATAAAAGAGTAGTAGACTTGGGCCTAAGTCACCTATCAATTCTGCCTTACCTGTTACAGACTCTGCCCCATCCCTTGATGGTGCTATTTCCCCAAATATTACTATGTTCCATGATTGTCTGAGAACAAACTAACTTTCCATCGCTGGACACTTGTCAATTGTAGACTTTTATTATCTTCTTTGTTCCCGACTTAAAATTGTGCTTATTCCCTGTTTTACCCTTATCAAAATATTTTGCAACGCTTGTTTGGGGCAGACGTGAAACGTTTGTGCACAGTGATGGCCATTTTAAGATTTTTGTTTAACAATCCTCATCAAAAACTTGAGTCTGAGGCATGTAAATAAGCAGACTGGTAAGGAGCAGAAATAGCAGTTTCTAAAACTAAGGTAAATATATAACTACTATCACAAGATCTGTAATCAGATTGGTTAAATCACAGAATCACTGACAGAATATGGGATACGGAAATATCGTGTGGACATAATATCTTGTTACAAAAATATCGAGAAGGTAACTGCAAATAGGTAAGTATCAATGGCGGCTGGTGACCTTTAAAAGTGATGAGGCGTAATACTTTGTTCAAATTCCAATGAGTTTCTTCTAGAAGGGTTCTCTCACACTTTCTTGCACTAAGAGCCTTATTTACAAGATTTGGCATAGGGAGGCACTGCATGTTTTTTTGCTTTGCTGCTCTACGCCAAATCGAAAAGGCAGGCATTCACCGTATCTACAAGATAAAGTGCATTCCTGTCCTTTTAGCCAGCGCTGGTGCACAGTTTGGTGCCTAGCATCAACACAGGCACCCTTGTTCTGCGTTATTGGCAAGATTGTTTTTGTGCAGGAAGGGACACCTTCCTGCACAAAAACAATTCATGGAGGTGATGTCCTCGTTATATGTGTGCTGCAGAATGCAGCACATATGAAAAGAGGAAAAACTAGGAGAAATTAAAACATTTCTCCTTGTTACGTCTGCTCTGGGGAGGCGTAAGGTTTTGGTGCTGCCGCAGATTTACGTGACCATGTAAATCTGGGGCAGCATCAAAATCCATGGGTGTTGCGTGGGAACACCCACCGCAATGGCCATAAAATACCTCCTTGACACAGAGTAAGGCATGCAGCACTTTGCGCTTCCGTGTTTTACTCCATATCTATGAGGCCATGCAAAGCCATGCAGGGTGGCTTTGCCTAGCCTCATAGATATGATTGAGAGGCCAGCGCCACCGAAGCATCTAAAAAAAGTGACGCACCGGCGGCGCAGGCCTCTTTTAAATAACCCCCTAGGTTTACTGTCTCACTCTGTCTCACTAATTGCTGCAGTCTCACTCATTCAACTCTGACCCACTCTGTCTCACTCAGAGCCACTCATTGTCACTCATTCTGAATTACTCAGTCTTACTGTGCCTCACACACAGAAACACTCAGTTACTCATACTGTCATTCTCCCTCACGCACATTAATTCGCATACATACTCGTCTTTACTGTCACTCATTCTCACTCACTCTGACGTACTCCTTCACTGACTCTCGCTTTAACTCACACACATAGTCACAGCCATGCTCATAGTGCTGGAAGGGCACAGGCACCTTCATGCACTTGTGTCAGCAATCAAACAATGCCACTAGCTGCCTTAGTTTGTTGCTGAACCCAAAGCGGGTCTGCATTTTATTTTTATTGTACCAAGAGTGAATAATTATTCACTCTTGATACAATGAAAATGGACCACAGAACAAGGAGGGTGTAGTGCAGCTGTGTAGCCCATAAAGGAGGACCGCCACTGGTCCAGGGACACCCATCCATCAAACCAATCCATCCACTCAATCATCCATCCTTTCACATATCCACCCCCTTTCATCCATTCATTCATTCATCCTATCAATCACCCATCCATCCTTTTGCTTATCCATCCACCCTTACGCTCCATCTATCCATCCTTTCACTACATCCATCCATCATCCTCCCTTTGGCTCATCCATCTATCCACCCTTTCACTCAGCCATCCATCCTTACACCCATCCATCTACCATTCATCCCATCCATCCATCCAGCCATTCATACATCCCTCCATTTACCCTTTAACTCAGCCATCCATCCTTTCACTCAATCATCCATCTATCCATCTAGTCATCCATCCTACAATTCACCCTTTCACTCATCCATACATCCATCCTTTCATCCAGACATCCATCTACACTGCCTTTCAATCATCCATCCTTTTGCTCATCCATCCATATTTTCATTCCATCCATTCATCCACTCATCCATCCTTTTACACTTCCACTCATCCACCCATCCTTTCACTCATTCTTCCACCCAGCCATCCTTTCTCTCATCATCCATCAATCCATCCTTTCACTCCCCATCCATTCACCCTTACATCCATCCAACCCATCCACCCACCCTCCCTTTCACTCATACAGCCTCTCTCCCTTTCACTCTTCCATTCTTACATCCATCCTTTCACCCCTTCATCCATTCATCTATCCATCCACCATTTCATCCATCCATCCTTTCACTCACTCACCCTCCCAAGTTCATTATGAGTCTTTGTCTGCCAAGCTGCAGACAGAAGAGGCCCATCAAGTACCCCACTCCCTCTGTAGTTGCTAAAGCAGGGAGGGGCATGAGGTGGGGGTGGGGGTGACGATGCCTCTGATGCAGAGGCTTAACTGCACACTTTCCTCTTAGTCTACTCATGCAATATGCTCAGCTCCATAATGTTTTTTTCAAAGTGAAACCATATGCAGTACTAAACACATGTTACTGCGAGTAGAGAAGCCCCCTGCACCCCTCCTATAGCCGGCCCCTCTGTGATAATCAACAAATTGTTGCCATTAGCTCCCGCCTTGTCCTCATTGGCTTGCCCCACTCCCAGTCATTGAAGTGCATGAAGTTTTGTAACTCCTCCCAGGGCCACTGTTCATGCGCCCCAAAAGCAACAGATCCATGTCATTCTAATTCAGCACTCCTGCAGGTCGAAGAAAACCTTGCCCAAGCACACTGCCTCAGAGCAGTAATTTATTTTCAGCTGCTCTGTATTTATTTTCCCATGCGTTATGTAGCATTCCAACCCATCGTTTTGTGCCCCGAGAGCCATTCCAGACGGAAGCCCACCTAATTCAATTCATTGGAACAGTCCATCCAAACCCTGGTCATTTATCCCATCCACCTTGCACCCCACCACTTTTTTAGATGGGAAATTTGAGATTCACACCCTCGAATCTCACTGACTAAGCGATGACCCTGGTCAGAGGGATACACTCCGAGCCTGGAAACATGTGCACCAGTACAGGGAGTACAACGAAATTGGGGCAGGGAAACACGAACATAGAAGCAGATAGACTACCATATGCACCAATGGGAGACAGAAGTTCCATCACAGAGATATCAATAGGACAGCAGAGAACACACATTGGGAATGGAACACATGTTAATTGAGAGAGGGCACTAGTACACTGGGGCTGACTGTCACTCACTGGGGCTGACTGTCACTCACCGGGGCTGACTGTCACTCACTGGTGCTGACTGTCACTCACACTGGGACGGAGCAGCATGTACATATAGACAGGGAGTACACTGATATTGGTGCAGGGAGGCTCTTGCAGCTGAAGGGTATACTTACATTTTGTGCCAAGGAAGTTCTCAGATTTTGGAAAGGTAAAATACCTACTAATGGACCAAGTGAAGAAAGTGAACATACTGTTACAGGAATTGAGAAAACACTGACATTGGGACAGAGAATACATTGATGCTTGGTCATGAAATACATCTACACTATGGCAGAAAGGCAATTATTTTTGGACAAAGCAAATTTGGGGCCTGATTTAGAACTCGGCAGTGTGTGTACTTTGCCACTTTTGTGACAGTGCACCCTCCCTGCCAAACTGATAGTCCACCTGCCCTAGTTAGAGTTTGGCAGTCCCAAACAGGAAAAGTAGAAACATTACCCCCACAGCCTGGGAGAAAACTTCCTGGGTGTTAGTGTCATTTATTTTTTGTTCTTCAGAAACAAACTTCAACTTTGAGAGGTTTGTTTATGGAAAACAAAAAAACAGCAGTTGCTCAACAAACTTTCAATGCCTTCAGAGGAGCTGCCATGGCAGCAGCTTCTATGAAGGGAAAGAGATCTCTGTAGGGTCGCTGGAGATCTCCAAATATGGAAGGTGCTAGTCGTGCCAGGATTGTGGAGGAAAGACCTCTGCCCCATGACAGGAGGCTGACCACCCCCCAAATTCTGGATAAGGCCCTTTGACACTAGGGGCATCAGCTCCAATCAAAAGTCTCAAAAGTTTCTACAGCTATGTAAAGGCCCTCCAGGGCTATACATAATTTCTGCTGTGAAGAAAATTTTTATAAGGGGCCAGGATTATACATCCATCCATCGCCCAAACCCCATCACAATCCATCTCCTGCATGAATCTCCACAATCTAATCTCAGCTCTTGTCTCCGGCAGGTGAAAGCGACAGACGGCGGGAGTCCTCCACGTTCCTCCATGGTGCGTCTGCATGTGCAGTGGATCCCCCTTCCTTCCCCATCAGCGCAGCCACTGGCCTTCGACGAGCCACACTTTAACTTCCCTATCATGGAGACAGATCCAGTCAATCAAATGGTGGGCGTCATCAGCACGGAGATCACCAGCAGCCAGCTCTGGTTCGAGATCACTGGTAAATCGGTCACCCCAGTCCCTTGGAAAGAAGGCTGGGAGGGATCACTCTTAGCCCTCAAAAGAGGCCAACGTGGCACGAATCACCCAAGTAGGAACGCAGAATCCATCCCCCACAGCAGAGGCATTACTATCCATGTGGTAACACTAGGGTCGTCCCATATATCTTTGAAGCCAGATTGGCCAGGTCTATAGGGATAATGGGAACATTCAATCAGTGCCATTTTCCGTCTGGTCACAGCCTGGGGAGCTGCAGATGTTCCAGTGCCTGCTTCCTCCAGGACATCTACTAATGCCAAATTGTTATTATCAACTGAGTGTCAATGAGGTGTTGTGTTTGAGTCTGCATCCGGCCATAGCCAAGATCATGCTACGACTGGCAACTAGTGTTGTATCCACTAGATCTTACCTTCAATTTATGTCAAAGTATAAGTGGCCACAGGGGGTCCCTATTGCAGTATGTGTCTGTTTCTAACTGGCCACTGGGTGTCACTGCTGCTCTGGCACTTGTTCCTTTTTATAGCACGTACAGAACTGCAGTTAGCACTTTGGTCGTGATTATGGTCCGAAAGGAGCAATACACCTCTGGCCAGTGCCATGCATGAAATGTGTGAGGTGCTAGAGGCCTCCTCCAACACCTCTTTTACCCTACCCCCTCCCCCGCCAGCAAGGTGTTGAAACGCACATTCCCTGCATGACAGACAGTGCACCACAGTTACCACCTGACCCAATATTAATTCCCAGAAAGCTAAACTGAGAAGGTAGCCTTATGGGACCCTGTGTGCTTGTATGGTAGTGAGGTGGTGGGAAGCCGCATTGTGGAATGGGGGATGGCGGGGGTGTTGGCGGGGCAAGCGTTGTCTTGAATATCCAATGTTAAGGAATGGATCTGAAGGGAAGTGGAAAGAGCGTGGGGTTGCGTAGCGCGGATATAAAATTACACTTTCTTTTATATATGCTAATAGTGCTGTCTATCTTATCTCTAAGCATGCTGCTTTTGGAAAATGAGATGCCTGTGGCGCAAACACATCCATTTGCTCAAGGCTGCGCAGTATAGTTAAGTGCAGAAGATGGGCTTCAAAGTCGTTTTCTCAGGTTCCATTGGTCACAGTTTAGTTGCTAGACAACACCCCCTTCAAGCTGTTACAGCGACAGAGGAACATGTCTTCAGGAATGACTTGTGCCTGTCCTTGATGGCGACGGTCATTCCATGACACACATTTTGTTATTGGGCTCTGGAAACACAGCCAAGTTCCTATGAGACTTGGACATATGGGGATGTAGAGAACGCGCCCCCCCCCCCCGCTAGGCCCAAGTCCGGCCGGGACACCTGTGCACGGCAGGCTGCAGGCAGGAAGGCCGAGCCTGGCAGCCAGGGATGAGGCTGCAGGTCAAGCACGTGCCTTTCAGCAGCGACATTACCTTGGCTGTATCCCTCCTGACATCACTCCTCCCTGTGATGATGGCATCTGTATCTGGATGTGTCCACCGAGTGGGCCTGTTTGTCATTAACAAACCTTCTCCAGCACCAGAATGTACTGAGCCTGAACACGTCCGGGGCAGGGAGCTTCCTACATAAGCCACCCCCAGCATCAGAGCTTAGGGCTGCACACCTCAGAGACAGGGAGCCTACCTAGCTAACAAAACACCCCCAGCACCAGGGTACAGTGTGCTGCACACCCCAGAGGCAGGGAGCTTGTCTATCACTAAACCATCACCAAGGCTGTCTATACGTACCAAAGACTGTCTATCTGCACCCACAGCAGACTATCCGTACACCAAACAGTCTACCTGTACCCGAGTCCATCTATCTGTACCCCAAACTGTATACCTGTACCCCAGTAAATCTGTACCCAAGCCTGTGTATCTGTACCCCAAACTGTATACCTGCACCCCAGTAAATCTGTACCCAAGCCTGTCTATCTGTACCCCAAACTGTATACCTGTACCCCAGTATATCTGTACCCAAGCCTGTCTATCTGTACCCCAAACTGTCTACCTGTACCCCAGTCTATCTGTACCCAAGGCTATCTATCTGCACCCCAAACAGTCTATCTGTACCCAAGGCTGTCTGTCTGTACCACAAACAGTCTAACTTTGCCCAAAACTGTCTATCTGTGCCCAAGCCTGTCTATTTGAACATATGAGAAACACAGAGTTTTGGTATCACAAGCTATGGCCAGCCACAGAGCACAAATAGTGCCTCTGCACACCTCAGGACAGGGAGCACCCCTATCATTAGCCACCCTAGCACCAGAGCCTAAGGCTGCACACCTCAGTGACAACTAACCCATGTAGCTAACAACAAATCCCCAGCACCAGGATGCAGTGTGCTGGACACCCCAGAGACAGGCAGCTTCTCTATAATTAAACCATCCCCAACACCATAACACAAAGCAGTCTATCTGTACATATGAGAAACAATAAGTTTCAGTATCACAGCCATCCTCAGCCAGAGAGCAGCAGCAGTGCCTCTGCACACCTCAGAGGCGGGGAGCTTCTCTTTCACAAGCCCTCCCCAGCCTTAGCTCATAAGGCACTGTATCTGTACAACACAGAGAGGGGCCATTTCTCTATCAGGCATCAGGCCCCAGTGCCAGTTTGTATGTGCACCTCACAGACAGGGAGCAGGTAACAAACCCTCAGAGCATCAGAGCCAATGGATATGTTTCTGCACACCTCCTAGTGAGGGGACATCTTTTACTAATCTCCACTGGGAACAAGCTTGTGTGCCCCTTGTGAAGGAACAGTCTGCCGTCCCTGCTTCCTACTGGCTCCCCCCTATTCTTGTGTCTCCATCCAGCTGTTACCTCATCTAATCCTTGTCAATGTTGCTTGCACCGCAGGAGGCGATGGTGATTTGGACTTCGATATTGACAAGAGCACAGGTGGGGTAATGATTGCCAGAGTCCTGGATGCAAAGAAGAGGTCAAACTATAACCTAACTGTGCAGGTGACGGATGGGACCAGAGTAATCAGAACCCAGGTGAGTAAATACCTGAGGCTGCGCTCTTGCTGAAGTTCAACTTGTAGCTTGGTGTTGGGAGTTGATTGATATTGTCTGTGGTGGAGGAGATTGTGGCCAACAAGAAGAGGATCATTGGATAGACTTCTCTGCTCACTTCAATGTAATGGGGATGATTTAGTCTGCCATAGTCCAGTTCCTTCTGGGGCCCCAAAAATTATGCGGCAAGGTAGTAACATGTTATTTGACTTGAAAAGGAAATTATGTGGCATAATGAAGACTATATGACAACAGTATTCCCTCATTATTTTGTCATGTTTCAGTCTTGGTTTTGACAGTGTATCTGTCGCTTACAATATAGATAAACTGGGCTTTGGCGCCACTAATTTTAACCACTGGCTTTCTTCAACTAGCCCCTGTTAGCCATTGGCTTGGAAGTTTGTCAGTCATACCCTGCCTCAGCTCAGTAGAGCATTCATTTCTCACCGAATGCTACTGGCCGTTTAGGTGTATTCTTCCACCTCAACTTGAATGCTTGCATTGAGGGACTACTTTACAGCTGTAGCCCACACCTGCTGTCTCTTTCACATGCAGTAGCACATGAGACCCAGGAACAGCGGGTTTCCCAATGCTTGTTACACGCTAACACTGTCCTGGCAAATGTTTCATCTTATTAATATCAGTTTACCTCTTACCACAGCAAGGAACAGCTGAAATGTAACCTGTTTATCTTTGTTATTGCCCTGCCACCATGCACAGCACATGTGGCGGCATTTTTAGTAACTTTTGATCCCTTTAAGCTAGAAACCTTTTTTTTGTTAAACTCAGCAGGTGATGCAGCAGGCAATGGATCATGTGGCAAGTGGCTGCGAATCATATAATTCCAGTGGCCCTGGACATGAGTAATGATTTCAATCGAGATTGGGACATGTTTGAAACAAACAGACCAATGCCTCTGGGAGAAATAAAGGGCTGAATGGAAAATAGCGGGGTCCAGGCTCTGCGTTCTCTGCTACTTATTTTCTTGAGTCAGCCTTCGAGCCACCGTCAATATCACGTGTACTGTAATGAAGGTGTCAGCTGTTCTAATTTTGTGTGTTGGGTGCTGTCCTATAACTCAAATTAAGGTTACAGTCCCTGTGTTAGGTTTGCCCCACATCCTCCTTAGGGGCTATCTTTCCAGGTTAGCCGGAATCTGCCCTGGAAGTCCTGTCCCTAAGTTGTGAAATATCCTGAATCCGTCCACTGAGTCACTTTCCCCACAAAGTGTTTTGTCTTAAAGCATCCACTGTGCCGTCTTCCCCAGTGTCCTGCATTGTGCTATTTCTTCTCTAGGTCTGTCACTGAGTTGGAATTTTCTTCAGTTTTTACACTTCATTGCAGTTTGTTTTCCTTCCACCCTTGCGTCAGTGGCTAATGAAAGTCGACTTGCATAGCAAAGTATTCTGTGGCATTGATAAAATCTCCCTGGAGCTTTTCCCACTGCTGGCACTGTGGTTATGGAGGAAAATGTCTACCGATTGTATTAGATAATTTGTTGTGAGGGGTTCCGAGATAACCCCATTGAAGCAAAGAAGACCACTCTGCATTGTCCAATACACCAGCATTTGTAATGGCTGTTTTCACTGCAGAGGACGGGTGTGTATGACGATGATTGTGCCATTGACCAAGATCCACTTGGTTTCATCAAATACAGAACCTTCTGTGACTTTTCAGCTGTGCCGAAGGCGTGAGGAGAACACTTAGGTTTTGGCTACTACTTCAGTAAGGAAGGGCACCCATGAACAAAGCCACGGGTCTTGTCAGCCATAAGAAAGAATTAGTGATGTTTGAGACAGACAAGCAGGCTGTGGGAAGTAGAGAGTAGGTGCTCCCGGCAGGTTCTGCCAGCATTCCTTTTCGACTCCTGGAATGAACGCGTTTGTTGATGTTGGCTTCCCGGCATGGATGTCATCTACTTGAAAGTTGGCTGGGATCTCAAAAGGCGTGGCAGGGAAGTTCCTGTGTAGATGGTAGCTGATGGCTGCTGTAGGCAGCACTTTCATCCCCTGAACAGAAGGTACACCTCTGGGCAAGGGTTGGTTTACCAAACATCAGGAAACAACTCTCTACACACCCCTAGAAAAAATACTCCCACACTCTAGATTCATAGAACCGAAGAAACATTTGATGTGAGAGCTCACAAGGACATCATAACTCATCAATATGGCCAATTTCTAAGTGCTTTCTTTGAACAATGATCCGACACGGTGTCTAACTTTTTTTTTTTTTTCTGAAATTCATTTGAATTATCTATCTTTTCTTGTGTTTCTCACCTTGTACGCTGAATGCCTGTATTCTAAACCTTTTTCGCCTATCTTCCTGAGCACATTAGCTTAGGTTCTTACATTTCTCGTTCTCCGCCTCTTGCAGTATTTCTTTCTCTCTGCCCTTCTAACTCTCTCTCATTCTGTCTCGCTCTCTATGCTGCTATCTCTATCTATCCCTACGGCTCTCTCTTTCATTCTCTCCTTTCTCTCCCCTCTCTTTTAATTTAGCTGCGTCTCCATCTTTCTCTCTCTTCTTCATCTCTCTCTCTCTTCTCCCTCTTTTACCTTCTCTTTCATCTCTTTATCTCTCTCCTTTTATCTCGTGCTCTCTCTCATCTTTCTATCTCCAAGCTCTCTATTTATATAGCTCTACTGTTGTCTCTGCCTCTCTCTTGCTCTCTTTGTCTTCTTCATGTCTGTCTCCTGTAGCTATTGCTCCTCGTGTGTGCTGTAGTTTCGGACCAGGCGCTATTTTGGTGGCCTCCTCTGGGCTGCCTGCCTTTCCCCTTCTGAAGATATGGCCTCCTCCAAAATGAGCCACACCATTTGAGATTGGATTTCTAGGGCTCGAGGAAATACTCCAGATTTAGCCCCTGGAACTGTAATCGAACACACTGACACGGTTCCTAAGAGGTGGTTTCATGGACAGCACACAACCGAACAGGGTACAGTACTTTAAGTGTGAACTCCAGAAATAGGCACAATATGCCAGAACCTGTCACTTTTCGTCTGCCCATTTCTCTCTCTCCCTCTCCCTCCCTCTCTCTCTCTCTCTCTCTCTCTCTCTCTCTCTCCGTTTCTCTCTCTCTCTTCCACAATTTTGTCTCTGTCCCTCTCGGTTTCTCTTTCTCTCTCCCCTCCTCTCTTTCCTGTAACAGGGTGACACTAGATATTTCCACAAAACTGTGATAGTACACAGAAAAGGACTGAAAAATGACCTGGAAATTAACATAATGCCGCAAGGATACCAAAATGTAGCTAAATGCATCTTATTTGTGTTCTTCTCTTAGTTCTATTTGATCTTTACTCAATTTCAAGAGAAATCTAAAGAGCTGGGTGTTCACTCAACCTTTCTCAGAGAGCTCCGCCCACTTGCCTCCTGGCGATATTGCCATTTCTGCATCATTCCTTTCCTGGTCTACAGAAGGAAGATGGGCTGAAATAAAAGAAAAAAAGCTTTTGCTTATATTAAGACACAAAAAAATGTTCTGCTCATAAACGGAAGGTATGATTTAGAGTTGGATGATAATGAATAATCCTCCAAGGAAGGCAGGAGAATCCACTGGTAAGAATTTTCCGTTACCACCCAACTTTAATTCAGGCCCTAGCTGTACCTATTCTTAATTTTCTTTTGTTTCTACATAGCAGCCTTATCTGTACTGATAGGTATTACTTTACAGACAGGGATGCATACAAGTCCTTGCTCCTGTATGTGATAGAGAAGGTGCCTACATTTTACCGAGGTGTGTGTTAATGTGATTTGACTGCTTGGGTAATGGCCTGTGGTTAGAGTGTGGAGTATTTTAATGAAAGGAAAGAAATACGGGGAAAAGGCCACTGATTTAGAATGCCACAGGAACCAGATACGTAAACTTATCAAGTCTGTAGTACAGTAGGCATTTATTTGAAGTAAATTGGCAACATAGTTGAGTTCTTATATCTGTTTCTACCCAACAGGCCTATGTACACGTAATTGACATCAACCAGCATCGCCCTCAATTCCTGGAAAGGCAATATGAGGTGACAATCCCGGAGGACACATCCACAGGACAGGAAATACTCCGGGTCAGCGCAAGTGATCTAGATAGCGGAACAAGGCTAGTTTACACCCTTCAGGATACCATGGATCCAGAGAGTGCCAAGTTCTTCCAGTTGGACCCCATGAGTGGGGTGCTGGCTACTGCAGCAACACTGGACTACGAGATGGCAAGGCACCACATTTTAACAATGATGGTAAGGAAAAAGCTTCTAGAGATTCACAAATTGGTCGGCTTCCTGCGCGAATATCTTGCATGTCTTTCCGTGGGTCAGAGGATGGACAGGAACTTTAACTCTCCTGCTTGTGATATTTCTGTGTGGGCACTGGAATATTTCTCTTTAAATGAAGACATAGCAGTAGGATACATTTCTGGATTTGTTTCCTCAATTTAAAAAAATACAATTTTCATTAATGTTTTCCACTGGAATATTTCTTTTTAAATGAAGGCATTCAGGACTCTTTTCCTCAATTAAGAAAAAAAATGCAATTTTCATTTCTTTTTTTCATCTAAGGAGTTCTTGCTTGATTTTTACTTATAATGGATTTGGTTGTGTTTTTTATTTTATTTAAACCATATATTTAAATTACCATTTTAATTGACAATACTAACTTATTTTAACTGCAAACAATTTAGAAAAAAATAATGACCTTTTATTAAATCATTATTTATTATAAAAGCTTTTGTTAATAATACTAATTTTGTTAAAAGTCATTTTAAAAATTTCTAACATTTTAACAATTTATCATAACGTTTTACAATTGCTTACTAACTTATATAACTTTTTAGTAATCTTAACCTGTCATTTTGAAATGTTTTAACAACTCAAAAATATTTAAACTATGAAGGTGTTTTGAAAATGCCCAAACATATTTTCAACATTTGAAAGCAAATATGCAAAGTTTTTGAACCCCAAAATAACCTTCCTATCCATTTCATTATGAAAATCTTTTAAAAACTGCTAAATAACCTTTTACAGACAATTACAATGTTTAATGACCTCAAATTATTTCAGTCATTTAAGATACTCATAAACAATACGTATGTGATGTATACCCTTTTGTTCTTATTATGTTGTATTTTCAGCAGGTAAAGTATAGGCCAAGTCACATTTTCAATCGAAAATCACATTTAGGAGAAAGGTTACATGTTTACCTTTGGGGAGAAATTATGAAACAAATTGGGCATCTCAACACATCGGCCCTCATTTTACGTGTTTGGGGTTACATTCCAATCCCTGTGCAATCCCCTGTTCGCACAAGGATCAAAATTACGAGTTGTGTGGTAATTATCACACCCTTGTACTTTCCCCTTGATAAATTCTGACAGGTCACACCTGCCAAAATGCATTGTGGGAAAAATGCCAGTTCTTGAACCAGTACATGTGGAATCTGGTGCAGTAAGCTCCAACATCCGCATGTTATTCCCCAAAAACTTGTAATCAGGTGATGTTCATAGCACCCAATAAATTCTGGCTCTGTGGAGTTGGATTTTATCAGGTGCAAAAATATCACAATGATTACAGGCAGCTTGTAATGACTGAGGGCTGTGGGATGAGAAAAGAAATCTCAGGCCATTTGGTCAAAGACTTTATAAAGCATTGTTTAGTATTTGCCAAACTGTGGGTCATGACCCATTGGTGGGTCGTGAGCTGATTTTTGGTGGGTCGTGTAGTCCAAGCAATAAATAAATATGCCTTTAAATTCTGCATTTATCTTGTCACATTTGCTGTGCTTCAAAGAAGGCGATCCAATATCAGGCTATGTCTTCTGACAAATTGCTGCTTATTTTTTAAACATGAAGATTGTTTTTTTACAAACTCCTCTCACTTTGAAGTCAGAGTAAGAAAAGTTAAATGAATTATGTGACAATCGTGCTTGGGTACAGAGAATGAGTAAGGAAGGTCTGTAGGATCTCATTTTTTGTAACACGCAACAAAATGTAAATACCTATAAATGAACTGTACACATTCAACAGCTGGGAAAGCAAAAACTGAAGCACATTTTTTTGTAATCCTGAAGTGTGATGGAAACAAAGATTCTGATAGGATCAAAACAAATTAAGACACTTTACTTGTGGATGCACAAATGATAAATATTCACTGAAACCCGATTTCCACTCATTATCATTTATGTGTAATATAGTTTTATCAGTAAAACTGCATGTCTGTGCAAATTTAGTGGCCATTTCAGTGGAAAATGTGCTGTCTGTAAATGACAGCGCGCTACCACACAATGCTTAGTTACAATAAAAAATTGCCCATCTCATGTCCATTAGTTCTAGGCAGGTCGCAAAAGTTTATTGTTCTAAACATTGGGCTGTGATTTCAAAAAGTTTGGGAAGCACTGCTATAGTTACTTCGAAGAGGATCCCAAAGTCCTTCACAGGTGAATAATGGCGGCAAAATGCATTTTACATTTATCATCTTCGCTTGAGTGGTGATCTCAGGTTACTTCGTGGTAGAAATGTGGTAGAATATCGTACTGAGGGGCATATTCACAAGGAGCTATCGCCGAATTAACTGCACTTTATCGCAGCCAAAGTCGTGATAAATTTACCCCCCCATTCACAAGCCGGTGTTAACAGCCCACAGTACCAGTTTACCCGCGAAAGCAGCTGCAAAAAACATCGCCACAGAGGACCCGCGCAACTACCGCTAATGAGATGCAGAGTGGGCGTTCCCGTGCCAAAAGGCGCGACAACATCACACCACAACATTCACAACAACCAGCCACATCGGCGATAAAAACACAAAACAGGCGATAAGGCGCGTTAGCACCAGGAAATCTACACCTGCTCTGACCTGGTGTAAAGTCGGACGGCAGCCAGCACCACAAAAGGGAGCACAGCCCAGGGCCACAACCGAAGGGCAACAGATGCCATGGAGCCACTCATCATGTGGCCCGGACACCCAAGAGGGCCACAACACCCACCGCCACCATCCCCAGGACCACCCCTCCCTGGCACCCCCCCCGACCAAAGACATGCCACACCTAAACATGTACAAAATATTCCGCTTGATGCCGCACAATCACAACTGGTGACATGCATGTGTCGGCACAGAAATGAGCAGCACACATTCACTTTCGAAGCAACAAATGAAACTTTATTAAAATAAACAACTAAATGAAATGAAGACACATGGCCGCTCCCCTCGGGATAATACGGAGGTCACAGCCTGTAAGACAAAAAACATGATGAGAAGGTGTGTCCTGCGCACATCAGAGGACAGAGAGAGAGCGAAGGAGAGAGAGAGGAAGAGAGGGAGGGAGAGAGAGAGGAAGGGAGAGAGAGAGGAGAGAGAGAGGAAGAGAGGGAGAGAGAGAGAGAGGAAGAGAGGGAGAGAGAGAGAGAACGTGCCGCCCCTGTGCACCCAGGCCACACTGCTCACCTGCTGCCACCGGTGTGTCCCCAACCACGTGCCGGAATGCATAGCAGGACACCAGGTCACACATCTGAGTCAGAGCCGTCAGCTGAAACAGAGCCCAGATACATGACTGGCACAGTACACACACTTGCACAAGACAACATCGCCTGCCCGCCCATGCACACCCAGGCAGAGGCACCCCAACCCCTCCCGCCGCGCATCGGAGCTTGCCCGCCCATGCACACCCAGGCCTCAATGCTCACCTTCCGCCACCGGCGCATAGACAGGAGGTCCCACCACGTGCCGCTGCAAGCCACAAGCCCGGGGCCCGCGGACATGGCAGCCTCCACATCATGCAGCCCCGCTCCGCAGGTCACCAGGTCTCACGTTTGGTGCTGGGTCTTGATTACTCCATGGCAGAGGACATACCAGTGCACCCGGCACCATCGCAGGCTGCACACCCGCTCAGCCCAATGGGTGCCACCAACTCTGGGATCCCGGAGGCGACGCCACGGGGCGGTAGGCCCGCGCTGCCCGTTGGCTCTGGCCTACACTGCGGTCCAGCAGGGCACACAAAACCTGAGCTGTCCGGACCACCGGGACGGGGCATCATCGCAGGCTGCACACCCACTCAGCAGCTCAAGGTGCCACTAACTCAGTGCACCCAAAGTCACCGTCCCGTGGCGGGGTGCCTGTGCCGTCCGCAAGGCCTCTGGTGCCACTAACCCTGTGCAACCTCAGTCTGCGCCACGTGGCGGTAGGCCCGTGCCGTACTCAAGGCCTCGGATGCCACTAACCCTTTGCGCAACAACTCATGGAGCGTCCGTCATCCAGTCACCACCGGAAGAGGGGAATGTGACGTCATCGGCCCCTTATATTGGCGGAGTCACATGGCCTGTGACACCTGTGCCGGATGGGTGTGGTGTGTGTGCAAACCTGCCCTCAGGGAGTGGCTGTGACATGCTGACAACTAGACCAGTGACCTGCACACCACCAGCGAGTACGGCAGCGACGGGTAGCAATGAGGGCCCCCCTCGGGGAGTAAGCGGAGTGGTCTGGCCTGCCGTACGCCGGACCAGCGCAGTGCTTGCAACAATGACTCGTGGGATCTGGGCATGGTCCAGTCCATGTCCGGACAAGGAAGTGACTGATGCGTGTGTCCCTGTTGTAGTGTTCACGGGACCCGGTACACAAAATGCAATGTCGCACCCTCTGACTGGCATCCCATAGGATGAACATCATTGACGCAAGGGAAGGCACTGTCCCCACATTTATCCACACATCCATACATGAATGACGTAAGACATTACACAGCAGTGCGTCACTGGATGTTTATTTGCACATCCAGTGCAGTCATACAGCTGGAGCGGTACAGGGCAATGCCGAGCACACTACACAATATGGGCCCGTGGAGGGCCAGCCAGTTTACATCCGGGGATGACCTGTACTGCGGAAGGGGAAGGGTACAGTCCGCAGTCTGTCCGCCGTGTTAATGGTCGTCACACGGGATGTGGCAGTCCATGTCGCTGTCCAAGGTGAGTGCATCGGAGTGTATCGGGGGTCAGTGGTAGGTCTTGAGGCCATGTGCGGCACCAAGCAGAAACAGGCAAGGTGGCGGACATTAATGCTAGTACCTCCTTCTGATCTCAATCCCATCCACGTCCTCGTCCCCGGATGTGTGCTCTGCCCCACCCGTGGGTGTTGCAGTACCTGCTGCGGCACTGTGTGCCACTGACACATCAGGGGCCGGAGGAGGATTGTCGGCCGCACTGTGTGGCAGTGACACATCAGGTGCCTGAGTGGATACGCCTGCCGCACTGGGAGGCACTGACACACCAGGGGGCGGAGATGTGGATGGTGTGGGGGCAGCAGCATTCATCATCGCCACGCCTTGTGGCAGCAATGCCATGATGAAGACATGCAGGGCCTGGTAGATCCCAGCTACATTTCGCTGATGTGCTGCGGTGGCTGCCATCCTTTCCGCCTCCATCCGCACCATGTCCTCCATGAGCCTCCACATGTGTGCCAGCTCACGGCTGGCATCGCTGGGGCCACTCTGAGCGGACAGGTATTCCTCCCTCCGCGTCATGATTCCAGCGATGTCAGTCAGGGCTCGTTGGAGACCATGGGGCGGACATAGACACCCAAGGATGCCGTCTAGTTTGGTAGCCATGAGGTCGAACCCAACCCGCACCTGCTCGGCCGTCTCCCTCTGGCCCTCCAGCACACGGCGTTGGAAGGCCATGTGTTGTTCCTGGGGGTCTTGGGAGAGTGCCGGGGCTGTGGGTGCCTCCTGCTGGGTAGTTTGGGTGGTGGGTGGGGTCTCATCGATGTAGCTGGGCTGCCCTGATCCTGGAGGTTGCTGACGGATGAGGTCAATGATGTCTTGGATGGTATGGGTGTCGATGCTGGTGTTGTCCTCCTCCTCGTCATCAGTGAAGAGTGGCTGTGACTGCTCTGCAGGAGGTGTTGACGCTGCCCCTGCGATGTGAAGGGGAGATGGTGTATTACAATGTGTCCACATGTATGTAGCCGCATGGTACAGGTTGACATTCAGACAGCATGGCATTGTACATTGTGACAGTCTGTGGGTCTGGGCGAGGACCCAGGGTCATTGTGGGTGTGCACTGTGCCCTGCTTGCTTGTGCATGTGTGCCATTGTGGCCATCTCCCCCTGTCCCCCCAGTACCTGGTGGTCACTCACCCTGTTGCGGTTGTGTTGTGCCCTGTCGAGCAGTGTCCGGTCCCCCGACTCCGGCCACAGTATCCATACTGATGACTGTCGACACCAGCTCCTCCATGTCATCCAGCTCCAGCTGTGGCGCTGGGCCCCCACCTCCAGTCTGCGTTGCTGCCTTCTGGTTGGCGCTGAGTTTCTCCTTGGTCTTCCGCTTGATGTCATTCCATCGCCTCTTGACCTCGTCCATTGTCCGCTTGTGCTCTCCGACGGCATTCAACTTGTCGACGATGTCCCGCCATATTCCATTTTTGGTGCCCAATGACACGTTGGAGGTGACGAAGAGTTGTTGATGGTGTTCCATCACCTCCGTGACTATGATCCTGTTCGCCTGCGGACTGAACTTGGTCTTCCTGGTCTTCTTGTCCTTGCCCTTCCCTGTCCCCGAGGTCCCAGGCTGGTCGTCCGCGGTGCTTGTGGGGTTGCGCTCGTCCTCTGCGCCTGCTCCGGATGCCTCCATGGTGCTTGGGTGTTGGTCAGTTTGTGTGTGGGTGTATTTTCTACTTTTATGGTGATTTTTGACGCCTACCAGGTGTGTGTTGCAGGCCTGGCGCTGCTTGGCGCTGATTTCCTCATCGTGCTTTGGCCCATCGCGTGTTTTTTGGTGTTGTGGTTTGTGTTTTTATCTCCATCGTGGTGGTTGTATCGCGGACATTGTCCGCGGTTTAGGCAGACTATCGCATGCTACCGCCTTGTTGTGAATTCCACGTTGACACGGGGTTATTTTCCCGCGATGGGCTGCGTTATTGGAAGTTGCGTTACTCTACTCTTGCGGTAGTTATCACACGTTCTTGTGAATATACCCTGAGAACATTGTCTGGCATAAACATTGTGTCTCAGGTATCATAGATAAAAGTATTGCTTTATTGGAGTTAATAATAGACAATCAATGATATTCTTGAAAACTATATTTAGGATACACAATTTATGTCAGACACAATTTCTGGCAAAGATATTTTGATGTACAAACAGTGGTAGGTGGGTATATTATGAATAAAACAGCACATTGTACTCTTCCCAAGCAGAGATGCACCAGCTGGTGCAGTAGCCTGGTCAGGGTGCCCCGGCCCTCATGCAAGCAAGGCAAATGGGGACTCCAACCACTGTTTAGTAGCAAACCGCACCCATAACTGTGGTACAGATAGCCCCTCAAAGTGTGGGCCCAGGTGTCAATGCACCTGCTGCACTATTGGTAGCTATGCCTCTGTGCCAGTGCCCTTGGCTAAGTGTTGTGTCACCCCCAAATTAATGGAACCACACCCAGTAAATACCCTAAGCCTGAAAAGGAAAGTGCAACTTGTTCGGAGAAAAGAAAAACTAGCAGGTATCTCACATCTAGACCTGGGTGTCAAATTCTGCTCCGCTCGCGTAGTTTTCAGAGTTTTTCCCACTCTGCGCTCTGCATACCACGTGTAGTTCTGAAAAACTCCACTCCACTTCCTCGTTCACACTCGCCAACATTAAGTTGGTGAGCCAGAGTGAGGAAAATCTTACTCCAGACCACCTCCCGGCAAGATTTCTCAACACGGGCTGTCGCGGATGGCCACTACTGCTCGCGTATAGAAAGCTTTTATCCGCGTTGAAGAAGCTGCCGTACGTGTAGAATATCTACTCGAGCGGCAGAAAGAAGCAGCGCCCTCTTGCGCTGCGCATGGTGTCATTCGTGTGGATTTTTCAGCGCGGGACAAACACCCAGCGCTAAAAATCTGCATGAACGGCGCGGCCTAACGCACTGCGATACTTGCGGAACTCCACGTAGCGTGGTGGAGTTTTTCGGTCACTTTACGGAGTTCTGCTATGCAGAACTCCGCCCAGACCTACTCACAACCCTCCTCACTGAGTTATACTCATATAGGCGACACGTTTAGGAATCAAACAAAACCTGCAAGACAATATTTTAGCTCTAGGTGATACAATATAGCCCCACCAACTCACAGAATCAGGATACACACTCAAGTATTTAATTTTATTAGATTATTTATTATACACTATTCATCTACACATAATGTGAATGAGAATGATTGTAAATATTGTGAGCAGCTCAGCAAGTAACGTACACATTAGGGCAAAGATGAGATATTTCCTAACCACATTTCTTGACACATCCCTAATCCATTAGTTTAAACCAATTTAAGTTAAATGTAGCTGTCAAACAGATTAATTACATTACTTTATTTATATATGGCAAGTCATGAAAGGCCCCGCAGATACCTTATTATGCCTGAAGTCGGAACTCCCTATTTCAACATCCCTCCAGCCACCGGTCCAGGTGCCTAATCCTGCTCCAAACACAGACAACTGGTACCATTTTCTTATGCATGGAGCTGTTTGGAGTGAGGAGTGAGGGGAATCAGTTCTCGCTCAGCTCCAGTTTTGCTACAGGACACTTGAGAATACTGTTCTTCAAATGATAGAAAGTACACGGAAGCCTCCTGGTACGGTATCTGCTCTCCTTCCCTCGAGAGTGAACATGCAAGGTCATTTCACCTCATAACCACATTTCAGCTTTCGTGTTTATGAAAGAGTTGGAAATGTTCTTTTCTCCATCCATATAACAGGAGCCTCAGAAAGCTTGACAAACAAGCACATATTTTATTAGCTCGCATACTCTGAAGCGCTCTTGTTAGAAAATGAGCAGGCCTGTTTTGTAGGCGTTAGGCTTCCAATGCGCACACAAATGTATTCGATGAACAGGTAACATGTTACAATACAGAAAGTCTCATTGTTGTATGAACATAATAAAACACTTAAAATGCATGCCACTCATGTCAAAAGTGTGTGTTATAGATTGCTTACGATGGCTAAGTGGAAAGCTGAAGCCTTCAGAACCAGTTTGGGTCTGGATCATAGAGCAATATGTAGATTTTCCAACGGATCATTGTGTCTGAACAGCTAACAGCAATGGGCAGAAATTCAGGTACATATCAGGACATAGCCGGCTGTCCCCCAGATTTGACAGGCCATTTAGATGCAATGGCTTGTCTGTAGGTTTGTCATGCTCCGATGAAGGTGACGATGAAATCTGCCATTTGTCTGCAGCAGAGTGAGACTTCCATAGTATATCTGCCACTTTTGATCATTATTCTATACCATCCCAATCCCAGGTGCGGGACCAGGAGGTGCCCATTAAGCGGGACTTTGTGAGGGTGGTCATCAACGTGGAGGACTGCAACGACCACCCGCCCCAGTTCCTGATACCTCAATATGAAAAAGATGTCCTCATCTCAACCCCGAAAGGAACCAGTATCCTAAAAGTCCAAGCCTTGGATAAAGACCAAGGGATGAACGGGGAGGTCAGATACTCCATACAGACAGGTGAGCATGGAGCTGGCCCTTTGAAGTTGTTTTTGTAGTTATTTGTGATATTTTATGTTGTAAATTACCCCTGCCCGAGGTTGCAGGTCATTGGATGTTCGGTGACACTGTTAGAGGCATATTTGCAAAACATGTGGAATGAATACTGTAAGGACTAGCCCCTAGGATGCACGAATATGTGTCTTACAACTTCATATGTTCAGTGTAGACCCCATTATTGCCTGGCTGTCATGTAAATTGCGTACGAAGGCCCAGGAGTCTGCATGACCTGAATCCCATACGCAGCAGAGCTCTAGAATAACTAACCACACCCATCATTAAGTGCTCCTCAATCGTATATTGACTGTGAAGTGCCAGAGAAAGCGCTTCTGAAAGGAATTTGCAAAGAGAGACAGGGGGCATATTTACAAGAAAGTGGCAGAGTTCAGGTTAGCTTCAAAATGGCCAACGCCGTGCTCCATCACTTTAGAAACGCAGGGATGTGCTGTAATTACAATAATACAGCACATCCCTGCGTTTCTCCCTGCGCTGGCGCTAAATTCAGCTGCCTAGCGCCAACGCAGGCACCCTTGCACCATAGAGCAAGGGTGCCTGCATTGAAGGAATTATTGTTTATGGGCAGGAAGGTGTCCCTTCCTGCACATAAACAATCAATAATGGCGATTTGTAACTCCTATGTGTACTGCATTGTGCAGCACACATAGAATTTGCAAATCATCATTTTTTTTGATGATTGTTTATGTGCAGGAAAGGACACCTTCCTGCACATAAACAATCATTCATGGCAATTTGCTGTTTCTATGTGTGCTGCAAGATGCAGCACACATAGAAACAGCAAAAACAAGGAGAAATAAAGCATTTTTCCTCGTTTCGCCATGTTAAGACCAGGTTTTCCCTGGTCTTAATTTTGGCGCTGCCTCCTATTTACGCCACCCTTGTAAACCCTTGTGCAGAACCCTTGTGCAGACTGAGCCCAAAAAGGTGAACAACAGAAAATGCAGACAGTGCAAAAGAACTTGGCACGAGCAAAGGGCGAGGGAGGCCCGGCTCAGTGTAACGTGCGCAAAGGAAAACAGCATGGCAGCCAGGCCTAGGCCAACATAACAAGGCAGGTAACAATCCACAAGACACCCTCCCCTGGTCAGTCCAGCGGCCAGGACAGAGGCCCATCAGAGGAAGAACAGAGCCGTTGGAGCACAGGGAGCGCCCAAACGGCGAAGGGCAGGTCAATCCATGAACGTGTAAGTGCAGAGAAAAGCCATACCCTCCAGGAGTTCATCATTGGCATTGTCAAAAAACACAGATGCCATCCAATCCATGAGATCAAAAGAGCAGGAATGCTCCTCAACTAAGGGAGCATCCAAAAGCAATGCGGGACAGCTTGCGTGATAATTGAAACAGCTTCGTTGTAGGAGATCCTGGGCAGCCGCCCAGATATCCCATTGCGCCAAAATCCCCAGTGCAGCCGCACGCGCCATACAGCCAGCAACGGAACAGTCCTGCTCATGGGCCTCTAAGGGACCCATCAACTGAACAAAATCCGGAACAGACAATGACGAATTGGAGAGGCAATAATCCAGAGTCCAGGTGAAAGGACAGCGGACACAAGTCATCACGGGTTGCACGCAAGTGAAATACGCAAAGCGAAATGAAAGAGTATATGACACACTCAGTGTTGCCAATGGCAAGACACCAAAACCGGCCAAAAGGCGCTCACGGAGCAGCTGGAGGCGTTCTGGATCGAGCAGGTCCCATCGGGGAGCAGCCATTGCGCAGAAAGCAAATTAAGAGCAAGACACCAGCCGCTAAAGCGAGGATCAATGGGAAACCGCCAAAGACACTGGAAAAAATAGAATGTATGAAAGCCGGGATGGCACCAAAAATAGTTTGGAAGGAGGACACCAAGCCCGACCCCACGACCTTAAAAAAGTGCACTAGGCCTTCAGTGTTAGATGCGTTAAAAATACGATGTATTAACTCCCCAAAATGTTGGGGAGATTAGTGTTTAAAAGGGCCTGTATTTCACTGTGGGTACTCGCCACCTGGAGAATGAATGTCTCCCGGGCGGACGTGAGCATAACTTCCTCGTTTAATAATAGTGCCTTTATTCTGCTCAGTCTATTGAAATCTGCTTCCATGGTAGGGATGGAAGGCCAAATAGAGATATCAACCTTGCCATGAGGGGGAGGATAAAGCACATTTTTGCAGCAGACAACTCTGTGCGAAACTGTTACAATGTAAGGAATGCCAGCCTGCAGGCCACAACAGTTTTCGTTATTTAAAAGTAAATAACTACCATTGGAAGGGAGAGTGAAAGTAGGAGAAATAACAGGAGCAGGAATACCTTTCAGCACACAAGCATGATTAGGAGCGGAAACGCTACATGAGCCATGCAATTTAATGTTTTTACAAATAAGCGAATGACCCATAGTCGAGTCGCAGTACTCCCCCGTGAGAAAGACTTCCTTGCCGTCCCGAAGGCATTTATACATGAAAGGCAAGGACCAGAGTTCATGCAGGAAAGCACTGCCCAAGGGCCGGTAACGGCCCACAGGATAATGTTTCATGCACGAGTCAAATTCAAATAAGGAAAAAGGTAAAGCGATAACCCCATGAACTAGCCACACAGCAGAATCGAGTTCTGCAACAGAGAACGGCAAAGGATCCATCTTTTCGATATGTAATAAAGTGTAAGTTGCATCTTTCATGGACATGAATTGCTGTTTGTCAGTCAAGTTAAAAGGTAGAAACAAGGCAGAGGTGTTCAAAAAATGCCAAGGCACTTTACCTAACTTAAGCGTTTGTAAAGTCCATGCAAACTGCATAACTGAGCGCAATTGATTCTGACCATGATATAACACAGAAACATCATCTTGTACAATATCAACAACAGAGGACACAATATTCTCCAAAGTATAAATGCGAGAAGACAGGGTATTAATACTATTGTCAACAACAGCAAGCACCTTTTCCAAATTTGCTTGATCTATTTCCCAGAAGACGGGAAGCAGCTTCCATTTGTGATAGCTTCCAGAGTTCATTATATGTTTCATAAATGAATCTTTTAGGTCGGGGACCACGAGGTCCCAAAACAAAGTCGGACAGATCAATATTGCCTGAAAGGAGGGACAAATGTTGTTTAACAGAATCAAGGGACGAATGTTGCAGCCATTGTTTGCATAATTTACCAACAGAATATGTAGTGACAGTACGGGAATCAGTAAATCTCGGATCAGGCCTATCCTGTGTGTAGCTAGCACCAGAATCGTGAAAACGCATTTGACATGCATTAGATGATATAGGCCATACTAACCAGGATGACTGAACCAGCTCAGAAACATTAAACGAATTATTTTGTAACATTGCCTGCAGGGACACGAGGGACAGATTGAATCGTGAGCTTTCATTAGGAAAACTCGACAGGGATGGTATTGATGGCGTATTCAATTGTTTAGTGGTAGCTAAGCCCCAACATGTAGTTTGATAGATGGAAGTATTTAGGAACATAATTTGGGTAGGGATGAGGCAAGCACGATGCAACGCCTCGGTTCCCTGTACCTGCCATGGCTTGGAGCCCCAAATGGATTTCAAATCTATTGTATCCTCCCAGTACTCATAACCACCCACTGCTAGGGCACTTAAAAAGGAACCCGAATAAAGCAATTTGGTGTGTGTTAACATAATTTTCTGAGTTGACGTGGTATTGAGTCTAAAATAATAGGATGCGGGGTTTGACCGATTAAAATCAGTAAAATAGGTAAACTTATTTCGAAGAGTTTGTGAGCTACCTGGCAAGGGGTTTGGACAATGTTCCCATTGGGTGTAGTTAACAGAACTACGCAGGGCACTTGGCTTATGGAGAAAATGATTACCCCAATGTTGGTAACAATACAAATCGGCATAATTAGCAGAATTCATATATAAATCTTCAGCATTAAAAGATGCATAATATTTTAAATCGGCAAACAATGCTTCAACGGCATGCACATCCCAATCATCAGAATGAATATTATTTTGTACTACATCACCCATTGAAACACGAAGGACATTAGGTACATTAATAATTTCCGTCGGACCATGGATTTGATAATTCACTGCATCCCATACGATGCCATCAGCAACTGGGAAAGCTGAAATGTTCACAAATGTGTGGTCACGCTTCATGATGTGAGACGAGGAATGAGGAGCCAAAGTTCCAGAAACATAGTCTACAGCAGAGCGTTCAGGTAAATAGTGACCATTGATTAGTAGAAAAAACACTGTGACAAAGCCAATGGACATGAACAGAAAAATCAAGAAAAGTACCAACCAGATGTATGTCCAGGGTGGAATCAAAAAATTGTCTCTAAACCAGGATACAAAAATACTGAACTTGGATGGGACTTTTGAAGAGGTGGAATCCGAATCAAAGGAATAACGAGTCGGGCCAAGTGGCGTTATTGGTTGATGTGCCACCGATTCAGATGCAGGATAAGTATACTCGTCCTCGTCGATATTGGTGGACAGTTGGGGATCAATTATAGTTTCAGGCAAATCAACCATCTCAATTACAGCATCAGCGACCGTTCGTGTAGATGGGCCACGAACATATGTCCGATAAATGGCAGGACAAGAGACCGCTGGTGTGACACTATTCAGGATCGGCCAGGCGCTGTAGCTTGACATTTTCCACTGAGATGTATCTGTTCTCCTTGCGACCAGGAAGCGGTGGTAAAATGACTGTACGTGTTCCCTTCAAGCCCAGAACTGGAACCGGTGCACGAAAAGAGGGGCCGAATTCTTTTTTGTTTTCAACCTCCTCTCGAACCAGTTCTCCAACCTTTGGAAGCCAGCCGGCTACCGGAATCTGCAACGCACGATCTGTGGCTGAAGGCAAATGTGTAGTTGCAAGTTTGTCTCGGGCTTCTTGTAAGTCCTGTAACATAGCAGAATGATTATCTACATCAAACTTGGCGGATTGCGCCGCGATGTCTGGACCCTCAAGGTCAGGCACAAACATTCTTATGCCAAAGAGCATTTCGTATGGGGTCCGCCCACCCAGAGGTCTTCTAGGGAGATTATTAAGTGCACGCTGAACGGTATACAAATGGGCCAGCCAGTTCCTGCCAGTACCTATAACCCTAGCTGTTAAGGATTGCTTTAAGTCACGGTTCATTCGTTCAACGATAGAGTTGCCCTCAGGCCTATACGGAGATGAAAATTTCACCCGCCCCCCTAGCGAAGCCATTGCATCCTTGTAAGCCCTAGAGGCAAACGCTGGACCTTGGTCCGAATGGAAGGTGCCGCATGCGAAAATTCCCACAAAGACACGCAAATCCCTGATTACATTTCGGGCGTCAGCACTCCGTTGTGGCCAGACCCAGAGAAACCGTGTGCACGAGTCCACTGCCACTAAGATGTATTTATAGGCAGTGTCTGATGAGAATGGACCGCAGTGATCCAAGTAAACACACCCAAAGGGTCTGTTAGCAATGCAGAGCGGGGTTTGTGGTGGACGTGTTACCGTGGAAGGCTTAATCTGTTGACAAACATCGCAAGAAAGCACAAAAGCACGGGTGTCTTTATATAACCCACGCCACCAATAACGCTGCTGCAAGATGGAAACCGTAGCTGACACACCTGCATGAGCCGAAGCCATGCCTTCGTGTGCAGCTGATATCAAGGCACTCCTGCGGTCCGCGTTGGGGATCAGCCGATCTCCAACGTCAGGTATAGTTACGAAAGGAACCTGATCGGGACTTAATGTGTAAGAATACTTGGAAGGGAAACCTGTAGGGTAATTATTACCTTCCTTGGTTGCAGCAATAGCTGCTAATATAACAGGGTCTATTTTAGACATGGACCTGGTAACCGCTGCTACTGAACACGTGACTACTGCTGAACGGGCAGCCTCATCTGCCAGATCGTTACCAATAGCGTGTGCGCCCACCCGCTGATGGCCTAAGGTGTGAACCACCTGTGTGAGGGGCAGACGTTGTTGCAATTCTGCCACTCGAACCCAAAGCATTTTATGCTTAATTGTGCTCCCTTTGCGTCCTTGTAGTCGTTTTTCGACCAGAAAAACAGATTGTCATTGTAAGACTGTACACAGTAGAAGGAATCACATACAATAAGAGTTGTCTCATCCTGAGAAGCGAACTCAAGTGCAAGTAGCAATGCATGCAGCTCGGCCAATTGTGCGGTACTATCTCCAAGTGTGCGAGTGTGCACTACAGAGGATTTGAACGTTCCATCTACAAAGGAACCCGCAACAATAGCACATGCAGCTGAATAAGCGTGCTTGGACCCAGTGGCCGGTTGCGCCGAACCATCGGTGTAGATCACACATTTGTAATCCTCAAGCGGTAGTAAAAACAAAGGAGGAGGATGAACGAATTCATACTGCAAAAACTCCTGAGTCTGCAGAGAAGAATCAAAAACAAAAGCGACGTCCGAAGACGTCAAGGATGTAGCCCATTGTATCCAACGGGGATGCATTGCTTTTGAGTTCGGTACACTTGCCTTTGTTACTGCCTCTAGGGCAGGACAGGGTGTTACCACCAGAATCCGCTTTCCCTGTGCCAGTGCGCGCTCTTTTAGAATCGCCATTTGCACTGCAGTTAGAACTTTTTCGACAGATGTAAAGCGCAATTCAGCGGAAGTGTACAGATGTGACTTGTATGCGATGGGTACTGTATCACCTTCATTAAAGGTTAAGTATGTGAATCCCACCGCCCCCGGAATTATTCTAATCACCAGGTTTGTGTGGTTATCACGAGTCAAAAGATATTTAGACTCCAATAGGTCTGTCTGCAAAGACTGCAGAATTGAGGTATGCTCAGGCAGCCAGCAAGACCTTGAATAAGTTGGTTGTATCAAAGCATACAAAGGCTTGATACGCTGGGCATATTCGGGAATGTAGGTACGCCCGAAATTCAAGAAACCCAGCAAAGACTGAAGTTTCTTCAGAGTATTTGGGGGCACAAATGTGCACATTTTTCCAAGAAATGGGGGCTAAGCCCTTACCTTCGTTGTTGAGCTCATAGCCCAAGAACAGAACAGTAAATTCAGCAATGTGTGATTTAGCAAAGTTAAATTTGTAACCCTGCTCCGCAAATTCAAGAATAATGCGGTCCACACGGGACAAATGCTGAAATAATTCGTCGTCCGTCAGATAGATGTCATCTACGTACGAACATGCGTCTTGATCAATGTCATTTAACAAAGAAACAACACGGGCGGCGAATATACCCGGACTATTTTTGTAGCCCATGGGTAAACGCCGGAACTGGAATAATTTACCACCGGAAGTGAATGCGGTCCATTGACCACTCTCCGGGGCTAGGTTGTGCGTGTAGAAACCGTTTGAAAGGTCAAGTGTCGTTTTGTATTTTTTACGAACAAGACTGTCTACAAGCGCAGAACTGTGTGTATTTTGCACCGCAAAGTTCCGACAATGTGTATTTAAATGCCGGTAATCCAAAACTAAGCGGTACGTTCCATCGGGTTTAGAAACCACGAAAAGGGAATTGTTCATAGGTGATACGCATGGTTCAATTACTCCCTGATATTCCAACTGTGTCAGAATTTCGGAGACGGGGCCTTTTGCCTGCCGTTTGATGGGATATTGGGGTTGTGGCTGCGGTAGTGACCGCAAAGGTATTGCATGAGGAGGTGATTCTTCATCCCATCCCACATGGTTGCGGTATAACGCTGGTGCCAGGTACACAGCCCACTCAGCTGCAAGTGCTTCAGCTTTGTCTTTTGGGACATGCCGTGAAAAGCTTGGAAGGATTACCTCCTCTCCTTTATGTGCAGCTAAAACGAATGGGGGTGGCCAATCCACCTCTGCTAACAAAATGTCATATGAAGAGGTTAGATTTTCCCAAAAAATCCCCTTTATTTCACGCGGTATGTCACCTTCAATTTGTATGACTATATTATATAGTCTGTCAGGGAGTGCCACTCTCGTGTCAGCTGTCTCTACAGTAACGAATGTTTCAGTTGCTGTCGCCTCCATATGAGGACGTAGCGCCTCCCGCACTATGGTAACTTCCGCGGCGCTGTCTAGGAGGGTCACTGCCCACGTCCAATTCTGGAGTCTCGTTCTCACGGTCTGAGGCATATTTCGCTGTGACAGCGGCAACTTTTTCTTCTGAAATTGCGGTCGAGGAAGATGAAAGTCTTCTGCTTTCCCTCTGACTTGTTGTCGAAGTTGGTCTCGCTCCTGGGGAGCCTCTCGGCCCCTTCCTCTATCTTGCCGTCCTCCTCCACCAGCCTGTGACGACGTCTGGGCCTGTGAAGAACGAGGAGAACGCGTATCAGAGCTCTGAAACCTTTCTGGTGATTTAATCCTTGACCTATCACGTAAATCATAAGTACGTTCAGAAGAAACCGAAACTGAGGAAGCGCCTCTCGACCCCGGCTTCTTTTGTTGCTTACCCTGTTTTTTCTGTCTCCAACTCTTTTTAGTGAAGACCGGTTTATCATCTTTCTCAGATGCACTTTTTGTTTGTGTAACTTGTGTTTGCGATTGAGTTTGCAATTTTACAAAAGGCTTGTTGCCTAGGCTGTTTCTTCCAATTGTTTTATAAGCCCGGGCTATAATTTTCGGTAATTCGCGAGGCCTGTCCAACTCTGGGACCAAAGCCAAAGCATTCGCTACTTGAAAGTTCATAGCATCGCCCTTGACATTTCCAAGGATCAGTTCAGCTACTACATCAAACACTCCCACTAGTCTCATCCCTAATTCCACAGCCGCTTCAGGGCCATGTTCATCCTGTACTTTTTAATTACAGAGGGTAGAACCGTCATGGAAGGAGTTCCAAAACATTTTGAATAAACTGCTGCGAATACCTTACCCCAGTTTTCACATGATGTCAAATCGGGGATTATGTCTTTTGGCAAACTTATCGTGAGGATGCGGTGTTTATCTACTGGGGATGTATGGGGAAACACTGCTTCTATCTGATCGAACTTTTCTGCAAGCCAGTAAGGATAGTCGTCCTTATTTTGTGGACGTTTGCCCATCACAGAATTCACCATGACAGGACTTATGGTCACTCCAGCGGCTATAGCTGGTTGGCCTGCGACTACAGGAGCAGCTCCATGTAGGCTACCTGTAACGTATGTCACTAGGGCTCGATGCACTCGTACCAATTCGGTATGCATAGTGCGCAGTTCCGCAAGCGGTAATGCCAGATAATTTGGATGCGGGGTATACCCGGCCAATACAGGCCAAGTGGCCCCCTGAATTGACAAGGGGCCTAAACGAACTGCGGTAGTTGGTTGTGGTAGGGCGCCATTAAACCAAACACGGTGCTGCCAAGCCGTGAGAGGCACTTCAAGAGTAGTATAGGGTCGATAGGCAGCAGGAATAGCGGTGGGTTTATATTCATGAAACAGCTTATCACCTGCATCCACCGCTTCAAAAGTGATCCAAGTGTAAAACACTTCAAAGTGATAAGCCGCATCGGCTTGAACCACAAAGACCAACTCGACCCCAGTATCGGGCACTCCATACACAGCTAAGTGGTCTCGGAGTGCTCCTCGACTATGTGCAGCAATCGCCACACCAGCCATGACTAAACAGTTATATTTGACAACCTAACAGGGAGCACAAAAATGGGTCTGTTAACTAACCTTTTTTAATAACATCAAGCTTGAAAGAACCTATAAAACATTCAATATAGGAGGTATCACCGTCACATACGCCTCCGGAAGCGTACGCGAGGGGTTTGTGGACAAGCACAAGTACTACTCAAGCGTCTCGCAGATAAGCCGCCCCACGGTGGTCGCGCCATGTCATAAGGTTTCTGCACATACACAGAGCTATGCACAGGAAAATGGGACCCCGGAATACAGTGGTTTGCCACCATATACCGTAGCACCCAAAAACCCCAACCCAACTAGCTTAGCATCCCATTAGCACCCAAGTACCAATGATTGGACAACCCAGAACACGGTATCTTTATCTCAGGACTCGCAGAAGCAAGAACACTCTTTCGTCACTCACTCGTACTTGTCCACAAGGTGCGTAGGAAGAGACACTGGATAGGTTAAAATGTTTATTCCAACTTACGTGCTCTAATGTACAGTACACGTGTCAGTACTAATAGCATAATACATATGACTAATATAAGCAGCATGGTTACAATTCCATAGAATACAAACGGGGAAAGCATCTCAGAGCTCAGTGGATAAACGTATAAATAACATTACCACCCTCCCCTTGCAGTAAGATAGTTTATTATAATAATAGAAGACCTCTGGGCTTTGACTAGCGAACCCCCATACCTCAGTCTCTAGATGCAGAATTACATCAGCAGGACATCATAGCTCTTCTCACTGAAAGGGATTTCTCCAAGTGTGTTAAGCGCTAGTAAACCACAGTATTAAAAGCATACCAAATTCTTCATGGCAATTGCACCTAATGTTATGTCTGGGTGCGCGAGACTGGCCATATCAGGAAGAACCAAAATACATTGTTATGCGACCTTGTACATGTTTGTGCAGACTGAGCCCAAAAAGGTGAACAACAGAAAATGCAGACAGTGCAAAAGAACTTGGCACGAGCAAAGGGCGAGGGAGGCCCGGCTCAGTGTAACGTGCGCAAAGGAAAACAGCATGGCAGCCAGGCCTAGGCCAACATAACAAGGCAGGTAACAATCCACAAGACAGGGGGCTGCGTCAAAATCAGTGGGTGTTGCAGCAGAACGGCCACCGCAACACCCATTGACCACCCCTTTCACGCTAAGTGTAGCGTGAAAGGGGGCCTTATTTACAAGACGGCGTTAAACCATGTTAAATGGCTTAACGCCGCCTTGTAAATAAGGCAAAGCCCTCATCGCCACAGGAACATCATAAAAAGTGACGTTCCTGTGGCGATATGGACTTGTAAATATGCCCCATACTTTTTCTTTCCATTGAATGTCTAAGTAGCTGTCATTATTCTTTTCTGGGACATGCTTCAAGAGCCTTTGTGAGTTTGTGCTTGTCAGAGGAGTAAGATATCAAATCTTTTAGTAGTAATCTGTGAAGCATAAGTAGCATAAAAGGGGCAAAAAGGTGATATCTCCATACTTTGCACCTGTGCAGACTTTAAGTATTTTTCCCCCGGGGGAATAATCCAGTTTTGGCATATGACCAGAACATCTTGTGGTTTTGCGGTATTTCCACATGCTTCAGATTCTAAATACAATGGTTCTGTCGGGTATGACCACAATATTTCTTAGAAATACAGTTCAATTTCCAAAGACAAATTCTTTCATACATGAAGTAACTGGGAAAACTTATAAGAAGGAACACACAATCAAAACAAAAACCAAATAATCAGGTTTTATGGGTAATAGGATATTTTATATAAATTGAATCATTTATATTAACCCATATATGAAGTTTTATTTTACATAAATAGCTGCCAACATTGTGAATATAAGAGTGAGTTGTGATCAAGTGACATAGTGTAATTGGTGACACAATAAGTGCGTGATATGTACAAAAGTGGTTAAAATATATACATATTTGAATCAGGCCAGAATAAGTACAATGACCCTGCTACACTGTTCAATATCAGTATTTTCAGAGCAAGGCCTTGAACTGGACCAAAAATGGCGTCGACGTTTCAACCCTATATGCGCGATTTTAATTCATCACGGCGGGTCTTCATCAGGACTGGGGTAGTAAAGGGATGGCAGCCCATATGATGCCGGTTAACAGGCCTTCACAAATACGCGGGACGATTAAGAACGTCTTGTGGATGTGGGTTGGAAACAATCCCGAGGTATCAGACAGAAGGTAGATGCTGATCGCAATTGTCTTTAGTTTTTAAGTGGGAACCACTTCCGAGACTTCAAACGAAAGGCAGTGGAGACTCCTGCCGCATGACCGCAGAAAGTCGGTCTGACTTTCTGCGGTCAAGGCCTTGCTCTGAAAATACTGAAATTGAACAGTGTAGCAGGGTCATTGTACTTATTCTGGCCTGATTCAAATATGTATATATTTTAACCACTTTTGTACATATCACGCACTTATTGTGTCACCAATTACACTATGTCACTTGATCACAACTCACTCTTATATTCACAATGTTGGCAGCTATTTATGTAAAATAAAACTTCATATATGGGTTAATATAAATGATTCAATTTATATAAAATATCCTATTACCCATAAAACCTGATTATTTGGTTTTTGTTTTGATTGTGTGTTCCTTCTTATAAGTTTTCCCAGTTACTTCATGTATGAAAGAATTTGTCTTTGGAAATTGAACTGTATTTCTAAGAAATATTGTGGTCATACCCGACAGAACCATTGTACTTACATAATCCTATACCCAGGTTCTGAGGGACACAGGGTTACCCTATTGTTTATTTAGTCAGATTCTAAATATGCATAATGTAAACATACAAAAACACTTTACAGTGAGTTGTCAAGTGCTGTTACAAGCACGTTACTGCCACTCCCTGCCCGAGCACATCCAAGGTTCTTTCAGCAATCCAGTTTTGTCATGATTGATTGAAAGCAAAGCACCGCAATGTGTTAAACTGGAGCTTCTACAAGAGGAATTAGATGCATTTCTGTGATTCCTAGCTAAATGTGCATTGCACGCACTCGTTGAGAACAGAATCAATTGCTCATTTCACTAAAGGCTGGTTTTGATGCCAATAATTAAATGGTAAGATTCACCCACTACATTCCAGTAGTAAGCTTCCAAGGTCATTAAAAACACAGATAGGGGTGGAGCTTGCCAGGATCCAGGATGGCCATTGGCGTCTCAAGCTCCGACACTGCTCCGGTTTTGGAGCCATCTTTCACGTTTGAGGACAGTGGGTGGTGGTAGGTGCAGGTGGGCTGGAGCTCAGAAGGACTGTTGCTCCCATTGGGGGCTTCAGAACACCTTCTACCCCGCCAGAGACCCGTGGAAAAATGAACTAAGAGAGATCAAGCGGTGGCTGGCTACTGCTGTTCTTGTCCTGTTGCATTTAGTACTATTTTCTTAGCACAAAATGCATCCTCTGGCCCATTTTGGACACAAGGGTGCATTTTGTACTAAGAACATAGCGCTAAATGCTGAATCGCGCTTCCCACACATTTATGCATAATTACGAGCAATTGTGCAGTAATTACGAGTAATTACACTAGAGAGAATTGCTCAAGTTATGCCCACGCCTAGTTTTGTTGCTAAAAATTAAATAGTAAGATTCACCCACTTACATTTCACTGGTAAGTTTCCGAGGTCATTGTCGTTAAAAACAAAGAGGGTGGAGCTTTCCAGGTTCCAAGATGGACAAAGGCTTCTGAAGCTCTGACTCTGCTCCAGTATAAAAGCCATCTTTCACATTTGAAAACGGTGGGTGCTGTTGAGTTCAGGTGGGTTGGAGCTCAGAAGGACTGTAACTCCAGTTGGGGGCTTCAGAACAGCTTCTATCCCGCCGAGAACCGTGGACTGGGAAGCTAAGTTGGTCCTCTGTCTATGCAAGATAGAGTCGCAGACCTCCTGGACGCACATCCAGTCATACTTGTGGGTCACAGTCAGTTAGCCTCAAGAACTGTATGAGTGTCCCTGTAAAACTGGATTGGGGGGTAAGCTCTTGGATGTAGAGGTAGTGGTGGCCCTGAGGTGTGGTGTTGGGTGTGACTGCCTCCAAGACACGGGGGAGTCAGGCAGTTGTTGCTCCTTGTGTACTCTCTCTGCAGTTTGAAGACTGCCCATGCCTCGAGGCCAGGTATATCACAGCAGTTGAGAATGACACTCAAAGACACCAAACAGTGATCTGCGAGGAACAGGGGATACTTTTGTCCTCAAAGTCCTCAAAGTCCCCTTCTCCCGAGAAGGCAAATTAGCTGACACAGGGAGGGAAAAATCGACAAAGGGCAAACTCCTTATATTTTTACCATGAGGGACTTATAGAGGTCCACAATGAGCAATGAGAACACAGTATGGAATAGGTTCTGGAGAGATGTAAGGGTCGGCTTTTGAGAACTAAGTGCGAGTGTGGGTTCCTGAAACATCGTTTTGAAGAAATGGGGAAAGCAGTAATTGAACGCAGAGAAACCTTGTAGCAGTTATGTCCATTTCATGATTGCACATGTACATCAGGCTCGATGGTGGAGCACCTTGAAAATGAGGCCAGAGCCAGGATATTACGCATTTTGGGGCTACCAGCCCCAATTGTTTGTATTGATTTGAAATCAGAGGTTTAACAAGTGCTGTGGAACTCAGTCCTGGATTGTGATACATTGGTTCAGTGATAGTGATCGAAGTCACAGCTGCTCTAAAGACAGGAGGACTGCTGTAGGAATAGTGCTGGGTAGCGTTGGCGGGTGCAGCCCTAACCAGCACGGACTGCTGATTTGTGCTGCATGTAGGATGGAAGAAATGGCTATGATGGCATTTATTGCCAACCATGAGCCTTACAACACTGAGATGTCGCAAGGCCCTTGAGGATGTCAAAATAGGACGCATTTTCATGTGGACTGGAGGCATCATTATTGTTCCCTGCTAAGTTGAGAGTCAGTGAAGAGGAAACGAGTTTTGTGTTTTCAAATGCTGAGGCAGCTCCTTGATGCCAGAAAGAAGAGGAATTCCTGTCAGACGGAGCCAGACGGGCGATTAAACTGAAGTTTGGGTGCTGTTTTGGAGGTCGGAATGTTGGCTGAGGCTAGGTCTGTTTTGTCTTCCACAGTTAGGCTGGAGAGTTTTCTCTTTGATGTTGTCCACCTCTGGCAGAACTATGGGCCAGATGTACGTAGTCTGTTTGAGGTTGCAAATGGCCCGATTCTGTGAATCGGGCCGTTGCGAACGCAAAAAGGCATTTCCAAATGTAGAAATCCCAAATTGCGATTCGGTAACCTGTTACCGAATCTCAGTTTGGGTTTGAAAATCAGTATTTGGAAGGAGCGTGTTCAGGGCATCCCTTCCAAATACCAATTCGCATTGGTATGTAAAAAAAGTTTTGCAGTCGCAAAACATTTGAACTTTACCACCAACGCATAGTTGGTGGTAACCCATTCGCAAAAGCGAAGGGGTCCCTGGGGGACCCCTTCCCCTTTGAGAATGGTTGAAAAAATATTTTTTAAGAGTAGGCAGTGGTTCAAAGGACCAGTGCATACTCTTAAAAAATGAAACTTTAACGTTTCATTTTTTTACTTTTTAAAAGGAAAACGGGCTGCATTAAAAAAAAAAAAATTGCTTTATTCAAAAGCAATCTCAGATATGGTGGTCTGCTGACCCAAGCAGGCCACCATCCCTGTGATGGCAGCGAATCGTAGTGGGTCACAAATTGTGACCTACCTCATTAATATTCATGAGGTAGGTCTACTTGCAACCCACTACGAATCACCAATGAAACTCAAAAGTTTCATACATTAGGAGCAGCAATTTCCTAATTGCAATTCGCAAAAAAACGCAATTAGGAAATTGCTATTGCCAACTTTCGTACATTTAGCTGTTATATTGGGGTTTTGAGCAGTTTAGCTCTTCCTGTATATCTTAGAGTGTTGTGTAGGTCATTGTGTGAGGTCACGCCGTTCGATTGATGATGTCACGGAGGTTGGCAGCTGGTAACGGGTTGATTCGAGGGAGAGGTGCCTGGATTTGTGAGGCACGGGCTGTTCTCCTGTTATTAAAGCTTAATAACTTATCTTAAGTGTTGTGTGGTGATTACAACAGTAGCCCTATATATTTAAAATGTAGGGAGCTATATTAGAGTTATAATGGACTAAGAACGGGGGTTTTAATGGCGGTATTATTGTCCACCTCCACCCTCCTATATTTGTCCAGAGTGATGCTCTGGCCAGTTCTGATAGCATTTTGCTTCAAACACAGAGACGTCTGTGTTTTAAGGTGCCAGCACACGTACGCACGCATGCAACACAAGAACATTAAAGGCAACAGGACTGTGCTATAGATGGAAATTAGTCCGTAGCGCAGTTCAATGCAATCACTCAAGTGGAGAAGGAGGGATAAAATTAAGCAACCAATAGCATAGGATGACAGATGAGTGCTCCGCTGGGCCAGCAAAGACAGTCTCAAGTCAATGGCTGATAGAGGCTTGTCGAAGAAAGCAAATGGCTGAAAGGGGTAGACCCTAAAATCACTCTGTGTATATTGTGAGCAATAGGGCAATTTAACAACGATGCTGCCAAACCCAGACCTAAAAACAAATACAGTTTATTGCACGGCCACATAGCCAACATATTGCAAAGAAATATGCAGTGTTTGACTGCGCTAATGAAAGTTGCAGCCGTACAAACTTCTGTTGCATTATGTGTGCATTTCTAGACAGGAAGTACAGCAATGTGTCTTTTATTTAGAGGAAGCCCATCACTCATTGGAAGTTATTAAATATAGCGATGTAGTGTTTGGTAAGCAGGGTTTGGTAGAGATATCAAATGGTCTACCAGGACACAACACACCACCTTACAACATGAAGACAGAATGATTTGCCGGCCACGCAGCAGCCAAGAAATATGCGAGCAAGTTTGCAGGGCCCTCTGTTCTCACTCGTGCTAGAATTAGAAAAAATTACTCTGAGATCCCGTAAATTGGGGGTCAAGGTATGGCAGAGGAAAGGGGGTGGAGTTGCGATGGGTGGAGCTTGAAAAGCAGAGTTAGCATTCAATATATAATTTTTTTTTAAATCTGCTTCAAAGAAATTGACAGTGTAATATGTGACAGAAAATCTATTCTAGCTTACTTAATTGATCACAAAGAGGCTGCATTTTAAAATAGCCTACAGAGTTGAGACACCAGCTGCAGAGATCTGTGTGTGCCCCGCAATTTTGAGGGAATTATAATAGTGGTAAGAGAACTCTAGTGGTTAACACAGTTCTTGGAGAGTTGAGTGTTTTGTCCAGTCACATATTTGACTCATAAAGTAGCACAAAGGGTTAATGTTCCTGCTGCAAAGTACATTGTGTAACATGCAGATCACAGATTTGTATTTTATGTAGCTAGGTCAGTGGGTTACTGGTTTTAACACTGAGATCGTTTTGTCGCTTCCAGTTTATAAGTTTACAATCCTTCTAACAGCCAGTGATATATTTGTAAGAACTGCATGAAAACTGTAAGTCATGGGTTTAGATCCTTATTTTTTTTCTTTCTCAATCTATTGTTCTCTAGGACCGCGGCTGTTCGAGAGTATAGGGCATTGGCATTTAGTGTAGCAGACGACTAATTGGTCGGGTGAAGGCGTTCTTAACTCTACCCCCTCAAAGTACAATAGTTAATTGCCCTGACATCTGGTGAACATGTTGTTAGCAGATCGATCTTTCCAAGGTTGTTGTTAATTTGGTCTCTCATCGGTGGGCTGCTGGTGGTGAGTTCTGTCTACATGCCAGTGAATTTTACTCATGAGTTGTGGACCTTTGTTTAGTTCCTCACAAATAACAAAGTAGGCAAATCATACGACTGGGTTCAGAGAGTTTTAGGAGATTTCAGAATGTATGCTTTTGCAAAATCTCTTCAGAAAGTGGCCAAGAATTGAATGAAAGCCCCAGTCATTTATAGAGGTTATCCTTCATCTAACCAATATGGCTGTTGATGGGGGTATAACATTGAAGGGGCAGCCTGATCATATTAGCAGTGAATGGCATTGCTGTTGTATGTAGGTAGTATACTACGTATAGGCTATGCACAAATATAAAAAATTGTTGGGGAAATGGCTACGCCAGTGGTTCTTGACCAGTGGTCCACGGACCCCTGGGCATCCGTAAAGCCTACTCAGGGGTCAGCTACTGCTTAGAAAATGAAATAATATTAACAGATTAATAAAGTGTATATAAATAAAAAATAAAATGTAAAATTGAGAATTTTAAAACATTTTGTGAATGGAAAGGAATCTGAAATTGGAGGCTAAACATTAAGTTTGTATCTGCAGATTGTGAGTGAAGTGCAGGGGCATCAAACAGAATATAGGCTCATGTATCAAGAGGTTTTACCGATTCTGTGTGTATGTGTTAGTACATATGGGCCATAGTATGGAGTATGGACGATGAGTGGCCTCAGTTGAATTTAGAAACATTCCAACCTTCCCATTAATGTTAAAATGTTTATTTTTTTTAAATTTGTTTTTGGATAAAATTATTTGTTTGATAAATGCTTATTTCTGTATTATTTGTGTTATTTTGCAGTTCAAATAATTGAAAATTCTTATGCCGGTGTCCTTGGATTCCAGCAATGACTCAGTGAATGTACTGTATTCCAATAATGATTCTGTGGGGGTCCCTGGGTTCCAGTAATGATTAAGCGGGGTTCCACAGAGGGAAAACGTATAAGAACCACTAGACTAAGCTATGAGTCAAACATTCATGACTTGTTTTCTTTTCCTCTCATTGCAGGAAACCTGGAGGGATTCTTCTCAGTGGATCCACTCTCAGGGACAATCACCCTCTCCAAAACACTGGAGCAGCAGAGGCAGGAACGTTTTGTACTCACTGTCCAGGCGGCAGACCAGGGAGTCCCCCAGCTCTGGGACACCAGCACAGTCCACATCCACATCAAAGCTTCGGACAACAGCCCTCCAAACTTTTCATCTACTGAATACTTTCAGGAGCTCAAGGAAAACACAGCAGCTGGCACACCAGTTATGTTGGTCTCTGCAACCAGTCTGTCAGCCATCAGCTATGAAATAAGATCTGGGAACAAAGACAATGCCTTTTCCATAAATTCCTATTCAGGCCTCATTTCCACTCAGAGGAACTTAGATTTTGAGAAGGTCTCCTCTTATCAGCTGAAAATACGTGGCACTAACATGGCGGGTGGCCTGGCAGATGTGGTTGTCCTACTTTACCTCCTTGATGAGAATGACAATGCCCCGATCTTCCGTGACTCTTCCTATGTTGGCCGGATTAGTGAGGCTTCTCGTATCAACAACATTGTTATGGATGAAGCCAACAAACCTCTGGTCATACAAGCTACAGATGCTGATAGAGGTTCCAATGCATTGCTTGTATATGAAATTGTTGAGCCGGAGGTAAGGGAATATTTCAAAATAGATCCCAGTATGGGAACTCTCACAGTTGCCTCCAAACTTGACTATGAAGAGACCCCCATGTTCCACTTTCATGTACAAGTTCACGATAGTGGGACACCAATGCTGTCTGCATCTAGACCTGCAAAAATCACCATACACCTCATTGATGTCAATGATTGCCCACCTGTTTTTCTACAAGACAACTATGAGGTCACCATCTGGCTGCCACCTTTCCAGGGGATGGAGATTTTGACGGTGCAGGCAAAGGATGCGGATTCAGAGGTGGCATACAGTATTTTGGAAGGCAACCTGAATACTGCCTTCTTTATCCATCCACTGACTGGTCTCATCTCTGTCATCAATTCTACAACTCTAGAACGCTATCATGAGCTCACAGTCCGGGCGTCTGATGGATTGTTTAAAAGTGGCAGCTTGGTAAAAATACATTTCTCAGAAGCACATGAAACAGACTTAAAATTTGATCAAGAAGAATACACAGCAGACTTAATGGAAAATTCTTTTACTGCTGAGACTCTGATGGTTCTTGGAGTTTCTGGTAGTCGACTAAATGAGCCTCTTTTCTTCTCTCTCTTGAATGGTAAAGATCATTTCCAAATTGTCCAGTCTTCAGGGTTGATTCGAACTAAAGGTGTGCCATTTGACAGGGAAGAGCATGACATCTATGATGTTACTGTTGAGGTTAAGGATAACAGAAACCCCCTAAGGTTGGCTTGGAGCCATGTCAAGATCCACATTAAGGATGTCAATGACAATGTTCCAAAATTTGTGAATCTGCCATATCAGATATCAGTGCAGGAGGACATTGAACAAGGAAATGTCATTTTGCAGGTCTCTGCCACCGACAAAGACTTTGGAGATAATGGAGCAATAACCTACTCCTTGGAAGAGGACTTTAAATACTTCTGGATCGATCCTAATCTAGGAAACATATCTGTCAAGAAACCCTTAGATTACCTATCAATGAATAAATATATCCTGAAAGTTATTGCTAAAGATAGAGGAACACCTCCACTGCAGAGAGAAGAACAGGTGTTAATCATTGTGAGGAATAAATCCAATCCAATATTTCAGAATCTTTATTACGTGGTGAAAGTGCCTGAAAATATTATTGCCAATACACCTATTCTTCACATACAGGCCCGTAGCCCAGAAGGACTACGCTTGATCTACAACCTTGTAAGCAAAGATGCACTGAAACTGTTCAACATAGACTTCAAGACAGGTGTTTTGAGTGTCATTGGTTCTTTGGACTTTGAGGACAAGACAAAGCATGTGTTAACTGTGAGGGCCACAGACACAGCGATAGGGTCCTTCTCAGAAGCTACAGTTGAAGTTCAAGTCGAGGACACTAATGATAATCCACCTATATTCTCTCAGATGGTTTATAATGCTGTTATCTCTGAAAACTTACCTGCTCACACTCCTGTTGTTTGTGTTAATGCTTCAGATGCGGACTCAGGGAAAAACAGAGTGCTTTCTTATCAAATCTCCCCTAATGGCTTGGACGGTTCCATGAAGTTCTTCCATATTGATCCAGACACTGGAGAAATATCAACCACTCAGGAACTGGATTATGAAACACATCAGCAGTTTCATCTCAGGGTTCAAGCTAGAGATCACGGAATGAGGGCTTTGAGTGGTGAGGCCCTCGTGACAGTCAAGGTATCTGATGTCAACGACAACCCCCCTGAGTTCAGGCAGCCCCAGTACGAAGCCAGCGTGAATGAGCTAGCTGCCTGTGGCCACACCATCATTAAGGTCCAGGCTCTTGATCCTGACAGTGGAGGACTTGCCAAGCTGGAATATCTAATCCTGTCAGGCAATGACCGTAGGCATTTTGCAATCAACAACACATCTGGTATTATCTCAGTTGCCAACTTGTGCAAAAAGAATATGGACAATTTTTACAGCCTCAGAGTTTCTGCCTCAGATGGAGTTCATAGAACGGCAGTACCTGTCTATATAAATACCACCAGTGCCAATAAATACAGCCCAACTTTTCAACAGAACATATTTGAAGTGGAACTCACAGAAAATGCAGATGTGAGGACCACAGTGATAGACATTCTGGCAGTGGATCCAGATGACGGTCCTTATGGCTCCATTAATTATACCATCATCAACAAGTTGGCATATGACAAATTTTCCATTGACCAGACAGGGCGCATTGTCACCCTGCAGAAACTGGACAGAGAAAACCCAAAAGAGAAAGTCATTGACATTAAAGTAATGGCTAGAGATGGTGGTGGCAAGGTGGCTTTCTGCACAGTGAAAATAATCCTTACAGACGTAAATGATAATCCACCACAGTTTAAGGCACCCAAGTACACATTGTCAATTCAGTCTAATGTCAGCATGGGATCCCCTGTCATTCAATTGATAGCTTATGATGCTGATGAAGGCCTGAATGCTGATATTACCTACTCTGTTGATACGCTTGAAGGGGCCACAGAAGAGCTGTTTGAGATCCACCCCTCCACTGGGATGATTACAACCAAAGAAAGTCTTGTAGGTCTGGAAAACAAAGTCTTTCATTTTAAAGTCAAAGCCCAAGATGGAGCTTCTCCCTACTGGGACTCATCAGTTCCTGTGCACCTACAAGTGGTGCCCAAAGACGTGTCCTTGCCGAGATTTTCAGAACCTCTCTACACTTTTGCCGCATCTGAGGACCTCCCTGCTGGAACTGAATTAGGATTGGTGAAAGCATTAGCAGTTGAACCCATCATCTATAGCCTGGTCAAAGGAACGACTCCTGACAGCAACAAAGATGGAGCCTTCACTCTAGACCAGCAAACGGGGGCTATAAGAGTTGGCAAGAATGTGGATCATGAGACCACCAAGTGGTATCAAATCAATGTTTTGGCTCAGTGCTCACACCTTGAGACTGATCTGTTTGCACTGACTTCTGTGAGTATTCAGGTGAAGGATGTCAATGACAACTATCCTATATTTGAAGCCAATCCATATAAGGCGTTCCTCATGGAAAACATGCCGGCAGGGACCACTGTCATCCAGGTTACTGCCAACGATCAAGACATTGGAAGCAATGGAGAAGTGACCTACAGCTTAACTCAAGACTCTGATGATGTGCAAGGGCTTTTCACCATTGATGGAGAGACTGGATGGATCACAACACTGAGAGAGCTCGATTGTGAGACCCAGAGAATGCACAGGTTCCATGTGGTGGCATCTGACCATGGTCGGAAAGTGCAGTTATTTTCACAGACACTGGTGGAGGTGACGGTCACGGATGACAATGACAACCCACCTCAGTTCACCTTGGAAACCTACAGGGGGTCAGTGACTGAAAATGGCAAGCCTGGTGAATTCATCGCAGGTCTGAAAACCACTGATGCTGACATCTCGGAGCACAATCGACATATCGCCTGTTACATTACAGGTGAGCTATTCTGAACTAGTATTACAAGGCAAATATACAATTTCGTAACTTGGGGTAGTGAGACTAGAATAAGAAAAAGAGAAAAACATTCTTCCAATTGAAATATGTGATTAGATTTGGACCAAATTCGTTGTTTCCATTTTTTAAGCCTAAAGCATTAAAAATGGTGTATTAGTGATCTGTGGCACTTTTATTTAGCTTGCGTCAAATGTCATGGTGTTAGTGCCACTGTAAGACTATTTCCCAGTCCTATAGGACTGTAGAGGCCGTTGTCTATACAGAAATGTCCACTGCTCCGACCGCCTCTTGTAATCTTGCGTATCCTACTACCTGCTCTCCCAAACGAGACACATTCTAGTTTTTAATGACTTTATTTTTTTGTCTGAAGAAGCGTATTCTTTTCCGTGTTGAATAACTACGTTATTCATGACCTTTAAATTAACACGATGTATTCTGCAAAGAAAAAGCTGCCTTACCAGCTTTAACCAATTTTAATAAAATGTAGCAGTAGAGGGCCAGATATAGATAGCTCTGGTCGCAAAATACTGGTCGCCCTAGACACGCCTCCTTAAATATTGAATCGGTATTTAGTTGCAAACCCAAATCGCGTTTTGGTAATATGTTACGGAATCACAATTTGGGTTTCACACATAATATAAAAAAAAATTGTGGTCTATAAACCAGGCTGGTAGAGAATGCAAAAGGACTTCATAAATCTGGCCTATAGTCCCTATTTAATCATGGGTCACCACAAGCACTTAAGAAACGCGTGCAATTAAAATGAAATCTTGCCTAGAGTTATTAAAAACGACCTCCCTGCAAATAACAACAAATTATCTTTAATTCCGATCTTATTGTTTTAGTTAATTGTAGTTCGCAGTTTTAAAAATATGCAAAATATCCAGTCTTTCTTTCTGCCAAATGCCATTAATAGTGAACGAGCATCAACATGTAAAGAGGCAGTCCTTGTTAAACAAGCATTTACAATGTAATAGGTCTCGCAAGCGCGAGTCTTAGAGCCATTGGCACTGTAAATGGCAATGCCGTTTCATAAAAAATTAAAAGGCATTGTCATTTACAATACCAACAGCTCAAACCTTCACAAAAGCAACACCTATTGCATTGCAGAGCCCGGTGTCCGTGAAGCGGGCGCCGCGCTCATTGGTAAAGTTATAATAAAAAAATAAAAAAAGGAAAGAGCGCTGTGTCCCTGAAGCAGGCGCCCCGCTCATTACTAAAGTTACAAAAAAAAATAATGAAACCGAGTGTGGTGTCCCTGAAGCGGGCGCCATGCTCATTATTAAAGTTACAAAAAAAAATAATGAAACCGAGCGCGGTGTCCCTGAAGCGGGCGCCGAGCTCAGTATTAAAGTAAAAAACAAAAAGAAAACATTGAAACTGAGCGTGGTGTCCCTGAAGCGGGCGCCATGCTCAGTATTAAATTAAAAATAAATAAATAAATAGAGTACGGTGTCCCTGAAGCGGGCACCGCGCTCAACATCAAAGCTTTAAAAAAATATATATTTAAACTGAGCGCGGCGTCCCTAAAGCGGGCGCCACGCTCAGCATGCATATACAAAAAAAAGCAGCCGCCATTGTGCCCATCAGTGTCCATTATCAAAATAGTGCTCGTCCACCAGATAAAGCTGACCGTGTAACAAGCCAAGTAAAAGGTCCAGTCCTTATGGGCGGTAACAAATGGAGACAAGGCGGTACTAAGGAGGGACTAACAAGCCTCATAATGAATCGGAAGCCAGCCTTTATGAAAGACAATGACACAAAGCCAATGACAAATATGGGTGGAGAGTGGGCGGAGCTGCTAGTGCATACCCTAATACAGCATGCCTCGCAGAGCCGAGCTGCGCATGCGCGCTGCCGCTAAGCTCGACCTAAAAAGCAGTTATTTGAATAACACTATGTAATGCAGGAGCTCTGTTCACCCTGTGAATGCTGCAAAGGATGGTTAACTGAAAGTTCTGGATTTCTGACTAAAGAACAAACTTTTTTTAAAATTCTGATTTGTTTTTAGAGGCACATGTACCCTACAAAAACAAATGTAACAAATACAATAATTTGAAAACTTTGTCAAGAATGCCCTCATGTACTTAAAAGTGGCTATTTTTGATCCCTGAAAATTGTTCCAAATCTGTAAGTGCTGATTTGTATGCAAGGAAAAGGCTATTTTATGGACTAAAAGAAGCCATGAAAATCTGCCTTTCTCTTAATTGAATGACACATTAGCTAACTCAGGGTGTCTTTCCTTCAGAGGGGGATCCACTAGGGCAGTTCGGCATTGATCTGGTAGAAGGTGAGTGGAGGATCTCCTCCAAGGCTCCGCTGGACAGAGAAGCAGTGGAGAAATACCTCCTGAAGGTGACAGCCTCAGACGGCAAGTTCCAAGTGACAACCGACGTCGAGGTCTCCGTTCTCGACATCAATGATAATGGTCCTGAATGCCAGGAGGTGAGTGTGATGTCGCACATGCGTGACATTCGTAGGCCAACTTGCCGGGGATTCATATTTAACCCCTGTTTAAGCAGCGTTGAATGGTTGAGTCCCGTGATGTTGGCTTGGTTAGTAAAAAGTATGACCTGTGAGCCCAGCAGGGGTCTTTTATGTTTGACAGTAAACCAGCCATTGCATGATGGTCTGCTATGTCCAGCCTCTGTCTAGGTTGGGTCTGGCCGGGTCTGGTGGCTTAGTGGACTAATGAGTACACTGTAAGGGCCTGTGTTTGATCTCATGTTCACAGATTAAAATCCAGGCAGGTCCACTCAGCCTTTCATCCTTGCCATCTAGGGAGAACAGGTCGTTTGTGGGTGGTGGCACCATATCAGCAGCATTAAATACTCCACCTGGCTGAATGTTAACCCACTAAAATTATTACTCATGGATAAGTCATGGCGAAATAGAGCCTTGCCGAAAAGCGTGCCAGAGGAGGTAGAGGTTTACGTTTGTATTTGTGACCTGCAGAGGAGGCATGCTTTGTGCCCAAGGATTACACATAGTGGGGATCATGAAAGTCAGGTTTGATGTAAGACTTTGACAGACATTTGGGCTCAGACAATTGTGCCCATGCAAAAAAAGTAAAAGAAGTAAGTAAAGCAGGTGAACAAGAGATACATAACATTGCACAGGTGTGAAGGGTGTTAAATGACTTTCCATGTGAACTTTAATTACCTGTGTGGAGGAAGTACCACAAGTAGATAAGACAAAGTAGGAAATAGTCAGGTGCAGGTGCATTGGCGGAGTACAAAATGAAGCAAGTTCACATGGGGCTGTGGGAGATGTATGAGAAGAGTGGATGAAGCTGGTCTGCAGTAGACTGGAGTAGAAATTCACACAGCGCCAATAAGTTCGGCCAGTATAAGTGAGGATTAATAAATTGGCCAAGCAGCAGCAGTGAAACAGAAACATTGGCATGTTTGTGGAGAGTGTGAAGGGGACAGGCACTGGATGAAAGCTGAGAAAATTAGATATGGTCTAGAAGTAAGGGGAGATTAAATGCGTAACTAATTGTGGAGCTGTGATGTGGTTGCTGGATAACATGATGTTTTTCCTCGTTCACAGATGTTCTACAAAGTGAGGGTTCTTGAAGATGCCCCAACTGCACGCTCTCTCCTTTATATATCTGCCAGTGACGCTGATGTAGCCAGCAATGCCCAGATTATGTACACCCTCCATGGTGGTGGGGCTGAGAAGTATCGACTGGACCCTCACACAGGTGAGAATTCTAATGTGGTGCTAAGTTGGCGCATCTTTCAGTGATAAACAATCCAAATTCAGGATTTGTTCTCTAGAATAATATGGTGAAAAAGAGCTAGTATTTAATTTATATAATTTATTTGTTTCCAAGTGAAATTTTCATAAATGTTTACTTATTAATCCACGGGTTACACAGAGTCATTGCAGGGAAATTTGGTGTAATACTCTAAATATAAGGTAGATTTTGTACATTATTACATACAGTGAATTTAATATTCGGGCAAACTCCGAAGATTTCTTTGCATGATAGGAAATTGATTTTAATATCCTTCTGTTGTGGTATGACTATAACTTTGTTAGAGTAATTGAGCACAATATGTCTTTGATATACATTTCTTTGGAATTTCAATAACCACATGTACTTTTAACTATGACTCCTGGGACTTTACAAAACAAATAATGTCTTCTGTTGGTCAATTATTGCCAAATGGCCTTATGACTATCTTCTGCCCAATAGCCATTGTATTCTTCCCATTTGTTTCCTCTAGGAAAGTTGACCACCTTCTTACCACTGGATCGGGAGACAATGGAAGAATACCATTTGTTGGCCAAAGCGACTGATGGAGGAGGTCTTTCCTGTCACACCAATGTGACTGTGACTGTGGAAGATGTGAATGATAACGCACCTGTCTTCCTTACCAATCACTACACCGTTGCTGTCTTTGATAACACTACTCTCGGGACGCCCATTGCTGTGGTATTTGCCAGGGATCCAGATGAAGGCAAGTGTGTGTTTGTGGATGGAGGAGACTCTAATATTTATAAGCATGGCTGAGGTGAAAATATGACATAGCATGTCAAATGTTCAATAACATTAATAGATTGCAATTCATATAGTCTAAATACCACAGAAGTTATAAGCACCGTAGATAACAAATATTTCCATCATCCAATCTATTGTACTCGATTTACCAACTTTGGAAGCATGGATGTCTTAGTCTGCCTTGTAAGTATTACGTTTTATGGCCTTCAGAACACGGCATTTGTCACCAACAAGTGTTCCGCACACTGACCTAACCTCCTGTTGGAGGTTCTGTCCGCATATAAAGGCACAGTAATTTTCATGACCTTGTTTAATGTCACACAAAGGCAGCTAAATATTTAGGCTAGTGTGCAGTAGAGGGGTTGCTGTAGGTTGTGATGGGCTTGGAACAGGTTGGGGGAAACAACCTTTTCAAGTGGTCGTTACCAGGTAATACCTTTACAACGCATCCATTACCACGCATGTGTCTTTACCATGCATGCCTTTATCACGCAAGTCTTTACCACACTTATGCCTTTACCATGCATGCCTTAACAAAAAAATAGTAAGGATATGCCAGGTCAGTATATACATATATATATATATATATATATATATATATATATATATATATATATATATATATATATATATATATATATATATATACAGATATATATACATTGAAAAAACCAAAGGTTACCGGGACGTTACAGTTAGGCTCAGATTTCACTTATACAAAACCATAGAAATTCAGCAGTTATAGTTACCTGAGCTACCTATAACTTACACCCTCGCAATGCACTGCTTATGACCTCACAATTTACATCACTCATGACATGGTTAGTAACATCACTGATGACATCTCAGGTACCTATAACTGCTGAATTTCTATGGTTTTGTACGAGTGATATCTGACCCTAACTATAATGTCCCTGTAACGTTTGGTTTATTCAGTGAATTTCTAAGATTTTTAAATTCTATTTCCTAACTATAACGTCCCTGTAACCTTTGTTTTTTTTAATTGAATTTCTAAGGTATTTTGTATTCTATTTCCTAACTATAACGAACCTGTAACCTTTGGTTTTTAAGGGAATTTCTCTGGTTTTATTAACCAGTAGTCTTGTTAGCAGAATTGAGGAGAAAGGGTGCGGGGCTTCCGACCAGCTCTAAGCAATCCTGCAGTGTGGGGTTTACTGGAGGTAACAGGAGGGGCTCTTGGCCCTGAAGGACCCTCAGCATCGGAGGAAACTTCATACCCCAGCCAGTAGTATGCCAGGAGGCGCGTTTCCAGAGTGGTGGACAAAGAGTGCGTGGCCTCTGACGTCCTCTCAACAATCCCGGTGTGTGGGACTTACTGGAGAAACAGGAGTGGTTGTTGGCCCCCAAGGTTTCTCAGCATACAAGGGGACTTCACCCCCAACCAGTTGGGCACCAGGAGGCGCGTTTGCAGAGTGGTGGAGAAAGGGGGCGTGGCTTCCGACGACCTCGCAGCAATCCTGCTGTGTGGGACTTACTCGAGGTCACAAGAAGGGTTGTTGGCCCTCACAAGCCAATGGGACTTCATCCTCCAACCAGTTGCACGCCAGGAGGCGTGTTTGTAAAGTGGTGGAGAAAGGGGGCAGGGCATCCGACAACTTCTCCCGGGCTGGCCTTTTTAAAACAATTTTTGTTTTATTAGGGAAGGGGTTTGATTTCGGCCCCGGGTATCCCATCCCCCGGGGCGAGGCCTTTTTGAACGGTGGAGGGGGGCACTTGGCCCCCCCTCCCTGGCCAATTTTTGGCCCTGGGGACCCTATCCCCTGGAGCTTGATCTTTTCTTTCATTTTTTTTTATATAGGGGAGGGGAGCTGCGCGGCCCCATCCCCGGGCTGGTTTTGGCCCCTGGGGACCCCAGCCCCTAGGGCCCAGGCCTAATTGTAATAGGGGAGGGGGAGCAGATGCCCCCTCCCATGTCCGATTTCAGCCACGGGGACCCTATCCCCCAGGGCCTGCCCTTTTTAAAAAAAATTAAATAGTAGGGAAGGTGGACCAGCCATTTTGAGATGGGGGAGGGGGGGCTGCACGGCATCCCTCCCTGGAAAGAATTTGACCCCGAAGACCCCATCCCCTGGTTCCTAAGCATTTATTCTGGGTGCCCTCAGGCACCCACTCGCCACTGGGACCGCGGGGGGAGCCTGAAGGCCCCCACGGTCTCTGCCGGATCCTCGCCTCCTGCGGGAGCCGGCATTGCTTTCAGATATAGGGAGCTGCTGGAAAGGCAGCTCCCCATGTCTGAAAGCAATTGTGCTTCACTTCCAGCAAGCAAGAGTATTATCAATGCTCTCGCTTGCTGGAAGCAAAGCGTTTGTTGTGGCTTGGCGGAAGCAGTAAAGCTCCCCCCAAGCCATAGCAAACAGCTATGTCCCAGGGTGGGCACCCCAGGACATAGCAGGGGCCTGCCCTGGGAGGTGGCGGTCCCAGGGCTATCAATGGCCCCCTCCTTTCTTGTTTGGAGGTCCTGCCCAGGGGCACAGGATTCCACGAGGCCCCCCCATGTATCAGTACATAAGCCCTGGAGAGGTGGTGGTCCCCGGGGCATTCATAAGCCACAGGAGGCGGGCCATGCACCCACCCTCCTTTATTTTGCACATGCCCACCCGGGGGGGGCGCTTCTTTTTAAAAAAACATTTCATCAGGAGCCGCAGACCCAACGCGGCTCCCGCCGAAAATTAAACAAAAAAAATCTTTTTGGGTTTTTCAGGGTCCCTGTGGGACCTCCCCAAGAGGCCTAGGGGGTCAGGGTATTCCTACCCTGCCACCGTTTCTTATTTTTTATGTTTTTGCGGGACTCAGCTCAGGCCAAGTCCCAAGATGGCTGCCAACACTTCCTGGTTTGAAGTGTTGGCAGCCAATAAGATCTCAGCACGAGAACGGGAACGGTCGCGGATCCTCTGCGCCCCTAAAAATACAATTGAACATTTATTTTAATAACTTTGCAACTACTGAACGGATTTACACCAAATCACAAAAAGGTACTTCCCTGAACCAACATCTACCTTTCTGCCAAATTTGGTGTAATTCCATTAAGTAGTCAGTCTGTAGCAGTGTCTAAAGTTCCAATGGAAATAAACATGGGAAAACACGTTTTGGAACCCCATTTTTTCTCGTCCCCCGCTTGACGGATCACCCCAAAACTTTCAAGACAGCGGCTAACGTGAATGGCAAAGTAGTTTTGAAAATTTCGCTAGGATTCATCAAACAACGCCGAAGTTATTAGCAAATGAAAAAATGCTTTACCTATGGAAACAGGTCTTAACTATAACTACCGTAGGTAATATATAGATAGATAGTTAGATAGATAGATATTTTAGGGTAAGGGCGGTTTCAAGGTTTAGGGGTGGGTGAGGGTATTGGGTGGTAAGGGTATTTTTAGGGATAAGGGTGAGTAAGGGTATTTGGCTGTTTGTGCTGTTCTTGAATGAGTTGGTGCTGGTCTTGAGCGAAATTGCAGTAGTCTGGAATAAAACAACAGTATAATTGGTGCAGATTGTACAGGTATTAAAGGTGTCTGTGCAGGTACTGGTATGATTTTGCTGTTTTTGCCGGAAGTTGTGATGGTCTTGAGTGAGAGTGTGCCAGTGCGGGGGGAGGTTCTGATAATGTGTGGGGAGGTTTCACTGCTCTCGGCTGAGGATAAATTGATCTTGGAAGAGTCCGTGCTGGGCTTGTGCAAGGTTTCACTTGTAATAGAAGAGATAACCCCTGCCTTTACTGATCCTGAGGTGATCTTGAGAGAGGCTACACATCTAGAGGAAGAGATTGCACTGCAGTTTGGGAGCAGTGGCGGCTGCTGCAGGTAGGAGCGGTGAAGCGGGGGGAAGTTGACAGATGACGACGAGGGAAAATAAAATACAATAAAAAGAAAACCACTTACCTTGTGCTTGCTGCATCGCTGAGTCAGCGATGCGGCGAGCGCAAGGCAAGTGGTTTTCTTTTTTTTAAATTGTATTTTCCCTCATCGTCGTCTGTCAACTCCCCCCCCCCCCCACTGCCTCACCGCTCTTACATGCACCAGCCATCACTGTTTGGGAGGTTGTCCTAGAGGGTTCTCTAGCCTTGTGGAACAATGCATTTGCTTTGTGGAGTTTGTGCTATTCTTTGAAGAAGATGCACTTTTACACTGATCATGGAGGATGTTTTGCTGATCTTGGGGAGATTGTTCTGATCTTGATAGAGATTCTGCTGGTCTTGATTAAAAATCTGTTGGTCTTGTTGGGTGATGGTATGCCAATCTAGAGGGCTGGTGGTCTTGGAGAATGTGTGCTGGTTTTGATGAAGGCTGTACTGGCCCTGATGAAGGTTATGCTAGTCTTTGTGGTTATTTAGCTGAGTTTGGGGTCGTACAGAGAATGGCAATTGTCTTGGGGGAGGTTGTGGGAGTCTTGAAGAAGATTGTGTTGGGTGTGTATGAAATCATGCTTCTCTTAGAGGCTAGAGGCAGTTACAATAGACCTGTTCATTGTATTGGTCTACTAAAAGACGGCACTGCTCTTCACAGAGGTTTCACTAAAGTTGGGGGAGATTGTGCTGGTCTTTGGATGGTAGCCCTAGCTGTAACGTAGGTTGCATTGGAGTTGATTGATGTTTGTAGTTATTTTGAGGGATATAGTGTGGCCCTTGTTGGAGATCACCTTTTTTTGTGGGTTATGCTGGTCTTTGGGAAATAAGACTGATTTTAACATAAATTTGGTTAGTCCAGAGAATGGTTCTGCTGCTTTTGTGGCATATATTTTTGATCTTCAGTGAATGATGTTCTTGGCAAAAGAATGTGCTATTCTTGTGAAAGGCTACCCTGCTTTTGTGCAAATCTGTGAAGGCTCTTAGAAAGGCTGTACTGCTCTTGTACAAGTTCATACTAGTTTTAGGGAATGGCACTCTGAAATGGATCTTTGTTTGAATGTGGATGGGTGGAATTTGGTGTAGGTTGAACCGCTGTTAACATGTTGAAAGAATTATTTCATAATGATTATGATGATGATAACAATAATAATAAGAAAAATAACATGAAGAATAACAACCTGTTTTTAGATGGTTTTAGTATTGCTGTTTTTCTAGAATAAGCACAGTAAATGACCAATGTTACTATTACAAAATCATGGGAGAGTTCTCTTGTTTCATTATAGGTCATTAGTTATATTTATTGGTACATGGAAAGTTGTGCTGGTCTTGAAAGCTTCATAACTAATCACTGCAAGTATTTTTGCTTTCTAAAATACTGTTCTTGATTTTTGGTTGTTTATCTGACCGTTCTGGCATTTGCCAGGATTCATAGTTCTTTTTAGCTGCTATGCTGATCTTTTGGAAGTTGTCTGGTACTGGGGAGGATAAACATCCCCATAGGAGTGTGCTCTAGGCTACATGAAGCTTCCCATGTTTTTAATAGGTGGCGCAGGCTCTTCTAGACATTTGAATCATTTCACAAAAAGGTATACTGATCATCTTCATGACTATATGTGATTGGAGGTAGCAACAGTACAGTGTCTGCCAAGTAACCACAGCAACACTTTCCCGAAGGCACCCATCAGGTGGGAGTGGACAGCCTTTTATAATTTACCCTGTTTTGTTTTCTGAGAAGTTGATATTGTCTTGCATATGAACGTTCCTTTTGGAATAATAATGGTCCTGACTTTAATTTCCCTTCCTTTTGCATTTAAACTAAAATATTATTTTGATAGTTAGCATTACTAGTATACGAGCTTAATAATAACTACACATTACATATTACAACTGGAATTGTTTTGCGAATTGGCCAGATTTTCGCTGCAGAGAGACTGCTACAGCTATATAGGATCAGAACATAACAAAGCAAAGATGCTCTGCTGTTGACATCAAAACAGTTGTAGAGGGATTAACTGCAAAAGGTGCCACCGGATTACTGGCTGCCAATTATCGCTGTGTGCTTGAAGGGACGAGTGGTGAGAAACAGGGAAGGGTACATCTTGTCTCACTATAATAAAGTCTGCACCTTAGTGCTGCCTGACTGGCAAATGATCTCCTTCTCCTGTTGTCTTTCAGGCATCAATGCAGAAGTTAGTTATTCCCTGAGCACCTCTGCCAACGGCCACTTTTCCATTGAGGAAACCACTGGGGTTGTCCACCTTGAGAAGCCCCTCGAAGACATGCAGCTCTCGACTGTTGAGCTTACGGTGTGTGCCATGGACCAGAGTGTCCCAAACCCACTCTCATCTTTTGCCACCATCAGCATTTCCATCGTGGACCTGGGCACTTACCGGCCAGTGTTCTGCTGTGCAGAGTACAGTGTTGCCGTACTGGAGAATGCACCCTTTGGGTCAGAGGTGCTGAACCTAGTGAACATCATGAGGGAAGGAACTGAGAGTGCAGAAATAAAATATGAGATTATCAGTGGGAATGAGCAGATGAAGTTCAGACTGGATACAAAGAAAGGTAGAGTATCTAATTGTCTTGTTATGTCTCTGACTGAAATTGTGGAAGCAAACTTGCTGGTGCTTCGATTTTTTAACACTTCTCCCATTCAACATGTATGTTTCCTATCTGCTGAAATCATCCAGCTTTCAATTAGCTCCCTTCAATGCCTTTTCTTTTCAAACTAAGTAACATATAACATTTTCGTAAAGATAAACCAGGCCCCATTCTGGATAAAGCGTAGTTATGTGTTTAAGAAAGTCTGAAAGAAGGGGTTGCGCTCAAGCCTTGAAATGCCTGATAGATACTAGGTTTATCTCCATGGAATCACAGTTAGGATGTCCTTTCTCAAGCCCCCATGCCTTTGCTCCATTTTAATTCCTTTATTACTGTAGATATGTAATCACTACATGGATGACAGTGATGGTTACTTTGCATAACTTAGCCAGTGGCGAGAAGAATTCCTATGGGGACCTGGATAGTTATTTGATACTCAACCAGAGCCCCTACCAAGTTATCTGGGGACACTGTTCGTACATAGAGAAATATAGGCAGAGAAGAAATTTCGGGCAAAAGGGAGACACAGAGGGCAACATGGTAAGCAATGTCACCACAATATCCTGCATAAACCCACGAAATGCCACTACCCATGTTCCTCAATTTCATTTCCTTCATTCGTACAAATGTTTCTCATTTTCTCTCTTCAACCATCCCCTTTAGTTATTTCCAGTCCTCCATCCTGTTCCCATTCTTTTGCCTGCCCCATTTTATTTTCATGTGATCCGTCACCAATTGTTTCATGATTTACTGTTCCATGGCCATATCATCCAATGCCCACCAATCAAACCAACAATCACCGGCATCTCACAACTGATCAATAATTTCTTGTCATTGCACTTTCCTCTATGATTGCTCAGGAATCTAACCAGGACCTATTGTTCCATGATTTCCGGACTTGCCAATGCCATCGACCTCCTCGATTCATTATATTTCTGTCCAGTTGACTACTATTCACCATAATTCACATGTGGCTGCTCCTTACAACCCTTGCCTACCTTTCCATACTAGTTATTTCCTGCCCTGAGTTCCAGCCCAATGCTCTCTGACCTCGAGGACCCTGGCCAATGCCTTTGATAACCCACATTAATCTTCATTGTTTGGACCATTCACTTCTATTGCTGAAAAGTTCAACTTTGATAATGTGGTGCTTTACGTGTCCAGCATAGTGGCAAAAGTTGTGATAAAGTCACGTGATGCTCCCAGGCATTAAACATGTGTCACAAGCAGCATCCAAGATGATGTACTATAGTATTTAGTCAGTGTTAGCAAGAAGCATTGCAAACTCCACAATTTCCATTCCAGCTTATGGGAGCGGCAAGCGAAGTGGGTTGGAAGCTGGTTTGTCGAGACTAAGTGGTGATTGCTCCTATGTTGTGGTTGAAGTGTGACATGGGGAAGGTAGACCTACATATTTGTTTGGATTGCACCATGTGCTCTCTAACATGGAATCTGACATAGAGTGGAAAGTGAACACAAATATTGCCTGTTAGGTTTTGTCTGGCATCGCTCTGTATTTAGTGCTTGTTACTCTTTGGTTCTATACTGATGCCTTCTCTTTCTTTATCCTTCATTTTTAGGTGTGCTCTACTTAAACGATAGTTTGGATTTTGAGGTGTGCCATCAGCACTCGTTGTCCGTGGAGGGCATGCGAGGCAACGCAGTGTCACTCAGTGATGTCATTGTAGTGGTGATTAATGTCACAGACATCAACGACTGCAAACCTCAGTTTGTTGAGGAGTCGTACAGCGTGGAGGTCAGCGAGGATGCCGCCATTGGAGATGTCGTTCTCTTGGTAAGCCAGCAATGCACATGCAGTGTCTGATATTGGCACAGGGCCAGCATGTTAGTTCCGAGTGCAAGCACAATTTTACTATGGTGCATGATCGAGATCTGAGTTTGATGCACACGCAGTATCACTGTAACTCGAGCAGCATATGTCTTTGACATGCAAACTTGATCTGAGATTAACACGCTTGCAGTGCTTACCATTGATAAACAAACAGCATCTGACATTATCATATGGGGGAAACTAACAAGAAGGAATATAGTCAATGATAGGCCAGGTGGCAGGCATATTTTGCTCCCAGCAAATTGATCAGCACTGAATTGGCCACCAGTTGGCAAGAACCTTACAGCAAGCTGACAAAGGACTCAGCCTAGGCTGTTCTCCTTTGTTTCCAGTGCAGAGTGACGCAACACAATTACTACCGTTGGCCCTAGGGCAAAAACCACCAGAGAGGGACTAAGTAGAAAACTTTTTTTCTGAAGGTGTCCATCGAAGAACTCTCCTTTCAAGATGCCTGGTAAATGTAGTGTGGACAAGACAACTGGTCACCTTGACTTACATTGGTGGCAAAAAAGCACTGTTCTCTTTTCATCCCAATGCAAAACTATGTGTGATACCTACTGTCCTATACTTTTATGCTGCTCCCGTGCATGTGGTTTGGATACAGAAAGTGGGATACTCCTTTTTAAATTAACATTGGCGGTCACTCACCATGAAAGAGACCACTTTGGATCTTTTATAAAACAAATCCTCGTTTTGCAAGAATGACCTGCAACCTTTGATAGTTCCTCACCCTTGCGTCCATTGTTGACATGAAATGTTTTTTTCTCTTCCTGTAGGTGTCGGCTGATGACCAGGATGGACCTACGAACAACCAAATCACGTACTCTATAGTCGGAGGGGATCCTTATGGTCACTTCACTGTACATCCCAATACTGGTGAAATCCATGTTGCTAAGCACCTGGACAGGGAGGAGGTGAGCCATGGACTTTTACGGAAACCACAGTCTATGGTCTTACGGGATTTTCCAGTTCTAGTCATCGATAAATGCTAGAAAACTGATAACTTCTGAATTCGGATTTCAATACTCATAACAAAAACAAATATATCATACCTTGTCCATAAATAACACACACACACACACACACACACACACACACACACACACATGCACAGTCCTTAGATTTGCATGCATGTTATGTCTGGTGAAATCCCGTTTTTTTCCTATTTCAGATTCCCAACTACTCCCTGACGGTGCGTGCTTCAGATGGAGGGAAGCCATCTCTGTTCAGTGACATCGCAGTCAGCATCAGAGTGTTGGACATCAATGACAACCCACCAACTTTCTTCCAGCTCAACTATAGTCTTATGCTGCAGGTGAGACTGACCAGCAATCTCCACCACCTCACTAGAGGGAATAGACGCAGTCTGCCAGGCATGTCGAATGCAGGGAAAGAATTCATTCTGTGCGCCCCTTCAAGATGGCATAAAAGGGAGAGGAGGTCTCTTAAAAAGGAGTAAGGGCATTTTACCATGGCATGGATGTTAAACACCTCCTGGTTTATTTGTGTCGTTTTGAGATGTCCACTAGGTGCCTCTGTGAAGCTCCCTATAGGGGAGATCTCTACCCCATAAAGGTAGTACATCTGCTCACAAGGCTCAGCCAGTCATCACACGGGGACACCAAATGGCCAATCAGAGACAGCATTATATAAGATCTGGAGGGATCAGATAAACGTGTACAGCATTGGCACCAAGCAGACAATGATGGTATGGAATCCACTGTGTTACTGGAGTGCAGCAGTGACATTCAGAAGCCAATCATATTGTGGCAGTAGAAGAGCTCCAGAATGGAGATGAGTCAGCAGACGACACCAGTTCTGCAGTTACCTCCCAGTGGCAAACCATAGAATGGAATATCCTAAGCTCTTTGAGAAATTTCAGAAGCTTACCACTGCTGTAACTAGAATATTTATTTGGATTTTGAGATATTTGGAATTTGCAGAAATCTCTTGGGGCCTGCAGTCCGCCTCTAAGTCCCGAGACACTGTTGGTTGAAGCTAAAGGAGGACTGAGGCTCATGATTATGTGCAAGGAAATTGAGATGTTTCTTAATAGTACAATGCCTCTCCGTGGCCTTCTGGCAAACGAGCCAGGACATTGGCACAGGGCGAGTCTTGCTTGCACTGCTCAGCTAATCCCACTGTGGCTTAATTTCTAATCTTTCCCAATTTTAGGAGATTTCGCCAGTTGGCACAAGCGTCCTGGAGCTCGTCATGACTGACAGAGATTCCCCCGAGAATGGGCCTCCTTATCGCTTCAAGATCGTGGCAGGAAATGATGGTAATGTGTTCCAAGTTGGCTCCAATGGGCTGCTGACGACGTCATCGACCCTGAGGAGGAAACTCAAGGAGAACTATCTGCTGCAGATTCAGGTACAGCTTCATCTAGTGTTTACCAGTTTGTAGGAGCAACTTCTGGGGTAGAATACAATCATCAAGATGCAAGCTAAAACACAAACAGACTGAAACGTGACACACAAACGTGCAAGCACAAAAGCACACTCAAAAAAGCAAAGTAGAGGAAGCACAGAGAAGCACAGATGCAAGAATATATCCCCCCCCCACACACACACACACACACACACAGAACACACATACACACACATACCCAAAAGCACACACAGATAGAGAGAACGAGAGAGAGAGAAGAGAGCAAGAGAGAGAGAGCGAGAGCGAGAGCGAGAGAGAGAGAGAGAGAGAGAGAGAGAGAGAGAACATGTCCACCATGGGCAGCAGCAATGCACCCTTTCCTCATACAGAACAGTTGCTGCACAAGTAGCAGTAGTGCAAGTTTTCCTCAGACAGTTAAAGAGCAGGCATAGTACAGGGTGCAGCCGTGCAGTTCTCTGTTTACACCGAAAAATAACAGTGCAGGCAGCAGCAGTGCGAGTTTCCCTCACATACACTGAACAGACATAGCACAGGTGACAGCCGTGCATTGCACATTCACACAAATTCATAAAGGTATTTAAAAAAACAAAGACATTTAAATGCACACACATCTCATAGGCAACAGCAGTGTAAACTTCCATCACACACAAAACAGGTAATGTCTTGTCACTATTATGCCTAGGAAGGTAGTGGAGTGTTTTTTCCAGTTTCTTGACATGGTGATTTTAATTGTTAACTTATTTTGTATCCTGCTAGGTCTTCGATAGTGGGGTTCCTCCTCTCTCTTCCTTTGCATTTGTGAATATTCGTGTTACTGAACCCAGCCGCTACCCACCCTCAGCCCTGCCTCTGGAGATCTATATCACAACCAATGAGAGAGTGTTCCGTGGTGGGGTATTGGGGAAAATTCATGCTACAGACCGTGACCCCCATGATGCCCTGGTGTACACTTTGGGGCCTGATCAACCACAGAAAGGACTCTTCTCTGTGGGCAGAGCAGACGGAAAGATCATCGCCAGTGAGGGACTCCCTCAAGGCCTCTACAACTTAACAGTGACCATTAGCGATGGCACGTTCGCCACCTTGGCCACTGTCCAGGTCCAGGTCTGGTGCTTCAGCCAAGAGGCCCTAGATAGGTCCCTCCAGCTGCGATTTACCCATGTTTCCTCAGAGGAGTTTATTGGCGACCACTGGCGCAGCCTGCAGCGGTTCCTGGCAAATATCCTGGCTGTACCGCGTCAGAAAATCCACATGGTGAGTCTGCAGCAGGTGGAAGGTGCTCATGCTGTGGACCTCCTCCTGGTGGCTGGAGGCTCAGGCAGTTCTTTCCTGGAGCCTCATCTCCTGGCTGAGAAGATTTCAGCATCAGCAAGCGAGCTGGAGCAGGCGGTTGGCCTGCGTGTTCGGAAGGTGGCTCACCTGCCTTGTAAAGGACTAGACTGTGCAAGAAGCTCCTGCAAAGAAAATGTGCAGCTGGACCCGTACACCCTGTCTACCTACAGCAACGCCCGGCTCAGCGTCATAACGCCACGGCACAGCCTGGAGCAGATCTGCACGTGTAACGGTGAGAAATCTGTCTACTATCTTTACACTGCCAAAATAATTCGACCAATCAGATCCATGAGTCTCCTGATGTAAATTTTAGCCCTCAAGGCAGTGTTTAGATCACGAAAGCCATGAAATGATACTTTTATGCCAAGCTTTCTGTAAGGCCTCACAGAAACTTAGCACTGGTGCAAAAATGTGGTAAAATGATTTAAACCATTTTTACTGCATATGTAAAGTGAAAAGGAACATATGATAGATATTTCAAACAGAGTGAAACAAGGACCATATCAATTTGACATTATTGTTCATGTTTAATCTGTAAGAAATGGATGAAAATTAATTTCATCCAATTTTCAAATTAGAAATACCTGTCCCTCATTGTGGCAACATCAGTTTGTTCTGTTTTGTACTGAACAAATGGCAAAAACCGTGAAAGATCAGTTTCCCATATTTTTGAATAAATGTTTATTTATGAATTAGGATTTCAAAATTTGACTCTCACATTAAATGATCCCTAATAGTCAAGTGCTGCAAATGGTTTCATAAGCCTTTCCTCCATTTTTGCTCAGGTGCAAACCATGACACTATGTCGTGGAACGAAATCTGTTTGCTCCATTACATCTTACACAAGCAGCAAAGTGGAGCTTATATATTTGTCTTTATGTATTCATTTATTTATTTGTTACAATGTAAGATTTCTGCGGAATTGCCCAATGAGTGACTTAATGAGCATTTCATGAATATGTATGAGGTAGGAAAGTGAACCAGAGAGGTGTGCTAAACAAAGTGTGTTTATGAATTGCTTTGCATATGTTGCTTGAGGGAACAGAATGTCTGTAAAATGCTGGGTGGTAAGGTGCAGTTACTTTCAATCTCAAGTTGCATGCGGTTGGGCAGGTTTGAAACCATGTTTCATGGCTATGGATTTACCGGGAACACTTTGTGGTTATGGATGTTGAGTCACCAGGCAGAGGAAGGACTTGTGGTTTCCGTATAATACCCTTCAATCTGATGGTGAGGTGTGGCTTCCCAGGCAGCAAGGTGGTGGAAATGTACAGCGATAGCTGCACAGAAGCCGTGTTTTTAGGTCTCGCCTAACGACGCAGCGCATGCGCTGCTCGCCTTGGCGAGACCTATTGTCGTCGGTTTCTCTGCCGAAGGGGGACAGGAGATGTGCACTCCGTACGCGTGCACATCTTCCGTCCCCGGAGGCTGGCGTTTGAACACAGCGCGCGCATGGCGCACTTTCACTTTCGCGGTCTGTTGTTTTCACGTTGGTGCCACACGGCAGTCATTTCTCGAAGCGGGCGCAGCGACAGCTTGTTTTTTTTTTATGCAGTTTTTATACAGCGCGAACTCGACCCGAAGGTATTGGAGCACTTTACGTGAGAGCCAGTTGCGTTACACAAGGACACATACATTTTGTTAGGCACAGGGAGATTAAGTGATTTGCCAGAGCCAATGCCGAGGTACGATCATTGTTCCCCAGCTCCGGCCGTTAGGTCACATCCTCAAATTCTGGGAGTTGTAGACAATGTTAATTTCAGAAGAAACAAATGGGCATCTTAAAACAATGCAAGAGTGAGGAACATGACGTTATCCAGTGACCATAATTACAACGAGCCCCGTTTTGACCGCCCAGCCTTAGATTGTCTCAAATGCACATTTAGCTTTACCGTTGCCTTCGATTGACTCTGACAGACAGGCATTACTAATCAATCAATCGATTGATCGATAATCTAATTAATACAGTAAACAAAACAGCAAACGCTCACCTCTGTTGGTCGGAGGGGATACCTCGTCCTCTGAGGAAACACTTCTTACAATGTCGGGGGTGGCCATGCTGCACTGAGAACCATGCACTACTCGAAAGAGCCAGCCAGCTGGAAAGGCCAAGTCACCCGCAGGGGGGTGTAAGACAGCCCCTTGATGTGTCCCTCACTGTCCGGGAAGGAAAGTCTTTTTTCAGTGGCCATTTGGCCAATCAGGCAAGCCACAGTCAGCACGAGATCGCTTCCCTCGTCCCCCCGGGGCGATATCTAGTCCTGGATAAAGTTGGGTGAAATTCAGGAGGGCTCACTCGCCTGGTCGTCCTTGTTTTCTGGCTAGTTTTGATTTCACCTGATATCTATTTACAGAACAGTGCTGTGCAAAACATTCTCGGTGCACGCTTCTTGAGGTTTGAACCTGAGGCGAGTGTGCACATGAATAAAAGTCACAGTGGTTTATTTATGAGGACTGACACAAATTCTGGTTTGCCATAAAGGTGTCATAGTGTCATGTGCAGTCAGTGGTGTATTATGAAAGGCATAAATGTTTTTCTTTGCTTTGCTTTTCATTAAGAGGACAAAATACAGCAAAGTACAATATACATTTTATTTCATTTGCACATTCAGAGTTAGGACGAGCTCTGAAGCACGAAAGGATGCGGTAAACACTAGACTGCCTGCCAACCAGAACATTGATGAAGGGGCGGAGAAAACGGGCCCCAGAAAAGTTAGAGGAGTCAGAGGAGGCATGAGTTTGAAAACAAGCATTTGCAAACCATTTGAAAACCAAAACATAAATAAAGGGCATTGTCATTTACAATGCCAATAGCTCAAACTGCTTAAATGCGAGACCTATTGCATTGCAAATGCTTGTTTTAGAAAGGTGTGAGTGTAGGGCATTGCAGAAAGACAGCGCAAAAGATGTACGTGAAATATTAAGAAACAGAGCTGTCCTACACACAATTATTCCCCTTATGGAAGAATCACCTGACAACTGGGATTCCAGAGTTCACTAAAGATAGATCTCATGGTGCCTGATTTGACCTCTCATATGCTGAACCAGTCATCGAGTCAACCCCTATAGCAGATGCAGTTCACTTTGGTCCTATTTCAGTTGTTGTTTTGCAGTCACATACTGGACATCTCCTGAAACATATGTTCACTTTTTTTTTAAAGTTCTTCCATATCACAGCATGCCTTGTACTGTCTGTTGGCTGACATCCTCAGTTCGTTTTTCCGGCTCATGCTAAGAGAATCTCTTAACACTTAATGAGGTTTTCACCCATGTTATGAGGTTTTTCCTCAGAATTCACCTATGTTGTGAGGTTTTTCCTCAGAATTCAAAATGCTTCATTTGATGTTTTTAAAATATGTAAAGCAGTTCCTCCTTCCTTTTCAGGGGAGTTTTCTCCCAATGTCCTCACTTTTCATGAAGTGCCTCTACTGTGAGAGGGTGAAGGCAACTTCTGACCCACATGCTGGGTGTGGTATGTTTACCATCCTCACGCTCTGTAAAGGATTGTGAATTTCACAAGATAAATGGCAAAGAAAGGACTGAGAAGTAATTCATCTCTCAGGCAAGTTAGAATACCCCAATGCTGAAAAGGAACAAAACAACATTGAAAGATGGCCAGAGAAGGTCCACCTTCTACCGTGACTGGGGCTTCTCCTCAAAAAGACTCCCACAGAGGGCGATCTAGAGAGGAAAGGAAGGACCGTCACTGATGACGCCCATCATTTCAGTGACTCACGATCATTCCAGAGAAGTATCCTGTTTTATAACATCTAGATGAAGTAGTCTCTCGAAGGTACAAGAGAAAGCGGTCTCGTTCACTTCCTACTCATGTGTCACCCTCAGACACAGGCATCTAAGCGTCTGATATTCCAACTTTACAATGCAACTCCCCATTGAGGTCATTAGGAATAGATGACATAACCCCCTTACAAAATGTACTGGTTAGGGGAGCAATGAAACTTAATATTCCTCCGGAGGTCACAGGATCATCAATGTGGGAGATCATGAAGTAACTTTCCTTTTTGGATGTTAGACGCTTGATGAGTGTTGATTGGAGGGACAAATACAAACAAGATGAATAGTTTGCAATAGACAACTAAACAACTTAGTAATAACAAGATGAGAGATGCTTGAGAAACTACTGAGGCCTCAAATGCAGCAGACTTGATATCCATCCATTGTTTAAAAACCCTATTCTTTTAAGCAAAATATGCTTATTCAGTTGAAAATGGCATAATTAGAAAATTCTACTTTATATAAAGAGGTTGACACAGGCACAAAGTAAGAGGCATAGGTACGTGTCTGTAATGTCCAACTGATGACTTTGAATGCAGGAGAAGCAGGTTCTAGACCAGGCTCTCCTGGGGTGTACATTACTTCATCTCCTGCCACAATCCCCTGCAGATTGTTAAATACACTAAATGCATGAAAGAGTACTAAATAAATAAATCATTATGTATCTGGTTGAATAGTGAGAGACAGTCCTTCTACAGGTACATGACTGTCTAAGCACATGAGAGAAAAGGGCTGTTTTTTTTAACGTATAATGCTAAAGATGTGACTATTAACAATAGTTCATTTATTAAAAGTGAATAAGAATGAGAAAATCCAACAGTTAACAGTGAAGAATTGTCTAACCTTGTAGAGTGAGCTCTTCAGCTTGTCACTGAAGCAGAAGACAATGTGAAATGAGGAACAGCCTTAAGCTTTGGGCGTGAATCCAGAACTGCGGCACAACAATGCGCCTCTTCGCAGGATGTCTTGCAATTATCTACAGAGAGCTTTCATATTTTTCCCTTCCTGAGGAGTCACCGGGTAGCCACACGCTGCCAAGTATGCAGCTCCAAACATGCCTTTTCAAACCTACTTTCTGGTTTCACTTAAAGTAGAGTGATAATTATGGGGGAATACCACGGTTAAACAAAATTGCATTTTGTTTGTTTGCAGCAAAAAGCGCATTAGTCTCTATGCGCTGCAGAGTCATGGAGGACGGGAGTGTTCAATCAGCAAATGTTTGTTTTCCTTCATGAACGATGGGCTTGGACTTTAAAACTGTTCTAAATCATACCCCTACAAAAGTCTTTACACATAATTACTCTCAACATAGCATAATGTTTTCATTGGATTGGCAACAATTTTTAAAAAACACATTTTTTTTGACATAGGCGTAAATGTGATTTTTCCTGACAGATTTTCACAGACCATAAAATTGGGTCTCGTGTTCCTTTACCTGGAAAACCCATGTGCTGGAACACCTGAGCTCTCGTGGTCAGTAGGGAAGGATCCCACTCAGCAGTACCGCTCTGTCTGACTCATAATTGTACACTTACTGGCTCTGTGCAAATTTACTGTTTTATCTCCAGTCCCATTATTTGGTGCATATCCTTGATAATGAGGTTGTCAAACCTTTGCATGTTGACATGTTGGTGTCAAGATTTGGATAGTAATATTTTTGTCTACTTTATGACTGAATTACATTACCACATCAGGGCTGGGAGTAGGAAAAGGTATCTGCAGTGTACAGCCCTAGTGACTTTTCAGATCCACTTGGCTGTCAGAACAAAAATCCCAATTATGTCTCCCCTCTGAAGCCAGCACAAGGGTTTTGAGCAGCACAAGTTCTTGATTCTAGGATGGATCTAGAACTCACAAAACAACACTTTAGAGTCAACTTTATTTTTCGATTTTAGAACCACTGTTCTAAGTTCATTGGCACTGAATGAAACCAAATGCCATAGGTGCATGGACAAGACTTTCAGGCTACATTAGACATGACAAGTACATGTCCTTTGCATATTCCTTTCCAGTGGCATTCTGTGGTAAACATTTCATTGCCAAGGGCTTCCTTCATCCTGATTGCCCCCAAAACATCAACTCATTCAAAATAGAATAAAAAATATCCTTTTGACAGCTCACTAATAATAATACTTAATGTAATAATGCCAATTAGTACAGGAAATAGTGGATGTGTTTCTGGTATGCAGGCTGGGGAAACACTGGGACCCAATTGGTTCCCAAATAAATATTATAAGAGATGCACCTCACTGCTAGCCCCACAGCTACTAAACATGTGCAGCAAAGCCCGAAGACCTCAAAATGGCTACAATATCTGTTCTGTTGACTCCTGATCGGCCTCTGGGTCGGTACTCTTCTAACCTCCCGATTTCAGTCATTAACATTGAAATTAAGATCTTCGCCAAGGCACTTGGGAGGAGGCTGGCTGAATGATCACATCATTTGTACACTGAATAAAATGGCTTTATGCCGAGCTGAATCACTATGCATTGCATCACATGGGTGTAGATGGCTCCAGTCAATCACATAAAATCTCTGGGCCCATTGCGTTTATGCTGGTGGATTTTGAGAAGTCCTTCTCAGGTGGCTGTTCCTGCAGCAGGTACTTACCCAAATGAAGTGTGGCCCCCATTTTCTAGCCAGTATAAAAATCATTTATAAAATTGTATATGCCCGCATTAGAGTCACCACCTTTTATAATTTCTAGAAGCACCAGGGTTGGGTACCCCTGTTGCCCCTTTTATTTTTCCTGACTTTTGAGCCACTTGCAAACTGGATCAGGCTTTCTGCTTCAGGTCTTCCTTTGGAAAGGGATATTGAAGACTGCCTGTCTCTGTACACAGCCAACATGCTCCTCGTTCTGCATTGCCATAGGTGCACCTGTCAAAGGCTAATAATGATTCTCGAACTCTATGATGAGGACTTATTTTTGGGTATCAACTTGGAGAAATCAACAATAATCCATGTCAGATAAGGGATGGATGCAGTCAGTAGGCAATACAGACTGTGCATCCAAACAGAATGCTTTAAATACCTTGGTTTCCATATCACCTGCGACCCAACTTGCTGTTGGTAACTTTAGCACTTCCTAAACTCTTTAATGCCTTTCAAAACTTTCCATATGAAATCCTTCGATTTTTTTCTGCAAACGAGCATAAATACCTTCTTTTGAACAGGCAAATACCCACGAATTTCCTTTGATGAATGTACCTGGTCAGTCTACTAAGCAGTACTGGGAATTCCAGATATTCACTTACACTACTGGGCTGTCCAATTGGTGAATGTAATTGATCGGCTTCAAGGGGACAGGATTTACCCAGCATTTCTCCTTGAAACAGACTTATTTGAAGGGCTTTATTGGTGTCTTTGTGCAGCACCAGTACCTAAATCCCTCTCTTCATTGCAAGAGTAGTTATTGACTGCTGGTCCGGAGCCCACCGTTGGAACAGATAGTGGAACATGTTGGCACAAGAGACCTCATTATGTTGCGGCACGTGCCTGTTTCACCCGGCCAGACTATCTGGCTTTTCGAAATGGGACCAAAAATGTGTCTCTAGGGTGGGTGACCTATGGAAAGGGGACCACATAAATATTTTGCCAATCTGCAGGAAGAATTTTGTCCTCCACATTTATCAGTTTTAAAATACAAATTATGCATTCTCTAGAGAAGACGCGAACGGCCTCAGGGAATACAAGCCATTGGAGGCAAAATGAATAGTATACATCCTAGACAGGAAAGAAATTTCGAAGCTCTATCATGCCTTAATTTCTAATGCCTGCGTTCTTTTTGCAAACCTCTGGTCTAAGCAGGGAGGCAACCAAGGCCCAATGGAGGAGAAAGAATGGAAAATGGAACCTCATGATCTCTATTGGCTATGTTGCACCTCATCCAATGTAATTATTTACATAGGGTGAATTACATTCCAAACAGGTTGTGTACATTGGGAAGAACCACTCTCACCTGACTGCCCCAGATGTCACTCTGAAACAGTTGATTTCTTTCACGTTGTTTACAAATTTCAGGTGGTAAGAAATACTGGCCTGCCATATTTAAGATGTTATCTAAGGTAGTTGGATGGCCCATAGACCCTTCTCCTAGGCTTGCCATTTTAGGCATATTGAAATGAACTGATGGTTCCCTGGGAAAGAGAATTTTGATTGGCTTGGGTACAATATTCGCAAAAAGAGATATTGCTAAACATTGGAAATCTGACAAGCCCCTTCGATAGAGGCATGGACAAGGCACATGAATAGATGTTTCATACCAGATAAACAGATATACCGAGCCAGTGGGTGTCCAACATTGTAGGATATGGGAACGATAGTGTGACTACTTTCCCATATCTGTTGTATAGTATTATTGTCTTATTATGGCTGAAGACTACCGGGTTTATTACTGAAGTCTTGAGATATATTATCTACCCTCTTTTTTGAATGATGTTTTAATGCTGCGCACAACATGTTTTATGTTTATACAAGCAAGAATTTTTTTTTTTTAAATGCTAATAACAGAATGCTAATAATAAGAACTTGTTTTATATATATTGCGTCATAACTCACTTCTGTCATTTATAAGCATTGTCAATGGCAGTTGTTGCTTCTGCCCAGCTTTTGGTGTTTTGCTGTGCACCGCTTGATGATTGGCTGATGAGGCATTAGCCACCATTTAATTGTGGCTCCCTGGTGAATCTAGGAAAGGTGACTCACTAACCTTAGTTTCAAATGAAACAGCAATAGTGTGCCCTTCACTTGCCAGGGTTTCACCACCCTGAGCAAAATGGTGTTGGGATTGTGTTCCTCAGTTATTGTCACAAGAAATACAAGTTACTATCCTTTACAGTTTTTTTCTTTCTGTCTTTCCTCTCCCCAGATTCCGGGGCGAGATTTAACGGGCACAGCTTTGTTCGGTATCATCCTCCCCCAGGGTCAGGAGACTGGATGATTCGTTTCCAGCTGAAGACCCATCAGTCCCACGCAGTACTCATCTCAGCCAATGGGACCAATGCTGGGATACTGGAGGTAAGCATTCACACCTGTGGCATATGGTTGTTGAGATATAGGAATTGGACACAGAGGAGAGCCAATGAACAATTTGATGCATTTTGAATGTTTATTAAGGATTGCTATATTCAGGTTTCAAAGACAAGAAATTGAATGGCTTGTGGAGGGCAAACAAGGTATGAAAAGGGGAGACATAGGGCAAATGGAACAGTGAAATATGGAAATGTTTCACGATTCCCTCTGGAATACTGGTTTCGTCATCATAATAACAACCCCTAAACCACGCTGCAAATCTCTACTATTGTCAAAGCTACTAGAATTATGTGACAAGGATATCTAAATTATGCAGTAAGGTTATCTAAATTATGCAGCAAAAAATCTAACTTTGCAGCATATTCTCTGGTAGTATTAGTTAATCCATTGGTGCTGCAAACAACATTGTTTGAGAAATCAGCAAATTATGTGGCAAATTCAGTAAATCCATTATTATGCAGTAAACAATTCAACAATTCAGCAGCAGAATCTCATAAATCCAGTAGCCATCACTATTGCCCATTGCTTTATCAAGAATGTGTTCATGAAAGGTAAACAAAACAAACATTATAATTTCAATCAATTGCCAATTGTTAGCTGCACTTTGAAAACAACATATTTTTCAAGTTAAATCCCCCAGAACATAGTACAAAAAATACATTACAGTTAACGTGTGATATAATATGGTCCTGTATTACCATTTGGGGTTCTTGTGATATCACAAACCACGTGGCCTTTGGCTTTGTGTTTATTTTGTTATCAGAACCCCTCTATTTCAATATTGGGCCATTTTAGTCAGTTACCCTTTATGTACCATCTCTCTCTCTCAATATATATATAGTACCCGAGTCCTGCAGTGGCTGCCAGCAACATTTTTCTCATGTTGCTGGAAGCCATAAATAGAGCACTCGTTCCCACGGCTGTCTAACTCCTGCCGAAGCTAATTGGCCCAAGAGAAAAAAACTCCTTGGGCCAATCAGAACGCTCTATTTTGAAACTGGCACTCCCACGAGCGTATCGCAGACCCGATGGTCAAGATATACAAATATTTTTAAACCTTTATTTTTCAAAAACTAATGAACGGATTTACACCAATCACAAAAATCATAATATGGAGACCAAGATCTAGCTTCCTGCCAAATTTGGCGCGAGTTGTAGTTACCTTAGGTCATGAGTTATAGCAACTTGAGATTACCATAACTATAACTGGTGAATTTCTGTGTTTTTTTTAGTTTAAAATGTTATGCTGTTACTGAACATTTCACCTAACTATAACATTACTTTAACCTTTTTCTTTCCAGTGAATTTCTAGGTCTTTTTTAACGTAAAGTAATATTTTGTTACAAATCCGTGCATGGATTGGTAAAAAGGGGGGAGGGGTGACCGCAGAAAGCCAACCCCACGCTGCAAGGTTGTGGTCAGGCCCTGTAGCCTACTGCCCAGCAGGCAGCCTACCCCAGGCTGTGCATGGACTTCGGCCGTGTACAGCAGGGTGGTGGCCACTGGTCTTGGCCTGTGAGGAGTAATGTGCCGGCCGGGGATTGGGCCCAGGCCCTGCGCACAGCCCCATGCCACGCACTGCTGAAGGCCGTGCACTGCGTGGGAATAGGGCACCCATGGAGGTTTGGATGTAAGATCAGGCCACAGGCCAGGCCCTCTGCCCAACTTCCCTGGGATCTGAATTCGGGGATTTCAGCACCCAACCCCATGCTGCGCACAGCTTTAGACATCTTACTTTACATTAAAAATACATGAAAATTCACTGAAAACAACAAAGTTTAAAGTGAATTGTGTTAGTATGTTACTTCATGTTAAACAAAATCTTCGAAATTCACTGAAAAAAACAAAACCAAGGGTTAAATGGCAGTTATAATTGGGTGAAATTGTCAGTCCAAACATACCATTTCAAATGGAAAAAACATTGAAATTCACCAGTAACAGTTATCTTAAGCATCTATTACTCGTGCCCTAACATACCTATAACTTGCACCCTTGCTATAAACTGCTAATTACCTTCCATATTACATCACTCATGACTTGTTCTATGACATCATTGATAACATGCCTGCAACATGTGAAATGACATGATTGATGGCAACACTGCATGGCAGGAGTGCGAGTTATAGTTACTTTACGGCATGAGAATTAGTTACTTGAGATAACTATAACTGGTGAATTTCAGTGATTTTGTTCATTTTAAACAGTATGTGCAGCTGACATTTTCACCTAATTATAACACTATAATGTCACTTTAACCTTTTTTTTAAGTGAATATAGATAGATAGATAGATAGATAGATATTCACTAAAAACAAAGGTTAAAGTGATTGTATAGTTAGGCCTTGTAATAATATAAAAACGATTGTTTCAAAAAACATAGGGAAACTTACCAGTTATAGTTTTCTGGGCTAACTATAACTTGTGCCCCCGCCATGCACTGCATATGACTTAACACATTACATCACTCATGACATGTTAAATGACATCATTGATAACATCACTGATATCATCATCAACCAGACTGTCTTTTTTATACATGTAGGGTCTGATTCACAAATATATTGTACGCTTTTGAGTAAGTTTATACCTGGTAGTGAGTTTACTACTTTCAGTATTCACAAACTCAGATTGTAAACTTACTACAAAAGTGTAAATTACATGACTCCCCCCAAAGTAAAGCAGTTGGCATACTCATGTGTGGGTAGGTGATTCCCTGCAACCCCTCCCTAGCCCTCCCTAAACCCCTCTTACTACTCCCTAATCCCATCCTCTTTAGTAGTAAGGCTGACCCTTTTCCCACACTTGCTACTAAAATGAATACTTACATGTGATGAGACTCTGCAGTCCAAGTGGAGAACTCCGCACATATATAAGTATAGGCAAATAATAAAAATAATAATGGATTTCAAATTAAAACATGTCACTTGCCCTGCCCAAGCTACTATACACACACACACACACACACACACACACACTCACACACACACACTTTAAATTGACACGCATGTAGTTTGTGACGCGCCTCTATCTTGTTTTGTCTCACAATTACCCATCACCCATTGAGCACATTTCATCTCCTTCTGTGTCCCTGCTCCACGTCCCTTGCACAAAAATGTGTGCAAATACAGCAAGACCCCAACTGAAAGACTTGTTAGGGATGACCCAGATGGGGGCACAGAAGTTAATTCTTACCACTGAAGTGACATGGCCCATATCACTCCTCTAAACTCATCCTGAACTGTGCTGTGAAGAGTCCCAGCGCTCGGGGCAGAGGGATCTGATCTCTGTCTTCACAGGGACAGTAATTGCTTCTTCTCTGCCCCAGGCTGCTTGCGATGGAAGTCAGGACATGTCTGAGAGCGTCAGCCAGCACCATTATCCCCTCTCCTGGGCTCGTGCTGACAGCTGTGTGATCCCTCCAGAAGACCTGGGGGAGAAGGGCACATTCCTGTACACAGCACAACCTCCACTGCCTTATATTGAAGAGTAAGTGTGCACCAATCACCGCTGGAGAAAATAGTCCAGCCACCAAACGACAAAAAGGAATTTTATTGTGTTTAGATTAATTGAAATCATAACACACATTCTCAGCAAAAGATATCCATGTACTAAATGCTTCTTTCATGCTTAAAATCTCTTTCTGCTTGCACCGACCCTCCTCACAGACAAAAAAAAAAAAGATGTCAATCACGGTAAGAAATGCCCTCCTTCATTTGGCTATGCAAGGTACAAATGCACATGACACAAATGGCTTCACTTCAGTTCATGACACACATATTGAATGCATGGCTGTGCCCCGGCCATATAAGGTGATTGTATCAGGGTCATAGCTTGTCGAGGCGTGCCAAAGCGGTGTGCTTATTGCACTATTTTCACTCAAATCTTTAAAATTGCATATCTCCAGTTCTACTGATTGGATTTTTATCATTTTGGTCGTAAATTATGTATTTCATTTTACGTTATTTTTATAAATTGGTGTGAAAGTTTTACTGTCTTGTGTTTCACTTTAGTATTGTTTGAATTGCTGCATAAATACTTCGCAACATTGCCTCTAAGTTAAGCCTGCCTGCTGTGTGCCAACTACCAGAGGGTTTAGCACAGGTTAATTTGGGATTTGCTTGTGACTTTACCCTGACAAGGACTGTGGTTGCTGCTTGAGTAGGGTTTCACCACCCTAAAACAGTAACCCAATTTCTTACAGTTGTTTCACCTAATTTTTTTTAAAACTCACACCTGATCACAACCACCCTGAATTTCTCAAACAGATAAATATTAAATGAACACTTTAAAAAGAAAACTCTACATAGAAGAGTTAGCACCTGAAATGAAAATTATCGCCAAATCATATTTATTCCCAAGATAACATGTTCACCATATGCAGCACTCTTGGGGAGAGGAGTTGGCCTAACAGCTAGGGCGGTCGACCTCGAATTGGGGGAACTGGGTTTGAGTCTCGGCAATGACACTGAACATCCTGTGATTCTGGGCAAATCACTTAATCTCCCAGTGCCTAACAAAAATGAATGTGTCCTCATGTAACGCAACTGGTGCTATGTAAAGCGCTCTGATACCCGATTCGGGTCAGGTTCGCGCTATACAAAACTCGGTAAAATAAAAAATACTCTGATGGAGTGTGTCCCAGTGACTGAGTCCAGTAGATGAGAATCTCGATATGGGGTAAGAATATGCATGAGCAAGCCACGATTGTAAGATAAAATTGTTGTAGACACAGTGCCAGGATAATAGTATTCTCAACAACAATGCAGAGGGTTTGTTTTCTGAAAAAAAGTAGCAAGAAAGTGCATTTCAGAAGCAACACCAAGATGAATAAGTTGCAGCTGGATAACAATAACATTGTCCACAGCTATAGTGTCGGGAACAACAATCCTCAAAATTTTGACAGGATAAATATATGTCAGCTATTGGTCCAGGTTAATAAATATTCCAGATATTGTGCCAGGATTAGGTATACATGGCACTCTGTTCCCAGATTCCTCTTCCTGCACTCCAAACATTGGCCCAGGGTGGCAGTGGAGCATTTGATTCTGGCAAGTGAATCCATGCTGATGTTTATACGGATATGTATAAAAAAGGACATGGCAAGATGGATGGTCGTGTAACAAAAGCAAGACCAGGCAGTTGACATAAGGTCAATATTATGAAGGTAAATTAATCAATTCCATTTGGAGATTATGTAAAAACACTTTAAATGTAAGTAGACAAGGTACTGAGTGACAGTAAAGATGGTTGGGAGGGAGCGAGTAAAAAAAGGCATTTCAACTCTTTCATGAAGGTCCAGAGCAAGGCGTGCAATCTCAAGTAGATAAGTAACTCGTTCTTGAGGTTTGGGCATAGAAGGAGATGGTTGTATTAACTGTTTCGTCACACATTAGTATCTAGTTCTCCACGTGAAGGGACACCCCCTTTAGCCTTTCAGGTTTTGGGATTCATTCACACCTTTACACTTGCGACCAGGGTACCCCACTTTAGAGTGGCATGGAGGTCCCATTGTCACTGGAGCCCGGAACCACTCATTGTGAGTTGGAAGGAGTCGCCCTTAACTTAATAAGGCAAATGCCAAATTTTCCTGCTGCATCAAAAGTCTCATGGATGGCCCTCTGCTGATTTTGGGCTGTTTTATAGCCTGTGATCAACGTCAATGCCTTCTTCCCCACCAATCATTGGCCAATTCTTGGCCTCCTTCAGCTGAGACAATAGAATACACTAATGACATAACATATGTATCTGTTGAGCACATGTGCCTCCTGAAAGTATCTTGCCACTAAAATAGCATATGTGTTTTGTTGCCCAACTCAATGGAGCATATTTTATCAACCACAGAATGTTGAAAGACAGAGTGGATCCACTGGGATTCAAACCTGTGAGCACGAGGTCAAACACCGATTCCCTGGATTGGATGCATTAGTCCACTAAGCCACCAACCAAGAACATGCTGGGAGTATGATAAATGCATTGTTGAACACACAAGTTGTGCACAACATCCACAGTGCCACAGAGCCATACTAACACAGTCACCTAGATGATCAATGAGACTAAAAGACATTCTATACACTGCCAGACTGTTTGTATACAGTGGCATTCACTGTGTACGGTTTAAGGTTTGGCTTCATCCCATCCTACCCAGGCTGCTGGTGGCATCCAAGTGCACCCTTCAGTTTCATGCTGGAAATAGCAGGGCTGAGATGCAGTTTCATAAGGCAAATATCTTGCCCTAAGGTGGTTGGCATTTTAGAGGTCTGTCTTGCCTAGTGCAATGACAAAACATGACTGTTTTCAGAAACATGTCTTAAGGGGAGAAAAGAGGTTACCTAAAGAAACATGTTTGTTGAAAAATGTCCCATTCAGGCTCTCTGTGAGCAAATGTTGAGTGTTGATTCAGACAAAATGTATGTGATGGAGTATGAGCTGATGGGAAGATAGTCTTGGATTCCATGAGAAGCAGAGAGAGAAAGGTAAGAAAAAGAAATTGAGGAAAGAATTAAGGAATTGGAAAGAATAAAAATTCTGTCAAGATTGAAAGAGCTTGCCTTGCAGACCCAGAGGTTAGCATCACCAGCCGATTCTCTCAGTTTTTTGTTGCACTTTCAGATGAAGCAAGTGCCCAACTCTGCAGATAGCATCACATTTTAAGAAGGATTAACGTTCTCAGCCCATACCCAGTCGTCCTCTTTGGCCTCAGTTATTTCTCAAACAGCTACAGGCAGCACTGAACTGACCTGCGTTCTGGCTTCTACTCTTATCTGGCTTGGCGCCGCCCTACATTCTAATGCACACTTGGTGCTAAACTAGAAATCTAGCTTCACTGCTCAATTGTTATTGATCACACCGTTCAAGTGTTAAATAACATCCACTCCAGCCAGATAACGCAGGCATATAATCACATTTGTTTGACTTGAGGGAGATACATGGGAATGTTCTGGCATTCACTGGCTCATGCTTATGATAATATGTGCTCATGGCGACCTTGTCCAGCAGATGGGCATTAGAACATCTCCAAACCGGTCTATCACCTGCATACTTTAGCTCAGTCTTGACTCAAGACACTCGAAACAAGCACCACAAAGCTAATCAGGTGTTGGCAAAGACAATAGGTCTGGCCATGGCAAGTAGGTACAATGGTTAACTTTGTATTTCAAATATATGCCATGAAAAACAGAAAAAATGCTGCTGCGTAAAGTGATGGCCACATGCTTTCATAAAAATGTAAAATTAAAAAAAATAACTATTGTATTTAATTTAATGGAATGGTATGTGTGCTTCTTAGCAGACAGGGGTACTTGGAACAGGAATGGAAACCCTTTCTATTTTTAATGACATCACCGGCAAGTATGATTCTTACTCGAGTATAGTAAAAGTGGATGATTGTGGAGAGGTGCACCACTAGATTGTCTTTTTCCAATGATATAGACTGACAAAATTCCTTTGTGTTTAGATTTCCTTTATTTTATTGACATCATAAAATAGGCTCCAGCCAACGCGTTTCGTTCAATAAAGATTGAACTTCATCAAGGCTTGGACGCGTAAGATGGGCGTCTAATCCCAGGACCGGTTCTTGAATCCGGTCCTGGGGTTAGACGCCCATCTTACGCGTCCAAGCCCTGATGAAGTTCAATCTTATTGAGCGAAACGCGTTAGCTGGAGCCTATTTTATGATGTCATTAAAATAAAGAAATCTAAACACAAAGGAATTTTGTCAGTCTATATCATTGGAAAAGACAATCTAGTGGTGCACCTCTCCACAATCATCCATTTTCTGATCTGCTTCGCAGTTTGCACCCAACAACGGCAGGTGCAGGAGTTGTATGTGCGCACATTTTTAGATCATCCAACAAACTATTATAAAAGGAACACAGCAGTGAAGTGCGGCTTTCCTGGTCCGCCGTTGGTCTGTCTTGCTATAGTAAAAGTGCTACAGGCTCTGACTTACTGTAACATGAAGACATACTTTAAGCATGCATAACTAAAAAACAAAGGATTAAGATTTAAAAGGAAACCACATTGGGAAAGTAAAGTATTAGCCCAAAATCACAGGAACTGACAAATTCTTCTGTTTAAGGGGATCTGCACATGCGATCAGGAAAAATACTGTTACTCACAGAGTAAGAAAGTCCAGTGCCTGAAGTGAGCTGACTCATTGCCCCATGCTATATGCTGGGGTAGGTGGAAGCAAATGTGAATGACAGTTGAACAGACCAATGGGTGAAGAGGACTGACCCGGGGCCCTTTATGTATGTATATATGCATGTATTTTTTATTTTTTATTTATGATTTTTCTTTAATTACATGGGGTTGGTAAACCTAAAATCACCCATAGGAACCTGCAACGAGACTAAAGCCCTTCACACTGCTTCACCACAGATAGAGCCATAGCGATTACAAACTGCACAGCAAAACTGGTCATGAGAAAATCTATAGAAACCCAGGGCCTTATTTATGAGGCCCTTACGCTGCAGTTGCGTCACTTTTTGTGATGCTGCGGTGACGTAAAAAATGCACCACACTGCGCCATATTTTTTAAGTGACACATCTAGGCAGATGCGTCACTTTGTAAACCCCTGCGCTACGTTATACCTGCGACAGATACAATGTATGCAGGGTGGGCGTTCCAACGCAGAAAAGCCTCATAGAAGTGTCGCAGTGAGATCTATCAGATTTCACTGCCCAACTTCTACGGCCTCACTGCGCCAAATCCTTACGTCTTCTTGAAGCAGGCATAAGGGGTGACGCAGGCCTTTTCAAATGGAGCTTGCCCCATGTGAAATGGCACATTGCTGGAGTTACGTCTGTTTCCAGACACACTCCGGCAATGCGCCATTTTTGTGCCGACAGATACGGCAGGATTCCTGATGTATCTGTCAATCCTTGCGAAATGGTACGCCATACAGTAAATACGGTACATCCATCCGCAAGGAGGGCGCACTGAAAAATGTTGCATCGCTGTTTTGCCATAGCGATGCAACACTTTTCATAAAAGAGGCCCCAAGTACTGTAGTCTGTCAGAGAAACAGGAAATCAAAGAGGCATTTTCATCTGCAGAATTCAGGTTATAGGTACACGAGAGAAACATGGTTTCGAATGTCTCTGAGAAGAAAAAGAATGACAATCAAAAGTAACATAAAACTGTGCATGACAGAAGAATATAGAAGGATGCAAAAAGAATTGTCAGATATGTGAGTCCTATCATCAGGCTACGTATCAATACATTGATAAAAACGTATAGCACAATAGTGCAGGAAATATATTGTGAGGCACAATATTAAAACTAAATATTGAACCAAAGTCAGTGTGATGTGCAAGTGAGGCTTTTCAAGAAAGTGCTCAGGCATTACATTCAGAAAGAACTTTTCGTGCACAATTGCATAAAATTGCCACAAGAATAGAGTTTACAATTTCCCAGTAATCAAAGGTACATTTCTCCACAGTCACCTTGATCAGAAAGGTGCAAAAATATAATGCATTCAGTGGAATAGTTTGAATGATACACTTTTGGCACATCAGAATTGCAAAATTATGAACCTATTATCCAGTTATTCATTTAGGAAGTAGTTATTTCTAAAACCCGTTTTTGTAGGTCCTTTAATAAGTCAATGTGTGTTTTTTTATCACCACAACAAGTAAAAAATTCCAACTGGGTGTTTCACTTTTTTTCTGCAACTTTAGACTGAAAATGGTAATTTGTTCTGTTTATCTCACGCAAAACATATTTTTGAAGTTCCTTTCGTGTGAATTAAAAAACGATTACGATTTCCTGTTAAATCTTCTCTGAATGTCTCAAATCATAAAATATACTCGAGTATTCTGCCCATCATTGTGATAGGATTTTGAAGGTAGGTTTGATTAGAACAAATTTGCAAAACATAAACTTTTCTCTTCTTCGAAATATCTCATAGCTACTTCAAATAGATTTAATATTGAAAAAGAGAAGCACATCCTTTTTTTATTTCAATATGTGAAATTGGTGAACAATCTACTTTTTCATCAATGCTACAGACGTGTGCTGTCTGGAAACATACATACTTTTATGCAGAAGCACCAAAGTATCAAGCTTTGGAGGAACGTGATATTCAAGAGATTAAATTGCACACTTATTGTTAGCGTAGGTATCTGCAAGCAGAAACATATCGGAGCGTGAGTCAATGTTAAACATCTGGATTTTATGAGAAACTTGAAAGAAAGATTGTAAGGAGTGATTTGTTCTTAATCTTTAGTGTTCCACCCTATGTTTTCAACCTCTTAACTGATCTCTTCTATAACAAGCATTGCAATGCAATCAGTCTCGCATTTGTGAAAGTTAGAGCTATTGGTGTTGTAAATGATATTGCTTTTTACTTATGTTTTTTGTTTGTAGTGGAGTAGATATATGTTCTTTGTAGTGGAATTATGTGGTTTATATTGGAATTGTTAGTTGTGGAATTGTGTGGTGTGCAGTGTATTTGGTATGGTGATTTGATAGGTGTGAGAGCTGTTTAAAAAAGAAAGTAAGATTGAAAGTGATAGGTAGTTTGTGTATGAAGTGGTGAATGAACTCTAAATAGAGTAGTAGAAAGAGTGTGTGAAAAAGAGAGAATAAAGGGGAGAGAAGGTTTTAGACGCATAAAGAGGCTGCGCTTGTGTACGCATAAGACACCGAAAGAAGTGGAGAAGAGTGTGCGTTTGTGGTTTGGATTTTTAAAAAAGGTATGGTAAAGAAACTGTGGTGAAAGACCTGAAGTGAACCAATATGAGAGATGCTGGATCAGTGCGTTTGTGTGCAATGGAATTATGTGGATAGTAATTATGTGGTATTAAGTGTAGTGGACTTATATGTAGTGGGATTGTGTGTCGTGGAGTGGCATGTATTGAGTGGAATTATGTGGCGTGGTGGTGAATTGTGTGGCATTATGTGGAATTTTGTGGAGTGGATTGGATGTATGTGGTGTGTAGTGGAATTATGTGTTATGGAGTGGAATTATGTGCTGTGGAATGGAATTATGTGGAGTTGAATTGTGTTGCGTGGAATTATGTGGCATTGAATGAAATTATGTTGAGCGGAATTATGTTGCATGGTGTGGAGTGTATTTATGTGGTGTCTTACTATGTGGCATGGAGTAGATTTCTGTGCAGTGTAATTATGTGGTATGAAGTGGAGTGTAATTATGTTGTGTGGTATGGTATTGTGTGGCATTAAGCATAATTTTCTACCCTTTTAAAACATCTTTCCTAGCACTGTTATCGAAACTTGTACCAGAGCTGCCCATGCTGCACCTGTCCTTTGTGTGAGGAAAGCTAGCACTGCTGCTGTGCTGTAGCGATTTTAGGTGTGGGCAGCTGTAGTGCTACAGCAGATTTATATGCAGGAAGCTTGTGCTGCTGCTGAGCGGTTTCAATTTTTTGTGCCAGTAGCCGCACTGCTGTGCTGCAGCTGTTTTATGTGCTGGAAGCTTGCACTGCTGCTGAGCTGTAGTGGTTTATGTGTGGGAAGTTTGCACTACTGCTGAGCTGCAATGGTTTATGTGCGGGAAGCTTGCACTGCTGAGATGTAGTGGTTGATGTGTGGGAAGCTTGCACTACTGCTGAGCTGTAGTGGTTTTATGTGCAGGGTGCCTGCACTTTCCCTGAGCTGTAGCAGTTATTTGTGCAGCGAGCCTGCACTGCTGCTGAGATGTAGCAATTGTATGTGCAGGGAGCCTGCGCTACTGCTGAGCTGGAGCGGTTTTATGTGCAGGGAGCTTAAACTACTGCTAAGCTGGAGCGGTTTTGTGTACAGAGAGCTTGCACTGCTTCTGAGTTGGAGCGGTTTTATGTGCAGGGAACGTGCACTGCTGCTGAGCTGGAGTGGTTTTATGTGCAGGAAACGTGTACTGCTGCTGAGCTGGAGTGTTTTTTTTTGTGCAGGGAGCATGCACTGTTGCTGAGCTGTAGTGGTTTTATTGTGGGAAGCTTGCACTACTGCTGAGCTGTAGTGGTTTTTTGTGCAGGGACCCTGCAGTTTACTTTTTTTTTTTCGGAGTTTTATTTAGCAGGAACTTGACCCGAAGGTTTCAGGTATCAGAGCGCTTTACATGAGCACCAGTTGCACATTCATTTTTGTTAGGCACTGGGAGATTAAGTGATTTGCCCACTCACAGGATGTTGAGCGTCATTGCCGAGACTCAAACCCGGTTCCCCAGATTTGAGATCGATCGCCCTAGCCGTTAGGCCACATCCTCTCCCCAACTGCAGCAGTTTTATGTGCAGGGAGTTTGCACTTCTGCTGCCCTATTGCAGGGAGCTTGCATTGCTGCTGAGCTGTAGTGGTTTTATGTGCAGGGAGCTTGCATTGCTGTTGAGCTGTAGTGGTTTTATGTGCAGGGAGCTTGCATTGCTGCTGAGCTGTAGCGGGTGTATGTACAGAGAGCTTGAACTACTGCTGATCTGTAGTGGTTTTATGAGCATTGAGCTTGCTCTGCTGCTGAGCTGTAGTTACTTTATGAGTGGGAAGCTTGCACTCCTGCTGAGTTGTAGCTGCTTTATGTGCAGGGAGCTAGAACTTCTGCTGTGCCGTAGCGGTTTTATGAACAGGGATCCTGTACTTTACCTCCTGTATATCTTGGGGGTTGCATTTTAAGTCAAGAAGAGCCACCCATTAACCGGCAGGAACTGGGGTAGTAGGTTTTTTAATGAATTAATAATGGCTCGCTTTGGTATTATTCACAAAGTTTTAATTCACGGTACAGTAGCTTATCCAGCAACATCTCATTACACTGAAGCACAGGAGCATTATGTGGTAATTATTTAATCCCTAGTCTAACAGCAGTGTTGTTGTTTTGAACCCTTGAGCTGAATTAATGTTGCATCATCAGGACGTGAAGAAATTAGTGCAGACAAACTAATGTTCTGCAGGGAAACTTGGGAAACTTTTGCTATACAAAAGCAACAAAATATTGGTTTTGTTAATGTGCGTTTCAATTTAATATCTTTGTCCCATTTCCATCACCGAGCTGAAATGTGTCAAGAGTCCACACATGGTTTTCTGGGAACTCGCTCTGCGCCAGGTGTTAGCAACAGCTGATTAAAGTATGTGGCTTTAGTTTGTTTAGTTTAAAGTTTGCTTTGTCTTCTGTAGAGTGTTATGTTGCTTAAGTGGTAGTAGCGGACCATAAAATGTATACCATCAGTTGGAATAGAAAGGCAGGGTAAATTAATACTGCATCATTATTGGATAAATCAGGGCTTTTGGCCAAGAACCTTTCATGTGCAAGAATCTGTAAAAACATTTTTAAAAAATACAAAACTCTTCACAAAGGAAGATCAAAAAGCAAGAATAGCACAGTGTAGAGGAAAGTGCCACAAGCATAGTAAAAATGCCAATGTAATCTCATATTGGTGCGGCCAGGAGAAACGCATGGTATTAATGTAAAATGAAACTGACAATGAAACAGAACATACCAATAAAAGAAAGTGTGTTGCTGTCATGGCTCCACAAGAGAACGAGAGCGGCATGCAAGCAGGCATCGATAATAAGCTCGGAGCCCGAGCCCCAGCTTCATGAGGCAGCCGCGGCGCTGAGAACCCGCTCCTCAACAAAATCAGCTCCCGAGCCAACTCAACTGGTGAAATTATGCACCCCAGGCCAGCAGCCACATCTACACAGAGCATGGTGCCCATGCAGCCGCCTGAAGGAAAAGGGCGCAAATAAGCCCCTCGTCAGCATCCGCATAAAGAGAGAGACAGGTAGGGTGTGGAACAAACCCCTGCAACATAATAAAAGCAACAAAGAAATGCCAATAAAAACAACATAAGCATAAAAAAAATGATCAGTAAAAGAAAGTGCATTGCTGTCGTGGCTCCACCGTGAGGTCAAAAAAATTCACTAAAAGAGTGCTCAGAAACTGTACAAAAGAACATAGAGTAAGATCACATGTAACAGGGGCATTCCTTATGTGAAGTTACAACAGTAGAAAAGGAGGGACTACAAAAAATGTAACCAAAGAAAAACATGCATTTATGAACAGTCAAAGGAGCCAATTATAAAGATGGGTGAAGCTTTAAGCCCATATTCTGAATACAGCATGTCATGAAGAGACAGCGCATGCGCTGCCTATGCAAGACCTAAAAATGCCTTCTTCTCATCAGCTTTCAGAGAGAGGCGAGATAAAATTCAAAATCTCTATAGACAAACAATATCCCATTCATCTACATTCTGATGTTGGAGTGCCAGATTTCTCCTCCTTTCTCCATGACAAACAATATGTATCCTATTCCTGGCAAAACATATATATTTAAAATCAATTGGAGCAGCCACATGGTATTAACAAGCACTTCATTGTAAGTCATAGCCAGACGTGGGACTCCCCAAATATTGAAAGCCTGCCGGCTACAGTAACTGGGATTCAAGAAAAATTTGCCCTAAGATTCCTTTTACATAGAACTCTTGGCAGCTGACAATGAAGTCGTCCACATGGTGCACTTAAGCTGCCTCACTGCACAAACTGACATTAAGGGTGCAGTGCTTGTCTGGTTTGCTTCAGTCCTGGAGAAGCAGGCCCAGCAGTTCAAGCTTGGTATTTTTTCTCCTCAAAACTACTACCATTTCATGTGGTGTGCCGCAATGATCTGCACAAGTCCTGATCCTGTTTAATGCACCCATTGCCTTTATGAGTAAATCATTGAATCATGGAATATAACGTACCATGTGCACTGATGACACTCAGCTGCATCTAAAGTGACAGTAGCAATCTGCGGACCAACAGCAAGTCACACCCTGCATGGAGAAATAGAAAAACAGTTGTACAGAATAGTCCTCTGCTGAACAATTCCATGACCAAATTCTGCTCATTTATCCTCTGGCTTCCCCTTTAATCCACAAGCCTCTGTGGGATGGATGCTCTTGCTATCCTCACACAAAAGCAGTAAATAGCCATGAATGATGTTTGAGTCCAAACTCCTTCATACTCAAGACAACGCAGTCATTAAGAGCATCGTCCATCACTTGCATCTAATGTGAAGCATCCTTCTTAGTTTTTATGACCCTTCTCACCCTGATCTCCTTGGCCCTAGCAGAAGTAACTTCACAACTGGACTACTTCAAAGCCATCAGCACAGGGCTCCCAATCCAAAATCAGCATATTACAAAGAGTACATAAATACTCACACTGGATCGTCCTCGGGCTGGGTTACCCAAGGCTCCTGACTTCTGCAGAGAAGATGCTGGATTGGCTAATAAAAGCGTAAGTTTTATTTTCTTTGCAAAGAGAAGGTCCTTGTAAATCTCTTTTGACATATCTCGTCTGCTACACCAGCAGATCAAAGACCTAAAGTCAACATCCCTGGTCGTTCTAACTATCTAGCTAAATACTTACAAACTCCTCCCTCGGGATTTCGTTCCAGCCACCATCTCAAACTTGAAAGTGATTTTTAGGTTCCCCAAAGTTCCTGGTTGTCTACGGCCTTGAATACGAGAGGTCAATCTCAAAACTTGCCTTCAGCACTGCAGTTTCATCCGACTTGGTGTTGCATCATTCTAGGAGCAAAGAAGGCTAAATAAAATTACCACCACCTATCACCCCACCTGCCCCCCACATCCTATCCCACTACACTGAGAAGCAAGTCGGGAGGGCACGATACTAAACTCCAATAATAAATAAATAACTGAGAGCAAAGGGGAGCATTTAATGTTCATATTGATGGTAGAACTGCTGCTGTGCAGTCTGCTCTGAGAGTAAATGGAGTGCTGTACATATTTTGGGGTCTCCGCATAAATCTTCAAATGCCTATAATCTCAGCCACACAAAGTTGGCATTCTCTTATACCACACCAGCTCTTGATTAGTTTATCAGTACTCATTCATTAATCCTCGCCTCATGACATACTCATTTATATGACAACCCCTGCACACTTATAGTAAATTAACATGCACAAACATGAATTACGTGCACATACATAAATGCGTTAAGTGTTTGGACACACATTAGGTACATACGGACACATTTATACCTTTGATATGTCAACATACAATCATTATGTGTTGACACTTTCAATTTGTTGATATGCATTAAGTATGTTACAACATATTCAACACATGAATGTATTCAGGGTAATTGTAATTGCATTTATATAGCGCTTAGTACCCCTGATGAGGCGTCAAAGTGCTTTTCGGTGAATAGCATGCTACTCTGGAACCCAAAGAGGATTAGTGGTGAATTTGTATAGAGAGATTATGAAATTATTTGAGCGGTGGACATGTGAGTTTGTTATTTGGACTAAAAAGGGATAGTGGAGGTATAGAAGAGAGAAGGGTTTGCATATATATATATATATCGCTTGCTACCCCTGATGTGGTGTTGAAGCGCACCTTTGTAGTATACTCGCAAACACTCTTCAGCAAGTCTTTATTAGCTGGTTGAGACTGGCACAGCCACAATGAAGCCAAAGTGTACCTCCTCGCTGGTCCCAGCAGTCAGCACCTGATGCAGCTGTGTGCCAGTGAGGACAGATGCTGCCGGATGTCCTCTCCTGTTTCCAGTGCACACAGCTCTCCCGGTATGCTTAGTCTGAGAAGCCCACAGAGTGTTCCTTCCTGATTTTTTTCCTCCTATAACATTCACTTTTTTTTCTTACAGTAGTTGTCAGAGTTGGGCCACCCCTACTCAAGACAAGGCTCCGCACCTCTTCACAATGGATACAACCCTTACTGTGGCAGGGTCCGGGCATTTCAATGATTCCATTGTTTCTTCACCAGCACCTGGCACAGCTGGCAGGCGTGAAGTTACAGAGTCTCTGAACAGTTTTGGCTTTAGTCCTGGGCTGTCTGTAAAAGAATCCACATTTTGGCAGCCTTCCCTTTTGCTCTGCCTTCCCCCCTAACAATCCCTTTTCTCCCAGCCCTCCTCCTGTTTATTCACCTTAGTTTCCCCGGCAGAGGTTTATATTTAAAATAGAGATAGGGCCCTGCTTGAGCCTGAAGCCAAAGGCAGTGTACCGCACTCAGATCTCAACTCATTCAACACCACCAGGCATCCAGAAGCAAAAGAGCCAGTTCACTTCCCAGGACCTCCTGCTGTAGCCAATCTTTGACCCTTGCATATCTTTTAGAAACACATATTTCATTCACCCTCTTAATCACATCCCCCATACAGATCTGGGCTTGAACTGTAGATTGCCTCCATTCTGACCCCCTAGTCTCTTGGCTTGCCTAATGACCTCCCCCCAATGGGTCTCTTTGTAGGCATACACATATGCCACTCCCTCTTACCATAGCCAGCCCGCCGGGCAACTTCCTGCAGAACAGCATTGACTTCAGGTAATGTTGCATACTAGAGATGGCTGGTGAACTTTGAATTTGATGGGTTGTAAATGAGTGGTGTATTGCAGAGAGAGTGAAAGAGGTGATTGTGCCCTGCATAAAGGGAAACAAAAGGCCCAATGTAGTGTATCTTAGAGCAAGTATATTCAATGAATTGGACAAAAAGACACAGGTTTTACAGGGAGTTCTAACGGTCCCCCAGGGAGGAGTGGTGGCAATCTCCCTCTCCTCCCAAGGCCATTATGGAGGAGGTAGAAGTTAGATGGTCAGAGATGAAAGCCTGTGTTTTGCTCTCTTGATTAAAAAATAATTTTGATGGGGTCACTATTATGACGGGGGATGGGAGAAGGGGGTGAGAGAGTAAAAAATTAGCTAGCATTCGCGCCAAGAATTTTCAATTCTATTAAGGACACGGAGGCGAGGATTATGCTTTCTCTTTCATTTATTGCCACTCACAGCAGCCAATGAAAACTTTGTATTATGCAAAATAAACTACATTTCCCATGATGCACATGTAACACATCACATCCTGAAAGCCCCCATAAGAACCACCATAACCGGAAATCATCCTCTTTCTTTGCTCGAACAGTAAGAGTCCAACAAACATAACTTAAGTCCAAATAACATCCTCCAACGTGGAAGAACCAATCCAACTGGAAAGTAAAGTCTTCTCAACCAGAATTGCTCTTAATCCATCTTCTTCTCAGAACCTGGAAGAATGAGAGACAGAAAAACCCGTAACCTCTGCTTGGACAGAATATAAATACAGACGGGTGGGTAATCATTACAATACTGTAATATAACCGGGTGGGATAATCCTCGCCTCCGTGTCCTTAATAGAATTGAAAATTCTTGGCGCGAATGCTAGCTAATTTTTATTCTATTACAGGACCGGAGGCTTAGTATTATGCTAGTTTAACGCTGGTCAAATACCACAGAGGAAATATCACCCACCGGTTTATAATAAAACTGTTTAAAGGTAGACTCAGAAGACCAATCAGCAGAATGCATAATGTCCTGAATAGTAGAACCTAACATAAATGTCTTAGAGGCCATGGCGCCCCGAACAGAGTGCGCCCCAAATACTTGGGTATCAATACCTGCCTCTTGCATAACAGATTTTAGCCATCTGGCTATAGTAGCCGCAGTAACAGGTTTGTAAGGTTTTTGCAAAGCAATTAATAATTGTACCACACCATCAGGCCGAATAGACCTGGTACATTCTTCGTAAGTCTTGAGACATTGAACTACACAGAGTTTCGTGTTACCAGGAAAAGCATGATATTCCACATTTCGTGACATAGTTTTAGTTCTGGAGGTAATGTTAAAAGAAACTCCTTCAGGAGTAAATACTCTACCTGTAATGTCTAGAGCTTTAACATCAGAGGACCGTCTACATGCGGAGAGACATAGCAACATGGCTAATTTGGATGAAAGTTGTTTCCTTGTTAATATATTGTTTTGTGGCCATTTATTGAATAAGGAAAGAACTAGAGAGACGTCCCACAAGGAAGAATACTTTGGCTTGGGTGGATTCGCTACCCTAATACCTTTCAACAGTTTACATATTAGTGGATGCATCCCTACTGGGTTGCCCTCAATCTGGGAGTGACCCGCCGAAATGGCGGAACGGAAATTGTTGATGGAACGATATGCCAAACCCTCAGAAGCCTTTTTTGACAAAAAATTTACAACATAGGGTAAATCTGACCCCACGGGATCCACGTGCTGTTCCACGCACCAACGAACCCAACCTTTCCAGGCTGAAGAATATGTTTTCTTGGTTGAGGGGGCCCAAGCCTGGTTGATAAAAGCTGAAGCTTGTTCCGAAAATCCAGGCATTTGCCAACGTTGCCGGAAAGTCTCCAGGCCATCAGGGACAACTGCCCCGATAGTACCATTGGGTGCATCTCTCCATGAGGGCCCTGGAGCATCGTCGAGGACCACGGGATCATCCTGGGAGAGTTGCAGCTCGCCTCCAATAATATTGGGAACCAAGGCTGCGACTTCCACAGGGGAGTCACTAGGATCACCTCTGCCTTCTGGCGCATTATCTGCGTGAACACCCGAGGAATTAATATAAAGGGGGGAAAAGCATAATTCAGGCTCAGGGACCAATCCTGAGAAAAAGCATCCGTCGCCAGGGCCAACGGATCCGGCCTCCAGCTGAAGAATTTGGTCATTTGACGATTCAATCTGGATGCGAACAGGTCGATCTCGCAATTCCCCCAGATCGCCTGTAACCATTGTACTATCTGGGACTGGAGTTGCCAATCGCTGTAGTCCTTGAGATGTCGGGAGTTCCAGTCCGCCACTACGTTTGACTGACCCGGAATGTACTCGGCTATGACCGAGATCTGGTGACTCAGGCAGTAATGCCAAAAGTCCTTCGCTATCTCTACTAGAATGGAGGTCCTCGTGCCTCCCAGCTTGTTGATGTACCGAACCGCTGAGATGTTGTCCATCCGCAAGAGGATGCAACACGAGACTCGCTTGGGTGATAGTGTCCGGATCGCGAACGACCCTGCAAGAAGTTCTAGACAGTTGATATGGAGGTCTAGTTCGCGTAGGGACCAACGCCCTCCTGTAGAAATATTTCCGCAACGAGCCCCCCAACCCCAGCAGCTGGCATCGGACTCTATGACGACCTCCGGCAGGGAGCCGAAAATAGCTCTGCCGTTCCACGCTTCCACGTGGGCAAGCCACCACTGGATCTCCTCCCGTACCTCTGGGGAAAGAGGGACTAGATCCGTGTACGGGAGGCCCTTCTGTAGATGCTGAATCTTTAACCGTTGAAGGGCTCGATAATGGAGAGGTCCCGGAAAAATTGCCTGTATGGAGGATGCCAACAGGCCCACTATTCTGGCAATCACTCTCAGTGAGACCATCTGTTGTGATAACAGGGAGCGTAATTCCTTTTTGATATCCCGAAGTTTGGAGCGGGGAAGACTCAACTGAGCTGTTTGAGAATTTATGACGAAGCCTAGAAAGTCTATCGTCTGGGAGGGACATAGAACCGATTTGGATTCGTTGATCACGAACCCCAGGTTTTGTAACGTAGCAATGGTCATGCGTAAATGCTGGACCGCCAAGGTTGGAGACTGCGCTATGATGAGTATGTCGTCCAGGTATACTATCATGCGAACCCCCTGTTCTCTGAGGTATGCTATCACTGGCTTCAGCACCTTGGTGAAGCACCATGGTGCTGAGGAGAGTCCGAAAGGAAGGACCAAATATTCGAACCATCGGTTCCGCCATTGAAATTGCAGGAACCGGCGATGGGGAGGAAAGATGGGAATGGACAGGTAGGCGTCCTTCAGGTCCAGACGGATCATCCAGTCCCCCTGTTTCAGGAGATCCGCCAACAGATGGATGCCCTCCATCTTGAAATGTTTGTAAGTCATGTAGTGATTGAAATCCTTTAAATTCAGTACCAACCTGTAACCTCCTCCTTTCTTCTGTACCAAGAAAATATTGCTGCAGAAGCCGCGAGGGCCCTCGTCGCAATACGCTATCGCGCGTTTCCGCTGCAATTCTTCGAGTTCGGAATCTATAAAATCGCACTCGAGTTGGGAAAAAGAAAGCTGTCTGGGCAGTTTCACCTGATAAGGGGTCTGAAAGAAATCTAGATGAAAACCCTGAATTGTCTGCAATTTCCAAGCATCCTGCGAGAGTTGAACCCAATTGTGATAGAAAAATTGAGTACGACCCCCTAAGGGCAATAGGGAAATGTCCGGAGCCCTTACCTGTAGAGTCAGAGGCTTGGAAATCTCCACGATAATTTCCTCTATGGAAGCGCCTCCGATTGAAGCGCTGTCTGGTGGGGTAGAAGGTACCCCCACGGGTGGAGTCCCAGTCGCCACGTCCTCTGCCGAAATCACCTCTTTGAGGACCTTGGGAGAACTGACGGCCAAACGAGCGCCCCGGCCTCGTCCGGCCCTGTTAAAAAGGCCAGCCTTGAACACTCTTTTGATGCCAGACTGTGCCTTATCGAGGGTTGTGAACGTGCCCACATATTTAGCCACATCTTTAACGAAACGTTCTCCGAAGAGATTGCCCCCTGCTAAGGGACCTGGTTCTGCCGCAGCCAGTTCCGTGAGATTGGAATCCATGCGCATAAGGAGCGATTTGCGTCGTTCTGTGGAAATGGCGCAGTTCGCGTTCCCTAACAGGCAAATAGCTCTTTGGGTCCACCCTGCCAGGATATGGGGGTCTGCCGCAGTGTTGGCTTCCTGCGCCTCCAAGGCCATCTCTAAGATTTTTGCGAGGGGTCCTGCGACATCCAGAAGTTTGTCTTGACAGCCTCGCCAGGCGCGATCAATACCCTTTTTAGGGTCCTTCGCGAATTTTTTCAGGAATGTTAGCAAGCTGGAATCTATGTCCGGGGTGTCCGCCACTCTGTCAGTGAGATCTGGCCTCGGGCACTCTGAGCGGAGCCTATTTCGTACTTCCTTATCAAAACTCCTGTGAAGGTTATCATGCAGGTAAGCCGCAACAGCGGGGGCAGGAGCCCAGTCAGACGACCTGGGATGGACTATATCCGTGGGGTTGAAGGTGAAAGGAGTGGAAATGGTCTGAGAGAGGTCCTGGTCTATATTTTTGGACTTCTTGGACCTTTTCTTGGGAGGAGCCTCGTCTGAGGTGCCCGTGGCATCGGTGTCCGTGTCTGTGTCCGGACGCTTGGACTTACCGGACTCAGGATTAGGTAGCGCAGAGAGAGCGGTAGAATGAGGCCAAGACTTAGCTCTGGGCTCCGTAGCCGAGACATCCTTGGTTGGATCTGCAGGAGAAATGAATCCATGACGCTTAGCAAATTTTTCCAATTGTTTCGTTATTGGTTTCAATGCAGTGGCTAATGCCTGCTGCACAGTCATAGGGACTGCCTTCTCGAGGGCCTTGTTTACCGAGTCCTGAACCGAGGCGTCCAGGGCCTCAACAATGTTATCCTCTAAGGAAAGAGTAGCCACTTCCTCCTCATACAGGTTATCATCCTCTTCGTAAGTGACCCAATCCTCCATTGTGGGGCAGAATTTATAACTATATCTGCGCATAAAATGAGGTCAAGAGGAGTAATGGGGGAGTCAACCCACAGCACAGAATTAATACCAGGTACCTAGCTCCTCAGCAACAGCTGAATAAAGTTTTTACAGCCCACAGGGCGTAAGAGAGCCAAAATGAGCAGTAATATAAGGAGTTGTGCACACTCCAGGCCCAAAACACACTATTACAGCCAGCCAGGCATAGTAGAAGTTGCTCAAGGGAGAAACGAAAGAAGAATGAAAGTTCTAGGCTAATTAGGGCAGTAGCGAGGTGCGCAGCCCAAATCCTACTAGAAAGTAGCCCAATTGGGCTGCGCACATCGAAACCAGGTGCTAAGGGGTTAAACGGAGGCTCTGAGCGGTGCGGCTGATGAGGGGAGCCTCGCGCTCGCAAAATTTGCATGTAACCGCTGCCGAAGGCAGCGCGGTACCGGGGAACGCAGCGGGAGCCGATCTGGCCGTCCGCAAGGTAACCAATGCTGTTTCCCGCCGTAGCGGGTTTAAAATGCCCCAACAAGTCACTTCTCAAGCTGCCGAAGGCAGCGCAGCACTCCGGCTCCCGCGGGAGACCGATTTGAAGCCCCGATGGGGTTACAGCCTTAGCGCGATGTTCGCGCTGTAAATATCTTAACGCTGAATTTAACAGAAACAAAGCGCGCTTAAGCGATACATAGAGGCGCGAGTCTGAACAATATTAGTGCCATGCAAATTACATAGTTATTATGAGGAACATAGATGCACTTAACTTCCTGCGTGAGCAGCAAAGAAAGATGATGATTTCCGGTTATGGTGGCTCTTATGGGGGCTTTCAGGATCTGATGTGTAACATGTGCATCATGGGAAATGTAGTTTATTTTGCATAGTACAAAGTTTTCATTGGCTGCTGTGAGTGGCAATAAATGAAAGAGAAAGCATAATACGAAGCCTCCGGTCCTGTAATAGAATTTAGACTGAAATTTATGTGTGAAGTTTTGTAGCTAGGGTGGGGGGCAAAACAATCATCATTAGCTCTCAATTGAGATTCGATTAAGTTGTAGTTGATTTCAAGGTTGCAACATAGGGTTCAAGTCATGACTACGCTGTTCACGGAGTAGGCATCTTGGTCGGGGTACTCATTGTTCCAGAGAGAGAGAGAATGGTGGATCTGTGGAATATACAAGGGTGGCTGAGAGGCACCCAGTGGGGAAAGGAGGTCTTGAAAAAGATATTACGCTGAAATACCGTACAAGGTGATCCAGGCATGTGTGGAGGGGCATTAATGGAAATGGGTGAGCTAATTTATTTTAGAGAGTGAGGTTAGATATAGCAATAAAATGAGGCATTTTGATGAACAGGGCTTATTTAGTGTAAAGGCAATGCAGGCCAAGAAGGTTCTAAACAGTGACGGATGGCATCTTCCTGCTTAAAATAATACATAAAAAAAGAAAAACTTACCTGAACTCGGAAACGTCCTCACTCCGGACCTCTTTTTTCAACACAGAAACCGGATGCAGCAACTCCCTTGGCCAATCTTAGGGCTGCTCTCACCAGCACGAGAGCAGCCCTAGGATTGGTGGGAGCGGCCTCACTAGGCGCTCCACTGTGCTCTGGAGGCTTTGGCTTATTCTAACCTAACTGTCTTAAGACAGCTGGGTTAGAACTGTTAAAAGTGGCCAAAAAAATATGTGCACTTTAAACCCCGTCCTGATGCTTGGCTCGGGACGGGGGATGAAAAAAAAAATGGTAATTAATTACCATTCTATTTTTGATCTCTGGGGACTTTTAAGTGGGGCGATGCTCCTCCTTTCAAACGGAGGAGCCGCCCCTGGTTCTAAATAGGTTCTGCCCTATCTCAATGTTAAAACATCACTTATTCAATTAACTGACGTGTCTAAGGGTTCCTGCACTGGGTCCACAAGGAGTAATCATGAAATATTCCAATATGTTCATGGCGTGCCAAGCAAGGCCAAACCACATAGCTGTTTGTAATGTTCACCTCACACAACATTTTTAAAACATTCCAGTAAAATAGTTTATGTTTCAGTAGAACTCCCATGAAAATGTGCAAATAAGTTACATGTTTAAAAAGCAAATAAATGATGCAGCTTCATAATGTTCTTTAAACATGTGCATGCAGTGGCGGAGCGTGGGCAGGGCCACAGTGCTGGTTGCTCCGGGAACAAAATTCTTAGAGGAGCAACATTTTCAAAGGGTAAGACTTCCGAGAACAGTGCTCTGAAATTTACAAGGTTAGGCCCATATTAACTTCTTGCAGTGTCTCCCAAAATCTAGACTAGTCTTCTGATAGTGCACAGTAATTTTGTCTAAAGTGTTTGACACTCTACTGGGGGAATGTCAAATAATACACTTCAGATAAAATAATTATGGGAGACCACACTCATTAAGTTCTTGAAGGAGACTGAGCTTGCCAGAGACTGACGTGGTTCAGTGTGTTGGAAACTGATGAGGTTCGGTGCAAGGGGAGGAGCTTCACGGACTGCAGGAGCGGGAGTATGAAGCTCACTATGGAGCCACGCCAGAGGACCCCAGGCGTTTTCTTGATGTTTTTCGGCCAGTAGGTGATCGGCTGCTGAAAGACTGCCCAGATTATTGTCAAGACTGATCTGCATATGGCTGGGTATGAACTGGGGTGGTGAAGTGAGCTAAAGAGCGATGATGGATTCTACCCAGATCTGTGACTGGGCGTGATTGTCTGAAAAGTTTCAGCGCTCCCGTCCATCATCTCCTTGTGTTTGCTTTGTTTGCCCTAAGTTGGCAGGGTATGCCCAGAAGTGGGGCCCTTGCTCATTTTGCCACTGGATTCAAGCTAGCTTGGCTGATGAGGGGTGTTACCCTGAAACCGGTCCCAGGATGCTTGTTTCCGGTCAGTTCGGGCTGGACTGTTCCCATGAGGGACAGGGTCAAGACTGATTTGCATATGTCTGGGTCTGAACTTGGGTGGCGAAGTGAGCTAAAGAACACGATGATGGATTCAACCCAGATCTTTGTCTGGGGGTGAGTGTCTGAAAAGTTTCAGCGCTCTGTCCATCATCTCCTTGTGTTTGCTTTGTTCGCCCTAGGTTGAAGGGTATGCCCAGACGTGGGTCCCTTGCTCACTTTGCCACTGGATTCAAGCTAGCCTGTCTGATGAGGGGTGTATCTTCAAAACCGGTCCCAGGATGATTGTTTCCGGTTCAGGGAAGACCTGGTTTGGCAGTTCGGGCTGGACTGTTCCCATGAGGGACAGGATCAAGGCTGATTTGCATATGGCTGGGTCTGAACTGGGTTGGGGAAGTGAGCTAAAGAACGATGATGGATTTAACTCAGATCTGTGACTGTGGGTGAGTGTCTGAAACGTTTCAGCACTCCGTCCATCATCTCCTTGTGTTTGCTTTATTGCAGGGAATCCCATGAGAAGCCAAAAATAGCCACCAAATGCTAGCAATGGTCATCTTATACTTGGGCCATCGTTATGCCAGGAATAACCATCACTAAATAGGGGTGCTGTCATTATGTCAAGAAAGTATACAATATTCCATCCTCATTGACCACAATATGACAGTACTACCATTACTCCAATAATCACCACAAATATGTCAAGGAATAATCACCACTATACCTCGTATGGTTATCATTATGTGATGGATTGCCATAATAATGCCAAGGATGCTGAAAAAGTCCTTAATATACCAGGACCACCATTAAGCATGGAAGGCCACCTTTATGCCAGACACACCAATCACTAAAGCCCTCATTACAAGTTTGTCGGAGTAGAGTGGGGTGTTTACCACTTGAGGTAAGTACCATTACCCTACAGTGAGCTATGTACTGTATACAGTAAATACCTCTAATTCCAAGTTTTGAACATAAAACAAGGCATAACATGTGGAATCGGTTTTTAACACATTGAATTCAACGTTTTCCTTTTTTCCAGGCCTTTTCCCCTATAAATTTCAAGAGGTTTGACCTGCTGGAATTTATCAGTGGAAAACGGCAAGGGTGTGATAATTATTCCGCACTAGAATTTAGTCCTGATCTCCTAATGAGGGTCTAATCCTAGGTTGACCATCGTTAGGCCAGGGATTATCACCGTAATTTCAAGGACGACCTTAAAAATGCAAGGCCATTATTCCTCCAGCAGTGGCCGCTATAATATTAAGGAGGGACATACATGCTAGAGACAGCCATCATAATGGCAAGGATGTCCAAAACAGACCACAGACAGCATTATACCATGGGTGACCACCATTATGCTAGCAACAGTCACCAGTGTTGATTGTTGATCTTCACTATGCCCTGTGGATGGTTGCTATGCAGTGGTCCCCTTATGTGAGAGACGGGCCCACAAATAGATTTAAATATTTACACAGTCAGACACCCACAGTTACACTCACTGAAACACCCGAACACAAATTCAGGAGTGCACAAGCATAAGCACAAAATCCCTTGCCCTGTCCCACTTGTGAGAAGTTGGCCTGGTATATGCTGTCCACTAATTATAGTGGGCACCTTGCACCAGTCCAAACAACCCCTTATTGGAGATAGGTTAAAGACAACCTTTATTGAAAGCTATCCTAGTGGTAGCTATGGAGAGCAGCCTTCAGGCTAAGTCTTGAAGGAATGTAAAGCAGCTTGTTTTACCTGTCTATAATCTCTTGAGTGACCAAATGAAAGAGCACCACACCAGGTATATATTCAAAATATATGTATTTATTGCTAAACACACCCCTCTAGTCTCTTTATGAGGCTAGAGTTCGAAGTACACACGTTATAAGTTATTTAAACACAGTAATAGCACAAATACACGTTTGAGCCCTAGGGGCGTACCAAACCATATACCAATAAAGTGGTATAAGAACCACGACTGAGCTAGACACAAGGCCTAGAGCCTGTAGAAGTGCTTGGCCCTCAAGGAACCACCCAAGGTAGTGACACAGGGGACCCACGGGGGACCCACAGGGGACGCGTGCAGTGTGAGAACACAGCCGCGAGCCGCCGTTGACTTCTATGGGGAATGTCGCGGTTGGAGTTTTAAAGAAAAAGGACACTTAGAGGAGGACTTGGAGCAAACCCCTTTAGAACTAGGTTGTTCTAGAGTCTATACCCACGGGAGCACCGGAGTACTCGAGTTACCTCACCCAGGGAAGCCGGGTGCATAGGTGTCTTTCGGGGTCGGGTTTTGTCGTCGTTTTCAATGGCGATCTGCTGCAAAGTGCTGCTGGCGACCAAGTCGAAAGTGTTCGGGTGGATCCAAGGGTGGATCGAAGATCTGAAGAACCTGAAAGCAGAGGGGACAGAGTCTGGGTCACTAGCCAGTGACCAGGAAGGCGATGAGCAGATGCCCACCGATGTCGGGTGCTTCAGGTAGGTTGACGGTCGTCTTGACTCTTCAGCCACGAGGTCCAGGAGGCGTCGACGATGACCTGGAGCTGGATTCGAGCTGTCCCACGACGTCTGTCGATTGCAGGGGTGTCGGCAACCGGATTGGACCCAACAAGCCTTGGCAACGGCAAGTCTCGTAGAAACAAGGAAAGGACGTTGATGCAGACCAGCAAGGTCTGGGGGACTCACCCAGCGAGGGTAAGTCAGGGCACATCTGGAGCAACCAGGAAAGCCCAAGCAAAAGAGTTGCCTTCGGGAGGGCCCACTAGCCAATGGACTAGCGACCGCAAAGGAGCCTCGAGTGGACGCACTTGGAGCTGGCTCACAGGACACTCGTGGAGTGGAGGCCAGTGATCTTCGGTGCAGTCGGTGCTGGAGGCAGGGACTACTCGGAGCCCAAAGCACAACTTCATGGGAGACTAAGGAAGAGGATGCACTTGCAAAAGTACTCGGTGTCCAGTGGTCACGGTTCCACGTTACCCACGACAGCTACGGGCCTCAGCTTTGCTGGGGACTCAGGGCAGCCTCGGGGAAGTCTGGAAATCCACCTCTGGTGATGCAAAGACTTCGGCGTCCGGCGGGAGCTTCAGCGATGCAGACCGGACAATTGCTTCTTAGGTGCCTGCCAAGCAAGGGAGTCACTCCTTGACCCCAAGGGAGATTCTTCAGTCCTCTAATCTTCAGGTAGAGCGTCGAAGGTCCAGGATTCAGTGTCAGAGTTTCGTCCAGGGTAATCTAAAGTCCTAAGGACTGGGGTCCCATACTTATACTAAGTTAGGGGGTTGGACATACTCTGGGGACCCACCTATGGGAGGGTCAGGGAAGAGGGGTGGTTACACCCATTCCCTTTGTCCAGTTTCGCGCCAGAGCAGGGGCAGGTAGCCCCTGCAACCGGTTTGAACTGGCATATGCACAGGGACACCAAGTGTGCCCCCAGTGCAGGACTTCTGAGCACCAGAGAGTGCTCCCGCCCAGCCCCAATACACATTATCCTGTCTGCGACAGGAAACCTATTGTCCAGGCCTCCCCTGGCGGAGTTTCAGTCAGCAGCAGGAGGCCAGACCCGTGTCTGTGGCAGCGGCATCCATTTTGTGATGCCAGGGCTCTGGAAAGAAGTTACCGGGTAGCCCGGTGTGTACATGTCTCTCCCTCTAGAAGGGTGGAATGCTACCCCCGCCGCCAGGACTGGCAGGGGGTAGTATTCCAAGATGTTTGACACCAAACACAACATGTTTTGGTGCAGCCAGTCCAAAGTTAGCATTGTACCGCGAGGATATAATGCACTTAAGAGTATATGGTCAGGCTGTACCACAAACAGCATCAGAGGAGGGACTCTGAACGCTGTAGAGGGGCTCTGCTCATGCAGGGGCACCCTCTCACATAAAAACCAAGCACTCTGCCTTCAGGATTGGTAAGGCCTGCCATAGGAGTGACTTATAGGTTTATATGTGTGTGCAATGGTAGTGATATAGGTAGCCTATACCACTGTAAGGGGTGCATGCACCACCTTACCCAGGCTGCAGTAGCAGACCTGTGGTGTCATTTTGGATGGCCTTCCAGGGGTGGCACAATACATGCTGCAGCCCCTGGTAGGCCTCTGAGGTACCTATGCCCTGGGTACATAGTATACCATATACTAGGGACTTATAAGGGCACTCCAGATTCCAATCAGAGATGTGCCTAGGGCACATGGAAACCATTTTATAGAGGAAGCAGGTAGACTGGGGCCCTGAATAGCAGGATCCCAGTCCAACCAAGTCATAAACCAGCCAAACACCAGGAAACAAGTGGGGGCAACCATATAGTCAGATTCCACCTTCCTACACCACTTACTTGAAAAACAGTAGCTGTTGCTATTGACTTTGTGGTGCTTCACCTGGGCATGAAAGCACCACCACACATCTTTGGGTCTTACCAGAGGGGAGGGGACGGGAAGTCACATAGTGTGGTGCTTGCCATCTAGCAGTTCACAAAACAGAGCATTTGTGGTTTTATGATTTTTTTTAACCTTTGATTACATTAGTACATCGTGTAATCTTAACCAAAGACTGAGAATCTACGCCAATTAAAACTCTGCCCTTTGAGATTGTCACACCTGTTGAGCAACCCTTCCAGCATCTCACCACCATAGAGAATCTTGAGGCCTGATTATACCATAGTTAATGTTTCACTATGTAACACAGAGATAGCAAAAGCTTGTAACGTCCACCTTCAGTTAACTTGAAACCTCACTCCATTTATAACTATTAGGATCAGGTAACCGTATTCAGGCAGATCATTATATTTTGTTCTGATCAAGGCAATCCAAATAACCCTTACTAGATAGTAATAGATAGTATTGAATAGAACAATCTTCATTTAACTAACACTATGACACCAAATAGACCAATATGACTTTGGTCAATGAAAATTCACAAAACAACAAAAAGAGCTACAAGGTCATACAAAGCGCAGAAGAGCACACTAAAAATGCTGTCAGGATAGAATAGCATAGCATCATTCAGCTAGAAATGACCATCAGCACACCTCCCTGAACATGAAGAGGTTACATTGGCTATGATGTGCTGACCCTATTTAGTTTGAGGGACTGTGCATTTCCGACACGGCCATTTTGAACGAAGGCCCGCAATACCCGACTTGAATATTCCAAAGATACAATCATATCTTCTCCCTTAGAGTTAGAAGTGTTGATGAGTTTGAGCGGAGGCTCTGAACACTGATGGTGACACACTACAAGAGCAGAGTGCGAGGATGTGGGAGAGACTGTCCTTAGAGTTGTGGGAGGAAGAAATATCTTCAAATTCTGGAATAGCCATAGAACAGAACTGTTGGTGAAGCTTGGTGTCTTCTGCATCTGCTTGCACTAAAAACAAAAACTTGACATACCAGCCACACTCACAATAGAAGGTCCAATTTTATCCACATTTTCGTGAGCCACTTTTTTATTAAAATGGATGAAATTTCTGATAAAACTGCATCTACTCATCCCCCTTCCCAATCAATGTCCCCCCGCGTGCCATCCCTCCCTACTGGGTATGCGGACTCTGCAGAGCACAGGACACTGTGACGTAACTGGTTATTTTCCTTCAAGAGCATGTAATGTGAATGGAACTTTCTTTGTGTACTGTATGTATCGTTTTGAAGGCCTTCCGCTGTAGCTTTCTGATGATGAGCCAGATAGAAGATACTAGTGTATGAGCTATTTCTTGACTAATGTAGCATAATGTTGTGCATCTCCGGACAGCAACAGCGTAGAAGCTGCTGGAGACTTCTGAAGAGGTGGGTTGAGTCTAATGAACATTATTTCTACCTGGCAATCTTTGATTCATTTAGAATGTGTTATCACGAGTCAGACCACTGTGAGTTTGCAGCTTTTGCTCATTACTTATGTTAGAAATGTGTGTACACACCCCCTTGGTTTTGGGGTGAACCATGATTTTTGATTTTCCTCTAGGGAGGCTATCTCTTTCTCTATGGATTTTGCTGTATTTCTAGGACTTAAAATTATTATGATTGCTGATTATGTGCTCTGCTTTTATGTCTTCATGGCATTTAATAATTATTCTGTACCACTTGGTTAATAAGATTTTTGATAAATCCTTTAACTTTTCTCCAATAGCGAACTCAGTTATTGAGTGGACCCTGTTAATATTTACTCTGCTAATTGGTGGGTGTGATGTTGAGGAGGCTCGTATTTAAAGATCAAGTGTATGCAGGAGCAGAGCTGCGTGAGGAACATTTTGGGGTGATCTAAATATTGGAGTGCAATAGAATATTGGAGTTCGGCTCTGACGCAAGTAACCCATCATCAGCAAATGGTTCATGACCATGTAAATTGAGACCCATGCAAGGCAAGGTACATCTCTAATATAAGGTGACAACAAGTAACAAAAATAAAGGTCCCAAAAACACCCTTTTAGTAAGTAGCTTGGGAGCTCACAGCTGGCAAAGTGGTATTTTGCCTGGAGAGCTAAACATTTGTGTGCCGTACCTGAGCACATGAAGAAAGCAAACTTGTCCTGTGATGGATATAGTGAGTAGTTTCAGCTCCTGACTAAATTTCTGAGTAGTACATGTTAAACCATGAACATGTACTACTCAGTCTATGTTGGGAATCTGTGGGGAAAAACCACTAGAACATAAAATCAAGCAGGTATTGGTAGTATACAGATTAAAATGGCAACAGTAATCACTTCCGCACACACCTTAAACTAATAACTATACCTACAAAGAGTTTGCAACACTGTGCGCCGTGGCTCCCTGGGGAGCCGCCAAACCTAGCCAGGGATGCAGCGCACCAAGCACTTTACTGCGGCAAACACCCATTACAACGAAGAGATCACTTCGCGGTGCCATTACAACGCGGGTACAAGATCGCAGAAGCGTTTACATCGTAAGGCACAGCAACGCTTACACGTTTACATCGCAAGGCCTATCATCGTAAGCCACAACAACGCAACTTTACGATGTAAACGTTAACGCGATGTGTTTTAAACGATGTAAACGTTAATGCGATCATATACACCCATCCGTTAATGCGATGCGACGTGACTCTGCCCATACATCCGTTAAACAATGCGATATAGATGCGACGTGTTATAAAGTTAACTCTCTCTTAATGCGATGCGTGACTCTGCCCATACATCCATGTTAAAAAACACTTCATCCGTTAAACACCTCTCTTAATGCGATGCACTCTCTCTGCCCATACATCCATGCGACGGGTTTTTCTATGCGCACATCTCAACTAATAGATGTGTCCCCGGGTTTTTCTCTGCGTACCTCTCCTCTGCCCATACATGTGCAGGCCCCTTTGACAACCCTCAATAGACACTGACACTGCTGGCTTCATATTGGCTTTTCTCGGGGGGTACTATTTAATAGACACTGACACTGGTGGCTTCATATTGCCTTTTCTCGGGGGGTACTATTTTACACCCATTTCTCGGGGGGTACTATTTTACACCCATAGCCTCTTTTCATGGCTCTGTTGTTTATCCACTACCCTTGATTCTTGTGCCCTGAGAAGGCAGCCGTGTGCTTTAAGGGACAAGGGGCTGATTTAGATTGTGGTTTTTATTGCACTTCTACATGGACGGCTTAGAAGGGTGGGTGGATGAATGGTGGATGGATGGATGAAAGCGTGGGTGGGTGGGTGGGTGGATGAATGGTGGATGGAAGGATGGAAGCGTGGGTGGATGAAGGATGGGTGGATGGATGGATGAAAGGGTTGGTGGATCAATGGTGGATGGATGGATGAAAGCGTGGGTGGGTGGGTGGATGAATGGTGGATGGAGTCATACATGTGCAGGAATGGTGGCTTGAAAGGGTGGGTGGATGAATGGTGGATGGATGGATCAAAGCGTGGGTGGATGAAGGATGGGTGGATGGGTGGATGAAGGATGGGTGGATGGATGGATGAAAGCGTGGGTGGGTCGGGTGGGTGGATGAATGGTGGATGGAAGGATGGAAGCGTGGGTGGATGAAGGATGGGTGGATGGGTGAAAGTGTTGGTGGATCAATGGTGGATGGATGGATGAAGGCGTGGGTGGGTGGGTGGATGAATGGTGGATGGAGTCATACATGTGCAGGAATGGTGGCTTGAAAGGGCGGGTGGATGAATGGTGGATGGATGGATCAAAGCGTGGGTGGATGAAGGATGGGTGGATGGGTGGATGAAGGATGGGTGGATGGATGGATGAAAGCGTGGGTGGGTCGGTGGGTGGATGAATGGTGGATGGAAGGATGGAAGCGTGGGTGGATGAAGGATGGGTGGATGGGTGAAAGTGTTGGTGGATCAATGGTGGATGGATGGATGAAGGCGTGGGTGGGTGGGTGGATGAATGGTGGATGGAGTCATACATGTGCAGGAATGGTGGCTTGAAAGGGCGGGTGGATGAATGGTGGATGGATGGATCAAAGCGTGGGTGGATGAAGGATGGGTGGATGGGTGAATGAAGGATGGGTGGATGGATGGATGAAAGCGTGGGTGGGTGGGTGGATGAATGGTGGATGGAAGGATGGAAGCGTGGGTGGGTGAAGGATGGGTGGATGGATGGATGGATGAAAGGGTTGGTGGATCAATGGTGGATGGATGGATGAAAGCGTGGGTGGATGAATGATGGATGGATGGGTGAAATCACACGACGTATGGTAAGAAACACATACATATTAATAATTGCTTAATTGTACGTCTTCACAGGAAATGGAAGTACACAGTTTGCATTATTTTACATTTTTATTCACATGTGGGCAAAATAAATCCTAACAGTATTACATTTTTTATTTACACATCTTTACATAAAATTATACATCGCTGTGATGGATGATTATCCAACACTGTATGCCATTAGAAACTTTTAAAGTATATGCAATTTACACATTTGAAACACCAACTCTTTGGCACTGTAATGACGGTTACACATTCTGACAGTGAATTCTAAGTCATTCTATTGCATGGCCTTAATAATGACAACCTTAATTTAAAATTAATTGTTGGGCCACCGTTTGGGACTTTATTGATTACAATAGTATGGTACAAGGGAAAACATTGTATAGTTACACATAAGAATTCAGGATGTGGGCAAGGCTAGAAAGGTAGTCTGAAGCCACAGACAAATCAAAGAGTTGTAATGCTGACAATAGTCTCGCCGACATTTCTTTAGTTCTATGTGAAATCCGTGGGGTAAGACTACCTGTCGAAGATTGAGACATGCGCATTTCTTGAAAACTTTGCTCCTTAACCAAAATTTCAAGGAAGTTGTACAAATTCAGGTGTGGCTTCCCTATTGAGTGGTTTAAGGAGTTGTGCCATCCCTCGATGGAATTATTAGTCTTTGCTCCTCCCTCTAAGCAGGTCGAGTAGCAGTTCCACCAGTCCACAAGAAAACGTGGCTTCCTCCTGCGACCTGACCTGCTTAGATGGCCAATCCATGTGTCTTCAAAATAATTGAGGATAGGTGCCAATTTTTCTTCGTTTGACGTAAAGTACTCAGACTCTGTAATCGAGGTGTAGTACTCATCTACACTTTCAGGAGGAACAAAGCAAAGTGCGGTTAATTTTTTTAACTCAAACTGCAGTTTGCTGTCAGACACATAATCGGCAATTAGAGATGTTTTTTGTATTTTGCGCCAACAGGCCTGAGAAAAGTGGAAAAAACAACCCTGAAGTTTGGTCTCTGAGTACAATTTACTTATCGTATTCATCATTGGCAGTTCAAAGTCCATTATAACTTTGCGCGGACTTTTGCCAGAGGTTTTGGATTTTACAACTGCTAATAGCTCACTATACGTGGACGATTGTTTGTCTGGGAGCAAACTGTACACCAATGGGACAACTGTGTTGTTACAGTACCCATGAATTGTATATATTTGTGTGAAAGGGTGGGGCGTGCTTTTAAAGGTACCATCCATCATCCACACCTCACTGTTCTCCAACCTAACAAGGTTTCTGGGGGTGCTAAAGATTAAAATGCGCTTTTGGTTGTTTGCGTTGTCATACAATAGGAAAGGTTCATTAGAAGCAGTGACAGACAGTTGTGGAGGAATACATATATCGGAAAAAGTTTGAGGGGTAACTCTTTTGGGGTTGCATGCCTGTTTTTTACGTTGTATAATTCGACGCAAATTTGTGATACTAGGCATACTCGTTGCAACATGCTCAGGGATATGTTGGGCTACCTCCTTAAAATTGCACTGCACGGTTCATTAGAGTTTACTGCAATTTCTTTCATTTGATTAACCGATCCTCTCACTTGAATCGCTGTCGCGGAGGCAGAGTGGCTATGGTCTGTGGTTCTTAGAACAGAGTCACCCAGTGTAACCGCTCTACCTCTGCAATGAGTGGAGTAGTATTGCACACACCTCCAATGGCGCCGAGGTTCCGAATTTCGCTCTTTGCAATACACATAACCACTGTGCTGTAGTAGGCGGTTCCCCCTGCTGGAGGTGATGTATCTCGCCAGGTTTGATTCAGACATTAGCTGGAGGGGGGAAGTGAAAACAAAATATAGTACATTAAATACACAGGCACGTTGACAGGAAATAGTTTTATCCCTGACAGATAAAAATTAACCAACTTTTCTTCATTTGTGCCTTCTGATTCGGATAGATTAAAAAATGGTAAAAATATTTCTACAGTTCTCTCACTTTGAAGTCAGAGAAAGAAAAGTAGACACCAAGATCCCGTAAGACGGCAGAGCGTGACATTTTACCACTGTCTTTAAATGCACATTAAATGTGACAAGACAAGATCAACGTTTAAAGACCTTAGAGAAAACAAGCACTCGCTGGAGAATGTAAGGAGTGATGGTGAACAGGCTATGCTCCATGGGAGGTCAAACACATACCAGATAGCCTAACACAAATAAAGCCAGTAACAAGAATGCAAGCAAAATAGAATTGTGTAATCCGCATAATACATTTGCTTACGCACAAGCACAACCAACTCTACAGCAGGTGTGCTTTTAATTGCATTTCCCATTATGTTAGATGGAGACCAGAGCGTCACATTAATTGCTCTGATTCACACGTCATCCATACAATTTTGCACATACAAAATGTCACAAGCAGTTCTTTTAAAGTCATAATAAAATAGCTATACCAGATACGTGACTACGCTGCCACCAAGTGGCAGATACTATAAACGCAGTCTGCCGTGCTTTGCCCGAGAGCCGAGGGCTGGGACCACAAGACCACAAGATTCGAATCTTTTAAACTACTAATGGGAATTAGGCATTTAAAAAAACAAATAGCGCTCAGTGGTGGCCTTAGTGCCTCTCCCTCTATGTCACGCAATCCCTCGCAGCAGGATCTAAAACCTGAGCAGAGGTAGAACGCAAGAGAAACTTGAGCAATGCCAGCCAAATTATAATAATGCACAACGACTTACTGCGCTTATGCACTCTCTGAACAATGTTTGTTCACATTGCTGTTTTCGGTTTTTTGAAGGAGCGGTGGGATGAGTTTCTACTCTCAGACTGTGCATATTATTTGCTTCCTTTGCTGCTTTTCAAGCCAGGCAATGCCGTATAAGTAGGCAACAACAGCTCATGAGAGCTTAACGACTTTGCAGTGCTTGACAATTTCTGAAATTACTGTGGGCATCGTCAAATACAGAAAACTTGTTTTCTTTGCCTTGTAATGATTGGAGAAATGTAATTAAACTGTTTTCACAGCAGTGTATATGCATTTCTGCAGGCATTTTTAGAGCAAACTGTTTTAGAGTCTGTGTTTCCCCCTCCATGTTTCTATGCCTGCATGTCTCTGCCTTTCTTGCCTTTCCTGTTCAGTATCGAAAACGTTCTGCCTACACTTTTATTTATTACATGTCATGTGTATTTCTGTTTGCTTTATTGTCTTTCTCAGGAAGTTTTTTTCAGTGTTGGTTTTTTCCTGTCTCGCTGTCCCAGTGTATTGTCTCCTGATCCGAAGGAAATGTGTCTATCTCGGTGTTAATGCCTTTCTACCGCAGGGTCTGTTTCATGTCTCTGCCTCAATGTCTCCTGTCCTAATGTCTGTCTCTCACTGTCCAGGGCCTATGCAGTCCCAGTATTCATGTTACAAGTTTGAGGAAACTGTAAACAGTAACTGCACCAGCCTGTGATCTGTTGCCCAACCCCCCTTCCACGCTGCCCGGCCAGTGTATCGGTAAATTTCGCCTTTTTAGTTGATGCAGACTAATCAATTAGGCATTTAAAAATGCCTTTTTTCACAAGGGTGGAGGGAAACATTTAAATAGTGTAACATGTAACATCACTCGCATTTGCAAACACTTACCTATTGTGATCGGGAAACTTGGGGGGACGCGTACAGTAAACTTCGAAATCGGCGAACTTTAGAGATTGGCTGCAGAATTCCTCTGAAAGGCACGTCCTCGAGGAAACAAAAAACAAAATCGCTTAGTTTTGGAAATTGCAAACAGCGGGTTCAACGCTCAGCCATTACTACGTTTTACTTACTTGATATGGCGGATGTCTGGGCACACGAACGTTGGACTCACGTCTGGTCAGCTGGACAATAGAGTCAGAATGGCTGGAGAGACGGTCTGCGACCCTTTTGTACCCCCCAATACGTTTTTCACAACAGTGGGGGTAAACATTTTAATATTAGAGAAATGTTCATAGCATAATTTTTGGGCAGGAATTTAATTAAACAAATAAAAGTTTAGGAACTATAGAAAGGGAAGAATTTGCGTCGTGGGGGCGGCTGGGGGGGGCCAGGCGGGGGCGGGGGTAGAGGCGGGATCACAAGGCTGCGTTGTATTGGCGGACGATTTCGTTGTGTGCGAGGTGATGTACTCGCTAATCAGGAATCAACGCATTGGCGTTGCAACACCGTGCGATGTGGAAGTTGCCGATGCTGTGGCATGTGCGATATGATCTACGCGTGGTAAAAGCACGCGGCGGGATGGTGTGCGATTTTTCGTCATACATCCCTTTACTGCACTTAATGTTGAAGGGTATGTTGGCTTCAGTTAAACTAATTAGACGTAAACACATGATGTCGATGATTTGTAAGTGACATGCCTAAAGCTGTAAAAGTAGTGCTTAGTTGAAGGCATGTCGAGGGAGATGACCACCATATTTCACTGGATCCCCATGTTCCAACACTCCCAAATTAAGCGGAAGATGCCTGATTTATTTTGTTCCACGCGTTAATAGTTTCGTTATTTTCCAAATGCATTTTACACCAATGCAAGTTTTTAGGAAAGTACAGTTGTCCTGTCTATTAAACACACTAAGTATTATTAAGTATTGACATTTGTACTTGAATCATAGATACTTCCAGTACACATTTCTTTCAGTACACACACATTTCCAGACAGGCCTGCTCTCTCCTTGAGCACAGGGAAGTAAAACACAATATACAGCATAATGCCAACATTTAGAAGCAAGAAAGAGGGACGTTTAAAAAAACTAATCCGAGGAGTTTATTTTACTTGCATTGATTTGGAGGCAACTTTAGGGAGGAGACAGCAAAAATAAATCTGTATGTGGTTTAAAAAAATCGTGAGTCACCCTGCTGAGACAGGTGTGTTGGTACGTATGACATGGGTAGAAATGGAAGTGCATGCAAATTTTCATCAAGCGCAGAAACACTTTGGCAATGGGGCCTACATGCATAGGGGTGCTATCTAGCACTGTAAGTGGGATAAAAAAATTTGAGAGGGTACTCTAAAAAAGGCATGGGCAAAGAAGTGTATCTAGGAATATTTTATTAGAGGCGCCTCCTTAGTAATACGAAACACCCTGCGTATATGATTATAATACCTTCATCAGCTTCATCCCAATTATTTTCAGGGAGAAAAATGCAAGTACTCCCAAGGCCGGGCTTACATCCACCCCACCCTCTAAAAAAAGTAACAGTGGGGAGCCACGGGCAATGGCCAATTGGACAAGGGAGCCGCGGGTCGAAAAAGTTTGGGAACCACTGGTCTAACTCATAGTTTAAATAACAGAGTGCAAATACTGTTTTGCACCCTATCAACCCAGGTGCAGAAATCAAGAGTGACATACTTTTTGGGAAACTCTACATACATAACACAGTTCCCAGAGCGACAGAGAGCCTTATAATCCAATACTGATTAGCCTTCAAAAATTCCATTCCTTTACTGGACGAAACACATGTTGGCTTGAGTTCAATCAAAATTGCCTTCTGAATGTAATACATTTGTATTTAAGTTTGTACTTGGTGTCAGAATATGTTTCTTAATGCTTCAGGTTGTCTCATGGATATTCATGCATCTAATAGTTTTCCTGAGTTTCATACCAGAGGTGTGTGAGGAGAAGAAGATCACGGGCCCAAATGCGTAACTGGTTGCACCTAATATGTGTTCATTTCTGCTTCACAGCTCGTCAATGGCTTCCCCAACTTCCGGTTCAGGTGCCAAGACAACGTCAGTGAGGCAGTACTCCATCTGCCTGTTGTAAGTGATGGAAGGTGGCACTCTGTGTTACTGGAGGTGGAGCGTTCGTCCTTCCGCCTACTTATCGATGGCTCAGGCAGTGTAACTTTCAGGCGCCTCGTGGAATCGTGCGATTTCTCTTTCTCTGGGGCAGAGCTGATCATCGGGGGCCTTCTCCAACAACACCCCAGGAGGGTCTCTCAGGCATTCAGAGGTTGCCTTAACGCTGTCAGTATTGATGGGGAAGATATTGTGCTTGGTGCAAAGGAGAAGACTGGTGGCATTGTGGAGGAGGTGGGCATCAAGCCGTGCTGTGCCCATGAAGGTTCCTGTGTGAGCGACCCTTGTCAACATGGCGGCATTTGTGCTGAGATTCACGGAGGAGGTATGTTCTGTGCGACAAAAACTAGTCACTACATTAATTTTAGATGGTTACTTTTTATGTTTACTAATCTTAAAATGTGCATTCATCAACCTCCTTCAAGTGGCACAGGGAAGACAGAGGCAAGATTTGGTGTTGGGTCTGCAGATTCTGTCTGATTTGTGGATGTTAGATCTTAAGAGCAAAGCGATTGGGTTAATGATTGAACACCTTTGTAAATAGCCACATTTGCTAGTGCATCATGGCATTAACAATATATGCAGATGCCTGGAGCATAATATTCTATTTGTTACCTTGATGGGGCAGGAGAAGAGCATCTGCTTCAGTGAGTCATGACCAGGGCCATTGGAATTATGTGATTTTGTGGCAGCGGCATTTTCAGCATATTTATGGATTTGCTACATTTGCCACATAATCCATCATTTTCTGCTTAATCTGTAGATTTTATCCCAAAAATTGTTTCTAGCACAAACGGATCAAAAGTTACTCAGCAAGGCGTATTGCAGTGCAGTTAAAGGCCTTTGGGAAAGGTTGACTAGTCACCTTTCTGTTGCTTATTGTTGTGTTTGTGTGTTAAATTGGTACCAAGGAGATTAAACATTTGCCCAGAAAGTGCTGACATGTATAAAAGTGACAAAATAAAGAAGTCATGCTATCACAAAATGTGCTGCATTAGGCTGCATAATTTGCCTTTTCTTGCCACGTAATTAAGTCAACTCTGCCACATAATTTGGTCCTGTCAGGCCGCATAATTCAAGTGGCCTTGATCATGACCCCACCCCACACTGAACAATGGTAATGAAACACTACCAGTACCGCTGTGGAGCACCTGCAGAGCGCTCTCAGATGTCAGTTTGACTGGAGAAGAAAGAGCCAGATAGAAGATTAAAACAAGCCATTGTGCTTTAGACTTGTTGCTGCCGTGGCTGCTGTTCAGCATGACTTAAAGTTAGTGGCATGGAATGGAGTGACATGGAGTGGAGTGGCAAGGCATGGTGGAACGTGCTGTGGAGTGGAGTAGAGTGTCATAGAGTGGCATGGTGTAGAGTATAGTGGAGTGGAGTGTCGTAGAGGGGAGTGATGTAGAGTGGAGTGGCTTAAAATGCCGTAGAGTGGAGTGGTGTGGTGTAGAGTAGATTAGAGTAGAGTAGAGTAGAGTGGCATGGCGTAAAGTGGAGTAGAGTGGAGTGGTGTGGAGTGGAGTGGTGTAGAGTGGTGAAGAGTGTTGTAGAGTGTCATAGAGTGGAGTGGTGTAGTGTCATAGCGTAGACTGGAGTCGCCTAAAGTGGAGTCGTTTTATAGAGTGGAGTGCAGTAGAGTAAAGTGGAGTAGAGTATCATAGAGTGGAGTGGGGTAGTGTGTCATAGAATGGAGTGGTGTATAGAGGAGCAGAGTGTCGTAGACTGGCATAGAGTGTCACAGAGTAGAGTGGCATTGAGTGGAGTAGAGTGTCATAGAGTGTAGTGGAGTGGAGTAGAGTGGAGTGGCATAAAGCGGAGTGGTGTAGAGTGCTGCAGAGTGGAGTGCCGTAAAGTGTCATAAAGTGCCGTAGAGTGGAGTGGTGTAGAGTGAAATGGTGTATAGTGGAGTCTCATGGAGTGGAGTAGAGTGTCATAGAGTTTTGTACAGTGTTGTGGATTAGAATGGAGTACTGTAGAGTGAAGTGGCGTAGAGTGGAGTAAAGTGGCATGGAGTGGCATACAGTAGAGAAGAGTGTCGTAGAATGGAGTGTTGTATAGTGGAGTGTCAAAGAGTGCAGTGGCGCGGAGTGGACTGGAGGAGAGTGTCATGGAGTTTTTTTTTTGTTTTTTTTTTCTCCCCCCCTTCTCTCCTCAGCCTCCTCCTCCTCCTATCTCCCTGTTTCTTTTTCGCCTTAATACCCCATTACGCTCCCTCCCCCCCCTTTTTTTCTCTTCCCCCCCCTCCACCAACCAGTGTGTCCATCATGTCCCCCTTAATCCCTCACCCGCGTTCCCAACCAACCCCACTACATCACCCCTTAACACCCCTCACCAGACATGGCCCTAACTCATGGTCCATTCCCTACCCCCCAATCTCTCTAAAAACGCCAAGAAAAACTTTAAACATAAAGTACTTATCCGACATCCTGACACCCTAATTGTTGACAACTACTTCAGCCTCACGTCCCCCATAAAAACTAACTACATTTTCTACTCTAAACGCCCCTCCAAATGGAAGAGCATTTTCCTTCGCCATCTCCCAATCGCTACTTCTAACAATATTCCCTACGGTTCCAAACTCTCTACTACACCATCCCCCACCTTTCACGGCGAAATTGACATCTCCATCTTCAAAACTGGAAATATCCTCATCCAAGCCTCTGAGCACCACCTTAATATCTTCGAACAGCATTTTAACACTCTGTCCCACCAAATGTCCCTACCTACTCCTCTTCCCACTCCCCCAAACCACTCCTAACCCTTCTCCTTCCCCCCAAATCTCCCCACCAGCCTGTCCCGTCACTCCCCTTTCTAATCCTACCCCCACTATCTGAACTCACCCCATGACTCTAATATCAATGCTACCTCTCCGCTAAACACGTTCACCCACTCTACTCCCCTTCTCACGTCCTCTACCCCTCAAACTATCCCATCTCTCTCCATACCCATCCCTTACACACACGGCCATATCTCCTTCTCTCCACCCGCCAGGAGCACCTCACTCCCACCGCCACAATGCCCCAATTGTCACCGTCTAGTCCTCTCACCCTCCGAGAACAACTAACCCCCACCCCAAATCAACCCCGATCTAGCCCACCCACCCCCCCTGCTCCAACTACCTCCACTAATATCCAATCCACCCACACTCCCCTCCCCCCAACTTCTGCCAGAACCTGCCATCCCACAGGCTTACATCCCTCCCAGAACAGACCTCCACCCACGACCATCTCCGAAACCTCCCACCCTCCCCCTTCCCACATTACCTCCAGTACGACCCAGTCCTCCCCCACTCCCCGTCTCCCTCTGACGACCGGACCCACACTTCCTCCCCCACAGTCCTCCCTCTCGCCCACTGCCACAAGACTTCACGCACCCCCGTCCAGACTCACCACCCTCTACGAACACTGGACCTCCTTCTCCAACCAACTTAGCACATACCTCACCCCCACCCGCCTCACCCAATACGCCCCAACTCTCTCTCTTAACTCAGACACTCTACAGTATTGACCGCAACATTGCCTCTCCTCCTATCTGAGTTAGTCCGTCTTAGAGAGGATGTCACTAACTCCAAATCCTCCATACCGATAACCCACCCCTCTCGGCCCACTTCGCCTCGCACTGGCCCCCAAAACTCATTAATCCCAAACTCAGTAAAACGACACCACTTCAAAATAATCCTCAGAGACCTTGTCGCGCCCTGAATGACTACTCCACCTCCAAGCTCTCCGACCTCTGCAACTCCTACTCTCCTAAGGCCCCCCGTAAGGATGCGGCCTTTCCTCATTCCTCCATCCCTGTCATTATCGGGACCAGCAGAACTCTCTCCTCTCCTTGCGCCCCCAGGCCCCCCACAACTCACCGCTATCTACTCCTGCCCCCCACCATAACTAACCCCAAGACCCTGACATGCAAGGATGCGGCCCCTCCTCATTCCTCCATCCCTAACATCATCGGAGCCAGCAGAACTCTCTCCTCTCCTTGCTCCCCAGACCCCCCCGCAACCCACCGCTATCTACTCCTGCCCCCCCACCATAATTAACCCCAAGCCCCCGACATGCAAGGATACGGCCCCTCCCCATCCCTCCATCCCTAACATTATCGGAACCAGCAGAACTCTCTCCCCTCCTTGCTCGCCCAGACCCCCCGGCAACTCACCGCAATACCCTCCTGCCCCCCACCATAACTAACCCCAAGCCCCTGACATGCATGCTAGTGAACTGCCGCTCAGCCGTTCGTCATGCCACAGAAATTTCCGAAACCATCCTTGGTGAAGATATAGACTTGGCCTTCCTCACTGAAACTTGGCTCAACGATCACTCCACACCCATCCTAGACTTACTCTCTCCCCCGGATACTCTATCCTTAGAAAAGACAGACCTAAAAGAATAGGAGGAGGTCTAGCAATAATCTTTAAAAACGAACTCCAACTATCCCTAGCCAAAAACTATGACTTCAAAACTTTTGAATACCTTGGAGCAGAACTTAAAATGCAAGGCACCCCCAATACGACTACACAACATCTATCACCCTCCAGGTGAACCTCTCCCCTTCGCCGAGGAGATATCTGAACTTCTCTCACAATCGTCCCTTTCGAACTCTAAAAGCCTCTTTCTAGGAGACTTTAACCTTCACTGGAACTTGCCAGACGACCCAACCATCAAACTCCTCAATAACCTCCTTGAGATAAATGACCTCAAGCAACTCTGCCTTACCCCAACCCATTCTAAAGGAGCTACCCTTGACGCCATCATTACTAGCAGTAATCTGGCATCCCTTTCCAACATTATCCCTATTGACTGGTCTGACCACCACCTCATACTGTTCTCGATCTCACCCTTAACCCAACCCGCCCTCTAAATTCAACAAAACCACAATACAATCCAGAAACCTTAAACGTATCCCTGCAGGTTTACTGGAGGCTAAACTCCAAGATCAACTCAGTCGCACTCCCCTTCTCTCAATACAAACGATCTCACTGAACACTACAATAAAACTATCTCTGAGGTTCTAGATCAACTTGCCCCACCCAAACCTAAAACCCTTAAAAACAACCCTTCCAAAACTTGGTACAATCCAGACCTAAACAATGAAAGACGGGCTCTCAGATTGGCAGAAAGAACCTGGAGACAACACCCCTCCCCTCCAATCTGATCCTACTTCGAACTGCTAGATCCGTATACAAGAAACACATCTTCGCCGAAAAGGCTTCCTTCTTCCGAGCACAGCTCTCCCGAGCAAAAAACAGACCCAGAGAACTGTTCAGCATTATTAGAAATCAAACCTCCCAGCCCCACCCAGCATGACGGCCACCACTAGCAAATGCGAAGAAATAGCTAATGTTTTTTCTGAAAAAATTGCCAAAATCGACCAATCCTTCACCCTAACCCAAGTCCCCCTAACCCCCTTAGTTCCCCTGACACCACTTCAACACCTTCCCCTCTGCTCACACCCCTTATCCTCCCCACCCCTCCTTCTCTAACCCTGTCTGAACTTCCCCCGTCAACACTCAACCCAAAAACAATGCCTCCTGGCTGAATTTCCACTCAGTCTCTGAAATTGAAGTCTATAACATCCTGTCCAAACTTAAACCATCCTCCCACACTAAAGACCCTCTCCCATCTTCCCTCGTCCAAAATCTAAAGCACGTCTTTGTCCCGTCCTGGACCAATATCATCAACTCATCCCTTTCTTCGGGATGCGTCCCAGTCCCCCTCCAACTCGGACAAATCACACCTATTCCAAAAAACCCTAAGGCCGACCCTAATGACCCGAACAACCTCCGCCCCATCTCTAACCTCCCCTTTCTCTCTAAAGCCCTTGAAAAATGTGCCCTTCAACAACTGGATAAACACATTGAGACCTACAACCTACTTGACCCCCTACAATCAGGCTTCCGTAAAGGCTGCAGCACTGAAACTGCATTGCTTAATATAGTTGATGACATCCACCTTGCCCTGGACAATGGCGAGACTTGCCTACTCATTCTCCTTGACCTCTCAGCGGCATTTGACACTGTCAACCATTCAACACTACTCTCCACACTTAAATCTAGATTTGGTCTTAATGGCACCGTCCTCAATTGGTTCAAATCCTATTTCCAACACAGAACCCAACAAGTAAAAATCCACCACTGCCTATCTAGCCCCACTCCAGTCTCCTTGGTGTCCCCCAAGGATCCATCCTCTCTCCTGCCCTCTTCAACCTTTTCATGGAACCCCTTACCCTCATTCTCAAACAAGCAGACATCAACTATCACCTATATGCTGACGACACCCAACTCTACTATAAAATCAAATCCCACTCTGATGTTCTGCACCTTAACACCGCCCTTACTAACATACAAAACTGGTTCCATTCCAATCATCTCAAACTCAACCCTAACAAAACGGAAATCAGTCTATTCTCTCCTAAAAACAACCCTCTCCCCATCCATACATGGATCACTGACCTTACTGCCCTTAACTGTTCACTCTCCCTCTCCGAATCGGTTAAATCCCTTGGCATCACCCTCGACAGTAAGTTTACGCTCATCTCCCATGTAAAAACTCGGCCAAAGCGCACTTTTTATACTTTAACATCTCAAAAAATCAAACCTTTCATTCCAGCGGAAGATTTCAAATCAGTGGTACAATCCCTAGTCCTCTCGAAAATTGACTATGGTAACGCCCTTCTCATCGGCTCTCCCAAAACTCACTTGGCCCCACTTAAATTTGTGCTAAACCTAGCGGCCAGGATTACAACTGGTTGCAAACGCTCTGACCACATCTCGCCGACCCTAAAGTCCCTTAAATGGCTTCCTATTGAAGGCAGATCCTCCTTTAAACTAGCCTGCATCACTCACAAAGCCCTTCATCAAAAAACCCCGATCTACCTTTCAAACAAACTCAAAAGCGGGCAGTAGCCGTTCGATGAGAAGCACTCACTCTCTCCTCCTCGTCCCCCTTTGTTAAAAAAGAAAGCCGCACAATCCCGCCTCCTTCTCTGGTAAGGCCCCCAGCATCTGGAATGCCCTCCCCAAAGACCTACGACTGAATCCCTCATACGTCAGTTTAAAAAGACCTTAAATTGCACCTGCTCAACAAATATTGGGGCCCATAATCACTCTATGCCCATACTTGCTGCTCGATCTCTTTCCACCTTAAATCCCCAATGGTGCTCCTCTTTCTCCTACCTCTCCTGCACTCCACTAACACGTAATACCCCCCACCTTTACCCTTCCACACCTCTAGCATCTCCTCAGTTCACCCTCTACTTTAATTTAGCCTCCCTCCCTCCACTCTGGTCTAACCCTTCCGTTTCATTCAAAATATGAATCTAGCTTCTTTCTACTGCTTAAATATTTGTAAATGTTACCAATATACTACCTCCTTTCACTTTGTATCATAATCCAAGATATGTTATTTACTTTGTTGCTTAAGCCTATTATCTCTACGCTTCTTCTCGTTGCCATGTGTTTTTGTAACCTATGTTCTATCACCTTCCCAATTGTAAAGCGCTCTGATACCTAAGGGTGAAGCCAGCGCTATATAAAACCTCGTAAATAAATAAAAATAAAATAAATAGAGTGGAGTTTAATAGAGGTGAGTGGTATAGAGTGGACTAGTGTAGCGTAGAGTGGTGAAGAGTAGAGAGCCATATAGAGGAATAAAGTGGTGTGGAGTGGCATAGAGTGGCGTAGAGTGTTGTAGAATATAGTAGCATAGAGTGGAGTAGCGCAAAGTGGTGTAGAATGTCATAGAGTGGAGTGGCGTGGAGAAGAGTGTCATAGAGTGGAGTAGAGTGTTGTAGAGTGGAAAGCATAGAGTAGGGTGTTGTAGAGTGGAGTATAGCGTCGTAGGGTGGAGTGGAAAGGAGAAGAGTGCCATAGACTGGAGTGGCATAGAGCGGAGTAGTGTCGTGGATCAGAGTGGAGTAGCGTGTTGTGGAGCGGCATAGAGTGAAGTGGCGTAGAGTAGAGTAAAGTGTCATAAAGTTGAGTAAAGTTGCTTAGAGTGGAGGGGCATAGAGTGGACTGGTGTAGAGTGGAGTGGCATAGAGTGGAGAGGAATAGAGTGGAGTAAAGTTGAATGGCGTAGAGTGGACTGTCGTAGAATGGAGTTATGTTATGTTATGTTATGTTAATTGGATTTGTAGAGCGCAACGGTTACCCTGAGGTGTCCTGGCGCTATGTACTGCATGAGGGATAGCGGAGAGGGCGGTCATTGAGTAAACAGCCAGGTCTTCAGCCCCCTTCTAAAGGAAAGGAGGTCTGCGGAGTTCCTCAGGTGGAACGGCAGGTCGTTCCAGGCCTTGGAAGTGCAGGTAATAAAACTCCTGCCTCCCCAGCTCGCTTTTTTAAAGGCAAGAACTTGAAAAAAATTTCCTCCTGTGGACCGAAGAGTCCTGCCAGGAACATACCATTTAAGCCTTTGTTTCAAATGGTCTGGGCCTGTTCCGTTAAGGGCCTTATAGGCTGTGCAGAGGGCCTTAAAACGTACCCTCTGTTTCACTGGGAGCCAATGTAGCTGAATTAATTCTTTTTTCACCGAGACAAATTTAGGGGTCCCCGACAACAGCCTTGCAGCAGCGTTCTGGGCAATCTGAAGTCTATTGATATGCTGATTTTGGGCATTCAAATAAAGACCATTACAGTAATACAGACGTGCCATAACAAGCATCGTCACCACAGTCCTGAGGTCTCCTTCCGATAAATAGGGCTTTATTTTCCTTAAAATTCTTAGTATCAGAAAGCATGCCGACACCACTGAGCTTATATGATCACTGAACGTCAGTCTGTTGTCTACTAATACCCCCAGGTTTTTGCTTTCAAGGTAGGGGTGGGGCAAGTACTCAGGTCGGCTGGCCACCAATCCGGTGTCCAGAGGTGTGGGTTATTTCCAAATACGATAACCACGGTTTTGCTTGAATTTAGTTTTAAGTAGTTATTCGACATCCATCCTGCTATAGCCTTCATACAGACACGGAAACGCACTCCTGTTTCTTTTTCCTCCCCATCTTTAAACGATAACACTATTTGAGTGTCATCGGCATAGGAGGTGAGTTGGAAACCAAATGAATTTATAAGGCCTGCCAGCGATCTCACATAAATATTAAAAAGTGTTGGACTCAGAGAAGATCCCTGGGGAACCCCACAGGGAAGGCAGAACGGCTTGGATTTGTTATTATCTAGGTCCACTGTTTGTGTTCTTTCGGATAAAAAAGGATTGCAGGAGGCGCCAGGCTGTACCTTGTACTCCTACTTCCGACAAACGGTCCATCAAAACCTCGTGATGGACCGTGTCAAAGGCTGCTGACAGATCTAACATGACCAGCATAGCCTTACCTCCACAGTCCAATGCCTCCCTTACCTCCTCTATAGATTTGATCAAGGCCAACTCCGTGCTATGTCCCGCTCTAAACCCGTATTGAGATGGATGAAGAGTATTGTAAGTTTGAAGGAATGTACTAAGCTGAAGATTCATTGCTTTTTCTGTAATTTTTGGAGTGGCATAGAGTGGAGGACCGTGTCATAGAGTTGAGTGGTGTAGAGTGGAGTGACATAGAGTGGCGTAGTATAGAGTGGAGTGGCATAGAGTATAGTGTCATAGAGTGGAGTGGAATAGAGTGGAGAGGCGTTGAGTGGAGCATAGTGTCGTACAGTGGAGTAGAGTGGAGTGGCGTAAAGTCAAGTGGCGTAGAGTGGAGTAGACTAGAGTGTTGTACATTATTGTAGAGTAGAGTGGAGTGGTGTAGAGTGGCAGAGTGGCGTAGAGTGGACTGTCATAAATTGGAGTAGAGTGTCATCGAGTGGAGGGGTGTAGAGTGGCATAGAGTGGAGTTGAGTGTCGCAGAGTGGAGTGAATTAGAGTGGAGTGGCTTAGAGTGGAGTGTGCACGGTTTGGTAGCACACAGTCATTACAGACAGCACATTTTCATTTGAAATTACCATTACATTTGCACAGATATAAAGTTTTACTGATAAAACTATAGAGTTCACAAGCAATAATGTGTGGAAATCCCATAGTGTATTGATTTCTTTTGATCGTATTCAAATATTTATTTTCCCCACACTTCAGAATTACAAAAAATGTGTTTCATTTGTGCTTTCCTAATTTTGATTGTTCTAAAATATTTGTAAAGATCATTTACTGGCCTTTAAATTTTACTGTGTGCTAGAAAAAAATAGCCTTTCTTTTCAACCCCAAAAACCCAAGATTGTCGCATAAATCCTCTCACTTTGCAGTCAGAGAAGGAAAAGTAAACCTCAACCTCTCTTGGAAGACAGAGCCAAACATTTGACCTCTGTCTTTGAATCTTTGAATGCACATCATCTGTGATAAAATAAAAACAAAATTTAAAGGCCTGTTTATTGCTCATTCGCTTTTGTATTCCAGCTTGGTTATTTGAGGGGTGCTTCAGCACCCCCATTGCCCTACTTCTAGCACCTATGGCATGGGAGTGAAATTGAGAAAGAGGAATGCTTAAGTTATGCTATTAGTAAAGAGCACTTAGCAAAATAAACAAGCTCGTAGACAGAACATTGTTCCTCACAGGGATGTGAGATTGATGAACTGGTAGTGATAGAGATAAGAAGAAACAGTCAAGCAGAAAGGTAAGAGACAGGAAACCTTTCCAAAGAAATGCAGCACCTGAAAACGCATCTACTCTAGTAGAGTGCCTCATGAAAAAATGAAAAAGGAGTTCCCAGAAAGCAAGCACTCATGGAAGAATACAAGGATCATTCAGAGCGGTGGTGAACAGGCTATGCTCCATGAGAGCGACAAAGACATGCGGAACGGCCTAAAACTAAAGTGGATGTGAGTTATATAACACAAAGCCAACAGTGAGCAATGGGCGGATGCATTAATAGGGAAGCTATCAGCATGTTCCCAGTATGTCTTTCCAATCAGACAGCTGTGCTGTCTGGTAAGCTTCATCCTAAAAAAAGAGCAGGATGGAACATGCATTCTCTTCCTAATCTATTGATGGGTTAAGTGGTAGGGCTCACAGTTTGACTGTCACGTTGTCAACTCTTCACCTCTCCCTGGTGCTAAACCCACACATTTTGATACTCAAAGTATTGAAACCGTTGTTCCTTTTCCCACAGAATCACCCTCATTAATACTGCACTGGATTATTCCTCTTTTCTCTTGTTCCCTGCATATGATGCCTACACAGCAAAAACTGATATATATATATATATATATATATATATATATATATATATATATATATATATATATATATATTACGAAAAGCGCCTCCAATTTTGAAAAAGAAGCGGAATCGGCACTCCGTATGTTTCCAATCCGGCTATTTTATTTCATGAGTTATCATCTACGCGTTTCAGCCTTTACCTCACGGCCTTGTTCACGATGTTGAGCCACATGTAAAGTTTTGTTTAAATACATTAAAAAACTTCAATGCAAAGGCATAAACACTAAAAAAGGACAATCAATTCCCATGGTCGCAAGTGTTAAACATACATATAGAGAACATGGCAGCCATCTTTAAACACACAGGTTACTATAAACTATATGCTTTTTACCTGATTGATTGATGGAAAGTTCCATATATATCATGACTCATTTGCATCTTTATAAAACATTCTAATACACAATTCCTTGTTGCATTACTTCTTCCTAAAGTGCATAAAGTACATAATACTTTTAGCTGCCACATTCAATAATTTTGCCATTGCTCCTTGTCAACCATGGAACTACAACCAGGATTTTCTCATTTTCAATAATTTCTAAAGTGCTGGTGCTCAATTTAATTTAAAGTGCTAGTGCTTAATTAATTTTCTAAAGTACAAAATTTATTATAAAGTGCATGGCTACTTTTTCTAATAAATTCACATTTCTTCAAGGTATAATATATATTCTGATTTACCTACATTATTTGATGTCCACATTTATTCTTATTCGTGAAATTCAGAATATGCGCAATACTCCTTATGTAGCCCATGTGATAGAAGCGGTTGTATCTCCCTTTTCCATAGTTCATATGTATGCACTGTAGCATCTTTAAGGATAATCTCAGCGCTTGTCTAAAGCAAACAAACTCAACGACCTATTTACGTAGTTGTGACGCAGCGCAGTGCAGCGCAGCGAGTAACCTTGCTGAGCTGCACTGTGTGACAGGGAAAGGGCAGAAATGCACCGTATTTAAGGTAATATGGTGCATTCCTGCCTTTTGCGTGGGGAACACCCACGCAACACCCATGGAATGCCTTCGCTAGGCAGAGTAAGACAACGCAGTGATTTGTACTGCATTGCCTCACTCCAGATTTATGAAGCCACTCGGGCAACGCAAAGTGGCCTTGCGTGACTACATAAATCTGACTTAAGGTTTGCGTCGCTCTTGGATCACGGTGCGTGGTGCAAGAGTAACGCAAGCCACCTCATAAATAGGCCCCTAAATATATTCCACCATCTGGATAGTGCTATTTGGAATTTTGTAAAGTGCCAAATATCACTTTAAGGTTTGCCTAAACGTGCTTCGAAGAGCGTGGCATCTCTTAGAACGCTGCCTTCCTCACCGAGTCTAAAGAATTGAAATACAGACTCTCTCATTGGGAGGGAACTTGGTGCAATGTGTGTAGTGTCTCACACTTTGGAGCACTCTCTCTCCCCTTGGAGCATTGGGTGTGGTATCTCACACTTTGGAGCGCTCTCTCTAGCCCGGAAATAGTTAAGCATTTCCTTTTAGTCCAAACCCTATACATCCCTCCTGTGCGTTCTTTAATCTTAGTTTTCACCTTCGTAAAAATCTACACATTTATGCAGTTTCCTCCTGGGGTGCAGAAGATAAAGAAGGTCAGGCGAAGTATATATACAGTTTGGATGAGAGGCAATGTACATAGAAAACAATTCAGGCGAAGAGTTGAATCCAGAGCCAGTCACTTAAAGACAGAGGTCAAATTTCTACTTTGCAGACTAATGCAGTTGAGGATAAAGTGTGTGTGTGAGGGTAGAAGGTTTTGTGTTTGTTTGGGAAGGGGGTATTGTAAATAGGGAGGGTAGGTGTTATGAGAGCTCAGAACCCACATGGCTTTTCTTAAAATGTCTCGCTTTTGTTTGGAAATTGCTGTTGACATGCCTGGGGCTCAGTGGCCCACACCCTGGTGGCTGAGTGGCAATTACAGGCTCTCAACCCCCTGAGGCCCCTAAAGGTCCCTGTCAGCAACGTTAAATGGATTCAAAGGGATGTCTAATTACAGCTCCCTGACAGACATTTATGTGAAGATTGTTACTGTTGGTTTGCTGTGTGTGTGAGTGAACAGGGAGGGTGTGTGTAAGAAGGAACATGTCAAGGTGTGCAGACTTTGGCGGCATACGTGAGTATGTTTCGGTGCCTGTGTGTGTGTGTTTTTTTAGATCTGTGTCTATGTATCTGTTTCTATATCCGCGGACCTGGGGCCTGCTGTACTAATATTCTTATTAAGAAGACATAAATTGAATCCAAAATGATTTGCAATTTGAGGTTTCTTATTAGAAATCTATTAAAATGGATTTGGTACATGTGGGTGCAATTTGCACTCTGACTTATACCGAATGGATTGTTAGTTAGTGAACCAACCTATGTATTAATAGCTTTGTGCACAAAATATCGATTCGTAATGGGTCTCAATCAGTAGCGGCCCATGGAGGGAGTGCCGTGGGGCAGTGGGGTGGGGCGGGGGAGGGGCAGAGTGGGGTAGTAAACTCCGGCTCACGGCCGACCGGAGTAATGAAAATAAATAAATAAATAAAACGAATTTCACTGCGCGTGCTGAAACGCCAAATGGGTTTCAGCGCGGCAACGAGACTCGTTTTATTTATTTATTTATTTACATTACTCCGGTCGGCCGTGAGTCGGAGTTTACTGCCCCCACCCTGCCTCCCCCCCCGCCTCACCGCCCACGGCACTCCCTCCACGGGCCACTACTGGTCTCAATTCGACCTGCCTCATTAACATGCACGAGGTGTGTTTCAATAAAGCAATCTTTTGTTTCTAATGCGTCCGTTTTCCTAATGGGAAAACAGGATGCGTTTAAAACAGAAAATTGATACTTTTATAAACATTTTTAGGAGCAGGCAATGGTCCCAGAGACCACTGCCTGCTCCTAAAAACTTTGACTGACATTCACAAAGGGAAGGGACCCTTTCCAGTTTGTGAATGGTTACCGTCCGTTTTGATTTGGTGATAAAATATTAATTTTTTGCTACAGAATTTCGATTGCAAAACATTAATACATGAGCAAAAGAATCGGTATTTGGAAGGGATGCCTTTTACACGCCCCTTCCAAATACCGATTCTGTATTTATTCTAAAACCCAAAATGTGGCTCGGTAACATGTTACCGAATCACAATTTAGGAATTGTGAATTTAAAAAAGCCATTCTGCAGTCACAAATGCTCAAATTTGACCTTTGCAACAATAAAATCACTAGGTATATCAGGCCCCTGGAGTCTTGTGTGTGCTTGTGTACTTATGCACCTTAGTATGCACGTAGTACAGCACGTTTGTGCGTATTATCGATGGATAGTATCACTGAATGTTTAAACTTCCACGTATTTGTGTCTGCTTACAAGTTTAAGTACCTCACGTTGCGTGTGGGCATGACATTTTGAGAATCTGTTCGTGTATTGGTAGGTTTATGAATGTTTATCCGTATCTGTGAGTCTCTGTTTGTACACATATGTCTTGTGTACCTGTATTTGTTAGTGTTTAATCTCATTTTGACTGTGTACACATATCTATGGTTTCTCTACCTCCTAGTTTTTATATTTGTGTATGCGTATGCATTTGTGCATACAGGTGTGTATGTATAAACTTTAGATGCCATGGGCCAGATGTACAAAGGTTTTTTTGTTCATTTGTGAATGAAAAAAGGCCTTTTTCAATGTACTAAGGCCCAATTCTTCAGTAACCTATTACCGAATCGGATATTGGGCTTGCGATTTGGTATTAGTAAGGGGCATATTTGGGGTGTCGCTTCCTAATACCGATTCGCAGTGGTACGTGTGAATGTTTTGCGACCGAAATGCGGTCGCAAAGCATTTGCACTTCTCCACCTATTTCAAGTAGGTGGTAACCCATTCACAAATGGGAAGGGGGTCCCCAAATGACCCCTTCATGAATGTTTGTCAAAACCTTTTTTAAGAGCAGTTACGGGCTGGACGGTTCCCATGAGGAACAGGGTCAAGACTGATTTGCATATAGCTGGGTCTGAACTGTGTTGGCGAAGTTAGCTAAAGAATGATGATGGCTTCAACCCAGATCTGTGACTGGGGGTGAGATTCTGAGAAGTTTCAGCGCTCCGTCCATCATCTCCTTGTGTTCATTTTTTAAGAGCAGGCAGTGGCCCCACGGACCACTGCCTAATTTTAAAAAATATAAAGAAAACTTTTAATTTTTCTTTTTGAAGAGCATCCCAAACGGGCTGCATTTATAAAAAAAATTTCACAAAAGCATTCACAGACATGGTGGTCTGCTGACCCCGGCAGGCCACCATGACTGTGATTTTTTACGATTCCCAATAGGTCGCAAACCGAGACATATCTCATGAATATTAATGAGGTAGGTCTATTTGCGACCCACTGGGAATCATAAAATGGGTTAAACACACATTTTTACATGGGTGTTTGTGATTACGAAATAGCAAATCGCAAAAATTTGCTATTTGGTAATCGCAAACCATGCCCTACGTACATCTAGCCCAATGTGTTTTGTGTGTCTTTGTTCCATATATCAATTGTTGCATCTGTTCTAAATACCTCTGGTTTTCTAACTGTGATTTTGTTTACCTGCACGTTTGAGTATCACCTTGTATATAATTTTGTGTGAGTAAATTAGTGTGTAATTGAACATTGCACCTAAACATTTTTACAGGGTATATGACCTGAGATGTTGCAGGTGCTCTCTTGCAAACGTTGCAATTGTTTGGTCCTGTGACTGAACTCATTTCTTGCTGTCTTTAATGGTATGTGAAATTAAACTTTTCGTGGTGGAGCTGGTAAGAAAATCATACTTTTACAGTTCGTGAAACTGTGAAATTATTCACATTTTGATCAATTTGCACATCTAGTGAAATTCTCCTTTTTTGTGCAGGAAAATCCGCCCAAAAAGTCAGTTAGTATGAATTTTTCTTTTTCAACTAAATAAGTATTTTCCTTATTTTGCTGGAAATACTATGCAAAGTCAATTTTCAGACATTTTTCCTACATCTCAATCTATTTTTGTTAACTTTTCCACAGAATTTCATGAACTTTGTGTGAAGTTCTGCAGTTTCACATACCCCTAGTTTTACTGCTGCTCTGAGCACCTGGGAATAGTTTGCTGGTTGTGTGACCACCAGTGACCTATGACTACCCACACCTTAATCTCACGTGTGCCTAGGTTGGTGGACATTGAAAGGATTCGTGACCTCCTGGTTTGATGGCGTGGGAGAGAATTCCCAGGCCAGGCCACCCAGGGAACTCCCACACCTGTAGTGTAAGCATGGGTGCCTCATGGTCTGATGGTACATGGTAGCGCGCCCGGACAGGCCATGTAGGGACTTCCCAAACTGGTGTACATCATGGTTTGATGGTGCTTGGAAGCATGTCCAGGAAAGGTCATATAGGGACAAAGGTCATATAGGGACCTCTCACATCTGTACCGTAAGGAGGAATGCCTCATGGTCTGATTGTGACGGACAGCGTGCCCAGCTAGGCCATCTAAGGACCTCTCACACCTGTATTGTAGTGCCTTTTCTGTAATGCTGCCTCATGCTATGCTTTTTCATATGTACATTATTTCATTGGCCCTTTGGCATTGTTGTGCATGTGTGTAGACTGTTGCCTGCTTGTTTGCTGTTTTTTCTGTGGCTCCTTCACGAGAGTCAGTCTTGCATCCATCCCTGCAGCCCATCTGAGTGTAATATGAGGGTCATGGTTATCTGCCTGGATATGCACGTCATTGTTTCTTTATCTGAGTGTGTCCCATGTGCATTCTTTGTCCCAGTGTTAGTGTCCCCTGTCCCAGTTTGTCCCCGAACCCCCGCCTTGTTCATTCCTCATGCAAGCGTCATTGTGTTCCCCAATTGCAATGTCAGTGGACCATTCAAGTGGGCTGTCTGTCTCAATGTAAGTGTGTTCCCTTTAGCCATGATATTGTTCTGCTTGTTTTCTATCATGCAGCATTCACCCTTAACATGTCTTCATGTTAATACTGGTATCTGATATCTGCGGGTTGTAGGTTTCCCTATGGCGGTCACCACATCCATGGTGATATTCTATCAGTGTGTATTTCCTTCTCAATATGCTTGTCTTTGTGTCCCAGGTCGTGTTTATGAGCCTGTGTCTGCCTTTCCCAGTGGGCCTGTCCTGCTGCCTTGTGTCTGTCAAACTGCCCTTGTACTTGGTCTATCCCTCACTGTCCTAGTGCTGGTGCGAATGTTTGCTAAGGTCCACACAGAGCCGTGACTTGTGTGAAATGACAGACGTGTACTTTGCTGCCAAACAAGTGTCACCCAGAACCCTTTGGCTGTGCGTGTACGGCGGGGCGAGGGGGCGGAGGGGGCGTGGAGGCACAAAGTCTCGGTTTTTATTAGATTGTTCGCCTTTAGTACATAAAAGGCTTCAGGACCGAAATTACGCAGCAGTGCTAACATGTCCGGACAATTAAGAGAAGCTCGTGTAGCTTTCTGAAAAATGCAGAAAGGCAGTGTAGGGGCATAAAAAAGTACAAATAATTTGTTTTCTTTCCCTCATGGTGGTGTTTGATTTATGTGAATTTAATAATGCATATGAAACATCACCGATAAATTGTAAACTAAGTTTATTTTATTTGTACCTATTATTACGCTTCTTTAAGCTTAACAATAAAATAGTTTCAATTAGAAACTCTTGGTCCCGAAAACACAGTAAGAGTTGCGCCTGATGTGCGGGTCAGGTGATTTAGGAGTTTCTGCTCTTCCCTTGCACGTGGGGTCAGAAGTCAGCTGCCTCATACTTTGCCTTAGGCTGCAAGCGCCCGAAGAACATTAACGATATCGACTTCTATCATCTCCTTGAGAAATGAGTCACTTAATTTGTGTCGGTGCTTGCAGGAAGTGGGCACGAGGACTTAAAAAGACTTTCTACCACAGCACAAAGAAGGAAGGGAGAAAAGGAAGAAAGGAGGAAAAAAAGATAGAACAAGCATTGGCAAAGCCAATAGGTCTCTGCCTATGAGAGCTGTTGGCTTTGGAAATGTTTTGTAGCTATGCTGTACAGCAGTGCAGATGCTTTGCAGTGTGGCTAAAACAATTTAAAAATGTTTTTAAAGTAATTTAGCCCAGATGCATTATAGTCCTTTCTATTATTATTTTTAACCATGCTGCACAGTAGCCACACTACTATTCAGCATGGCTACAAATCAGTGCCAAAGTTGGCAATGACCATGCTGTACAGCATGAACAAAAGGCAATGACAGAGCCAATAGTGTCAAAGGCGATACCCATTGGCTTTGCCAATGCTTGTTAGGTCTTGGCAGAACACCTCTGTGATTTTGAGCAAATCAGTTACTCTACCCAGACATGAACAAAAAATACAACTTTTGGCAAAAAATCCTACCTCATAAAGAAAACAATTGCACCCTTATTCATGCCTCAGTGAAAATACATTTGGAAGGAGATAGCATCAGTTGCCACAATAAAAGCAGATAACTTCTGCTATCACAAAAAACATCCATTTTAAAGGAGAAAAGAGCTTCTTTGAAGTGCATGTGTTATAGGAAAACATAGCTACAAATGGCAAGAGGTTCAACAAGCACAGCGAAGAAGAAAAAATAAAATTAGTGTCTCAATCATAGAGCGACCAATAGATGGACAGCAATCAAGCTGAAGCAATCAGTGCATGGTCCATGCTCCAGCTGAAAGAAGAGGAAGTGAAACCAGCATGCACTGGCCACTTAGAAAGCATCAAATAAGATTGACAGTGAAGCCAATGAATTTTAAGCAAGGGGCGGGTTGCGAGCCCCTTGTTGGATACAATATCTCTCGCAAGCGAGAGTTTATGCAGCTCTTGTGCTATCGCAGGCAATGTCTAAAAACAGTGACAACGGGAAAAAGGAAATATTTTAGATTTCCTAGCTCTAAATCCAATGCAGAACCAAAAATAAATTGCTGACAAGCAAGATATCCAAAACATGCAAGTGTAAATGAGACATGAATCCAAGAATGGCAGCATAAAGTCGTAGATGTCATTATTTCCTAGAATAAAAGTCTGCCATGCAAAAGGTGGATCTGAGGATCCAAGAATTTGCTGTTGTCCCACCGATTGTATGACTAAACAACTACCACTTAAACAACGAATGCCTAAACCACGAAGGCTAAACCTCTACCAAAGCTAAACCACTACATTCTGTACACCGAATTACTAAACCACGAAAATGTATCATTTTTCATATTACCGAATCTACCACTACGTTTAAAAAATTGCATGTTTGAAACATCGGAAATAAAATGTAATTAAATTAAACAATACTTTTAAATTAAACAATTTTATTTCAATAATCTTTAAATTATCAATCTAATATTCGTTTATTACAAGTGCCCCCACCAAGTGATTGTTCTAAAGGGCAGTCAGGCGATGCGAAGCATACTACAAACGTCTCCCTCAAAGAGAGCAATAACGATTATTAGTCATGTGGCCAAGTGACTCGCACCCAGTTATGTTACGTCAGGAGCGTTTATAAACTGGTTTAAGTCTTTAAACATCAGATCCTGGGGACGCTATATAATCATAGTTAAGAAAGAAACAGTTCTAAACTCCTAATTGAACTGCGGTGAGTAAATGTATTGTTAGGAGTAACAGAAAACATGTATTGTTTGGAGCAACATAGGAATAGAAAAATATTTTAATAACTCCAACGGCAATTCCACAAAAAAGTCTCTTAGAAAATTAATTTTTTAAAAATGGATTGCAGTACATATTTCTTTTTGTAAAAATAATTCACTTAAATGAAACATAGAAAAACGTCCATCCACCGTTTTGTAACTATTTCAACTTTTACAACCAGAGTACATATTTCTTTTTTGTAAAAATAATTCACATAAATGAAACATAGAAAAACGTCCATCCACCGTTTTGTAACTATTTCAACTTTTACAACCAGAGATAACAGTCGCATGGAGCACTGATCTTAATCACATCACTGTAAAACAAACCAACACTGCCATCTACTGGCCTAACGCCAAATTAAAACAAACTCTAATTTTTCTACATCGTAATTAAAATCAGGAAATGTACAAATGAATATTACACATTCCTAAATTAATAAAAATATCCAAAAATCAACATCCTGTTCCAAATTATTTTATTATAATTGCACTTGCATTTAAGATTAATTATTTACATTTTGACACTTTCCTCTGGTTTAGTAAGTCGTGGTTCAGGTGGTCGTTGTTCGTGTTCAGTAGTGATTAATGAGGTCGTGGTTCTGGTAAAGGTCGTGGTTAAGGATTCGTTGTTTAATACACTCGTTAAGGATTCGTTGTTCAGGCTGTTTCCCTGTCCCACCACATGTTAGAACATCTTGCTTATGGACTCTCCTATTTCTGTTCTCCTTAGTGCCCCGGAATGAATAGAACAGATTTCTCTGAGTCATTTGCCTATTTAACTCACTAAGGGCCAGATGTACAGACATTAGGAAAAGCGATTTCTTAATTGCAGTTCTCTCCAAATCGCAATCAGTATTCATAATGTATGAAACTCATTGAGTTTCATTCAGGGATTCGTTGTGGGTCGCAAAGTGACCTAACTCATGAATATTAATGTGGAAGGTCGCAGTTTGCGACCTACTAGGAATCGCAGCCATCACAAGGATGGTGGCATGCTGAGGTCAGCAGACCACCATGTCTGTGATTGCTCTTTATTAAACTAAACTTTTTTTTTTTTAAATGCAACTCATTTTCCATAAATGAAAACGGAATGTGTTTAAAAAGAAAAAAATGAAACCTTGAAGTTTCATTTTTTAAGAGTAGTGCTCTTAAAAAATGTTATTATTTACATTCTCAAAGGGGAAGTGGGTCCTTTGGGGACCCCTTCACTTTACAAATGGGTTACCAACCAGTTTTAAACTGGTGGTAAGTATTACAGTTTTGTGACCAGAATTCAGTCACAAAACAGTAATACATACCGTATTGATTCGGTATTTGGAAGAGACACCCTAAACACGCCCCTTCCAAATACCGGATTTGCAAATGCAAAATGCGATTCGGTAGCAAGTTACCGAATCACATTTTGTACATTTGAAAAGGCATTATTCCGGTAGCAAACGGTCCTATTGAAAATGCTTTGTACATCTGGCCCATAGTCCAAGGGCCCACCATGATGAAAACGACATTCCTGCGCCTTGGGGCTGAGTGATAAAAGAACTGAGTAACAAGCTTTTTTTTCAGGAGGACAGGATAAGCTGTTCACCTGAAGATCTGATCCCACAAGCGCTGAGGCGTAAAAGTTGTTTTATGCGCAAACCTCTATTTAAAAGGCACCTCGAAGATTAGAAGGCAAAGTATGAGGGCGAGGCACCCGGGCAGCAGGGTGAGAGCCAAGCTTTGGTGTGAGCATGGCTGTCATCAACTGGTCTGGAGAAAGTGGCAGAGAGCTGTTCTTTGGCAGGAAATGATGGAAGTACCTACGGAGACAGCAGATTTTCTCCCCCGTAACAGTGGAATTGGAGGCTCGAGGGAGGTAGAAACAGCAGAGCCACAGGCTGCCTGTGTGCAGTTTTGATGTCTCTCCAATGGTTCCTGCTTCCTTCACCTCTGATCGCAGAGGATTGTACTACTGAATATCGAAGACAGAAATATTGTCAAATAAGAATATTGTGGACAAAATATAGAATACCAAATTATCAAAAGGTAAGTCCCTAAAGGATAAATATGGATTTCTAGTCCTAACTCCACATCTACATACCTTGAAAATATATTTGTTTTCAAGGTACATGTATGTGGAGTTAGGTATAGAACATCTATACTTACTTACCTTTCGATGTTTCAGTTTCAATATTTTGTCCTCAATATTTCCATGCCACAGTATTTGATATTCAGGGGGCACGCCAAAGCAGAAGAGCTCCCAGCAAGAGGGAGCCTGGGTCGGGACAATGTTATAGAGGGGAAGGGAACAAGCCTAGAAGAGCAGAGAGTATGGAAAGGTGTTTAGTGTGTGCCACAGTGAAAACCAGAGAAGGATCACACCTATAGATGGCACAGATTTACTTGGGACACCTGTCTCTGCAAAGGCCTCTAAAGGTGGTTGCCACATGAGTGTGTGGATGTGTGTGCTTGTGTGTGAATAGTCAGAGCACACTCTACACACTGAAACAAATGGGAAAGGATTCTGATTATGTGCTCTTTGGTTATTGAGGCTTTCGATCAGTTTTACCGCTAATCCGACCTGTACGGTCCACCCAGTGAGTCGAATGTGTAAAAGGTCCCACTTGGTACCTAGTAGTCTCATTCAGGGACTAGGGCATCCCTTTGCTGCATCCTAGTTCTATTATCTGCTCAATGAGGTAAAGGTCACTGGTGGACCTCAATGACAACGATTTTTAAGACCCACTCCATCCTCGGAAAGGCACTCGAGGGAAGAGGCAGACTATGAATTTCCCTTGTGGCATCTGCCAGCCTCCATTTTCTCTACAGTCTTTGTGCCTGGTCTTTGAATTCTCAGATACCCAGAACAAACACATGGCATATGGGGTGGTCTGAGGGCCTATAGGTGCTAAACACCTGCACCAGATAGGGGACCTAGTTTATAAAAAAGAAGAGAGATGTAGAGGCTGATAGAGAGTCACGAGTTCTGGCATTGGAAGGCACACTTCCATCCACACTTATTCCTGGGTTTCCTGCAATCTCCATTTAGATTTCGTAGACATTAGACCAGGAGGCCAACAGTTTTTCTCTGGGATGCAACTAGCTGCCACTATACTAAAACCCACGGCTGCCTCTAGAGTACAGAGTAGTTTTCATGTCATTGCATAGCTTTCCTGGCAGCCTAAGATGGTGTGGCCCCTGCTACTCACGGCTGCGACCCGGTGCACCCCAAGAATGCGAGATTTAAGAAAACTGCCCAGACAGAAGCGCACAGACACCCTCCCAATCCCAATGACATCCTCTATGTGGTGAAATGTGTAGGTGCTTCTAAAGGCTCATATGAAAATGTTATTTATTACCAGTATAAATGCCACATGGCAATTCATTCCTCCCCAGGTCCCAAGGAATCGCCCTCTTAGCGGGCATAGCTCATGCAATTGTAATGAGTCATAGTATTCTTTTTTGCAACTGACTGGACACCATTGAGTTGGATAACTCCATGGGTTCTCCATGACTAGTTTATGTACCGAAATTGATTACTTTTCATATGTTACGTAAATGTCCTGCATTTTTTGACCCATTCGTACCTCTCTCCCCAGGTTACAGCTGCATTTGCCCCTCGCCATTTACTGGTCAGTACTGCCAGCTGGACGGAGACAGCTGTGCTTCCCAGCCTTGCCTTCGGGGTGGCACCTGCACCCCAACTCTCAGCGGATACACCTGCAGATGCCTGAGCCAGTACCAAGGACCTAGGTGAGACCAGAAGGCTGGCCATAGTAGTTTTGGGGGGCACCGTTGATACTTTACACAATATTTGTGACTGTCGAGCAGTGCAAAGATTTTTACTACCTTGAGTGGTGTTATTTTGCCATCCTCCCTTAGTAGGAATTAGGCTAGCTTTCTGCTTTTAGAACCAATGTGGTACCCCCTGCATAGTTCTGGGTTGCCAAGGTTTTATGTTTTTGTCGACTGTTGGAGGGTAACATTGTAGCGCCCCCACAGGCCACTTATGGTACTGCTGGTAGTTCCATTTCTACGGCCAAAACCACCTCTGTCCTTACGAATAGGACCCTGGCTACACCCAGATGTACTGCCTGAAGTATTAATTGCACAATTGTGAGCCAGTACGGCTGCATTTAGAAGATTTGCAGAAAAGCTGTAGCAAAATTGTTACCAATAAATTCTGCATCTATTGTTTTCCAAAGGCCTTCAGTGAGCAATAAGGATTTCCAGTAACTTCTGTGAGGTACTAAATTCTTTACTGGCAATGACTGAATACTGTGTGGTGCCTTAAACTTGCATTAGGCAGGTTATATCACGTGTTTCCTGCTCCACCGGTTCCTTAAAAAAGAAGGATGACTGGTAACCTAGTTTCACTCTAGATGCTCTTCTCAAAAAATAAAAGAATGACTACCAGTGATACGAGCCTACGTTTGAATGTCAAAGCCTGTGAGATCCAGCTACCCGAAGAGCACGCGCTACATCACACAAAAGAGTGGGAACCATTGTCTTGTCGGTGCTGCTGAAAGTAAGATTTTAATCCTGAACATATAAAAACTAAAAATGTAAATAGAGGATTAACATGATGCGGTAAAGGAGCTGTAGTACCCCTAGTTCCAGGTCCCAGAAATCACACCAGCACAACATCCTGATGGCCTCCCCAAAAAACATCTGTACACCCTAAAAATCATTGAAATTTTACACCTTAGCTGACCACTTTACTGTAACATAACATTTTGGAGACACTTGTAAATGGAATCAGAGTAGTTCTAATGCAAATAGACCTTGCAAAAAAGGATGGAGACATACTTTTTTAAACGTTCCTAAACCTGCTACTGCTTAAATTAATTGGATTTTAGAACAAATAGTTTAGTGGAGTTTTAAAGTTCTAGCTACCTCGAAATGTTCTTTTGAGCAATACAATTAGAGAACATTTTGCAATATTTTTTAGGCTTGTTTAGAGGTTGGGCTCACCTCCATATTTTAAAAAGGAACTCAGTGGAAATTTTAACTCTCGCTCAGCAAACTACGTAGATACGCAAATATCTTGAAATCCTTCTTCTCCCCATTTTTTAAAAGTAGCAGAAGTTCATCAAAAAGAACGACATTGTCACACAATATACCAAAACAATCAGCACCAGAAATGTTTTTCCATATTAACCTGAAGCATCCCAAAATACCAACATCCAGACTCTCATTGTGAGTGGCATTGTTGAAAATGTGATAATTATCGCACCTGTTATTACCGATAATCCAGGAACAGGAATTTAAAATGTGCAATCATTATTGAATAATACGAGCTGGGCCCTTAAAATGGGGCATAACATTTAGATTTGGTGCTTTGCACACCAAAACTGTCTGTCCTACTGTTTGCCCTCAGTGAATTTCAGCAGGTTTGATTTGACAAAATTAATCTGGAAACAATTGCAGGGATCCGGTAATTACCTGAAAACTCGTGATTTCAATCCATGCACAAATTTGCACTTCAGCAGGGATCAATAAAAATGCCCCACTCGTAATGTGGACCCAAAGTCAACAAAACACCATCTAAAGCCCTTTACATATCAGCATCAAATTTTAACAAACGTTCCTGCTTCCAAAAATTCACCAAGACTCCTCAAATGTTCATGAACTTCCCCAAAATATCAACAGTAACATGCCCAAAATCATTGTGAAACTACCCAAAAGTATCAGCCTCAACTAATCACCTTCCCACAATTGTACCTTCAGACAATATTATGTATCTCTTCTGTCATGGAGTCACCTATGCCCTCTGCAGTGCATGCGCCTGCTGCTTCACTTTCTTCTGTAGCCACCTCGATCTCAGAGTGCCTTCCTCGGATGATGCTCTCATCCAAACCTGCATACGTTGTGCTGTAGTGTTAATTCACTTTATAAGACACACACTCAACAAAAAAGTAACTGGCCCTGATTATGAGTGGGTTGAAATTCTGAGGTGGGGTTTATTTAACACTCCCAATGATCACTGGGTGCATTAAATACCTCATTCCTCGCTAAATTTCAACAGGTCAAGCCTGTCGAAATTGAACAGGGGTAAAGTGCGCAGTATTTACTGTATCTTGTGGATTTTGGTGTGGCAAGCACCAAATCCGAATGTTATTCCCCCAAAACTCAAAATAGAATCTATTTATCACACCCGAAAAATAACTTACCCTGGCCTGTGGTTATTTATGAGGTGCGATAAATAGCATCTTGATTCCAACAACTCAGAATCAGGGCCTTGATGTTTGTCTCAGAGGGTTAGGAAAGCGAGGGCTACATTATTTAGAGATCGAGCCTGTTTTGATTCATAGTTGCTCTCAGAATACGCCAATGCATAAACATTCTACTCAAAATGTGCGTCTTGTACGCATTCTTTTGAATCTCCTGATTAACTGACCAACACTTGGTCCTTGGCACCTGAACTCCTCATTCTGTTCGGAATATGCAGCAGATATGGAGATTCAGAAAGGATTGATTAATGGTCTGGAGTACCTTGTGACCTATACTTTTCCTTCCTATGCCACATTTCCGTGGACCTGCTTCCCTCCTGCTCCTGTTCTATCCTATCACTTGCACTGTATCACCTACAGACAACTTTTAGTTGCCTGTTTACAAAACACCTCTTGTGGACCATACCCAAAACTTACAGTGGGCCTAGTGCCGGTGCACTGCTGTGCGTTAATTGGCTTTCTTGTCACTCTCATTTGCTTGCTTCTTATTCATTGGCTTTCCTTTCTCTTCTTATGTTTGTTTGTATACTGGAGAATAGCTTCTTTATCATCCTTTAGATTGTATCCTCCTTCTGCTCACATTCAGGAAACTACTTTTTTTTTGCCGTTAGCATTCCAAGTGAGTGCATTTGTTTGTTCCTCACTGCACTGCGTGTTTTCTATCTGTATGTCATAGCCTTCTCAAATACCTATGTCCCACTCCATGCACTCTGTGTTGCCCCCTCTTCCTCCATTGTATCCATTGCTTACCCCACCCCAGCTTTCACATATTTTTTTTTTCCTGGCCTCAGATTCTTCTGTGACTTCCCTCACACATTTCTTTATTGTTCCCTCATCCCTCTTGGTCCTTGAAATTAATTATTTTTTTCTATTTTTTTGGAGCACCCGGCAGCTGCAATTTGCTACCATTTAAAAAAAAAAGAAACACTTTGTGCATGTAAAAATATATATTTTTTATTTACCGCTTCAAGTGGTGTCTGCCATCTTGGTATGGTAAATTAAAAAAATAAATAAAATGACACCCACATCATTCTGCCATTGCACGCACACATTTTTACGCAAGCGTGCGCATACGTCATAATGTATGCATTCACGTATGGAATTATGCGGCCACCAACAGTGTCATGATGCATAAACATCAACATGCTTTTCTTTCCTTTTTTTGCTGATGCTGCACAGCATTGGCAAAGTAATTAGGTTAAAAATTAAGCACCAGTGAGACCTATTAACTTTGCCAATGCTTGTTTTGTCGTGCTACATGTATTTCTTCTCCTCCCTCGAACACTGCTCACAGTCACCTTACAAGTTTCCTGTCTCGCTGCTATTGGCATGCATTCTCTGCCTCACTGTCTTATGCTTGCTCTGCATCCCACCTATAGGAAGGAGAAGTTGAGTAGGTCCTAAGACCAGCTTAAAGCTAGCCTGGAAATTTCAATTTTTTTGCTTTTTGCACAGTAGTGTTTATTGCTGGATGTCTCCAGTTATGTGGTGTCAGGATCCATCAGCCATTGCCTAGAAGTGTCTCAGTATCTGGTTCAAGCTTCTGATTTGTTAAGGTATCATGAAAACTCTTATCTACCCACTAATCTGAGAATATTTATTGACGGAATGTAATTAACTGTATGTCAATATCAGAAAGCTAATGTGTGCTCTCGCCTCTTTCTCCCTTCCCAACCTTTACTCTGCAGGTGTGAGGATGATGTCTTAAGGTGTCCCGAGTCTCCTTGCATGAACGGGGGCCACTGTGAGAACAGCGACAGTGATGCCTCCCCATTCTGTAACTGCACATATGGGTATGGGGGCCCGACCTGTGAAGTATCGCAGTTGCCTGAGAACAAACGCTACAGCATGGTGACCGGACCTCGCGAGATTGCAGAGATTGTGGCTGGTGTCCTGGGGCTTGGTATCCTGGTAGGAGCCTTCCTCATCCTGAAAAAGCACCTTCGACGTCGGAAGATGGCCCATAAGCCTGTCCCCAAGGAGGACCCTGACGTTATCCTGAAGAACGAGTTCTCCAAAAATATTGGTGTAGATACGCAAGGGGCTGGACCACCCATTGAGTTGAATCTTATAAGGAGCGGTTCGCAGAACAACTTGGATGCAGCTGGCTCTCGTAAACAGCTGGACGCAACTGATTTCACATCCTTTGGCTCCGGAAACACTCAGAAAGCCCGGGGAACGGTGGTGTGCAGTGTCGCACCCAACCTCCCACCAGCTCCACCTTCGACCTCCGACAATGAGTCCATTGTGAAGAGCACTTGGGAAGGTGATGACTTCGGTGAGTGCCTCCATTCACATTGGCCCATTATCACTGTCTTACCACTGTTTTTGTTTTTAGTTTATTTCAAATAAGGTTGAATTTGACTACTCTTTGCCCAGTTCCAAAGCTAATTAGCCCACTCCCAATTGAGCAAGTCACCTAGATAGGATGTAAATGTAGAATCAAGTACCAGGCTCAACATAAAATACTAAAGGCCCCGCCATCCCTCTGTCTTTTGCCAGTTTTTCCTGCGCAGACAGAACACCTGAGACATAAACCAGAAAGAAAAGAGGGAGGAGAAAGTGAAAGAGGTAAAATGTTGACTTGAAAGAAAAATGATAAGAAAAAAGGAAATGGAAAATGAGAATAAAAAGGGAAGGGAAAGGAAGAAGGGAAGGGAGAAACTGAAAGTGGAAAGGGAAAAGGAAAAGGAAAGAGAAAGTGACAGAAAACGAAGAGTTTCATTACATTTTTTATATGACTAAGCACAGTCACAGTCGCTTTTCTGAGCTACATTTTCCTGCTTCCCTGGAGAAAATAATGCAGTTAGCCAAGATTTTCTAGTGTGTATAGCTGTTTTCAGTGCCTTCTTATGCCCACATCCAGTTATGTGTACGGGGAGGAACGGAGGGTAAGAAGGAGTAGGTTTTTGCATTCCATTGCTGTTTACTATCAAAATTAGCATCTGGAATTTTTAATATAATAAAAGATACTGTCTGAATTCAGTAACTATTATTGCCTAAGACTACAGGAAGGAGTCTTTTCTGTGCTGGCAGACATTAGAAGTTAAAATTGATCACTTCTGTAGTCAAGACAGAAAGCTGAATTGAGAAAACTCACAATGTTGGACATTTTGCACACATCAAAGCTCTCAAGGAGAAAAATTAAAACGCAGAAGTGGTGTGAGAACTGACACTGCTTCCAATAATATACATTATGAGTAGCTATTCAAAGAATGTATCTCTTCATTGTTATTTGCATGGGGACTCAGGGACTCCGGTCGCTCAGCAGCCGCCTCCCTAGTCTCCTGGTCTTTGACTGTACAGTTTCCCAGCAGTCTGCAGAACCCAACTAATTTGCTCAAAACAATATATATATCAGTAGGTAGTTATAGTTCGGTCTGCTTTTCTATAGACATAGACAGAGTGATTTTTGGTTTGCTAATAACTGTTGCTTTCCAAAAGAAAGTTTATCCACCTCAGCTCCTTCCTGGAAAGTTTTGAGGTGATCCGTCCAGCGGGGCTGAGAAAAAAGAGGGGTCCCAAAACACAAAAATCTCCATGCATTTCCCTTTGACTTCTTTAAGTTTAAGCAAAAACTGCTGAACGGAAGTCCACCAAATTTTGCATGAATCTAGAACTTGGTCAGCAGATTGTACTTTTTGAGATTTGGTATAAATCTTTTCAGTAGTTTTCGAGATATTAACAGTGAAAAATAATTAGGTTTTTTGCAGTTGGACTCACAAGAGTCCCGCGGGCATCCCGCGAAAGATCAAAATCAAAAATTGAGCTCTGTGATTGGTCGAGAGGCCCGTTTTTCCGGTGAGCCTGCACGCTCTCTCAGAAGCAAGAGACTCCAGCGAGTCTTGCAAGAGTGAGCACTCTGATTTGGCTGGCTGTTTGAATGTTAGAAATGAAATGGCTGCCATTACTGTTTACTGTGAAAAATTGGAGGTGTTGTGGAAATGAAGTCAAAAAGCTATATAATGGGGCAGCAGAAAGGCATGCTGTCGCCGTAGACTTAGAGAGGAGGTGTCTAAGGGATAAGTACAGTGAAGATAATAAATGTTTATTGTTTTTAAATAATTTTTATGATCTAGCGTACACTCAAGTACTGTATTATGAAGTTAGTCGAATAGCATAAAGTGGAATACTAGAGTTGCGTACAGTGACTAGCGTACAGTTGCAAGCAGTACAGTGTAGCGGTGTCCAGAAACTGTCATACACAAAAGTGTTCTAGAGTACAGTGGTGAACAGCATAACAACGTAGAGTATAGTGTTGTAGACTGGAGTGGCATTCAGTAGAGTTCGGTGGAGTAGAGTGGACTAAAATACAGTAGATTAGTGTGCAATATAGTGGCGTATACTGGAATGTCATAAAGTGGAGTGACATACTTTCCATAGAGTACAGTAGAGTGCAGTGCTGTAAAGTGAATTGCTATGCAGTAGAGTAGCATAAAGTGGAATGTGTAAATTAAAGGAAACAAAGTTAAAATGTGTGAGAAAAATGTCAATTTTATGTCTGCAAAATATATATTATAATATGTACATGTAAATTTTCTGGTTGTATATGTAAATAGTGTAAGTAATGTTAAACTTACACGTTATATAAACATAGCTATATAGTGTGCTCTGGTGTACCGTGCTAGGTTCACGGTATGCCACGATACATGCGGCTCACAACTGGGAGTGTGATTGGTTCATGGCTGTGTTTACCAAAGGTAAAAATCAGCCATATATTTTTTAGCACAAATTTCCATTATTGTGTGGTCAGCGTTTTGCTGACTTATGACTGGGGTGTTACATATAATTAAGCATTAAGTTGTATTGTTATTAACAATCTATTACCAATTTTTTTGAATTGTAAAGAGTTACTTTTTTTGTTTATAAATGTGTAGATATTATCGACCTATGTTTTTTTTATATTTTCTCCTTTAATAATGTTGGACCAGTTTGCCGAATCTCCATGAAATTTAGCATACTTGTTCCCCCGTTTCATTGTGGAGGGAGTAAAAGTTTTGCAGGGTTTAGTCAAGGGGGTCCAAAGAAAAAAGGGGGGTCCCAAAGCATGCTTAATTGCAATGTATTTCACATACACTTTTGTATTTTCCGTTTTGCGAAAACCGTCAGTCGCATTTTATTTACAATGTGGCAGGATTATATATTATAGTGACCACATGATTATTGAGTGTAGTTTAGGTACATAGTGTAACTAATTTATACGCTATTAGGTACTTAAAGTTAGTGATATCAGATGTAGTGTTATTTTAGTGAAATATGGGGGTATTTCACAATAATACCACAGTACATAGTGATTACATGTCATTATTTTATTGTGTAATCATTGGCTTTAGAAAAGTTAAATGCAGCTATGTTGTTTTTAGGTATAGTTTGCCTGTGTTCTGCATTATTCCTTTCGATGTAGGTAAGTATTAGTTGTGGTATTTTTGCCCTAACTATTACAACTTTAGAAAAGTGGCAATAGGTAGATCAAAATATTTATATGTTTCTATGTATTTTTTTTTTAATATGGAGAGGGCGGTACTATCACGGTACCCCAAAAATATTTTACAAGGTTAACATTTCTCTTTTTTAATTTCAATAAATTTTTATAGCAGTGTACTCTGAACTGCGTTTTTTTTATAAAGTATGGTGGTAATTTTTAGTAATTAGTGCACTATCCCGTACAATTTTTGTACATATTTAAATATGTAAAAAAAAATTGAAATACACTTTAGCACAAACTATAGTGTCTTATAGTGTATTTGTGCTTTCTTTCTGTTTTTTTTATTACTGCGGTACTCCTGCTCTGCTCCAGATTATTTTTAAACTATCTATAAACTTATAAATATTCCTCCCTACCTATTATCACTTTACTAAAGTGTTAATAGGTATGGGAAAAATATCAAACAATACTTATTTACATTGAGTGGCATAAAGCAGACTAACTCGAACTGAATAAAACATGGCTGCCTTTAACTTTTGTAAAGTCAGTCATTAGACAATCAGCTAATCAGGCACAGCCGGCACAGGTAAGAGCAGTGGGATGGTGGGGGGAGTCGACAGACGACGGGATAGGTAAAATTAAATAAAAAAAATAAAACCACTTACCTTGCGCTCACTGCATCGGCGATGCAGAGACCGCAAGGTAAGAGGTTTTATTATGTTTTTTATTTAATTTTACCTATCCCATCATCTGTCGACTTCTCCCCGCCCCAACACTCCACCACTCTTACCTGTGCCGGCCACGCCTGCAGCTAATGATTTGCCATCGCTATGGCCCTCTGAAGTACCACAGTACTAACACGGCCACAGATATGGCTAAACTAAACACACTTAACACATATAAAATACTTAACTGCAGTACCCCCAAAGAATAATCTGCGCACCATAATATATAATCCTTCCAAATTTCGTGAAATTCCAACAGACGGTTTTCGCGCTACACGAAATACAAAAGTCTACATAAAATGTAATGCATTGGATTTTACGCCCATTTTGGGACCCCCCTTTTTTCTTTGCACCCCCTTGATGAAACGCTGTGACACTTTCAGGACTCCAAGAATCAAATGGGAGCAGTATGGTCAAAGCACAAAAAGTAGGCGTATCGGAGGACAGATTTTAGTCCACAGACAGATCTCTTCCTCACTGAGAAAACGGCTCTGTCTCCTTTTTTTTAATCTTTAAATAAGTCAATTTACATATGAATAACTGCTCAACACTGCTATCTATAATACGAATCAGAGACCATAAACCTATTTGTGCCCGCTATCTACTTACTTAATTTTATATGATTGCTTAGCCTACACATCTGTCCATAAAATTGACCTCCGTCACCTAAATTCTAATCCTGTACGTTGCCCCTTTTGCTGAATTGTAAAAGTCACTGTCCATAAACTTGTCACCCTGCGAGATTGTCACTCTATATGACTGACCTCTTGTTCCACTCTCAAGCCCTCTACAGCATCCTATTTGTTGTGGTGGAGCAAGGTGCAGGTCAAGAGGTGAAAACTACAGAAGGTAAACAGGACTTTTATTTAGAGCACTAATAGCTTTTGAGTCCTGCTGCTGCCTTCATGCGCCCTGAGACCAGCGGTAGCAAGGGTAACGCCAGGGGTGGCATTAGACTGCCACGATCATGCTCATTACTTGTTTTTTTGGAAACTAAAACATAATTTTGATTAACCCACATGCTCCAATTTTAGAATTCCACTATTTTTTTTCAAAACCTGAAAACTGACTGAGACGTTGCACAAGTGTACACTTTGGCTAATTTTGAATACATTAATATTCAGGAATAAGGCAGAAGAACAAACCAAACAAAAACCCCAGAGAAACGTCATATTGATAGGAAAATGTGTTTAACAACATTCACACCGCATGCCCTAAAACCAACATTTCATGCTGTTTCCCTCTAGAGTCTCTTTGTTCATCCCACCCTGCCCTTGCAATTGTTTATTTGACTTTGTTGTTGTTGCCAAATATCTCAAACACATGAAGTAGCTCTATTCTTAACATCCTTATCTTGCATGGAAGCGCCGGGCATGCAGTTTAAGCCCGTCGTTTCAATACAACTGAGACATAATTACTAACCCAGGTACGGTGTAGGAAACTCCAGCAGCACTCAAAAACAATATCTACTCTTATATTTTCACAAACTTAAAGTTCATACTCATAATACACTTGCATCGTTTCAGAGGGAAGTCAAGTCTCATCTCTCTTGGCTATTTCGCAGCCACAGTAAATCCTTATGTCTGCGCATGCTCTGTGTGTTCCTTGGACCTCTGCGCCCCTTCCAAATTATAATCCTATCTTTGTTTCTGAAACACCGTGTAACATTCCACATTTTTCTTTCTGTCATTGGACTAGCCTTCAGTTTTACGCACCACGTGTACACTGTCCTGCCAGGCCAGGCATCTGTCATTGCCTCACTCAGTCTGCCATAGGTCTGCCATGTGCTGTGACTAACAGCTCCCACTGCCATTGGCCCATACTGCTATGTGGCACACAGCTAGTTTGCAGCATTTTCTGCGAAAAACTGCAAATAAAAACTATATTTACGAACAATGAAGGTGCACAAACGGAACAGAGTTTGTCTACCCTAAATCTGCATTATTTCTCATCCGTTTTTCTGCCGTAAAAGTATAGTGTTCATCAAATGCTGGAAACATTTGGAACTCTGAATATTTAACTTAACACAATGAAAATGTAAGTATCTGTAGGATTTGGAAGGAGCATTCCAAGTAGTATGGGTTCTTGCCGTTAGCACAGTTCGGTGCAAATTCAATGGAACAATTGACAGTATGAAAACCATTTTCCACCTAAAACCGAATGGTCATTAGGTCGAGCCTAGCGCAGCGCGCATGCGCCGCCCTATGGGGAGGCCTCTTGGAATCACTCCAGACTTCCCCGAAACTTTTCCGTGTGGTTTTCCAACTTCCACACATTCTATTGGCCTTTGCGGTGGCTTTCAAAAATGAAAGCATGCAACTGGCCAAAGGCGGGTGCATGTCCCACTTTTTCTCTAAATGTTCACTCCCACGGCCTCCAGCTGTCGGGAGCGAGCAGCGCGCAGGCTGCCAGCTGCATTCCTCCCTTGCAGTGGATCATGTTACAAATTAAACATAGCGCGGCCGCTTTCACTTCGCGGCCGCGCGGCTTGTCTTCCACACTTGTCTGTGGTTCTTTTTCATGTTCACTCTTTTATTTGTTTCTCGTACTTTTAATTTGTCACGCTATCTCCCATTGGTTTATTTGATTGCAAGCACGTTTTTTAATTAAAAGTCGTTGTCTAAAAAGGCAGCGCACGCCTGCAAGGCAGGTATAGTCATGTCAGCTTAGCAGACCGCTGCACTTCCGGAGCATTACCGGTGTGTATACCATGGACACTATGCTTCCAATTCCGGAGCATTACCGGTGTGTATACCATGGCACACTATGCTTCCACTTCCGGAGCATTACCGGTGCGTATACCATGGCACACTAGGCTTTTACTGCCGGAGCATTACCCATGTGTATACCATGGACACGATGCTTCCACTTCCGTAGCATTACCGGTGTGTATACCATGGCACACTACGCTTCCACTTCCGGAGCATTACCAGTGTGAATACCATGGACACTACGCTTCCACTTTTGGAGCATTACCGGTGTGTTTACCATGGCACACTACGCTTCCACTTCCGGAGCATTACCCGTGTGTATACCATGGCACACTAGGCTTCCACTTCCGGAGCATTACCGGTGTGTATACCATGGCACACTAGGCTTTTACGGCCGGAGCATTACCCATGTGTATACCATGGACACGACGCTTCCACTTCCGGAGCATTACCGGTGTGTATACCATGGCACACTACGCTTCCACTTCCGGAGCATTACCAGTGTGTATACCATGGACACTACGCTTCCACTTCCGGAGCATTACCAGTGTGTATACCATGGCACACTAGGCTTTTACTTCTGGAGCATTACCCGTGTGTATACTCATGGCACACTACGCTCCACTTCCGGAGCATTACCCGTGTGTATACCATGGCACACTAGGCTTCCACTTCCGGAGCATCACTGTGTGTATATCATGGCACCCTAGGCTTCTACTTTTGGAGCATTACCGGTGTGTATACCATGGCCATTACGTTTCCACTTCCGGAGCATTACCGGTGTGTTTACCATGGCACACTATGCATCTGAAGCCTTACCGGTGTGCATACCATAGCACACTACGCTTTCACTTCCGATTACTGGAAATGCTCCACTTCCAGAGCATTACCGGTGTGTTTACCATGGCACACTACGCTTCTCCGCAGCATTACCGGTGTGTATACCATGGCATACTACGCTTCCACTTCCGGAGCAGTACCGGTGTGTATACCATGGACACTATGCTTCCAATTCCGGAGCATTACCAGTGTATACCATGGTACACTAGACTTTTAATTCCGGAGTACTACCGGTGTGTATACCATGGCACACTACACTTCCACTTCTGGAGCATTACCGGTGTGTTTACCATGGCACACCACGCTTCCACTTCCGGAGCATTACCGGTTTATACCGTGGCACACTAGGCTTTTACTTCCGGAGTATTACCGGTGTGTTTACCATGGTACACTGTGCTTCCTATTCCGGAGCATTAGTGGTGTATACCATGATACACTAGGCTTTTACTTCCAGAGTATTACCGGTGTGTTTACCATGGCACACTACGCTTCCACTTCTGGAGCATTACCGGTGTGTATACCATGGCACACTACGCTTCTACTTTTGGAGCATTACTGGTGTGTTTACCATAGCACACTACGCTTCCACTTCCGATTACTAAAAATGCCTCACTTTTGGTGTATTACCGGTGTGTATACCATGGCACACTACGCTTCCACTTCCGGACCATAACCGGTGTGTATACCATGGACACTACGCTTCCACTTTCGGAGCATTACCGGTGTGTATACCATGGCACACTAGGCATTTACTTCCGGAGCATTACCCATGTGCATACCATGGCACATTATGCTTCCACTTCCGGAGCATTACCGGTGTGTATACCATGGCACACTACGCTTCCATTTCCGGAGCATTACCGGTGTGTATACCATGGACACTATGCTTCCAATTCCGGAGCATTACCGGTGTATACCATGGTACACTAGGCTTTTACTTCTGGAGTATTACCGGTGTGTATACCATGGCACACTATGCTTCCACTTCTGGAGCATTACCGGTGTGTATACCATGGCACACTACGCTTCTACTTTTGGAGCATTACCGGTGTGTATACCATGGACACTATGCTTCCAATTCAGGAGCATTACCGGTGTGTATACCATGGCACACTACGCTTCCAATTCCGGAGCATTACTGGTGTGTATACCATGGACACTATGCTTCCAATACCGGAGCATTACCGTTGTATACCATGGTACAATAGACTTTTACTTCCTGAGTATTACCGTGTGTATACCATGGCACACTACGCCTCCACTTCCGGAGCATTACCGGTGTGTATACCATGGACACTACGCTTCCAATTCCGGAGCATTACCAGTGTGTATACCATGGCACACTAGGCATTTACTTCCGGAGCATTACCCGTGTGTATACCATGGCACACTATGCTTCCACTTCCGGAGCATTACCGGTGTGTATACCATGGCACACTATGCTTCCAATTCCGGAGCATTACCGGTGTATACCATGGTACACTAGGCTTTTACTTCCGGAGTATTACCGGTGTGTATACCATGGCACACTATGCTTCCACTTCTGGAACATTACCGGTGTGTATACCATGGACACTGTGCTTCCTTTTCCGGAGCATTACCGGTGTGTATACCATGGCACACTATGCTTCCACTTCCGGAGCATTACCGGTGCGTATACCATGGCACACTAGGCTTTTACTGCCGGAGCATTACCCATGTGAATACCATGGACACGAAGCTTCCACTTCCGGAGCATTACCTGTGTGTATACCATGGCACACTACGCTTCCACTTCCGGAGCATTACCGGTGTGAATACCATGGACACTACGCTTCCACTTCCGGAACATTACCACTGTGTATATCATGGCACACTAGGCTTTTACTTCTGGAGCATTACCCGTGTGTATACCATAGCACACTACGCTTTCACTACCTCAGCATTACCCGTGTCCATACCATGGCACACTAGGCTTCCACTTCCGGAGCATTACCGGTGTGTATATCATGGCACCCTACGCTTCTACTTTTGGAACATTACCGGTGTGTATACCATGGCCATTACGCTTCCACTTCTGGAACATTACCGGTGTGTTTACCATGGCACACTACATTTCCATTTCTGGAGCATTACCGTTGTGTTTATCATGGCACATTACGGTTCCACTTCCGGAGCATTACCGGTGTGTTTACCATGGCACACTATGCTTCTGAAGCATTACCGGTGTGCATACCATAGCACACTACGCTTCCATTTCCGATTACTGGAAATGCTCCACTTCCAGAGCATTACTGGTGTGTTTACCATGGCACACTACGCTTCCAGTTCCGGAGCATTACCGGTGTGTATACCATGGCATACTACGCTTCCACTTCCGGAGCATTACCGGTGTGTATACCATGGACACTATGCTTCCAATTCCGGAGCATTACCAGTGTATACCATGGTACACTAGACTTTTAATTCCGGAGTACTACCGGTGTATATACCATGGCACACTATGCTTCCAAAGCATTATCGGTGTATATACCATAGCACACTATGCTTCCACTTCCGATTACTGAAAAACTCCACTTCCGGAGCATTGCCGGTGTGTTTACCATGGTACACTACGCTTCCAGTTCTGGAGCATTACCGGTGTATACCATGGTACACTAGGCTTTTACTTCCGGAGTATTACTGGTGTGTATACCATGGCACACTACGCTTCCACTTCCGGAGCATTACTGGTGTGTATACCATAGCACACTACTCTTCCACTTCCGGAGCATTACCAGTGTGTATACCATGGACACTATGCTTCCAATTCCGGAACATTACCGGTGTGTATACCAAGGCACACTAGGCTTTTACTTCTGGAGCATTACCGGTGTGTATACCATGGCACACTACGCTTCCACTTCCGGAGCATTACCGGTGTGTATACCATAGCACACTAAGCTTTTACTTCCGGAGCATTACCCATGTGTATACCATGGACACTACACTTCCACTGCCGGAGCATTACCGTGTGTATACCATGGCACACTAGGCTTTTACTTCTGGAGCATTACCCGTGTGTATACCATGGCACACTATGCTTCCACTTCTGAAGCATTACCAGTGTGTATACCATGGCCGGCGAGGTACGTGGAAGTTGGTAAAAAGCAGCAATCCGTACACTCCATGGGGCTGTTCATGTAATTAATCGAACAGGAGCGCAAGCCACTGTCTCCGATCTCTCCAGCAACCTTAAGCAGCATCTTACACTTTCACCATCAAAGTGCAAGATGCTGCTTAACGCTGCTGGAGGGAGCGGAGTCGGACAGTTTGACCACATACATATTCCACTCTAGTCTATTTGCTGTCGCTAGCATTGCAGTAGTCTGCTATGAACTGCTTTTCTCTGTTGCCAGTATTGAAAAGACTAATTGCATAGCAACAGCTGAATTATTGAATATGCATGTGATTGCACTTCTGCAGTACAGCCTGATTAAAAAAAAAAACAGACCGACGTGAATAGGTTCCTACTGTGTGAGAGGGTAATAATCGGGGCCACTGGAATTATGTGGCAGGGGAGGGCAAAATATGCAGCAGGTTTGAGTAAATTATGTGGCAAGAAAAGCCAAATTACGAGGCACAATGCCGCACATTTTGTGACGGTATTACTTCATTATTTTGCCATTTTGTAAACATGCTAACACTGTCTGAGCTTTGGATTCACCTCATTAGTACCAGTGTAACACCCAAATATAGCAATAAGCAGCAGATAGGTGATCAGTCAGGCTTTGTAAAGGGCTTTCAGCAGCGCTGCAAGGAAATGCATGGGTTCTCGGATTTCCACTTCCGGCAGTGCCACATACTTCAGTCCGTGTTAAACTAGGATAGGCCCACGTGATGTGACATTACATTAAACAAATCTGTGCCTGGGCCACGGGTGAACAACAAGGAGGAAAGATTGCGGGCTTTCTCCCCTGGTCTGTTTCCTGTTTTGAATAGATTCCATTTTGTGTGGGGCATCTGCTTTTGGTGAATACCTTCCTGTGAACGAGTGCCTTCTCTGGGTTCTTAGGTCTTCACGATCGGGCTAGGGAGCAGGCTTATGCGTGGCCATGTGGGACATTTTAAGTCATGACTATGGCCACTGCAAAATATTCTAAAGGAAACCATCACAAAGTTATTGAAACATATCTGTTAAGGATCTTAAATAATCGTAGCACAATACAAATAACTCCGCTTTTCAATAAAAATGTATTGAATGGAAACATGTTATGTGTTCTGGAGTATTAATGTTCTTTCCAAATTAGTTATAAGATTTAATTAAAAAAACGTAATTTATGAATTTCAATTTTTTGTTATATAATGTTATAGCCTGCTTGCAGAGCGAACACATTCATATGTGTTACCATGCTACAAAATCACTACGGATAACAGAAATATTTGCAGTGCGCAACACAAATGCTCAAATAATAATACAACATTTGGGGGAAAGATGGGGCCCTGAGATGTACAGTACCTTATATGGTGCCCTACTGCCTTTTAATGTTTATTCCTTGCTATCTCGTGTCCAGCCTGACAAATCACAATAATTTTTATTTTCTCAGTAGATTTCATTTCTAAAGATATATCATTAAATAAAGAAATATGTGAGGTACTCAGCATTGTAATCTCAAAGTCTGTTATGATATATACACACATACATCCCACCAACCCACATCATATCACAACTCACCACTACATTCCACACCATGCCAGTGCCCTTACGTCACTACACTAAGCACAACTTGCACACAAACTTTACAGTACTAAACACAGCAGCTACATTGCTCTACAACATACCTTAAAAACATTGCCAATATCTCTGGCTAAACACTTATAAGGTCCCAAAGGCGAGACCTATTGGCTAAGCCAATGCTTGTTTTTTTATTGCAATAATGTCTTCAGCAGCTTTAATCAAGCTGAAGCTCTGTATTCAGATTTAATTACCTATAAATCATTCTCTGCCAGCGAAAGATATTCTTACAAAATGCCAGGGCCAAATCAAACTTGACCCAGCCCGGAGCAGTTAAGGCAGGCATTCGTATTGCTCCAGAAAGCAATTTCTAGTTGTTCTCACAAAAGAGTGAATTTCTAAATGTTTATTGGCACCTCTGATCACTGATTGGAGAGGATGCTCGTGGGCAAACCTAGCAGACATATTTCTGCAGACTGAACCTGTAGGGAGGAAGTGACGTTTGTCAACATTGGCCTTTCCCTGGTCTCTCGGTGACCTTTGAACGGTCAGCTACAAGTCAGTTTCTACGGTTCCCACACCATTCTTGTGAGCGACTTGACACCAGGTCAACACTGGTATCCAAGACATGGTTTATTGGAGATGTAGAATGTACCACTCAAAACTGAAGAGCAATCAATTCTTCTGTATCTGAGACTGATATTATAGAAAAATTGGACTTTTGTTGATCATTGTGAGGTGGAAGGGAGCTTCCTCTCGCTCTGCTCTCATCTTTTCCATTACTTATCACCGAGGCTGCAGTGCAGCCCTTGCATATTCTCACTAGCTGATTGCCACCTCATTGCTTGCACCATTCTCTTTCACTCTCTGGGGCATATTATCAAGAACGGCGTAAAATTATCGCCGCTTTAGCGGCAGAAAACTGCCGCTCAAAGCGGCGATAATGCGATACAAAAGGGGATGATGGACGGAACGTTTGAGCCAATCAAACACTCACCCCCAGTCAACTGATCTGGGTTTAATCCATCATCATTCTTTAGCTCACTCCACCACCCCAGTTCAGACATGGCCATATGCAAATCAGTCTGACCCTGTGCCTCATGGGAATAGTCCAGCCGAACTGCCAAGCCATGTCTTCCCTGGACCGGAAACAAGCATCCTAGGACCGGTTTCTGGCATTCCAGCCGTCATCAGCCAGGCTTGCTTGAATCCAGTGGCAAAGTGAGCAAGGGACCCACGTCTGGGCATACCCCCGCCAACTTAGGGCTGAACAAAGCGATACAAAAGGGATGATGGACGGAACGCTTGAGCCAATCAAACACTCACCCCCAGTCAACTGATCTGGGTTTAATCCATCATCATTCTTTAGCTCACTCCACCACCCCAGTTCAGACATGGCCATATGCAAATCAGTCTGACCCTGTGCCTCATGGGAATAGTCCAGCCCGAACTGCCAAGCCATGTCTTCCCTGGACCGGAAACAAGCATCGGGGTTATGCCCAGACCCACGTCTGGGCATAACCCCGCCCAGACGTGGGTCCCTTGCTCACTTTGCCACTGGATTCAAGCAAGCCTGGCTGATGACGGCTGGAATGCCAGAAACCGGTCCTAGGATGCTTGTTTCCGGTCCAGGGAAGACATGGCTTGGCAGTTCGGGCTGGACTGTTCCCATGAGGCACAGGGTCAGACTGATTTGCATATGGCCATGTCTGAACTGGGGTGGTGGAGTGAGCTAAAGAATGATGATGGATTAAACCCAGATCAGTTGACTGGGGGTGAGTGTTTGATTGGCTCAAACGTTCCGTCCATCATCTCCTTTGTATCGCTTTGTTCGCCCTAAGTTGGCGGGGTATGCCCAGACGTGGGTCCCTTGCTCACTTTGCCACTGGATTCAAGCAAGCCTGGCTGATGACGGCTGGAATGCCAGAAACCGGTCCTAGGATGCTTGTTTCCGGTCCAGGGAAGACATGGCTTGGCAGTTCGGGCTGGACTGTTCCCATGAGGCACAGGGTCAGACTGATTTGCATATGGCCATGTCTGAACTGGGGTGGTGGAGTGAGCTAAAGAATGATGATGGATTAAACCCAGATCAGTTGACTGGGGTGAGTGTTTGATTGGCTCAAACGCTCCGTCCATCATCTCCTTTTGTATCGCTTTGTTCGCCCTAAGTTGGCGGGGGTATGCCCAGACGTGGGTCCCTTGCTCACTTTGCCACTGGATCTCAAGCAAGCCTGGCTGATGACGGCTGGAATGCCAGAAACCGGTCCTAGGATGCTTGTTTCCGGTCCAGGGAAGACATGGCTTGGCAGTTCGGGCTGGACTGTTCCCATGAGGCACAGGGTCAGACTGATTTGCATATGGCCATGTCTGAACTGGGGTGGTGGAGTGAGCTAAAGAATGATGATGGATTAAACCCAGATCAGTTGACTGGGGGTGAGTGTTTGATTGGCTCAAACGTTCCGTCCATCATCTCCTTTTGTATCGCTTTGTTCGCCCTAAGTTGGCGGGGGTATGCCCAGACGTGGGTCCCTTGCTCACTTTGCCACTGGATTCAAGCAAGCCTGGCTGATGACGGCTGGAATGCCAGAAACCGGTCCTAGGATGCTTGTTTCCGGTCCAGGGAAGACATGGCTTGGCAGTTCGGGCTGGACTGTTCCCATGAGGCACAGGGTCAGACTGATTTGCATATGGCCATGTCTGAACTGGGGTGGTGGAGTGAGCTAAAGAATGATGATGGATTAAACCCAGATCAGTTGACTGGGGGTGAGTGTTTGATTGGCTCAAACGTTCCGTCCATCATCTCCTTTTGTATCGCTTTGTTCGCCCTAAGTTGGCGGGGGTATGCCCAGACGTGGGTCCCTTGCTCACTTTGCCACTGGATTCAAGCAAGCCTGGCTGATGACGGCTGGAATGCCAGAAACCGGTCCTAGGATGCTTGTTTCCGGTCCAGGGAAGACATGGCTTGGCAGTTCGGGCTGGACTGTTCCCATGAGGCACAGGGTCAGACTGATTTGCATATGGCCATGTCTGAACTGGGGTGGTGGAGTGAGCTAAAGAATGATGATGGATTAAACCCAGATCAGTTGACTGGGGGTGAGTGTTTGATTGGCTCAAACGTTCCGTCCATCATCTCCTTTTGTATCGCTTTGTTCGCCCTAAGTTGGCGGGGTATGCCCAGACGTGGGTCCCTTGCTCACTTTGCCACTGGATTCAAGCAAGCCTGGCTGATGACGGCTGGAATGCCAGAAACCGGTCCTAGGATGCTTGTTTCCGGTCCAGGAAGACATGGCTTGGCAGTTCGGGCTGGACTGTTCCCATGAGGCACAGGGTCAGACTGATTTGCATATGGCCATGTCTGAACTGGGGTGGTGGAGTGAGCTAAAGAATGATGATGGATTAAACCCAGATCAGTTGACTGGGGGTGAGTGTTTGATTGGCTCAAACGTTCCGTCCATCATCTCCTTTTGTATCGCTTTGTTCGCCCTAAGTTGGCGGGGGTATGCCCAGACGTGGGTCCCTTGCTCACTTTGCCACTGGATTCAAGCAAGCCTGGCTGATGACGGCTGGAATGCCAGAAACCGGTCCTAGGATGCTTGTTTCCGGTCCAGGGAAGACATGGCTTGGCAGTTCGGGCTGGACTGTTCCCATGAGGCACAGGGTCAGACTGATTTGCATATGGCCATGTCTGAACTGGGGTGGTGGAGTGAGCTAAAGAATGATGATGGATTAAACCCAGATCAGTTGACTGGGGGTGAGTGTTTGATTGGCTCAAACGTTCCGTCCATCATCTCCTTTTGTATCGCTTTGTTCGCCCTAAGTTGGCGGGGTATGCCCAGACGTGGGTCCCTTGCTCACTTTGCCACTGGATTCAAGCAAGCCTGGCTGATGACGGCTGGAATGCCAGAAACCGGTCCTAGGATGCTTGTTTCCGGTCCAGGGAAGACATGGCTTGGCAGTTCGGGCTGGACTGTTCCCATGAGGCACAGGGTCAGACTGATTTGCATATGGCCATGTCTGAACTGGGGTGGTGGAGTGAGCTAAAGAATGATGATGGATTAAACCCAGATCAGTTGACTGGGGGTGAGTGTTTGATTGGCTCAAACGTTCCGTCCATCATCTCCTTTGTATCGCTTTGTTCGCCCTAAGTTGGCGGGGTATGCCCAGACGTGGGTCCCTTGCTCACTTTGCCACTGGATTCAAGCAAGCCTGGCTGATGACGGCTGGAATGCCAGAAACCGGTCCTAGGATGCTTGTTTCCGGTCCAGGGAAGACATGGCTTGGCAGTTCGGGCTGGACTGTTCCCATGAGGCACAGGGTCAGACTGATTTGGCATATGGCCATGTCTGAACTGGGGTGGTGGAGTGAGCTAAAGAATGATGATGGATTAAACCCAGATCAGTTGACTGGGGGTGAGTGTTTGATTGGCTCAAACGTTCCGTCCATCATCTCCTTTTGTATCGCTTTGTTCGCCCTAAGTTGGCGGGGGTATGCCCAGACGTGGGTCCCTTGCTCACTTTGCCACTGGATTCAAGCAAGCCTGGCTGATGACGGCTGGAATGCCAGAAACCGGTCCTAGGATGCTTGTTTCCGGTCCAGGGAAGACATGGCTTGGCAGTTCGGGCTGGACTGTTCCCATGAGGCACAGGGTCAGACTGATTTGCATATGGCCATGTCTGAACTGGGGTGGTGGAGTGAGCTAAAGAATGATGATGGATTAAACCCAGATCAGTTGACTGGGGGTGAGTGTTTGATTGGCTCAAACGTTCCGTCCATCATCTCCTTTTGTATCGCTTTGTTCGCCCTAAGTTGGCGGGGTATGCCCAGACGTGGGTCCCTTGCTCACTTTGCCACTGGATTCAAGCAAGCCTGGCTGATGACGGCTGGAATGCCAGAAACCGGTCCTAGGATGCTTGTTTCCGGTCCAGGGAAGACATGGCTTGGCAGTTCGGGCTGGACTGTTCCCATGAGGCACAGGGTCAGACTGATTTGCATATGGCCATGTCTGAACTGGGGTGGTGGAGTGAGCTAAAGAATGATGATGGATTAAACCCAGATCAGTTGACTGGGGGTGAGTGTTTGATTGGCTCAAACGTTCCGTCCATCATCTCCTTTTGTATCGCTTTGTTCGCCCTAAGTTGGCGGGGGTATGCCCAGACGTGGGTCCCTTGCTCACTTTGCCACTGGATTCAAGCAAGCCTGGCTGATGACGGCTGGAATGCCAGAAACCGGTCCTAGGATGCTTGTTTCCCGGTCCAGGGAAGACATGGCTTGGCAGTTCGGGCTGGACTGTTCCCATGAGGCACAGGGTCAGACTGATTTGCATATGGCCATGTCTGAACTGGGGTGGTGGAGTGAGCTAAAGAATGATGATGGATTAAACCCAGATCAGTTGACTGGGGGTGAGTGTTTGATTGGCTCAAACGTTCCGTCCATCATCTCCTTTTGTAAAGCGGCGATAATGGGCTTGATAATATGCCCTTGAGAATTCCCATAGAAGCCCATGTTGACACCAGAACATGGGCTTCTATTGGAATTCTCAAGGGCATATTATCAAGCCCATTATCGCCGCTTTAGCGGCAGTTTTCTGCCGCTAAAGTGGCGATCATTTTAACGCCGTTTCTTGATAATATGCCCCTCTGTCCCATCTGACCCCTCCCTGCCTAGCTAGCTGAGCTTTGTGCCTCATACATTTCTGAATCCTCAGCCAATGCATATATATGCTCCAACGAAGGCATACATGTCCTACGAGTACTTCTGCCCAAAGCAGTGGACCCTGGTGCAACTCTAAACTGTATAGAGACCCTTTTCTTTTCTATCATCCTGCACTGTCTGCAAAACACATTTGACAATTCAACCTTCAGTGCCCTTACTATTGCCATCATTGGGACCAACACCAAGCTTGCACACTACATCTTAATGCCACCCACAGACCCCTGCTTGAACATCTGTTATATACTAATTGGGTGCAGGATAAGATCAAATGGATGTTATAGGAAAAGGTACCACTGAAGTAACTCTCTCCTTTTTTTTTTCTTCCAGTGCATCCTGCTGAAACAACATACTGGCCACCAAGTTACATACCTCCTGCACTTCAAGAGTATCAGCGCTATGAGATCACACACCGGCCACTTCCTCCTCCACCTCTTCCTCCTCTACCCAGGGACTCTGAACATGTGAACCTTTATGGCGGTTTCCCATTCCCACTGGAACAGGCCAACAAGCGGGCACCCCTTCCCACTCTCTACAGCAATAAAAACTTGGAAGATCTGATGATCCCTCGACCTGACGAGGTGCCACCCTCCCAATGCCAGAACGAATACACTGCCATCAGTTACTACCCTTTACCAGAGGGGAAGCAGTATGAGCCGAGCCCCGGCTATAAGCGGGTCAGTGTGCGTCTGAGTGTGGCCCAGCCTTCTTATGCTGATGTTGAGGGGCCAGGCCCAACCCTCAGGGCCCTTTCCTTGGTGGTCCCTAACTATGAGGACTCTGACATGGTGGAGAGTGACTATGGTAGTTCGGAGGAAGTTATCTTCTGACCACTGGTCCCTGGAAGAAACCTTTTCAACAAGGTAGTCTGGAGTCAAGGTGCAACAGAAGCCCAAATCCACCTGTGGATTAAACTATGGGGGCAAACTCAAGTATCATGTCGAGCGTCATCATCTTTGATCCTGTTGTGGCCCCTTAAGGCTTAACGTTGGCATCCTGGTACTCTACCCAACACTCTTGCACATTCCCAAGCATTAGTACTGCCAATGGAGAGAATATGGTTAAATGCTTAGCATTGCAAGTAAAATGGACTCCTGGCTGTAGCTGGATCTGGACATTAAATAGCCTTGCTGTGGTATGTTGCTATGATTGGTGACTGGTTGGCATACCTGTCCCCATGTGAGATGTAAGTGTGGAAAATCTGCCCCCACGTATCAACACAGTACTCAGATGATGCTACAGATGTGTGTGCATTATGAAGACTTTAAACAAATAGATACTGAAACAGTGTAATGCAAACCACATTTTCTACAAGCGTGCAGTAAAACCTGGTCACAGGTTCCGACAAGGGGCACTTTTTGTTTACTGATTGTTAAGCATGTCTGTTACATAGAGGGGATCAAGAGGTATGAAAAACTGTGCCAGATCCAATCTCTGCGGTAGGACAAGGAGCCTTTCAGCCTCAGGAGTTCAGGCATGACTGAAAGATTGGTCCCCAAAATGGAGTATCAAGTGGCCCTCTACCGGGCTGGTCCTGGAACCTGGGCTAAGCTTTAAAAAGGTTGTGCTAGATAGCATCCTTGAGATTGGTGTAAGTGTGCCAGATATTGCCAGGATGTGTGAAAAGGTGATGTTCACAAGGCAAAATAGATCAAGTCGAGATGAAAAAATAGAGGTATAGATGAAGAGAGGCTCACGAGCTGGAATCACAGGGCGAGAAGAGGAAAGAGCAAAGCTGCATGAGATCAAATGCACATTGTAACTATCTGACAGTTGGAGAACCTCAACATAGAAGACACTGCCACATAGCACCCAAGGGTGGGATACACAGACTGTGAGAGCGCTTCAGTGTTTTGTACAATGGCTCATTCAGTGAAAGCACTCCAGTGTTAGCTGTGCTGGCCGAGCAATTGTTAGGGAACTCTTGTTTTCTTTTAGAGTCTATAATCTAGATATCACTCCAGAAACACATACACTGACTGCATACTTAGAGAACGCTCACGCAACAGGTCTATTTAAAGAGTAATAGTGAGACCACATCAGTGATATGTATACTGACTTTCTAACAACCGGAGTGTTGCCGAATTACAGTGTTATAAAGACTAAGGGGCAGATTTACAAGCCCCTTGCGCCACTTTTGCGTCACTTTTCCCATGTTAAAAGTGACGCAACAGTGGCGCAAGGGGCTTGTAAATCTGCACCTGACTGTGTAAGAAATGAGAGCACTGCAATGCTAATTATACTGAGTGTATGTAAGCGACACTGCTCCAGTAACACAGAGCACGATGCAGTTTGCTTACAAGAACATTTATAACATGATCACACTATGCAGCTAAGGGCCGGCTAAATTTTGCTTTGTACACAGTACTTGGTGAAATTTTGACAATTTGTGTTTTTCACATGGCCTTCAACGATTTTATTGTTTCTACTTGTCTTTCTAAAACAACCAATCAGCGAAGGTGTTTCTGCCTGCACAATTCCCTCTCCATAGTCTGAGCAGACAGCAGTGGAGCGCAGACTTGTAGACCTGCCACACCCCCACTTCCCTTTCCTCTTAACCCTTGCCTGATCAGCTCAAGAGAATCCACTTGGAGCTGCTTTTCCAATGTTTTTCCAGTGCTTTTCCAATTAAACTTCCTTTCCCACTTCCATGTCCGGAGGCATTATGCATGGCTGTGTTTGTGAGAGCTACAAATCAGTCACTGGAGAATGCTTTGCACACAAGCTGGACATATCCCCCGCCTGTGACAGACGATGCAACCGGACTTGTTTCAGGTGTCCATGGATTGAATCACACCACCCGTCAATTATTTAGCATTGAATGCCTGGATGGACCAGAAGTAGTTTCAAGATTATTTGCCCATTATATCACCTAGAGTAGGAGTGCCGTTGTCTTAAACACTACCCATTCCTGTTGTTCCTCCAATCCTTTATAATCCTATTGTGGCACCAGCTCTCAAACCTGATCAGAAATTTCTCAGAAAATATTTTTAACTCTAACTCTAAAATTCCTCAACAAAGTCAGTGGCTCGACAGTTTGCCTAGTTATTATCTGCATCCAAAGGCCATTAACGAGAGATCCTTTATTCACCATTAGAGTTGCATTAGTGTTGGAAACAGTAAGGACACAGTTGAGTGGGATTTCCAAAATATGAAATACAAATATTCTCAATATCGGTATAAAAAAGCAACGTTCTAATTCACCAATCAGAATTAAGAATAATCATTGATATTCCGAATGCCCATTGGCAATGGTCCGTTATTGGTGTCCAGCATTTATATAATTCCAAAGTACAATTTTTGGAGTCAGGCTGCACCCAGGGTACATATTCACACACCTGCCCTTCTTTTAGGTGCTTCCACTCTTCCATCCCCGGCACTGCAGCCCTCAGGTATTGTGGTCCGCAACCTGCGTGTGTTGTCATATGTTATTCTGCACGGCATTAGAAGCACTGCCTGCTCATGTGTGTTCCTATGCCTCCTTCAGTCCTACCGGAAACCCACTTCCTCTGCATGGACGGCACATCCACCAATTGTATTTAATACGAGGAGTCTGTATTATCCTCGTATGTTGTAAATTATTGTTTCTCTATGAGAGTCTAAACCATTTTGTAAAGCAATAAAGTATAATTTTTATTTTAACAGCCTGTGGCTCCGGAATTTTCTAAATGCATGAGAGGTGTGACTAATGGAATATATCCCATGTAGGTAGTTTCTAGAAAACAACTAATAAGTGGTTAAAAACAAGATTAATGAAAAAAGGTTTTTGAAGTAACTACAGAAGATTGAATATGTCTCTGTATTCCAAGGTAGTTCATCTCATTAAAATACCCCCACACGCGACTTTATTAAGTTTGATACTGTTGAGTGTGCCTTTGCATTTTAGTTTAGGCAGACTAATAATATTTGATCTGAAAACTTTCTCAATTTCGGCAGCTTCATATATAAGGGGTATGGAGGTTGTGAAAATACTATGACATGGCTTTTCCTCTCTACTCGGAAGTTAAGCTATTTATGTAAGTTTAGACTGTATGAAAGAATATGTTTCTGAGCTTTCCTTTTTCATGGAACTCTCGAACGAGCAAAACTACACAGTTTATTCAGGAATGCCATGCCAGTTTATCCTCCCGTACTCCGCACAGCGTATTGGTTTTGTGCCTTTCTAGCATGTTCCTAAGGATATGTATCACAACAGCGAATACAGTAACAACTGAACCCCTGGCCTTGTTACGTAAAAACAGATACAAGAAAAATGCATAATAAAACAGCATTTTTTCAATTCAACACATATTATATCTGTATTAAATGTATATGATACAATAATTTACCAGTAAGAAAGTGACCATTTACAAAGAAAGTTGGCTGTTTAACATTTTACGTCTTCACTAACTTCATGACTTTGGTGAACTTTAAAAGAAAATAAAGTGTGAAAAATTCTGCAAAAGGTAGCATTTAAAAGAATTATACCTACAATTTACATTAACCATATTCAATTTCAATGAATCATGTGAAATTAGATGTATTTAAGAGGAAGGAGGCCAACTTTTGCCCCTGATATAGAGTCCTAATGGTAGGTCTGTGTCCTGGATATGTGTGATTTACAGGCAGAATGGGAGGGGTGAATTCAATTACCCCATTCATTTTGGAAAATTTACATTTCATATACAAAGATACATCTTTATGGTTCTGTCACAAAGACGTGCTAGTTACAAATGGGCCAGGGCCACCAACTAGATTTATGCTATTAGCTAAAAAGTGCATTCTGTATAATTGGTGGTTAATGTGGGCGCTGACATTCTTGTAAGAAGGCTGTTAGCAGGCTACATCAAAGTACACCTGCCTGCGTACCCATCACTCATCAACTGATGAAGCAGAAACATAGAAGGTTTCACATTCCAAGAAAATATTATGAATTAAAAGCTGGAAGAACATTTTCCATTCTTCATCATAGTATCATACTCTTGCCCTAGAACATGACTCTCATGTTGGCAACCAAGATAAACAATGTAGCTGCCACATTCTTCTTTACAGTCGCATATTGGACTTCTATGGAATGCATCTGCAAACTAGGACTGCTCAATGTGCGATCCACACTGCAGATATCGTACCACTGCCTGGAGAGATAAGATTAACAAGCAGCATAAAATCAGTTTCAAAATTAACTTCCTACTCCAGACATAGGCGCCAACTTAGAGCTTGGCAGATAGAGTTTACTCTATTGGGTTGCCAGAGAATATTACCTCCACCATCCGAGAGACCTCCCTGCCAAATTTAGGGATGTGCACCGGACCCACAGATAACTCTGTACATTGACAGGTACCACCGCCATGGCAGTTCTGTCATGTAGGAAAGGTTTGCGTTAGCCATGATGGCTGGCCTGCCATCAAACTTTTTAAAAAAAAATTCTCTTTCAAAAACAAACTCCCAAAGTGTGAGTTAGTTTTTAGAAAACAAAACACTAATGACCCCCATACCCTGAGAGTTTTCTCCCAGGGTGTGGGGGTCGTTTCATTGTTTTCCCGTCCCACAAAGCCAGGTTTTTTGTGGCAATGACAGAGAAAAAAGGCATTACACCTTCCACCCTAAGTGAGGCAGATGGTGTAATGACCTTCCTCCAATGGCCTCTATGTCAGGCCATCACAGGAAATATTCCATTGACGGAACTAACGGGGTTGCATCAACAAAATACTTAGGGGCAGATTTGCAAGCCCCTTGCAACACTTTTGTGCCGCCGTTGCGTCACTTTTTGTGACGCAGCGGCGGCGTAAACAATGCGCCACGTTGCTGCCCATTTACAATGAGACACATCTAGGGAGATGTGTCACCTTGTAAAGCCCTGCGCCACATTATACCTGCATCAGGTATAATGTATGCTGGGTGGGCGTTAACAGCCTTGTAGAAGTGACACAGTGAAATCTACAAGATTTCACTGTTCCACTTCTAGGACACCACTGCATCAAAACCTTACGCCTGCTTGGAGCAGGCATAAGTAGTGACGCGGTGTATTAGGAATAGGCCTGCCATGCATTGCTGGAGTTGCGTTGTGCATGCGACACGAGTCCAGCAATGCATGACTTTTGCGCCGACAGACGCGTCACAATTTCTGACGCATCTGTCAATCCTTGCATCATGATGCGCCGTATTGTAAATACGGGGCATCCATGGTGGCGCAAGGGTTTTGAACGCACGCGCAGGGAAACTGACGCATCGATACAGATGCGTCAGTTTCTTGTAAATACGCTCCTAAAGGTCTGCCAGTCTCTAAATGAGGTGTGGCGGCCAAGGGTTTGGTGGGCTGGGTACTCCAACGCATTTACAATGAAGTACCCTGTCTGTGAAACTCTAAATCAAGCCCAGAGGGGCAGATTTACAAGCCCCTTGCGACACTTTTGCGCTGCCGTTGCGTCACTCTTTGTCACGCAGCAGCGGCATAAACAATGCACCATGTTGCGGCCCATTTACAACTTGACGCATATGGGGAGATGTGTCACCTTGTAAAGACCTGCGCCTCATTATACCTGCGTCAGGTATAATGTATGCAGGGTGGGCGTTCCCACGCGGGAAAGCGTCGTAGAAGTGGCGCAGTGAAATCTACAAGATTTCACTGCACCACTTCTAGGACGCCACTGCGTCACAACCCTATGCCTACTTGGAGCAAGCGTAAGGAGTGATGCAGTGTTTTAGGAATAGGCCTCCCCATGCATTGCTGGAGTTGCGTCGTGCTTGCGACACTACTCCAGCAATGCGTGACTTTTGCGCCAACAGATTCTGACATATCTGTCAATCCTTGCGCAATGGTGCACCGTATTGTAAATATGCCGCATCCATGGTAGTACAAGGGTTCTGCACGCACACGCAGGGAAACTGACGCATCTACAGATGCGTCAGTTTCTTGTAAATAAGCCCCGTAGTACTTAACTTGTGTACAGTCAAAATATAGATTAGCAATTCCCTTTCTATCCCTACATACCTGCAGTGAATCTCCTTAATTGTTCTTGAAGCGAAAGCCACATTCCACCAATCACCCTCAAGACCTGTGACAAAACTGCTCCTAACCCAAGGATACTTGTATCCTTGGTTATCAAAGATATTTTCCATTGTGAGAGCAGAAATTAAGTCCCCTTCAACTTTTCAAAAAGGATGTCCGTTGATCTTCACCCTACAGGAGTGCCACAGCCTTCGTTAAACAGAATACACTATGCAGTGTGATGGAATGCACTAACACACTATACGTCACTAGTATCTCTATTTGATGGTATCTATATTTGATTGTGAGTAGATAATACATAAAGAGCTGAAACAACAATCACCCTTCAAGTATACACACCATCTTGCTAGTCCCTTCAATGGATGGTTGTCTACAACTGTGCTCAATGCCTCAAACTAACTCACAGATACAACTCTCTGTTCTTTTTCTTTAGCAAAAAATATAACAGAGCCCATTTAGAAGATTCCACTTTTACATTAATGTCCCGGGAAACCATGCTATCCAACAAGGCTTTTAATTCCTTCCTACCTTTAATAGGAGGGGTGTTTGAAATTCTCATGATTAACTTTGGGTAACTAAGTGAACATTTGGCAAAAATTAAGTATAATTAGGTTAAATGCGAAACTGGCATTTGGCGCTGTATTTTAGCGTGAAGTGCATCCTTGCGTCCACTTTGGATATGAGGATGTATTTTGAGCTAAAAACAGAGCAGAAAAACTAAAACACCATGAATGCCAGTCACTTTGCTCCATCATTTATGGTTTTTCTGGTTTGATTGCAGTAGATTTTTACAGCGAACGGCACATTTGAGGCATGTTTTTTTACCACAAATGGCATGTAAATACACAATGTTGTGTAATACCGTAATTTGGGGGATTTCGCATAACAAGAGTAGCACCACTATCAGAGGACAACAATGATGTGAGTGAAGACGCTGCAGATTCATCGATTTTTGTTTATAGCGCCTCAGAAACATAAAAGGGCATCCAAGTCTGAGCGCAAATTGTGAGGTTTGCATGTAGAAGGCAGACATGGCACTTTGGGCAAAGTCCCTCTTGGCTCTCGTGTCACATTGTCTGCCCTCCCTCCCCCAGCAGCTGCCATGGGCATCTCCCTGAAGTACTTCAACAAGACGCACTGTCCACGGAGGTAAGCCACCCTCCAGGCCCTGGGCAAAATTTACTACAGGGCAGGGAGGTAGGTGAGCACCCTCAGTTATTGAACAATTGTTGTGTCTACTCTTTTGCAGGAAATCCACATTTTCTTCGTGGTCACCCTGTCTTTTTGCCTTTGGCTGGATCCTATATTTTTCTGGTTTTAGCACTCTGTGCTATTTACCCTTCTAATTAGTAGTACAATGCCTGTGCTTCCCTTTTAAACATGGTTGAATTGGCATACTCCAAATTGATATATTTAACTTCTATATCCTGCAAAATGTACTCAGGGTCTGAACGTTAAATGCCACTACAGAACTGCAGGACCTATTATGCCACCCACTATAGTGGCAGTGCATTCATGGTTTCACACCTACCACTGTAGCCTGACTGTAACAGTGCAAAATATACACTGGGATCTTTCCATTTTGACAGATAAAAATCTCCCTTTGAAATGTTATTAAGTCACCCTTATGTGAGCATTTGAGCCCACAAGGTAGCATGCATGGTATTTGAAAGTGGCGCATATAGAACATTAATACTAGCATGTCCCTACAGTGATAAAGCCCTCAAGCCATTTTCACTGTGGCAGGCCTAGCTGTCCTATGTTGAAAACCAGAATACAGATTAAAATACTAATAAGGCATCTTGGGAATGGAACCAGCTTGAAAAATAATTAAACCTCTATATTTAATTGGTATTAAAAATCCAATTCAATGGTGAAGTCAAATTTTTTTAAATATTAAGGACACATACCTTTTAAAAAGTTAGCCTTTACCTGTCAGAACTGTCAGAAGGTTAACTAGCCAAAGTCTCTTCCAGTGTGAAGCCTGTGTCAGGCTTGAATAAGTGTCAAAAAGGAGTGAAATACCTCCCAGGAGCGAACAATAGGCTAACCTGAATGGGCATAGATGACACCCCTGAACTCCACAGAATATGCAGGGTGGGGCGGTGGGCATCGTGTTTGACACTACAGTGTGCTGCTTGACAAGCCTGTCGAATCACTTATAACACTTGGGGCACACTTGAAACAGAGAAAACAGGATGCCAAGAAAATTCTTGTGTATCTACTGTCTTTTTGCTGGGAGATCCTGCTCTGTCTTACCAGACATCTCTGGGTTCGTTGTGGGTACAGTGCCACCTCAAACTGGATTTTAGTGTTAGATGTGGCAGGGCACTAGGATTACCATAGTACACTTCCCACACGCATGTGACACCCCCATCCCTCAGAGCCCAAGTTTAGTGGGGCTGAAGACTTTGGACTTTTTAAAAATGCCCCACAACAAGGCATTTTGGGACTGATTACAGTAAGGCAAACAGGAACTGCTGCAAATGTGGGTTAGGTTACCCCCAGGAACTTTTACCCCATTGCTTTGGGTGTGCCCAGGAGTCACCCCACCCCATAACTGGATCCAGACATACATGTGGCACCTACAGGCACCCACTTTAGAACTATTTCTGGGCCTGCAGAAGATCAGAAGATGAGTGGATGTGCTGTATGTGACCTGAGAGGAGCCCTGAAACACTGGATCTGCTCCCTCTTGTATCCAAGACAAAGAAGTGGACTCTATGGGTCAGTTGTCTGACCCATAGAGCCCAACAAGCAGCAAGAGAACTTTTCCTGGATATACTCAGCTGACTAGTGGCAACTGGGACAGGACTGGACCCTGCTGATGGCCTCTGCCTGACACCCTGTGAGCCTCTATGTGCCTCCCAATTGGAGCTTTAAAAGTGTACTCCTTGGTGAATTGGGACTTAAAGACTAAGGGCCTGATTTAAATGTTGGTGGACAGTGCTAGTGCCATTGCCATGGCAGAGTACTTTTGTTAGAAAGGGGGGTTTCTAGTTGTCAGGTTTGTACCCTGTCCAAGTAGGGACTCTTCCTTCTAATGAGGATAAGGGAGCTACACTTCTAAAATAACCCCTGCTCACCCCCTTGGAAGCTTGGCACGAGCAGGCAGGCTTATCTCAGAGGCAATGTGTAAAACATTTGCACATAACACACCGTAACACAGTGAAAACACCACAAAGTGACACCACACCAGTTTAAAAAAATAAAGTATCTTTATCTAAAGCAAATAAGATCAAAATGACAAAAATCCAACACACAGCTATCAAAATATGCCGTTTAAAAGGCAGAAAATAGTTCTGTCCATAGAATACTATAGAGGCGTGAATTTTGCATAAAGTACCTCAAATGCGTAAAAAATTTCTGTATCGACTGGCAGGCGCTGCATCGATTCTTTTGGATCGGTGCACGGGACTTGGCATGCAATGGTTTTCCGGGCGCTGCGTTGATTTCTTCAGCCGCACAGGGCAGTGCACCGGGATTTTCTCCCGCACGGCAGTGTAGCATTGAATAAAACAGCCGCAAGGAGAGTGAAATGTTGATTTTGCAGTTTCTTTGGGTCTTCACAACTTTCTGTAGCAGGAACATACTCCAGGGGCCCAGAACTGGAATAGGCACCCTTCAGGCAGGTCAGAACTCCAGCAGTGGAGTTCAAGATGGCTGTAGGTGAAGTCTTTGTGTCTCTGAGACTTTAGAACAGGGGGCAAGCACACACAAGCCCTTGGAGATTCTTCACCAGCAGGTTTCACAGCAAAGTCCAGTTTTTGTCCTCTTCTTAGCAGAAGCAGCAATTGCAGGCCAACCCAGCAAAGCACCACACAGCAAAGGGGCAGTACTCCTCCTCACAGCTTTTCACCTCCTCTTCCTTTTCAGAGGTTCCCCTTTATTCCAGAAGTAATCTTAGATTCTGGGGTTTTAGGTCTAATACTTATACCCCTTTTTCCCTTGGAAGTCTTTGTTCAGAAAGTCTCTCTTGCTCAGTAAAACCAGTTCTGTCTTCCTTGGTCCAGCCACACTACAAGGGGTGGAGACAGCATTGTACAGGGCCACCACAGCCTATTCAGGTGTTAGTGACAAATCCTCCCACCACTCTATCCGAGGATGGCCCATCAGGATACGTAGGGCACACCTTAGCTCCCTTTGGGTTGTTTTTTTTTAGTCCTCATTTACCTTGGAATCAAGCTCTGGGCCCCCCCCTGATCTAGCACCTACCAGAGCTATTTGTTTATACCAAGGAACTTATTGTCCCATACAGTTCTCCCTTGACTCTCTGCCCTGGCCAGAGGGGTGAACTGCAGATCATCCAGGAGCAATAGGAGACCAACTTATAAGAAGGCATAATCAATGGACCAAACCCTTCTCTTAGCTTCCTCCTTTCATTTAAGATCTAACCACTTTAGAGCTGGGGTCCAAAATTGGTTCCTTTTTCTTACTAATATTCTATCCAGACTTATTGTGCTTTTAACAGCTTTTATCAAGTCTATTTCAAAAGGTGGCAAATTACTAATCCACTTCTTACATATCTCTCTTCGTGCCAAGAGAATCAAATAAAAACCAACTTTTTTCCTCATTAGTAACATCAGCATGCACGGATGATAACCCAAAGAATGCAAGAGGCAGACTTACCTGGAGTTTTGAGTCCAATATAGATGAAATATCACTACTTACATCTCCCCAAAATTTCTGAACCACACGACACTTCAGGAACATGTGAATATCGTTTGCTTTCTCTTGGCTACATTTTACACACCTTGATGTTCTTCCCTTCCCCAGATTCGATAATCTATACGGCGTCCAATATACTCTATGAAGACAGAAGATGCGGTTTCTTCTTAAACTGGTGGGATGTACAGTGGAATAAAGAAAGTTAAACGATACTTGCCATAGGTCTTCCAACTGTGTCCCCGGCAAGCTCTTTCCCCACAGGTCACTTGGAAGTTTGAAGACGCCCTCCGATAGTTCCACCAGAAGCCGGTACCATCTCGCCACTTCCTTCTTCTTTAGCACTTCACACATTAAACCATCTTCTAGATCGTTTGACGAGCCTATCTCCACCTCAGATGACTGAAACCAACTTTTTATTTGGAAGTATTTAAACCTAGAGATTTTGTTATTAGATGCTTCAGCCATTTTATCCCAAGGTACAAACTCTCTTTCTTCCACCACATCTCCCCATCTCTGCATTCCTGCCTCCCTTAATGGGAGAGCCAGGGTATCCTTAGTCAATTCAGGCGATCCAGGGGCATTCCATATTGGCACCCACCTGCTGTTGTACGTAAGTTTTACCTCCTTTCTGATCTTAAACCAGAGTTCCGCCATACTCTGTAAGGTTTTAAGACGCACTCTTTTGAAGTATTTGGGGTCGCCAAACTTGTACATAAATCCTTGCTCTCCTCCTTTAATATCTGACAGCATGCACCTAAACAGTTTACCGATGTCTGAATTGTCTGGTTGAGTTAGTAACAACTTCCCGTTCCTTAGAAGGAAAGCGCAGGCGTAGTAGCCTAAATCTGGCAGAAATAGGCACCCTTTTTCTTTCTTTTTCTTCATAGTTTTTTCCAGGCAATTTAGGGGCCTTTTGAGTCCCATATAAAACTATTAATTTTAGCCTGTAATTTCCCAGCCTATCAGCCCTAAATAGAAATGGGATCGTCTGGAAAAGGAAAGTAAACTTTTGGAGAATTGTCATTTTCACCAAATTAACTTTCCCTATAATCGTCAACGGAAGATGGGACCAGCTTAGCATCAAGTTACTGGCTTCTTACATTACCTTGAGGAAATTAACTTCCGGGAGGTCCTTAATGTTCTGAGTAATCTTTATACCTAGGTATCTCATCTCTTTTTTGCAGATGTTTAAGTTTGACTCCAAGTTCCAGGTCATGACCTCTGTTTTTGCCCTGTTTACTGAATACCCAGCAATACGGCCAAATTGTAAAGTTAAGTCATTTAATAAAGGGACCGTTGGCTCCAAGTCTGATGTAAATACCAACAAATTGTCTATGTATAGAGCCACTTTCTACTCCCACTCCTTGTATCTAAAAGGGAGTAAACAACTCTTCTTCCTAATCTTGACTGGCAATCAGTGGCGGCTCGCCGAGGGAGATACGCCGAGGGACATATGACGGACAGAACTCCAAGGGAGTTCTGTGCGTCGCAAGTCCGAGTCCACTAACCCCCCCCCCTGCCCCCCCCCCCCCCCCCTGCCCCGCAGCACTCCCTTGGCGAGCCGCCACTGCTGGCAATACTTCGATGTATAAATTTAAAAGGAGAGGGGATAAGAGGCAACCCTGCCTTGTCCCTCTAAAATGCTAAAGGGCATGGAAAGATTACCATTTATCAAGACTCTGGCCTGCTGTTTTCTGTATATTATGATAAGGGTCCTGCAGACGTTTTCACCAAGATTGTAAAGCTTTAACATCATCTGCAGGTAAGCCCAATTTACCCGATCAAAAGCTTTAGTAGCATTCAGTGTAATAACTGCTACGAGGACTTTATAGGTGGAAGCTATGTCGGCTGTCCTATTAGGTTATATGTCAATTCCTGGATCCCTCTACCTCTTACAAAACCCTTCTGGTCTGCATGCAGGAGACTCTCCACCACTCTGTTCAGCCTCTCTGCCAGAATTTTTGCGAAGATCTTATAGTCGCAATTTAATAAAGAGATGGGCCTATAAGAATCACATAAGTTCAGAGCCTTTCCTGGTTTCGGAATTAGCGTGACCATGGCCTCGTCCCAAGATGCTGGCAGTTCTGCTCCCTTTCTCACACACTCAGAAGGGGGAAAGGCAACATTTCTCTACTCTGACCTCCCCAATCACAAAACTGTAGCACACACGGAGGAGTAGCGAATAGTAATCCAAAGGTGGCACATGTTCTGTGAACAAATACTGCCCTCACTCACAAAATTGTGACATGCTTCATCATTGGGCTTGCTTCAATACACCCCTGCGCAGACCATTGCCTGGGGTGGAGCAAAGGGAGGGAAGACAATACAAACATGAAAAATATATATACAAATATACGTTGGGATCACCAAAAGAAAAGTGCAGTGAAGGTTAAAACTAGCTCGGTGGTATACGTTGGGATCACCGAAAGAAAAGTGCAGTGAAGGTTAAAACTAGCTCGGTGGTGTCTCTGCTCAACAATTTCTTCCTGGACCCACTGGCTAGGTCTAAAAACGTGAAGGATGGTGGTGATAGAAGAAATTTAAGAGTTCCTTCACCCCTCCTTACTGCCAAAGTGTCAACATGTTTCTGCCGTGTTTCAAGTGCCCACTCTGTTGGGTCACACCGGCATTCCTCAGGACCCTTCGGATCCCAAAAACGTGTTACCCTCTGTACCTGGGTTAGGTTTCCTTGGAATCTGTTATTTACAAGGGGAGGGTGCCCCTAAGTAACTCAGACTTGATAATCTGTAGGGGTAAGCACAAAGAGAATGGAATATAATTACTCATGCTGGGGTAGCTACCGGGTGTTCGTACTCAGACACTCGAAGTTCCCTCTCATAGCTCTCATCACTCAAGGTACACATGTTCCACCTAAGTATATTCGTTGGCGCAATCGGTCTGGAAAATTATCTACAATCGAAAAGGAGAAAACCCACTGCCTGAACTTTATTTAAAAAGAAAAGCTATACGTCATGGATGAAGCCAAAAAAACAGCAATGTCACATCACCCCAGTACGGTGTGCTCAAAACTAAGAACCCCAAACTGCAGAGGGCACTAATGATCTGAGACAAAATTATTAGAACAAATATATGACATTTATTACGGCAATTCTCAAGGTACAAAAAATAAAATTAATATACATTTAATAAATAATCTGTAATGTACAATATACAGTCTAAGAAAACCCAGGCGCAACACACATTCTCAGGACCAACTCATACTCACAGCCCAATTCATACTCATTCATTCACGCATACACAAAAATCACATACGGGCCACTACATCAAAACCCATTGGTCTCCCCCAGAGAATTTTTCACAATATAATACATATAATCAAACGCAGTATACTATGTAGTTCATATGTATAAACAAGCAGTCACCCTTTCACTTTACTTCTTCATAGGGTGAAAACAAGAGAAAATTATTCACACAATATCCTTTGAGCCTCGGGGGAGGCCTCAACTAAATGGTATAGAAGGAGACATGTAGACCAGAGGACCGCTGGTTGGAAGACATCTTGTTTGGAGAAGAATGGCTATACCAAACTTCAAGAGCCTTCATCCTCAACCTGGATGAAATCGCCCTTACCAGAAACTTCTTCGAAGTTGAAGGCACCCTATACCTACAAACCCACGACACTTCCATGGGTAGCACTTTCGCCCTCAGCCTGGCGGGCTTGTACGTAGGAGCATTTGAGAATACCAACATCTATAACAAAGGGAACCCATGGTCAGATAACATCAGACTATGGCGAAGATTCATTGATGACGTCCTCGTAATTTGGAGAGGTGAAGAGACGTCGGTCCAGAGATTCTTAGAGTGGCTGAACAGTCGCAACCCTTTACTACATTTCACATCTACTGTGACCAACACAGAACTGCCATTCCTGGATCTGGTGATAGAACCTAAAGACGGGAAGCTCTCCACCCACGTTTACCACAAACCCACGGACAAAAACTCCCTACTCTCTTTTGAGAGTTTCCATCCTAATTCCCTTAGGGAGAATTTACCAGTGGGGCAATTCTTTCGACTCCGGCGGAACTGCACGGACAGAACCACCTTCAACAAAGAAGCAGAGCTCCTGACAGAAAAACTACACAGAAGAGGATACCCAGAAAGAGTGGTTAGGAAAGCCAAAAAGAGAGCTGTCAACACAAACAGGGACAACCTATTGGAGAAGGTGGAAAAACATACTATGACTAAACCAGTCTGTGTTACTACCTTTAATACAGCCTCACACCATATAAAACAGCTAATACTAAAAAAACTGGCATATACTGAATTCAAATGGGCTTGATGTGGAAAAACCCTTGTTCTCCTTTAAGAGAAGTGCAAATTTGAAAGATATCCTAGTTCACACAAGACCCAGTGTTATAAAACCCACTGATGCACAGGATCCAAGGGCACTACCTCCCATCACTGGACACACGTGGTGTGGTTCATGCAATGTATGTCACCTGACATAGTACACAAAAAGTGTAGATGTGGGCCTACAATATCCATGGGAACAGAGGACACATACCGACTGTAACTAGAAATACGTCATTTATCCCATTACATGCCCCTGTAGAAAACAATATATAGGCATGACCACGAGAAAAGTGAAAACACGTATTATGGAGTATAGAAGCACCATTAGGTGTCAGAAGCCAAACACTAATCTTACGACACATTATCTGGAAAAACACCACACAGCAAACGATCTAGCATGGACAGTGCTAGACAAACCAAGAGGGTCAACCAAGAATTGGAACAGTAATTTAAGGTTGTATCTATTAGATCAGGAACAAGAGTGGTCAGAATTGGTTTGGACGGCAGAATTTGCATACAATAACTCCGTTCATAGCTCAATTGGGTTCACGCCTTTTATTTAAATCACGGTAGGCATCCAAATGTTTTTCTAGGGAAAGAGAGTGAGTCCGTTCCAGCAGCAGAGGAGTTAGCACAGGAATTACAAAAGTCCTTTTTAGCGCCCAAAAGAAATTTAGTAAAAGCTAAGGAAACTTACAAGACTCAAGCCGACAAGAAAAGAAAAGAGAGTCCGGTTTTTCAAAGAGGAGATAAAGTTTGGTTGTCCACCCGCCATTTAAGATTAAAAGGGAACAGAAAAATCCAGCCAAGGTTTGTAGGGCCCTTTAAAGTAGATCAGATGGTAAACCCAGTGACAGTTAAAATTCAATTACCTTCCTATTTTAAAATTCACCCAGTATTCCATGTGTCATTAATAAAGAGAAATCCTCCAAATGGCAGGTTGAGCCCCTCTCCGATCCCAATTCAAGTGAATTCAGAAGAAGAGTTTGAGATTAATCAGATTTTAGACTCAAGATTTAAAAGAGGTGGATTGTTTTATCTAATCGATTGGAAGGGTTTCGGTCCAGAAGAAAGGTCATGGGAGCCCAGTTCTAATGTTCATGGACCAAGATTAGTTAAAAAATTCCAAGAGAAATATCTAAACAAACCCAAAGAGGGGGATCTCCTTTTGGGAGGGAGTACTGTTAGGAACTCACGAGTCTGTTGAGCAACAATCTTAGAAAATAGGAAAAGAGGTATTAAATACCGTAGATTGAGCCGTTATCCCAGGTGGAGGAGGTTATATCCTTTCCGAAGGCTGTTGGATAAAGTAATCCTCAAGAACCTGCAAGCTCGCTATCGTGAGAATTCCAACATGGCCGCCGATGCGCAAAGAAATGAAGGTGAGTGGTCTAGTCTGCCAAATCAAGAGGAACAAGTGCGTGCGAGTGACTACCGCTCGTCGCACTTCAACTGTGAAACCTGAGGTGGCAGCAGCGTCTCTGCAATGCGCCTGTCAGCTGTGAGGAGATTTCGTGAGAGACACTTCGGAGTTTAGCGCATGTGTCTCAGTGAAGCTTCTGATGTCAGTGAGTAGCGTTTCAGTAAATGTTCATGTGGCAGGAGATTGGAGTCAATTTAGAATTACTTCTAGTCAGAAAGGTTTCAGTTGGAAATAGTACCTTCCAAAGACTGTACAAATTTTGAGGAGTTGTGACAGGATAAGAATACTTCAAGAGAAATATCTAATAATCTTCAAGAAAAAAGGCACACAAGTGTTTCTACAGTTTTGCCAGTCCAAGCTACAGAATAAAGACATTCAATTTTAGTATCTTTAAAAACTATCAGTGGTTCCAATAATTTAGTGAACTTCTTAGCCCAGCGCTACATGTGATATTTGAATATCCTTCATCTAGAGTGAATTAAAATCTAAATATATATATATATAAATATATATATATATATCTAGCGACAAAATGAATAAACAGAGAGAAAAGAAACTCATACTACAGAGAAGTCCTAATGAAGTAAAGTAACTCAAAAGACATAATCTACTAAAGACTTTCTACTACTACATTAAGTAGACATTCTTAAAATCCTCAAGAGAGCAGCTTTCCCCCAAGAGTACACAGGTAAATGGGTTATTGAGTAATAGAGTAAAAGAATTCAGGGAAAGATTTATAGAAGTGTGTCCCTATTAACCTTTGTGCTAATTCGTTACAGTTGCCTACATTCTACATCAGAAAATCAGAGTAGGAGAAATTACTGAGAAGGACCTGAACGGGAGGAGTCTCTCTTTTTTCCCATTCCCCTTTCCCCTTGGGTTAGTGCTTGAAACCGAGGTATAGTTTTGTGTACTTCGGTCAAAGGTACTGACAAAGGGAATAGGAGAAATATCATCTGCTCCTGAGGAAGTCGAACTGAGGTATCTTGACATAGGCGCATTGATGGAAGAAGATGGAGGAATAAAAACGTGTGGTATGGGACCACGCTGAAGCTCCCAGTATCTCTTGTGTGATGCACTGGCGTAAGATGGTGATGCTGTGCAGGGATCCCCACTCCTAAAAGCACATGTCTAGAGATACAGTAGGGTATTTTATTACCTACAAGTATAGTCTTGTAGGTACAAAGAAGTTTGTAATTCTCTTTTAGGTTTATTGACCAGGGCATGTGACTCAGAGTCTGGTTGGTGGATGATAAGAAATGACCAGGGTTTTTACTCGGTCCTATCTATTGAGGGTGTTCCACGGAATATCATCATTCAACCCAATCTCGTGGCTCTTAAGTCTGTATACCCATTTCTGTTCTCTCATCAGGAGTAATCTTCTTTTGTCGCCTCTTGGTTTGCCCATCTGTCTCTGGGTGGTAGCTGGTGCAATATCGAGAGTCTATTCCCAATCATTTTGTAAATGCTCTCCAAAAATGAGAAATGAACTGGGACCCTCTATCTGATATTAAAACTTTTGGAATCCCATGGGCCCTTACTAAGGGGTCGATTCCGATTCGGGCCGGAAAAAGCACCTGACCGACTCGGAGCCGGAATTAATTCCGACCGACACGTACCTGTGGCGCCCGACCCGCCAAGTACGATGCAAAGCGTGCAAAAACCCGACCGACGCGTACGGAACCCAAGCCGAACGACCGAGCCGCACGGAAAACAGCAATCCGGCCGGAAAAACACGCGAATCGAACCGACCGACACGCACCCGGAACAAATCCGACCGAAACGTACCCGCGAACTCCAAACCGCAAAGTACGATGCAAGGCGCGAAAACCACGACCGAGTCGTACGGAGGACAAGCCGTACGACCGACACGCATACAAAACTGCGAGCCGAGTAACACAAAACACCGCGACCGACGCGTACGCAGCTTAGAAAATAGCACAAACACAGCGTGAACGAAACGGAGAAGACCGTGCGAGACAACTGCAGGGTCCGACTCGGTCACAAGAACGTTTCCAACATGCACAGAAAGTACTGAGGGAAAATACACAAAAAAGGCCAAACAAGCAATTACAAAGCCAATAAATACTGGGGGGTGGGGACAGAGAACAAAGACACACCCACAACTCCACCCATATAAAGGACACAAATCCCAACCATGATCCTTTGCAAATCCTATTCACCTGCCAGCACACAACAGACAGCAACCACACACCCACAGCTCATCCCTCACACAAGCCACACACCATCAGCACACCAACAAATAGCTACCTCACATACACCCAGCAAAACACACACTCACACACCTTCACCTGCACACCAACACACACATCACTCACCATCACCACCCATCACCATGCCCCCAAAGAAGAATCACAAGTTCCTAGATAGTGAATTGGAAGTCATGGTAGACGAGATCCTCAGGGTAGAGCCACAGCTGTTTGGCGCACTGGTCCAACAGACACCCATCTCCCAGAAAACAAAGATGTGGGAGAGGATCATCAACAGGGTGAACGCACAATCACCATGTCTGCGCACAAAGACTGACATCCAGAACAGGTGGTATGACGTGCGCAGGAGGGTACGGGAGCTGCTGAAGAAGGACTACCTCCTGAGCAAACACACCGGCAGTTGCCCTCCTGCCAAGCCAGTATACCTCAGGCCCTGGGAGGAGAAGGTGCGGACCATCCTACCGCCAGTGAGCGTCTATGGACTAGAAAACATCCCAGAGCCTGGTGAGTACACAACAAATGTACACAATATTCTGCCACAATACACACACACATCACTGTCAAGGGGAGAGTCAAACCATGCACTCTTAGCAATTACACAGCAACCAGAACAGAATCATCCCAAAATGTGTATGTCAGTCAGATAAACACAACATATGCCATCTCAAAGTTACATATAACCGTGTCATCACATGTACAAACACAACCACAACTACAGCTAGGCAGTGGCACAAATATAACTAACAAACACATCCAGACATGTAGCCACCACTACAACACCAACACACAGTGAAGACCACTGAAAGAAAGGAATTCTGTGTATGCTGGGCAAGTCAGTGTAGCCAATAGCATCATGGGAGTCGTAGTCACAGATATTGCTCACCCCCACAACTGTCCCATCAACACCACCATGAACCATGCGCAAATCACAGGGAGTGGAAAAGGACTCACAAGATGGCTGACACTGGGTACTGCTGTGGGGAGCACAAGGCCCTGCTGGCAACTGTGCAACAACCAACAGCAGGACACCACTGACTGACATCCTGAGAGACAACTTGCACTCCCTGCAATGGAAGCACGTTCCATGGTGGGATATCTGGCTGGGTGGGAAGGAGGACTCACAGCACTGACCATAGTCACAAGCACCTCCCCTCACACACCCCTCAACACAAACTCCACATAACCCACCTGGGAGAATGCAATGCCTCACATCCTAACTCAAGATCCCACAAAGAACCACCACCCTGGGTTAGCTGTGTGAAGCACAGGGAGACTCTTGGGACTTTTAGCCAAACAACTGCCAGGACAACACTCCCAGCCATCCTGTCAGCACAGGCACCCCACCCCACAGGGAAGCAGAGTCAAAAGGAAGGAAGGATGGGCATGCTGGGAAGGGGGGTGGAGGCAATAGCATGATGGGAGTTGTAGGCACAGATATTGCTCAGCCTCACAATTGGCCCATCAACACCACTCACAACCATGCTCACATCACAGGGAGTGGAAAAGGACTCACAAGATGGCTGACACTGGCTACTGCTGTGGGGAGCACAAGGCCCTGCTGGCAACTGTGCAACAACCAACAGCAGGACACCACTGACTGACATCCTGAAAGACAACTTCCACTCCCTGCAATGCAAGCACGTTCCATGGTGGGATATCAGGCTGGGTGGGAAGGAGGACTTGCAGCACTGACCATAGTCACAAGCACCTCCCCTCACACACACCCTCAACACAAACTCCACATAACCCACCTGGGAGAATGCAATGCCTCACATCCTAACTCAAGATCCCACAAAGAACCACCACCCTAGGTTATGTTGTGTGAAGCACAGGGACACTCTTGGGACTTTTAGCCAAACAACTGCCAGGACAACACTCCCAGCCATCCTGTAAGCACAGGCAGCCCACCCCACAGGGAAGCAGAGTCAAAAGGAAGGAAGGATGGGCATGCTGGGAAGGGGGTGGAGGCAATAGCATGATGGGAGTAGTAGGCACAGATATTGCTCAGCCTCACAACTGGCCCATCAACACCACTCACAACCATGCTCACATCACAGGGAGTGGAAAAGGACTCACACGATGGCTGACACTGGCCACTGCTGTGGGGAGCACAAGGCCCCGCTGGCAACTGTGCAACAACCAACAGCAGGACACCACTGACTGACATCTTGAAAGACAACTTCCACTCCCTGCAATGCAAGCACAGTCCATGGTGGGATATCTGGCTGGGTGGGAAGGAGGACTTGCAGCACTGACCATAGTCACAAGCACCTCCCCTCACACACACCCTCAACACAAACTCCACATAACCCACCTGGGAGAATGCAATGCCTCACATCCTAACTCAAGATCCCACAAAGAACCACCACCCTGGGTTATGTTGTGTGAAGCACAGGGACACTCTTGGGACTTTTAGCCAAACAACTGCCAGGACAACCCTCCCAGCCATCCTGTCAGCACAGGCAGCCCACCCCACAGGGAAGCAGAGTCAAAAGGAAGGAAGGATGGGCATGCTGGGAAGGGGGGTGGAGGCAATAGCATGATGGGAGTAGTAGGCACAGATATTGCTCAGCCTCACAACTGGCCCATCAACACCACTCACAACCATGCTCACATCACAGGGAGTGGAAAGGACTCACAAGATGGCTGACACTGGCCACTGCTGTGGGGAGCACAAGGCCCCGCTGGCAACTGTGCAACAACCAACAGCAGGACACCACTGACTGACATCTTGAAAGACAACTTTCACTCTGTGCAATGCAAGCACAGTCCATGGTGGGATATCTGGCTGGGTGGGAAGGAGGACTTGCAGCACTGACCATAGTCACAAGCACCTCCCCTCACACACACCCTCAACACAAACTCCACATAACCCACCTGGGAGAATGCAATGCCTCACATCCTAACTCAAGATCCCACAAAGAACCACCACCCTGGGTTATGTTGTGTGAAGCACAGGGACACTCTTGGGACTTTTAGCCAAACAACTGCCAGGACAACACTCCCAGCCATCCTGTCAGCACAGGCAGCCCACCCCACAGGGAAGCAGAGTCAAAAGGAAGGAAGGATGGGCATGCTGGGAAGGGGGTGGAGGCAATAGCATGATGGGAGTAGTAGGCACAGATATTGCTCAGCCTCACAACTGGCCCATCAACACCACTCACAACCATGCTCACATCACAGGGAGTGGAAAAGGACTCACAAGATGGCTGACACTGGCCACTGCTGTGGGAGCACAAGGCCCCGCTGGCAACTGTGCAACAACCAACAGCAGGACACCACTGACTGACATCTTGAAAGACAACTTTCACTCCCTGCAATGCAAGCACAGTCCATGGTGGGATATCTGGCTGGGTGGGAAGGAGGACTCACATCACCGACCACAGTCACCAGCAGCTTTTCACACCTCCCCCTTAACACAAACTCCACACAACTCACCTGGGAGAATGCATTGCCTCACACACCAATAATCTATCCCACAAAGAACCACAACACTGGGTCATGCAGAGTGAAGCACAAGGACACACATGGGACCTGTAGCAGAACTAACCCCAGGATTACACTGTCAGCCATCTTGCCAGCACAGGCACACAACCCCACAGGGAAGCAGAGTCAAAGAGAAGGAAGCATGGGCATGCTGGGAAGGGGGTGGAGGCAATAGCATGATGGGAGTCGT